>KK499818.1:1076965-1795376 GCA_000688715.1 Glossina pallidipes | reverse complement strand
TATATATACATATATATATATATTACTATATAGGTATATATATATGTATATATATATATATATATCTATATATATATATATGTACTGGTATGTTTGATAACGTATCCCTCCATTCATTGAAACCATTTTTGGTTGATTGGTTTGTCTTTGGTTTTTGTTTCTTTTTTTTATTCTTCTTTAACTCGTAAGGCATTTTAAGTTTTATTTTATTTTTGCTTCTTTTTTTTTTTTTTCTTTTTGGCCAAAGGTTTTTGGCATAAATTTCCATAGAATTTTGTCAACGTAAACGCAACGATTTTTGTCAACCTTGATACGCTTATAACATATTGGTTTATAGTTGTCTATATATATACATATATATGTACGCTTATGTATGTATACAAAAGTATTCGAACAGTTCATGGTGCCTCGTCAGTAGGTAACAATCAAAACCACTAAACGATTTTTTTTTTTTTCGTTTCATTTCAGAATTTCGGTATTTTATAACAAGCATTAGACGACCGAGAGCGGCTTCTGTTTGAATGTTGTTTATTCTTTAGCATTTTTTTATTGAATCTTAAAATTTTTTTATTAACTTTTTTTTTTTAAGCTTTACTATTACCATCCGAAATGGAAAAATATAATTAATTTTAATGTTTTTCATAGAAATGTTATAACGCTTTTTTTTTTTTTCTTTTTGCTCCAAGTTAAAATATTTTTATTTAAACCTATCAAAAAGACTTTCAATTAATTTTTGTCATTTTTCTGTCTTCACCTTTTTTGTTTTTGTGTTTTTTAATTAAGTCTATTATGTTTTATTTTATATTATTTAAGCGAATACTAAAAAAAAAAGTGATGTGCGATTTAAATTTGGGATAACCAATGAGATCATGGATGGTTAGTATTTTAAAATGTCAATAGTCTTAGTGTACTAAACAAAATACTAAAATTTCGAACCCATTCGTTTTGAGATATATTAAGAATTTACGAATTTTTTTTTCCATAAACAACTTTTTTATGACGAATAGTCGTAAAAATAATCCGATCGAATTCATTTTTAATAGCGTTCGTCGTCTAGCCTACGCTATCATTGAAGTATGTTTTATGAAGTAATTTCCAAATAAATTCAAAAGATTGAAAAGTTACATAACGTATGCGAATGAGACGATAAGATACAATAGAAAGGTTAGAAGCAACTACAGTCGAAAGATTTGCAAGGAAATCGAAGCCATTCTCCTAAATCTTTCAATTTCTTATTTCTATTTCTTACGGGGTAACTAAGACAGTTGCGAAAAAAACTTTATGAAGACAATTAGAAAAAGGGAAAAATCAAGAAACTTGAATTCCCTGAATATTCCTTGTCTTCTTCTAAGAGGGACACTTACGCCACCTACTTTATTCTTTCTACATTGTAGGGAAAAGCACGCAATTATCTACATTTATAGCAACATTTTTAATTTTTGATGATGAAAAACCTTAACTTTTCCGTCACTAATACGACAAGATACAAGCCAGCCATTCGCAATAGCGAAGAACTTCTCTATTTTTAGCGTTCGTCCGATTGCATTGTTCATTAAAGTTAAACTATTAGAGCTCGCTATCAGAAGAGAAATTGACGAGTCATTATTTCCGCTTTGCAAATTCGTATCATCGGGAATTATGCGACCCATCGAACGCGAGGACATGTTTCAGCTGTCTTCTGAGCTTCAGCTTCAAGCTAAAACTCTATAATCAGATAAGTGCAGCCAAGTAATGATAGCGATGATGCTAATGATTGAATGAATGAATTGCTGAAGCAATGGCTTTCATCACTTAAAACGCGCTCCTGTATTTTGTGGGGCGACATACATCGACATACGGACTGTAATTGGACTGAAAAGTTTAAACCGATTTATAATCAATTTTGGAGGCGTTTGAATTGGATCCATTCCAGCTCATTTTGAGTATTTCATAAACATCTGGACAAACTCAACGCGTTTTACGGTAAGGAGCGAAAAAATTGTAATTCAAGGAATCGACAAAACTATAAAACTTTCAATTGAGCACTTTTCTAATTAACTGCTAAAAGTAAAAAAGCATCAAAAACACGTGCAACAGAACATTGCAAGTTGTTTGGTTAGCACAAGCAAGCATTGGAAAACCTGTTAGTTCTGAAGTCTTCCAATTTGTAAATGGGTTTTTTCTTCTCAAAAAATGAAAAAAGAAATTTTTGTTTTTCTTCTTTTCCTCTAGGCAAACTATGTCGGAATGCTTAAGATTTCCTTGGTAGATAGATGCAAAACAATTCTAGGCGTGAGCAGATTGCTGCGTAAGTGAAAAGAGTTGCCACATTTATAATAGATCCAGCAGAGACTTTTTCCATATTCTTTCTTCTTCTTCTATAGTGTTATGGTTTTTTTCCTATGTTCACTACAACTCTTCACAAGACACAAGTTTTCTTCTATTTTATTTCTGGCACTATGGATATCCGGGGCCACCGAAGCAATCTTCTAACTTCGGCTTGACAGAAGTTGCTGCCTATTGCGAGAGTTTTTTGTGGTTTTCATTGGCCCAAGGCGCGTAAAAAATTTGGTCGCCTGCTCTGTTGTAGAGCTGCATTGCAGCGGGGCGTCTGATACAGGTTTTAGATGGGCCTTGCTCTTCTCGGAGAACGGACAGGTACGTGTGTATATATTTTCGCCTGATATTCGACTAATAATCAGTCGCCGGGGGCGATGTTAGGTTTTCTGTTTGTGATCGGATACCGTGGGCTTAAGCGTTCACGACCGAAGGGCCTCTTAAACTTTCAGAGACGGCTATACTGTATATGTATTTGTAATTTTAAAACTTATTATTATTTTGGATTTTCGTTTGAAGCAGTGGGGATATAGGTGTTTATGTTCGCTCATAACACTTTCGCAATTGTGACAACACTGTGTGTTGTCGAGTAAATCCAACAGTGTTTATACTGCCACACTAAGTAATTGACGAAATAAATACAAATCTTAACAACAGCAGTAGCAACAGAACGTAACTTATAAACAAACAATGAACTTTTCGTCTTGTTTTTTTTTTTCAAATTTAAAATTTCAAACGCGTTTTGAAAACGAAAATTGAAAAACGAAAAATTGGAAAAAAAAAGCACGAGAAAAAAATAAAATTCAAAACTTGTTCTGCTGTGCCACCAGACTATTGATGATGTTATTGCTATTGTTATTCTATATCTTTGACTTTTGTGAATTAAAATTTGACCAACAAAACGACAACAACAAGATGAACTGAAGAGAAAAAACAAACAAATATAACAACTACAACATTGTATTTTCATGCATTGTTGTATTGTATTGTTTTCTGTATTGTATTGAAACATTGACAACTGAAATTTTAGATCGACCAAAACGCATACGAATGACAATAATAACAATATCGATGATGATGTTGATGATGATCGTGGTGATGATGATGATGATGATGATGGCGATAGTATGGCAGTAATGGCAGTAAAGCTGAAGTTGGGTTTAGCAGAGCTTGGTGGTGGTGACACTATTGACAATGTAGTTACCGATGACGATAATGATGATGATGACATTTTTGTGGTCGTTCAGAAATCAGAATTTTTTGGTTTCAAGTTGAGTTTTCAAGCGAACTGAAAACCGAAGAACAAAAACCAAAACATTTTTGCAGACGCGACACTTCATACATAATAAAATCGTGAAATGTCTCAAATGTTTGTTGCTGTTACGTCTTTCTTTTTTTTTTTTTTCTTTCAACTTTTTCCTTTTCAACTTTAAATTGTTGAGCTTTTTTGTTTTTTCATTTTTTCATTTTTTTTGGAAATTTTATTGAAATAAAACGCAACACGTTTTGAAGGTTCTAAAATTTTCAATAAAAATTTTTGTCAAGTAACAAAAATCTACACTTTTAAGGCTTCTTTTGACAGCAAAGCAACAACAAAAGAAAAAGAAAACAAAAATAAAAAACCTTGGACTTGAATTTTATATAAAAATATATGCCTTTGTAGGTTTTTTTGCGATTGTTACTGAATATTGTTGTTATTGTGTTGATCTTGTTGTTGGTTCAGATTTGTGGTTAAATCACAGACAGGGCTTTCACAAATGAGTGCACAATTTTCGAGAGTGATGTGTTAAAATCACAAGCGTCACTATAATCGCAAAAATCTTGCACAACGAAAACGGGTTAAAAGAATTTCAACACATATGCCCGCACATGTCCACGCATGTATGTGTCTTTACCTAGCACTACACTTGGTCTGATGTTTTTCTGATTTTTCTGTTTTTTTTTTTTGGGAATTTTTTTTTTTTTTTTTTTTTTTTTGTTTGCCTTAATTTCAACCTACCGGGGATATCTTGCGGTTTTAATTTTTTGGCAGACTATGTGACGCTCTATATAAAGGACAAATGAAACGCTCTTGAAGCATCAGAAACAGAAATCCAAACCGCACATCATATTTAGATTTTTATCATCAGATTACTTTCACAAGGAAACTGCAGATTTATTGTTTTTCGGTTTGTTGTTGCTGTTGCTGTAGCTGTTATTACTGTTACATGATGTTGTTTTGCAAATTAAAGGTTTCTTTACCTTCATATGTAAATTGCAAAATTTAATTTCACCAAAACAGAATGACACACACTGCACCCACCATCAAGGGCAACGAACACAATAACAACCCACTGACAACATATAAAAAAAAAAAAAGACTAGTACTAGGCAACCACTTAACGTAGAAAATAACTTATGAGCAGAGTAGGACTAGATTTGCTGATGGATGAAAAAGACAGTAAAAACATCGTAAGACTAGTCAAGCACTTAGCTAAAATGCTGGAAGCATTCTTCTTCTAGATGATATAGATGTACTAAGCGAGTGGGTGTAAGGTTTAATACCAAAAACATAAGAAAAGATATCGAAAAATCTTTTTTACACGCCTTCACTTCTTGAAAAACATGCAAATTTACCTAAGCTTTATACCTTTACGAATAGGTGTGAGTGAGTGTTTGCACGTATGTGTATGCGTGCAATCGACTGTCTAGTTCAGTTTTGCTTGGCTGCATATATGTAAACAACCATGTTTTGTCACACTTCTGGCACATAAAACAACAATAGCCAGCAAAACAGCAATAAAAAGCAAACAATAGGCAACAAAGTCATAAACTTTTTAAAAAAAATAAAATTTTTTCTCTTTTTCATCTATCTATATATATATACATATATTATGTATGTGTATAAAGCTTCTCGTTACTCTCGTTTAATGGTGTAACGCTCAAGCTTAGGCGTGACTTACTTTTTATTTTAGTTAAGTAACTGTATTAATATTGTGTTACACTCATACACGCGTATACATATTGCTTTCTCATTATGTTTGCAGATGTTTTTTTCCTTTTTTATTTTACGCTACCGTATATCAGAGTGTGAATAACTATGAAATTTTAACTGTTATATGATCTTGATTGTTAAGCTGATTTGAAAAGTGTGCCATCTTCAGTGGCATCAACTCCGTCGCAAGTAGGGGGTGTCTTTCATATCTATATATCTATATATATATATATATATATGTATATATATATTGTATAAATATACAAACATACATATTCAATGTTTTAATACATATACAAATATATATTTTACGCAAACGCACGCATATAGCTGTGTTTACTTCATCTTCTTCCTCTTCATATTTTGAAGTTTTATACACTTATTTATATATGCATGCAATAAATTTGATATTCTTGTAATATGATCATGGTTCTGTACTGCATAATACTGCAGTCAGTAAGTTTCAAAATTCAGTTTCAAGTCTCACAAGAAAACATAAAAAAAAAATAAACCCGAAATATTTTAGCAGATGTTGTAAATTTGATAAATAAACGCACACTTGACCTAAATGAAAATTTTGTGTAAAAGCCACTGCTCGTCGTCGACTACCACTGGTGCTGCTAGGTGGTCGGCACACGCTTGCTTGCTGTAGACCAACGTTGATTATCGCCAGCTGTAATAGTTAACTAATGCAATAAATAGGCTTTTTTTTCACTTCAAGAGATTGGTTTCCAATATAAATTAAGATATTTTTGTTTTTTCTTTTTTATTAATGAATGGAAAGTTTTAGCAAAAATATTTTTATACAAATACTACAACTTTTAGTTTTTGATCAGTAAAGCAAGCAAATTTTTTTTCATTTTCAGATATTGTCTGTAAGTAAGCATATTTTATTAGTATATTATTTAATGGGCAAAGTTAAAAGATTTCTCTGTCCAAAAATATGGTTTTTTAATATGGTTTTTGTTTTTGATATCGCAAATTTTGAAAAAAAAAGAAGAATTATTTGAATTTGATGGAGATATAATTGGAAATTAAATCAATTGAATTTTGTTATGGTATGTATATCTGTGTCCGGATTTATGATATACATTTCAAAATAGAATATACTAAGCTTTAGTTAACTTTCCAATACTTATTTTTTAAATTAGTATTGCATTTGTAAAAGAAATGTATATCATATTACTGCAGAAGATATTATATTTCCGAAAGTGGAAAACATACAGTTTACGGTTTCCACTTATTAACAATACGATCTAAAATATTCGATTTGTAATAAAAAATTAATATAACTCTATCTTATATGCAAGACATTTGCAATTTAAATTCAATAGAATAGTAGTAACAGTGCCAGTGTTGGACTTTTGTAAGAAAAATATCTAAATCTTTAACCGCGAACCTTTGAGCCATTATGATGGACATGTGTGAAACGCGTTCATAACAGCCATCCGAATTATAATCCTTGTCTTATTCGGACATACAATGAAGAGTTTTTACATGTGCAGAACTTTGCATACTCCAGTCAAAAACCCCTTCTGTACGAACTGAATCAGTTTATTTTTATGGAACTAATCAGGTTTCGGTAGGGATCATGGACTTCAAACTGGCCTAAAGCTACTGGAATAATTTTACAATATCGTCGATTCCAAAATTGCAAATATCTCCTTTAGCTTTTTGCATTTACATAAGTGAAAAGTTAGACAAGAGATTGAAATCAAAGAAATTTCGTTACGTATCCTTTGTTTTTGTTGAGTTTAAAACACTTGGAAAATGCGAATGCTTTGAAAACTAATATTCGATTTATATATTTAATAATTAATGAAGTCAATAAGTGTTGAAACACTCTTTCTAACGGTTGAACAACGGAGTCTTGTACCGCGAAGATTAGGATCAAATTTGTACAATTTTTGATTAACGTCAATGGTGTAGTTGATTGGGTCTGAATGAACAAATCATTGAAATCTTTCACGATTTCAAACTCTCCTCAAACTAGGATTACAAAGTAATTCCATCCGTGCAAGGATCTACTTAGAATTATGTAAAAACATTGTTAATTAAATCGTATCATAAGGTTGAACCTTAGTAATGCAAAAGTTATATACGACTATGGTACGCATTTAGATATACTTTTAAGTTGGTAGGGATGCACGAGGAATGCCGTGAATTGCAGAAAATAAGATTGTTAGACTTCATTCTTAAAATCAAATATCTTCAAAAAGTTGGTAATGGGTGTTAGCACATACTACATACATAAGAGGATATAATTTTTTTTTACCTAGAAACAAAATTAATGACGACCCATTGTTAGTACCATTGCCTCGCCAGCTAATATTACGTAAACTTCTCAGGAAATATTCGATAACACGTAAAGAAATTTTTAATTCGCTAAGTAGGGTGATCGGGAATACCTATACCTATTGGTAAAACAAGTACTTATGGCTTTTCGAACGAAATCGTCCATTCGCATTCAAAAATTACGGATGCACAACGGCCCGAAGGACAATCATAGGACATCTTAGTCCAAAGGGGTCAAGAAAGAAGCAGATGAAAAGCTTGTATAGGAAGGGAGAGGCACGTTACCCTGGTTTACGCCTTCAAACGTCTGAGTGCTGCAGTATATTCTTTTTATATGTCTTCAAGTTTTCGGTTTTATATTTAAAAAAACTGGTTTTTAAAATTTCAACTTTGAAATATTGCAAGACATTTGTGAACGTAGCACCAGAAAAAATGCAGTTAATCCGAGCTAACAGCATTTTTTACATTTTTGTTAACAAAAAAAATATACAGAAGAAAAAATAATTGTTGTACTTAATAGATTTGCTTTCTTTTTTCTTAAATTTTTTTCAATAATTACTTAAAGGTTTCTCCGCAACTCCAAAGTGTTTCCAACACTTTCTTGCAATTGTTGTTGTAATATTTGTTGATGATGATTGCTGCCACTATTCAAGATTTTCGGGGATTAAAAAATCAGGAAAAGATAATCTTTTTAAATTTTTTCTCAAGTTTTATTTTTGAAATATATTCAATTTCTCATATATATATATATATATACACATTTATATATATACATATATATATATTTATATACATGTATAGATATATATATATATATTCTTTTTATTGGCTAAATTTTACTCATTTATTTTTTTCATTATTTTATGTATATATTTATATATATATATATATATATATATATATTAAAGAATAGTATTAAATTTTTATGGATTTATTTTTTTATTTTTTATTAATGTACAATACAAATAATTAAAAATGTTTTGCTTTTTAGAAAGAAAATTATTTTCTTTTAGGATTTTTAAATTATTTATTTATTTATTTTTTTCTTCTATTAAGTTTGTAAAACTTGATTTTGATTGCGTTTTAATTACAATTTCGCTAAACGACTAATTCATAAAAAAAAAAAAAATTAAAAAAAAATAATAATCAAAACAAAAATATTTATGAAAAAATCTTTTTCTCCTTACATAAAGCAATCAATCAATAATAATATAAAATAAAAATAATATTTGTAGACAAATTTAAAAAAAAAAATTATTTAAAATATCACCTAATGAAAATTACGTATTTCAGTTTTCTGTTTTTACTCGATTTGTAAAATGGAGATTTTTTTTTTTTTTAAATTAATAATAACAGAAAATAACAATAAACAAGAAAGTAAAAGATTTTTTATTTGAAGGTTTTTTTATTTTTTTTATAAAATTAAAACAAACAAAGCAATGCTTTTTTTTCTTTAATGTTATAAAATTCTATAGTTTTTTTTTTTGTTTTATATATATAAATATAAAGTACAACAACTATTTTTTAAAGAAAATTTTTGAAAACTTTTCTTTAACAAATAAAAAAAAAATTTTATTTAAAAAAAAAAAGACTTTTTTTAAAGAATTTTTTGTTCAAACGCGTTTTCCTTTTCATGAGCCCATATAGCTTTTTATACATATTCTTTAGATTTAAGTCTTAATCACTAATTGTATTAGGTTTTAAAGGTTTTTAGTCGGATTCATCTAAATAAATATTTATTTATTTATATATATGTTTATGTACGTATGTAGAAATAGAGCATAAAGTTTCTTAAGTACATTCTAGAGAGGGGAAAAAGAAGTTTCTTTTTTTTTTTTTTTTTGAAAACAAAAAAGTGGTGATAATAATAATAATAATAATAATAATGAAAAAACTCTCCTTATTATCGCTTTTAATACTCATTCAGTAGAAGGACCATAGCTACCGAAGTTTTATTGTTATAGTAACTATGACTGTTAAGTAGTTAAGGTATTAGTAGTTTAGCTTTTCTTTTTTTTTTTCTTTTTCTTTTTTTTTATCTATGTATATGTATATGTATAAATGTATCAATGTATTGTGTATATGTGTAAAAAAAAGAAGGATTACTCTTTACTTTCTGAAGCAAAGAGTGCTTTTTACGTATATCGTTTACGGTCTCAAGATCGTTTCTTTCCTTTAATGTACTATAATGTAAGTTTTTTTTAAGTATGTTGTATGTTAGAAGAGGTGTAAGTGTTGGTGTATGTGAAACGTTAGGTTAGGTAGGTTAGTTAATAGTAAGAATTTTAAAATATTGTTTTATATATATATATATGCGTTTATATATATTTTTAAATATATTACATTTTCTTATTATTTTTTATGTGTCCTTTGTATTTTAGTTCCTTTTGTTAAAGATATTCGTATACTTGGCATTTGAACTTAAGTTTTTTCTTTCGTTTTTTTTTTTTTGTTTCATAAAAAATCAATAGAGAATAATAAAAAAGTAAATGGTTTGTTTGGCAAGTTTTTTTTTTTTATTTTTTAAAGAAACTAGAGGGACGTTTTCTTTTTGCTTTTAGGTTTTTAGAAAAATCGTATACTTGTTAATATTATTATGTTTGTATGTATGGTGATGGTAAGGGGAATGAAAAAAAATCCTTGCTTTACTGTTTTTGAAAAAAAAAAAAAAAATCTAAAAAAACCTGAACAAAAAAAAAAAAAAATTCTACAAAAACATTTAAAAATCTGCCTCATTTTTAATCCGGTAAGTGGCATAAGTTTGTTCCAATGGATTAAATTGTTGTTGTTGTTGTTGTTGATGATCCTTTAATTATCATTGTTTTTATTAGTTTCATAAGGGAAAATAAAAAAAAAATGAAAAAAAAAGTTGTAGGGGTTTGTGTGTTTATGCATATAAATAACAATTCAATAAACACACACATACACACACACACGTACGCATTGTCATCACAATTAAATGAGAATAAGAGAGAACGAGAAAGAGAAATGCACATATAAGCACATAGGGAAAGAGAGAAAGAGACAGGAAAACAAGTTAAAATCAGAGAACTATATACACCAGTCGCAAAAAATTGCTAATAATTATAAAATATATTAAAAAGAATTTAAATCAAAGAATAAAAAATTTTTTTAAAAAATAAATAACTGTTGAAGTGAGAGTTAAAAGTTAGTAGGGGTTAAAAAAATTATGTATACATATATATATATACATATTAATACATATATATATATATATTAATATACATATATATATATTAATATTAATGATATTAATTATATATTATTACATATATTCTATATTGGCGAGCTATATGGGCCTCTTGCAAAAACGAAGTTGTGTTTCTTGTTCTGATTTTTCTGTTATATTAAATTATTTATATTTTTGTTGCTGCTTTTGTTGTTGTTCTTCTTGTAGTAGTTGTGGTACTTTTTACTTTTACACAATTTATTTGCAAAATGTTTGTATTTTCTTTCTTTTCGTTTTCTTTTTTTTTTTACATTATATTTATAATCTCTATTATCTTTAAACAAAAATATTTTATACTTATTTATTTATTTTAAATTTTGTTTTAATTATTTGTTTCCTTTCTCTTTTTTTTTTTTTCTTTATGTAATTTTTAGAACAAATGCTGTTTTGGTTTTAACAATTATTGCCATTGAATTGCAAAAATATTTTTGTTTTCGTTTTCACTTCAATCTCAGGACCATATGATAAAAATTCTTTTAAAGGGAATCCAGACCTTAAAAAAAAGGAAAGTATTGCAGCACGTATAGTAAAAATAGGATTAACTTTGTGCCCCATTCTGTCGTCAGTAAAACCATAAATAAGCTTTGCTTGGTTTTGCTTTTCTTTTTTTTTTCATTTTTCTCTCTCTTGTATCTTTACTCTTTTTTATTTTACATCCATATACATATATATATATATATGTCTCTTAATTTTTGTTTCTTTTTCATGGCATTTCCTTACGTTTATTTGCTTTTTCCCAATTGCTGGCCAGTTTCGATTCCAATTTATTTATACGCACTTTTTGGCTTGGCTGTGTTTTATATGTGTTTTCATTTTCATTCGGTTTTTTGTTGTTGCTTTTTGTGTTTGTTTTTTCGTTTTTCATTTTTCTTTTTTTTTTTCTTTTTTTGGCAAAAGCTCTTATGCTTCGTTGACTGGTTGTACTGTATTGGTTGGCTGTATTTTGTTGGCTTGGCATGGGGGGCTTCATCGCAACATAAATCACAGTGGTGGTTGGCGGTGTGTGTGAGTGTGCTCTCGCGTTCATGGCTCTATATTTGTTTCGTAGACGATTTTTGCTATACGTGTTGCAATCTTTCTTTTTTTTTAATTTCTTCTTCTTTTTTATAACGTGGTTTTAATACGTTTTTGTTTTGTTGTAATTTTGTTTTTTAGTTTTCGTATTTTGTTTTTGGTAATTTACACTTTTGTTTTTATTTTTTAAGTTTAGGTTTTTTTTTTTATTATATTTTCATTATTTTTAAATTTTAATCCCAGGGCATTGTGAGCACCCGCTTCGTTTTTGCAAGAAGGTCGTTATCGTACTACGAACATGGGTGCACCACCGCATTGTAGCTCGCCAATATAGGACCATGTGCTCCCGCGAAGGGGGTACTCACAACGTCTGGTGTACTAGCTCCATCGGTGTGTGATGTCGAATCGGCATTACTTCTTCCTTCACCATTAGCTGAACCCAATTCTGGTGGTTTGGTGGTGTCCCGTTCGTCAATCACTAAATCTATTGGCATTTTACCCTTTAAACATGAGATATATCGGTGACAGAAATTATCGCATAATTCATGTACCTAGAATGCGTGTGCGGCGCGCATTAATGCACACAACCAATAATAGAGATGCACAAAAAGAGAGAAGAGAAAGAGAGAACAAAAAAACGAAAAGAGCAGAAAGAGAAAATGGGGGAAAAAACAAGAAAAATTATTTTTTATTCAATTAGTTTTGTTTTAGAGGATATTTATAATTAAATTATTTATATATAGAAAAATAGAAACTTTGTTGCCGTCCTATTAACAAGCATAATAACATTTAACATTATATTACACCATAAGTTGTCGTAAATCGCCTTCGCTTATAGTGGCCTCGTGAACTGCTAGTATCATCTTTCATCAAGCTTCTACGGGTAAAAATGCTAACAACCACGACTATGTGTTTACCTACTCCTACCACTTCGTGCTCACTTAGTTTCTTTTGCACCGTTGTTATCCCCAACGGACGATTGGCTATTAGAATGACTGCTCAACGCAAACCTTATATCAGGTGTATCGTCACAGCTGAATATAACGTTTACCATACGATAAACAAATCCCCTTAAATTCTTCAAATATTTCCTTTTTCTTGAGGAGTTCTCAAGCTTCTGTCTACTTTATCTTCTTACGGACTGGGTGAAAAGGAGAATATGGTTACTTAATAATTGCCTTTCTGAACTTTCTTTATCTAAAAATAAGAATTAGATACCCACAGATGAACAAATGTGCTCTCAACCCTATAGTTCCGCAGATTCCGCTGCTTTGGTGAAAATTGTGAAAATAGGTGCTTTCCAAAAAAAAGAAGCATTTTGGTATTACCCTCAACACATTCAACATTTTGGAGCTTTACTACATGCTATTGAAGATCCTTGTGCAAAAATGTCCTTTTCTTCAGAACACACAATCACAACAAGCGAAAATATATTAAGATAGCTAACTGCTCTGCTAATAAATCTTGAAATGTTGTTCAATTTGATCTGATGTTCGTCCTTCAATAAAATTTTGTTGGCTACTACAAGTCGAGTCTGCTTAAGGGATAACATAACTGTCTTCTATTTTTATGATTGCCTTCAGTAATAAAATATTCAAAAATGGTATAAAACGATTGCTGTGAGTGTGGCAAGATTTCAAATAATCAAAGCAAAACGCTATACACATAACGATGTCACGGCCACGTGAAACATCGAAAGCGTTTTTCTCGACAGCATGGTTTCACGTTCGTCGAACTATTGGCAACTTAATTTTGCTTTTATTTCCTCCAAATCTTAATAATAGCTTCAGAATAACCTTTTCTAGTGGCCATTACATGTTTTCCGAATTTTCAAACGAAAATTTCAAATTGACTTTTAAATCTATTTATTATTATTATTATTATATAAATTTAGTCAGAGAATAAATTCTAAGACTAAAGTCAACTTTTAAATCTATTTTTACAAAAAGTAAGAAAATAGTTCCTAGATTTTGAGTCATATTTTTAGATAATACTTGGGTGAGATGCAAAATTGGGCGCTATAATGGAACTATAACGGGCGCCTTCTCAAAAAGAAGCATCATTTTTAGAATGTTGTCACCCAACCACCAGGTTTTTTTTGTTTAAATTTGTGAAAATATATTTTACATACTCTAAGACTTTCACTTCCATATACAACGTGTGGAAGAACTTGAATTTTGGTTATGTCAATTTACGCTTGTCTGTCTGTCTTTCTGGTGTTCAATTTGCAAATCGTAATTTTTAACATACACTGATGAAGTTTGGTAAACGAACGTGTTTTGCCACAGGGACCAACGACTTTTTCGACAGCTTCCCATAAAAGGCTTTCTTTTAACTTATTTAACTTATCGTTACGTGAAACTGAACTGAAATCCACTATTATGCTTTTAGTTATTTCATATAAATTTAGGACAACGATCCTATTCTTAGTGGACTGAACTTGATAGAACCTGTTAATTAAATGGATTCGGAGATGGTTTGAGAAAATTGATGTCGAAAACTATGAATAGGGAAGTAAGGCCCAATATCGGTTTGGCGCCCAACAACAATGACTTGCATTGAATTTTAGTAAGATTTTATATTTTGCTCAATATCTTGTCCACCTTTACAGGGACTACCCTATTCGTGTGCAGAAACACCGACTAAATTGAGAGACGAATGGGCCTCTGACCTAGTGAGAGGACATTGTTTGATAACTTTATATACGTTTTTTGTTTTCAAAAGAAAAGAATGAGAGACGAGATTCTCGGCTTATGACTTAAGTTGTTTTCCCTAGTAAGCTTTCCGCTTATACAAAAACTAAAACTAAAGGATTTTACACTAAACGCCTTATCGTGGCTTTTGGCGTCACAAGCTATCATATCTCCTAACATTAGTAGCTTCTTGACTGGAGAATATAAATGTTAAGAATGTTTACGCAGTGGTTGTTGTAGTTACACACAAGTTTAAAATATAAGATTAATAACTATTCTCAATAGTAACGATACTCTTGTTTACGTTCTTCTGATTTCAGTGGCGATTAGAGAAATACTGCTTAAAATTAAATATGCCAAGAAAAATGCCTCAAAAAAAAAAAAGAAGAAGAAATTGTTATTTAAAGTAAGAAAGAGATTATTTAAAAAAAAAAAAAACAAGAAGAAAAAGAACTCTCAACTGCACATTATCATGCGGTATAGTTATATGTTGTTGTTCTTTTTGTTGTAGCTTTACGTGGTGCTGTGTTGAGTTTACAAAACCCATCAAAACATGATAGACATGCAAATGAGTTTTTGCGTATAATGTGGTATGTGAGGCAGCGTAAAAAATGGCGCAACTTAAATGTGCATATTTGTGGAGAAAAAACTTAAAAATAAATAAATGAAAACGAAAAAAAAAAAAACGGAAAAAGAGAACAAGAGATCTTTATAGTAAAACCCTTTTTTGTTTTTATATACCCACATACGTATATCCATGCAAACAACATACACTTGTACATGTATGCGCATGTCTATACGTATTTGTAGCCATAAAGCCGGCCGGTTTTTGGACGGCTGACTGTAATGTAAAAATTGGCATAAATATGCATCAGACCCGATATGCATATTGGCCTAAGGCATCACAATGGCAACCATGGCTAACTCTTCTTTACTCCACACACATATATACATTGCTCCTTATACATATGCATATATGAAAATGAATGGTATATAAAACAATGTTGATATGTATATCGCGTATATATGTGCGAGTGTGAGCACATAGAACCACATGCGAACCATCAGCTAAGCTTGCACACATGTTCGCCTGCGTTGTTTAAAAGCATTGAATATCAAAATGCGTTTTTTCTTTCCTTCTTATAGTTATTGTTGTTACTTTTTTGTTATTCTTAAATTTTATTTAAAGCAGAGTTGTATTTTATGCATTTTTAAGATAGTATTTTAGAATACGGTTCTATAAGGCCATATTAAGAGCAACAACAAGAACAACAAGAACACTACTCCACATTTGATAAAAGATAACAAAAGCAGTGAATAAAATTAAGCTTTTAGTGATAGTGAGTCAAGTCAAATGTGTGTTTGATCATGATGATGGCCATGTCGCTACTCATCATTCTCATCATCATTATTCTCACCGTCATTATCATTATCAAGCGTATGTTATTGTTGTTGTTGTTGTTTATGCAACAACAAATATGCAAATTTTGAATCTCTTTTATTTTCATTTAGAAAAAAAAAAAAAGAAAACAAACACCGACTTCAATATAAAATTGCATTTTTTTCTGGTGAACAATTTTGTGTCACTGCTAAAATTTTTTATATACAAACTTTATTTATTTATTTTTTTCATCTGTGTATTTTCCGTTCGGTAAACTTGACAAACTGGTTTAATGTATACTTGTTGACCAGTCAGTCAGTAAGTATAGTTAAGTCAGTCATTCCAGGCAGGCAGGCAGGCAGGCAGGCTGGCAGCTAGTCAGCCTGTTGTTAGCCAGAGTTTTAAGTTTTGCGGTCAATGTTATTGTCACCAAAAACAGTAAAGAAACAAAAATAAAAAAGATAAACATATGCCTCTCGCTGACTGCTTGTTGGCCCGGCTTAACGGCGAAAAAAAAAAAAACAGTCACCACTTGGTTTATATGTCTCTGCGTACGTATCTGCTTGTGTTTAAGACAATGCAGATGAAAACAGATGAAATCAAAGGAAAAAACAAAAAAAAAAAAGAAAAAAACTCTAAGCCTGACTTTTGGTCAAAAAAAGGAAACCATAAGCCAGAAGAATACATTAACTGATTTACTTCAAGACTGGTTTTTCGAAATTTCCTTTTGGCCTTTTTATGTCAACCTGACTGAGCAATCGCATCGCATCGCACAACGCAATAATAAACGTTCACATCTCAACGTTTTATTTTTATTTTCTTTTTCTGCTTTTCTACATTTGCTTGCTGCTTCTTCATTTCTTTGGTCCACGGATACGGGATAAATATCAAAACAAGATAACTGAAAATTTGTCGCTGATTGACTATATTGATGTATATTGAACTTTAATAAAAGCATTATATTGCAGAGATAACATGAATAAATTAAAGCTGTTTGCTTAAACTTTTATCTTAGAAATGTGAAATAACTTAACCTGTTATCGCGTTGTGTTTATAAAATTATCAAAAGAAAATAGCAATAAATTGAGTTCAAACTAGTTTCACGATTAGCGATTATTTGAAAAAGATTCGTTTTGTATTCTAGCCGTTAAATAACAAATTCTTCGTAAGCTAATCACAGGTAATTGGAATTTACTCTTAAGTAGCTAAGATAAGGTCAGACCTTTATCGTGATAAGGGCAATGCACCATTTGCTTAATTCTCATATAGTAAAAGGATTTTCTAAATAACTTCAAGATCCTATCGCAATTATCTATACCCTAGAACCAGATTTTTTCTGTTAAATCTAAAAGGAGTGTAGAGAGAGTCAAATTCTCGTCTCCTTACGATTGGGAATGGATGCTTTCGCTTGCCTGCTTGTAATAAACGATCGAAGCTTTCCGTTGACCAACTTACAAAAAGATCTTTGCACGCATTGAACGGAGCGATCCAAGCAATTCAAATTCTAAAAATGCTGCGGACATGTCAGTAATAACACGTCGATCAAAGGAAGCTAACACACAAATATTCAAATCTTATAAATTCCACGATCATTTTTTCTGATTGCTAACGCATGTTTATAGGCGGCCAATTTTCTGAATGCATCAAAGGCCTGCATCAGGATCGAAACTTTTCGTTTACACAATTTTTTGTTTTATATGTGATAGAAAGACATCTAAACTACTTGACGGACGGCCCATCAAACTGACCTTTTGAGTGCTCAAAAAGCCCCCTCCGATGTGGCAAAATCAGAATATTACGTAATGCCTCTCTTGAGAAAGTGTTTGCCGAATAATTCGCCTTTTTCCCAAATAGCGGGAAGCATAGACAGCTAAGTTAAATTTTGCTTTTATTTGTGTTTTCCTTTTTTTGATAAGTCAATGGATACGAAGCTGAATACCTCTAGGGATGTTTTTGTCCAATCAACGCAGACTTAGCATATATATGTACAACTTTTTGAATACAGCCTCTTATAAAATTGTGGCACGTGAGCTACATTTAAAATCTATCGTTTATCTCAACCTGACATTCGAGTATATCTTATCTATTAAAACCATTGTTCATTGTAAATAAAATTTTCCAACTCCGTTTAGGTCTGCATAGAAACTTTGCAATTTGCGGCAGAAAACTGAATCTTAAATTATCTATCGAACCTGGGGCAATAAGGGGAAAAGCAATATATGAAACTGAGAGAGAAGAGAGGACCATTGTTACAAAGCAGTCATATCCTCAAAGGCCTGAGTTTACTTGACATGAAGATGCTGATCTGACATAAGAGAGGGTGAGAGGAGTCTCATACAACCATCAGCAGTTTCTTCTGCACTTATTATTGAGCTATTACTTGTCTTCCTTTTTTCACTTCTTTCATAACGATTTTATATAGTGTCAGTATTATTGACCCGCTGCAAGTTGTCAGTCAATGATAACAGCATCTTAAGTATCAAGAAACAAGACCATTTTCATCAAGCGTTTCAACCCTTTACGCAAAACTACACTAAGAATATATGTAATGAAGTTTAGTTTCGCTTTTAAGACTTTTAATAGTAGACGACAAACTAATGGAGAAATGTGGCTAAGCAAAGTAGATTTTATTACCACACTACTCTCAACAATGTAAGCAGAGCAATGCTGTGGCGCATTCCAAATATGTTGCCTACGAACAATCTTACCAATATAATGGCAAGGTTAATATGTTGTTTTTTTGTCGGTATTTACTGTAAAAATCAGACTATAATGTATTGCATATCCATTACAATAACACCCATAAGTATTTATGTACAATAAATGAAGAGAAATACATGCATAGGTAGATATCCATCCATAAATATTTCCATAATGATTATTAACAATTATAATAATTATTTGTATTTTCATGTTTTTTGCATTTTTCTTCCTTTTCCATAAGAGTCTTAAATAACAGACCAAAGTCCATTTAAAGACGTTCTCTTTACACAATTTTAGTAAACAATATCCACACTTATCGAGTACAGATAGATAGGCAGACAAACAAAAACGACAGGCAGACCTACATGACCATACGAATCTTAATGTTGCATATACATATATATGTGTGTGTATGTATGCGCTTTCAGATATGAGTTGTTATACGTTTTATAAATTGTTATGTTTAATATGAATGTTTTCGTTTTTTATTTGGTTTATATATGTATATGTATATATTACGACTGCGTGCATATTTGTATTTGTACGTATAAGAGTGTGTTTGTCGATTGCACTCTAAAGTGCAGTATGTGTGTACATCACACTCAGTGTTGTTGCTTTATTGATGACGGGATGATGATGATGATGATAATGATAATGATGATGATGATGATGCTGCTGTTCTGCTTTGTGTAGATATGCATGTTATTGCATATGCACAATACCATGTCCATGTGTAGACGAATACAGACTGCACCACATCCACGTAGGGCCGGTATATGTTATTATTTGTTCGGCGTTTTATCCGCTGAACCATTGGAGAGTTGTTGTAGCGGTAGTCAACATCATCATCATCACCATCTTCGTCATTATTGCTTTTCACTGTGCATGTATGTATGTATCTATGTATGTATGTATATATGTGTGCGTGCGTTTGTGTTGATGCATTGTTAATGATAATTTTTGATTAATTTGTCAAGTGTTGAATTTGACATGTTAAGCGAGCAAAATGCACGTATAAATGTATAAAAATGTCTGAGTAAATGTCTGAATGTCCGTCTGTCCGTTTTTCGCTCTTTTCCTCTCTGTGTAAGTGTCTGTCCCATCAACAAAGTAACGCCGGAGACAACGTGCTTTTCTGTGAAATTTATGTATGTTAATTTTTTTTTTTTATTTTCGTAATTTGTTTGTTTGTTTGTTGTTATTGTGGTTGTTATTGTTCTGGTTTTTATATTTTCTTGCATATTTTTTTTTTTTTTCTTATTATTTATCTTTATTACGCGTACTGCTATTGGGTGGTATGATGGATGCTTTTCTCCTTTTAAAGATTAGAATTAATTTTTTTTTCCTATTTGAAATGAAAATTCTTGTAACGATTTAATTCTCTTTTTAATTGATAAAATAGAATTTCATAGAATTACATAGAACTCGTGTACACTATTTCCGATCGTTACCTGCTCTTCTAGCATTTAAAACCAACAATTATTGCTCTGCCCCGATGGAATATTGTATTCAGCCGAAGCTGAAAGGCTCTTACGTCTCCTTTGGAATTCTTTATATATTCACTTCTAAATGGGAATGGCGAACCTATTATAGTTATTTAAATTATATAACCTTCATCGACCTAAGATCTTAGTAAGTTCAGCCGAGTCTGTCACTTTGTCTTACAGTCTTTTCAATCGCGTCTTTCCTAGTGGCATAATGTTTGTAGCACCCCGTAATACGCATCACAAAGCATTCTTCTTTGAATTAAATAATCGTGATCGGCTTGGAATTTCCGTCAGTCCAGCCACATCCGCCCTTTTGTTTTTTAGCCTATTCAATCATACGCTTACCATTGGCATAACGAAAATCTTAGAAGTTGAGGCAGGGCTTCGATTGGGTGAAAGTCCACAAATAAAGTTTGAAAATGTTCTTGAGCCTGGCTTAAACATGCCCAACGCCACAAGTCAGTAATTGTAAGAATCTTCTAGAAACCGATATTTGACAAATTTCATCTTATCATATAGACACCAATCGAAATTCCTTATATGTAATTATGAGAGCTTTCTAAATAAATAGGTTTACAATGATCCAACTTCTGTTTCCGCTTTTCATCAATCAATCTAAATCGCTGAATATGCGAGATTCGTTTTAGGTAGCAAAAATAAATTTCTTAATAGTTGTTGTTCTTGTAATCAAGTCTATAAATGGCTCGCATTGAAAGATCTTTGCATCATTTACACGAAATCATGTACGGGTATGCTTGTAAATGTTTGGTTTGTTTGTTGCGAGTACTGATATGTTGTGTGGTAAACTAATCGCATGCAAACCGTATATAGCAGCAAGAGAGCAAAAACAACTATGCACAACCGGAAAAAAGAATTAAATCTACTAATTTTAATTTTGGATATCCTCTCAATGATAAATTTAAAATAGATGGCTTTTACACTGAGCGAATTGCTGCCTGTAGCCTGAGTTACAATCAAGGCGATCTTATCTAAGTTAACTAAGTTAAAGTATTAGAATAAAATTAATTGGTGAAGACAGATGTATATCTGTGTGTTAACGTCTGCACCTGGCATGAGCCTTAATCAGACGGGTTGCCTACAACCATTGGCAATCAATTTAGTTGATTGAGGACCCCTCAGGGAGAGTGACAATCCCGCATTGAAGGGGGCCTCGCTACCCTGAGGTCCCGCAGGACATTTGTTGTAACATACAACACAGTCGCCGTGTAACATACTACATGTCACCGACTTTTTGAATACTCTTCACAATGTCGTTTTAAGCGCCTGACTTGATACTGAATGGATATCAACCCACGAAAATGAACACGAGCCGACTGGATAGGATTATCAAGAGAATGCGAAACTGATTTGTCTTTGAAGCACTTCGAAAGCAAACAAGCGCACATTTTTTCGGAGATTGCAAACATTGTAATAACGCCATCAAAGGATTATAGAAAAGCCCACTAGAATCGCTAAAGAAACATTTTCTTTTAAGAGATCGTAAGAGTAATTGCAAATAGCAACATGAATGCTGAATTATTTCTCATTATGGCAACTAGAGCGAGCTTCAAGCTGTCGGTGCAAACAACCGGCTGACTATTAAACAGCTAAAGAGCCTAATTGATAAGACGTCTGTTATACAAAGCCGTTGTTCTCCTTAAGAGTTATAAGAAGTGATTTCTTTTTTTCACTCTTACACGTGAAGAATAAAATCAGCGAATATTTATTTTCCATCTTTAAAAATGGGCATAACAATCTTCAAAACTAGGCCTCTCTCTGACTGTGAAACACTTTTCTCAGCAAATATGACTCAGTCCGAGTATAAGTTTAATTTAAATATAAACCTGTAGACTCTGACTTGGCTGTTGACTTTATGTTACATACATGGATATGGCAAACCGTACATAAAAGAAGAAGAGCTCTTTAATTCCATTGTGTTCCTCGATAGTTAATAGCTAATTTTTTACAATGTTGAAATTTACATAATTAGTTATTTAAACAAATTAGTTCTTGTATTTGATACAAAATTAAGGAAATATTTTTTTTTGATGCAAAAGGTCTTCATTTCACTTAGTGATATATATATAGTCATGGTTTGCTTAACATTTCTGTTTAATTAATTTTCTCGTTTCTCTCTTCATTTTATATTATGTATTACATTGTGTACTTTGTTGCTCTATTCTAATTGAAAAAACAAAAAGCAAAAAAAAAAACAAAAAATTTACTTACTAAGCGTGAAAATTTTCAGTGAACAATCTTAATGGGAATTCATTCCCTTTAATTCATAAATAAGGTGACGGTCGACTTGATAATGATATGCGGCGACTTAAATTAAGTATTTTTGGGGGAAAAGAAATTAATTGTTAGTATATTAGAGAAAGAAGTATATTTTTCTTGAGACATTTTTCTTTACATACATCATATATAAATAATGCGTAATAATAATTTTTATTTTTTGTCTACTTACTTTTTCTAACTCTAAGAGGTGAAACCGAAGTACTTGTATTGCTTGCACCATCTGTAAATAAAAGAAATGTATTTTTTTATGAGAAAAAATGTTGTAAAAGTTTTTTAAAATTTCCTTATTAAGTAAAATCACCTTGACCTTCATTAATGCCATAACAAAACAGATTTTATTAATTTAGTTCATGATACATGTGCGGAAAACGGTCGACAATTATTTGATTTTTTCGTGTTAGATATGCCTACACCGGGTCATGTCTTGTTGTAGTGGTTTATGAAAGTGACTCATCTGGCACATTTCTAAAGTTCATCCAGGGTAGATCTGCTTAGCTCAAGCCTCGCATATTAATATGGAAATTCTAGTAGAGGATACATAAATCAATAAATTACTGCGTATTCGGAGGATGTCGCTCTAATTAAATATGTTCGCACCTTGCCGTGTCGTTGATATATGTTTTTACATACTGTAAGTGGAGTGACAAAATTAACACTACTTTCCCCATTGGCTATAGATGGTGTGTAATAAGCTTGCAAGCAATAAATGTAAAAGTTGATGAAGAGTCGCCCAGACAGGGTTAGTAGTTGGTCTTAAAGGTTGCTTCTCCCTATCAATTGGGACTTCGATCCATTTTCTCGTAAAAGAAAACTGTTCGTTGCACTTTTTAAGCTAATAAGAACACTATTTATTTTGTATCTATCCCTCTGTACTTCTAATAGTTTCCAAGATATTAATGTTAAGAAGTCACATCGCTGTAATAGTTCAAGGTTTTTGACAATTTTTATGAAATAGAAGGAAAAGTATAGAATATTAATATTTGAGAAGATTATCATCTTGCACATCTTGCAGAATTATGAAAAAAAAAAAAAATGAATTGGGAAAAATCATAAGAAAAATATGAAATCGGACTAATTCTCGCCTTTAATTAAAGAAGCTCTGTGACCCAAGTCCAAATTTCAAAGAAAAATTTTTTCCCGCATGTTCTAGAGAAGTTAAAGCATCTACTTCTTTGGAAAAGTTACGGGTGGTGTTATGCCTTAAGAAACTTTTAACTTTATTTGAAAACACATCAGTGCAATTTTCACGTTTCTCTTTCTCATTCCCATTTCAATGCATTATTTATTCTTCGATATGAAAATACGAAATAATAAAAATGTAATTCTTAATGAACATATCACTTCTTGCAAAAATGATTTTCATATATAATATTTATGGATTTTTATATATTACACATTAATTTTGCAAAATGTTTGCATCTGTGACATTTTTATGATTTTACCTCAAAAACCTCAACCATATGAACACATAAAGATTCATGCTTCTCTTTTTATGTACTTAACATACATAAAGTGCGTATACAAAATATGCGTATGAATGTGCTTGTGGAAGCTTCAAACCCACTAAACTAATAAAAATCGTTAAAATGGCACTTACACAGTGTATACAGTGCGTACATAACCACCACCACCACCACCACCACCACCACCACCGTCATCATCGTCATGATCATCATCATCATCACCACTAAACCAAAGTACACAACCCCAACTCAGGCAGACAGACAGACTGACAATACTATTTAGTAAGTGTCGTTAAACATAAAATTTGTTTACAAAATACTCTTCGACATACTCAAGGCGCAATTTTTATGGCAAAAATGTGTAAGCAATAAAACAACAACAAAAATAAAAATAATTTTTATGTACGGAGAGATGGTTATAAATGAGTATACATAGCAAATAACTTGAACAACAGCAACAGCAGCAGCAACAACAACAACAAGAAAAAATTGAATAAAAAAATGAAAATAAAATAAGTTGAACAAATTCTCTCAACAAATGTATTAAGTATGTGTTACTAAATGTTTAAGCATTTTAATGATTTCAGGAAGAAAAAAATAAATAAAATAAAGAAAAAAGTGCAGACCAAAGAAGCCCTAACGCAAAAAAAAACAATGAATAAGAAACCATAACTGCCCAGACACAGACACATGAAACTGTATTTTACCAGTTCCAGCAGCAACAGCAGTAACATGCATGCATCATGTTTTACGACGACAAAATGATTTATGACATTAAAGTACTTGTTATACGCAAGCGTATACATATATACATACATACATACATATATATGAATATATATATATAAACATCAATACACTTATATATATATATATATATTAGATAGCAAGCAGTTATATATGCATTAGTTTACGTGTGTAACGCGACTAAATATTCCAACTAAGTCAATCAGTCTGTCTGTCTATACTAACTATAAATGCATTAAACTTTTTCTTTAATACGTACTTAGTTATGCTTATAATTTAATGCATGTGTGTACTTGTTCTTGGCCTTAAGAATTGGTCATAAGCTCATATTATAATACGAAAACTTCGCGTATAAATTGTCTTTGATTTTCTTTCTCACTTTTTTCTTTGCAAAATTCAAACTGTAAACCTTAGCAACTTTAGTTAGCATTAACTTGTTGCCTATTTTAAAATATTTGTGCACACACATGCACACCTATATCTATATTTATATCTACATCTATCTATATATATATATATATATATATGTTTATTTGCATATATGTGTCGAATATAATATAATGTAATAAAAAAGAGTAATTAAAGCTTATAACAGTAGCTTACATAGTACACAACTGTTGTTTTATATGCAATAATTAATGATAAATTAAACAACCAAAAAAAAAGATATGTTTGCAAGACACAAAAACAAAAAACATTTATATCGTGATATGTAAAAAATATAAAAAACTACAAAATCTTAAGCAATATTTATTCTCGTTTCTTGCGTTAGAGCATTAACATCATTATTTGTTTGCCTCAATTTTTATTTATTTATTTATTTATTTTTTTTTTTTGTTTTTCGTTTTCAAATGTAACTCTGACGGTGTTTCTCAGGCATAGTTTTTTCTTGACTTTTTTTCTGTTTTTTTTTTTATTCGCGACTTTTTAATGAATTTATTCAACAAACATTTGTTGCTGTCACCGTTATTGTTGTTGTTTTTATCTCATTTATATACACATTTATATGTGGGTTGGAGCCTGCGATTTTATTATACGACCGCGGTAGAGCGCTCTTGCCGCTGTTTCTGACAATGAACTTGTATTACTTAAATTAGAAAATTTTATTAAATTTAACTAAACTATCCTCTATTCTCCTCCATGTACTCTCTGCGCGCGTACGTATGTGTGTTTATGTATATGCACGTTTTGTTTATTCAATTCAATATATATTTTATTATACAAATAATATCTTTTAATTTTTTTCTTTCAATTTTTTTTTAGGTCAAGGCAATTTAGTTTAGCATATTAGAAACACTCTCTTGAGTCTCATTGAGTACATTATAATACATAATAATAATACATACCAGGGAATCGACTTCGGGATCTGCTGTATAGTAGGGTTTTTGTGATCTGATCTGTAATGGTATTAGAAAATAATGAAAGTTATATTTGTTTTAATTTATTTATTATTTTCATTAATAATTAAAAGTAAGAATGCTTTACATAAACCCCAGGCATGTCAATATGAACATTCTTTGGGTAATTTGTAGGAAATCCGAATTCTTTCTTATTTACGTTTTGAAAATCTGATTGTTTATATTGCGATTTCTAATCGAGTTCTGAGTTTTCTTCTCTACCGATATTTATACGCGAATCGGGTTAAATTTTGTTCTTCACCTGTAAGATTTTTACAACATTATGGGCCATGTAAACACAGAGTCTATCGCCAGTCGAGCATTTTAAAGCATTGCTGCTGTTCATGACAATATATTATATTCATTATAAAATCTGTCTATAGAATGAGTTACGAAATCTACCCAAAATTTATATCAAATGTGAACCATTTCCCTCTTTCTCGCAGATGCCACTATGTTCCACATCAATGTTACGCTATGTTCTTATATTAAAAGTGCTCCCTTGTCGCATCAGAGTTTGGTCACAGTATCCACAAGAAATATGGAATCCATGCGTGCGTTCGTTCCCCTAATTTTGAACCTATCCCTTAGCTTCCTGATAGCAAATATCTGAAACGAATCTTAGATCCTCGGTTAAAAGATAATAACGATAAAGGTCACTAGATGACTATTTTGCTAAACTGATTTAGAATTTGAAACTAATTCAAACAAATATTTTAGAGAACAACTTTTAAAGCGCTTTCTTATACCTTACACAAGCTGGAACACAAAAGAGATGAGGTTTGAATCGTACGAAAAGTACAATTTAGAGAAATATAGCGTGCGATCTAATTTGCTCGCTGCACTTGCTAGATACATAGAAAACAGGGGCAATATTGATATTGACAGATTCTTGGAATGTACGCTAAGATCTGTAAAGAGATGGGAAAACAGAAATTTCCGGTAAATCCAGCTAATGGATAAATCTTGTCATATTTATGCAAGAAGGTTTTCACTACTACTGCTATTAAAAGAAGTTGCTGAAATATTGTAATAAAAGTAATTAACCTGTGTGTTAGCTGTGTCGACCTATGTCAGAGTACGTGTAATATGAAATTAGATTGTAAATGATAAAAATATTATTTCAATACATTATTATAGCAACTAACATTCACAATGATCGCATCGTCATAAGTTAAATGCACTGATTGCTTTTACCAGGATTCGAAACAATCCAAAATCTATCTTTTGAGAAATGTTGGCATAAACATTTACAAAGAAACGATATAAACGAGTTTAATTATTCAACATGATCGGATTATATATAATAAAATGAAATGTAATAAGTAAAAATTTTCATTACGTATCATAAAAAGCTAAAGTGTGGTTCGGAAAAATGGTTCATCATCAGCTGACAAAATGCAATAAAAATACTGAATATAAATAAAATAAAATACTAAAAATAATACATAAAAAACCATAGGACGAAACATTTCAAACATACAAAACATCTCCGAGAAGGAAAAAAATTTGAAAAAATTGCTTTATTTTTTAATTAGCTTTTATTTGCATAGAAATGTTGCTGTAACCAAAACACCGTCTGAGATATTCATGTTTTTCTACTCAACATATCGCTATGATAAAACGTTGCACAGCACGTCAACATATCACAGAACACTCTAAACATCTCAGATACTCTGAAAGGCAGTGTTTTCATACATTTCCCATTTTCGTTATGTTTTTTACAACATCACTAAGATTTCTTATATGCTTTTCGTTCTTTTTCAAGTGAAACTCTCATGCTGTGAAAAAAGGGAAGCGGGGATCTTAAAATTAATTTTTGAAATTGAAATCTGCACAAATATTCTTCGATTGTCTAGAAACGAAATTTCCAATTCACCTAAAGTAAGTGATATCGACACAAAAAAAAAAAAAAAAAGAGAAGATTAAGTCGAACTGTGAAATTAGGGAAATATTTTAAATAAATGTGTTCAAAATCAATATGGCTGTCAGATAGTATTTTGGCTGAGGGATCGGTGTGTGTGTGTGTGAGGAAACTAGTGAGCACAGATTGCGTGCAATATTGTTTTGATGATTGGATGCACAGTAAAATTCATGTTGTGATTGAAACCAGTTTAACCACTTTTTATGTGCATAGTCATACAAATATATACGACACACACATGCATGAAATAAATGCAGAGTAGAAAACGGAATTATATACAAAATTCGAAGTCTCTACCACCACCAACAACCAACAAATTTATTTCATTGTTGTACCATTAAAATAATCTTCTTTTTTTTTTCTGTAGTTATTTTATTTCATTCGGGGATTTTATATAAAAGTTTACTACAGCAGAACAACAAGAATAACAACAACACGAATTTAAAACGTGGTATATTTAAATGGAGGTCTCCTTCGGTTCTTTTTGTTTTTTTTGTTTTTTTTATCTTCTTAAACCAGCATAACATTATAATTGTAGTTATGATGCTATGGCCACGGTTATGCTTAAAGGGTTTCTCTCATAACCTATAATCAAAGATGGGTTTTGTGTAGGCCACACGAACCATCCATGGCAATACTCTGTTTCAAATGCTTATAAACATTTGTATTTAACTTTGAACAATATCTTGCCATCTCGCTCATCATGGTTAATGATTGATGAGTGGTTTTGTTTGTTGTCTTTTCTTGTGCTGCTTATATTTTTTTCTTTTTCTTTTTTGTTATTTTAAAGAGTTTAACAAATTATTAAATTTAGTTTAAATTTTTTTCTTTCTTTGGAATGTTTTCTGTTATTCATTGTATGCACTGGAAATACACCTTTAATGATTTATGGCCATCATTAGTTTGGTATACATATGTTCGGTTTGTTTTTTTTTTTTTTTGCCAAAAATATATTTTGAAGAACAACAAGAAAATTTACCGTAAAATGAAAACATTATAAAACCTAAATTTAGACACTTTTTTGCTTTTGTTGTAGTTGGTATTTTTTTTTTTTTTTATAATCTTTTATTTTATTATACCTTTGGTTTTTTTTGTTTTTGAACGATATTTTATATACAACCAAGCAACTATGCCACTACTAGGTGGCATTTTATCTATTTATTGCTTTAGTGATTTTTATCTCAATATGTATGTACGTGTGTTTTTATGCATTTATGTGTATGTAAGTATTTTGTGCAAAAAACAAATACATTTCTCAAATACACACAACAACAATGTAGTCTCAAAAAGCAAAAAGGCAATAAAGCCTCTGAGCTGTGCCTACTTTTTTTTATGACATGAAATCAACAAATGTTAAAATTCTCTAGCGTTACTAAGACATATATATATATATATATATATATATATATATGCCTGTGTGGCTCTGTGTGGCCGCGGTGTGGTAAGACTTATCTATCCATTGAGATTTCTTTAGAAATTTCATATCTTTTGGTTTCGACAATGAACTCTGTCATGATGAATATGTGTACGTACGCACTCGTGTAATCGTTCCCATAATAAATTTGTTTCTTTACAAACAGGTAGTTTTTAGGAATCTTTTCGAATCTTTAGTTTTAATTTCCTATTACCAGACATGTATTTCTTATATAGTTTGTCAATCGCTTGCAAGGACATTGCAATAGAGACCGCATTACGATATACAATCGTGATCGTAATAAATATTAGACATAACGTATGAGGGGTAATCGCGGTCAAGAGCTCAGGACTCTAACGCATTAAATTTAAGTGAAACAGGATTCAAAATTCAGGGGTAATGCTGGCAGATAAGCCTTTGCTTAATACTTAAAAAAAACAAAAATATTTTCTTTAATACTGTGTCACGTAGTCAGAGGATAAACCGT
The DNA here is from genome assembly GCA_000688715.1 of Glossina pallidipes. Lineage (NCBI taxonomy): Eukaryota > Metazoa > Arthropoda > Insecta > Diptera > Glossinidae > Glossina > Glossina pallidipes. Next base: position 1,765,533 of record KK499818.1, on the reverse strand, counting down.
ATATGCCTCCGTAGAGTGCTACGATTGAAGTTCCACCGCGTACTTTAGAAGAAACTTAGTTTCGAAATTTGTTTTCATTAAAAGACAATAAACGAAAGCAAGTGTTTGCTAACGAAAGATGCGACCTAAGTCGACTGTAATATGTATATGGCTTCCCTCTGCATATTTTTGAATCTTTTTTTATAGAAATTCTTTTTTAAACCCGGGTTTGTGTGAAAAAACTTATCAACTTTTTATTTCAAACACTCTACCGGATGTTTATAAACATGTCTTGTTAATCATCGTACACTGCTCTGCACAATGTACCGAACGAGAAAGCAAACATGTGTTCAAGTAAATAAATAAAATAAATAAAATAAGTAAAAATTATTTTATGGTACATTTAGTGACTGCTTGAATTCATTTTCAATAGCGGACAAAAAACAAAAAAAAAACAAAACGAAAAAGAAAGTGCTGTTTATATTCGAAACAATCTTAGTTACCGAACAAACTAAAGATAGCAGCAGCAGCAGCAGCAGTAGTAAGTGGTTGGTAGCTAGCAACATGTTGGTAAACACAATATTTTGTTAAATATTGACTTTAGTAAACAAGAAGACAAATTTTACGTTACTTTAGGGATAAACAAAATACGAAAATAGTGTAATAAGAAAATGTATAGTTATCAGTTGAGGCGAATTCTTTTATACCTACCTACCATTCCCTCCATCTCTCTCTCTCTCTCTCCTACCAATTGGAATTGTATTTTGTATTCGAAACAACATTAATTTCATCATCTACTCTTAATAAAGGCATGTTCGAAAATACCGCAGTTAATTTGGAGGTTAAGTGTAGAGATTTCTCTCTAAAGTTATGAAAGCACTATAATTACGGCTGTCTTGGTAGTAGATGGACAGGCGGACGAGCACAGCATGTACATTACAGCATTAGAGGCATCATGAAATGCAGCAGTCATTACTATCTGATTCGTATAACTCCCTTCAACCGTACGTACCGTATGGGTACGATTTAGTTAAAAAAAATTTTTGTAAAGGCAACATAAAATTGAAGTTAGGTAGCATTTGTGTATACTACCACTACTCTCTCTTTCTTCATACCTTGAAAAGGTAGATAATATTTTTATAAAAAAAAAACAAGAACACATGTGCTTTGATGTTATATTTATCGTTATTGTTGTAGAGTAAGTTACACACAATAAACATGTGTGTAGTACAGAAAAGAAAAAAAAAATTACTACGATTATGAATCTTTTAAATTTTTTTGTTATTATTTGTTATTATCGTGTGATTACATTTATTATTAGTGGTTTAGTTTGCTGTTGTGTTTGTTGTTGGTTTTTTGTACCGTTATTGTTGAGCAATTGCGCCAAGCAATATATGAAATAAGAGCAGTAGTAAAATCTAGAATAAAGTAAACACATATACACCTTTTTTTGGTATCTACATACTAACACATTCACATTTCATAAACAAATAATCGTAAAAAGAACGAACTGCGTACATTTAAACAAAAAAAAAAAAAAAAAAAAAAAAAAAACTTATCTTTATGAGTTCAAGTTGAAGCTAAAATCCATACCACACAACATACATACATACAATAATAATAATAATAATATTTAGTTGTTTGATGTGCACAGATATTAGGTCATTTTAAATGTAACGTAATGCACAAAAGGGAGAAAAGAAGTTTTTTCTTTTTTTGCTGGCATTTATGACAAGTTCTCTAACAACTTCTGATAAGTTCGATGTGATTTAATGATACAAAATATCTGGAATCAATAAAAAGATGTAAAGAGAATAATAACAACCAGGGATGATATGAGTTCATGAGGTGATATTTTAAAAGGATTTTGCTTCGCTTTTCCTAAGGTATCATCATCAAAATCTAGTCGAAAGAATATCATTGTATTTTGATCTGGTGAGTAAGCGTGAGCCATGTAGCCGAGGGGCACAAGTTTTAATAATTCAGCGATCTACGTGCTGACTGACATGTGTATTAGAATCAGGCGAATATGGTGGGGTAAAAGGCAGTTTTCACTGGCCCCCTGATACAACCAGTGTTCACTTTATCCTTAAGACGGAAATGCAAAATGATTACACATTTCAACCAACTCCAATAGTATACTCTTTCTAACCATCACAGCTATACTTCCCTTTAGAACGATTAGATAAATTTATATTTTTGATCAAAACAAAGTTTTTAATTTCCAAATATTTTCTAATCCCTTCTAATGTCATAACAAGGAAATCTCTCGCTAGGTACTACACACACACAAGGCGCAATAACTGCACATCAGACTCTTTCAAAAGTTCTATAAAAACTGATCTCCTTTAGCCATTTAAGTAACATAATTAAATATATTTGCGAAAAACATTCATTTATCATATTCTTATCATGGTTGGTATGGACACCCTCAGAGAGTGACGCAACAATCGAGATAGAATCGAAAAAGATAACAAAAGAACCAGGATTACGATGTTCGCTATACCTTACAATACAGTTAAGCGACTGCAAGAAATTTAGGCGGAATACACGATTATTTATTGAAATAACTTTCTTCTTCTCTTATTGTTATTTAAAAGATCATGTACCTTAAACGAATCCATTGAAGAAGAATCATTGAAAGATTTATAATTATAAAGAAGAAGAATACCATTGACTTTAATTGCGTTCGTTGACCTAGTTTTCTGCTAATGACACCTTCATTAGGAAGCTGAGCATAATGGAAAATTGTTCATATTAAACGATCATGTCTTAATTTACATTTTTCCAAGTTCGCTTGTAATAATTTTGAAGTTTTCAGTGATGCTTTTAATGAATGCAATGAAATGACATACACACATATTTTGCAGCTTTTGTTACTATGTATGTATGTATGTATGTATGTATGTATGTATTTATGTATTTATATATGTATGTATTTATGTATGTATGTATTTATGTACGTATGTATGTATGTATGTATGTATGTGTGTTTGAAAAATGTAACTTTTTGTTAGGCTAGGTTTCACTTCGTTATGGAAAATGGAAAAAATTTCAACAATTGATTTTTTACGCGAGGCACACAATTAGGCAGACGCATTAAGCATTAGCTGCGTTTATATGAAGAATTCACAAAAGATAATACAATGCAAAGAAAATAGCAAGCATTCCTAGAAAAACTAAAACTTGAAACTAGGACTTGACACGGTTTTCATAACTTTAGCTATTTTTGAGTAAAATAATTTCGAAATTCATACAAAAGAGACACTCTATCAACTAGAAGTATGACAGTGCATTTGACATCAAAGACAGCCAGCACCTCGCATCCTGCTGGCAAGAGTGAGATGATGGTTTAACAAAATAGAAATCTCATTATGCTCTCCTTTTCTCTCTCTCTATCTTTCTTAATATTTCGTTGAGAACACTAGTAAATTGAAATTTCTTTTCCTGCCAACCCAATATCTTTATAGCAACCAAAGAATCTGGGTATGTCGACTTTGTCAAAATGTTCGCAATACTCAGAAGGGAGCTTTGAAGATTCCATTAAAAAAGACTTAAATTTTGAAGCGACCTAAGTATGCATGTCCACGTGTCCATCTGTGTAATGACTGCAATGAATATTCTCTTGGTCGTAAAAATAAAAGATATCGGCAAGTGATCCTACAATACTTGTACAAAACTGCCTCGCCTACTAACTACTGGCATTTTTGGTTTTCATATCATTTTCATTTTATTTTTTTTCGATTTTCAGAGATTTCTTTTTTAAGGCAAAGATAGTAGGTATGGTGTGAGAGATTCGGTTACAGCTGCATGCAATAACTGTCTTACTTGTTTTATCTTAACATAACTGAAGAATACGTATATACCACGGTGCAATTACTTTATCAAATTCTTTTTTTTTTTTTTTTTAAATTCTATTTTAGAAAATTGAATTTGCATAGCAAATTCGATAGCAAGCAAAATGATATCATGTTAGCGCTGATTAAACGTAATCGCTGCCTACGAAGTCTCAGATGCGTATTTCTTTCCATTATAAACATTTAACAAACTCTGCGGCTTAGAGTAAACGTTAAGAGAGATTTTCGTAAAGCGCCTTTTAATTGCAAGACCGATACGCATATATAACAACTCGAAATGGTTTGGATATAAATCAATTTAACAACACAGCATACACGGCTGTATAAAGTTGAACGTTTTACGCTTCATTGTATTATTTTATTATTACTATTAATATTATACGAAATTATATTTCCCTAATATGGTCAAGTTAGGCTGTTGCTGGCAGAACGTGTTAGTTGTATAATCAACACCTTTTATTGGCTATTTTATTAGCGAGCATATGAATACAAACGCGCGCACACACACACACACACACACACACACATCACAATCACATATCACAATAAACATTTCATACAAGCAAACAATTATTGACAGCCACAAAACAACAATCAAATCAAGAGCTTAGCAATATAGAATTTATTTTTGTTATTTTCTTTTTTTTTTTTTTTCCTCTCGTTTTATTTTCATTTTATAATTTTATATAGACCGACAAATACCCACATAATTGGCCAGTGTAGTGTGTGTGAATTGTTTATCTCTCCATATATATATGTGTATGTGTGCATGTGTTTGTGTAGTCACAAAAAACAAATTTATATTTATATGGGCTATTTTATAATGTGAAAACCAGTAGTTTTGTTGTAGTCTGTTGTGATTTGTCATGTGCCGTTTAAAGTTTTATATACATATATATGTATTTTCTGCTGTTGTTGATATTTTTTGCAAAATAAAATGACAAAAAAAAAAAAAAAAAAGATTTATGAAAATTTATGATGACTGCTTTCAGTCCAGATATTAAAACAAATCAAAGTTATTGGCTATTTAGGTGTAAGAAATTGCATGTGTATGTGCATTTGTATGTGTGAGGCATGTATGGACGTGTGCGAGTGCGTGCGTATTTGCTTTAAGACTCTATTACACATATTAGCAACATTTAAACGCGATAAACGAAAATATATATATTTTGTTTTTTTTTTTTTTATTTTTTTCTTAAAATTTTTAATTTATTTGCTTGCAAAAAATCGTTTTAACACAAATTAACCTTTAATAGAGTGATTTGTCAAAAAGAAAATAAATAAATAAATAAATAAGCGGTAATCTAAGACATATTAAATTATTTCTTATAAATATGTATTAAACAAATGTACACCTTGCGAAATGAAGCCAAACATATGTTAAAACAACAATTTGTTGTCAACAAGATTCGAGTTTGTTGAGGAAACATGTTTATGTCGTATAAACTTTATAATGATTTATTTATTTAATTAAAGTAAAAAAAACGATAAAATAAATTAAAATAAATTATAATAAATAAAGCTAATCAGGTAATTTTAAATATATTAAAATGAAATGAAATGTAAATTATTTTGCAGCTTTACTCGATAAGCACGGACAGCGTAACCAAGTTTGTTATGCCCTACACGAAGTGTGGTGCAGGGTGTATGAAGTTTGTTCCGATGTATGTTATAGGCAGAAGGAATTGAGATAGACCCACCTTTGATTAGACTAAGTTTAATCATTTTTCTGTCTGTCTGTCTGTCTATCTGCCCGCCTGCTTATCTTATGTCTGTCCATGCATTTTTGTGATCGCAATTTTTGTTCGCAGATTTTGTTGATTGACGTTTTTTGACCCAAGCCAAAACCAATCGGAAATGCTTCGGATCGGACTACTATTTCATTTTATTTTCAAAATTCATTACATTGAAAACAAGTATTTCAGTATTATATCGGGCAAATTTTTTTAGCTGGCAAACATAGCACCAGTTCCTAGGAAACGAATCCTGAATCTTTATATGGAAATATGATTTACCTTTCAATATTTCATGGTGGAAACTGTTTCATGATAACAATTTGACATAAAAACTAACTACGGCAGTTGACGACTTAAAAGAACGAGTATTTAATGGTCGGCCCAGCTTGATTATTTTTTTTGACTTTATTTACCTCACCTACCGTAGAGGGTATAATCAATTTATCAAACAACATAAATATGATTATAGTACACATTCTAGATACTATTATCAATTTTCAAATCGTGCATGCGAATGCTTAAAAGTTAGCGTACTACTCGCGAAAGCCATGAATGTGATTGTTTATCACGTAAGAATTCTTTATACCTCTCTCTCACTAAGATTCTCTTATGTGTCCAATGCGGGGCAATTGTGCACTAATTCGGAATAAAATTTTGCAAATATATTAAAGTACGTTACTGGAAATGGTGTTAAAATTTGTCTAAAGGCTTTCTACTAGAAATTTTGTACAAAATAACAAATGTGGACTGATTACAAACAAAAATAGTCGAACTGTGAAGAAAAATTCCTATCGAATTATCATTTATTTAACGAAATTTTTATAAATCAAATTTTTGTCAACCCTAATGCGTAATCTATTTTAAGACGTCACTCGATAAGTCCGCAGCATGACATAAAGATAACGTCATGTTGAGTTGACCAACGGTATTTCTTCGGAGTTTTCTTAATAATTTTATACATAAGGGCTTGCTCCGCACACACGATGACTAGAGACAGGCAGGACAAGACGGACGGAAAACCAATATCAGTTCGAAGAACTTTATAAAAATATTAGTTTGCCGAGAGAGTTTGAGAATTTGATTATTCCCTAGGGTTGATTAATTGAACTGTTATACTAATTTATTAAAGAAATTAGTAGATGGTTTGGTTTTCTCTCATACATCACCAAAGACGAACTATGGGACTCGTAATTTTTTCGCCCGAATGAAAATATGAAGAGTCCATATAAACACCTGCAAGTTCCTGATCAGCAGGCATAGCAGAGTCATTTAAAGTTATGCTAGTCTTATTATTATGTCTTGCAAACATGGGGGCTTTTGTTATTCCTCATCAGAAGAAGAAGTGCTGCCAAATCTCAAAAATATATGGTATCAAAGAAAATTTAGTAGATTATAACCATTTGCATCCTTGACAATCCAATCGATATATAGAATGAGTCGATTTTTGGTTGGCTTACAATCAAATAAAGGAACAGTGAATATTCAGAAATTTGGCGCAAGGCCGAAATCCAGGCCTCTGTGTATCCATATACAAATTGCAACGTGGAAAACAAAAGAGGCAGCATTTTTGCTACGCCAATGTGCAAACGTACGGATGTTTTTCGACTGTTGAAGAAAACGTTTATATATATATGTGTGTAAATACTTATGCAGATCGATATGTAATTTACATATTGACACACATTCATTTAATATACATTTGTCTGCAAGGCAAAACTTTCCTTTTATGCACAATGAAAAGTCGCATTTAAAACAATTGCAGAATGCAAAGATCGAAGATTTATAGCCATATTTTTAACGATTCAATGAAATAACATTTTTTATACAAATATTAGTGTTTTTATAGCAACATTTTATAGCAACATGTTCTGGCATTTTTTTTTCTCTCTAAACGACAAACCTTCTGTTCGCTCAGAAGATTATAGAGTGCTTTCTTCGTCGTTTTATTTCCGACTCAATGGTGGATGACATATATATTTATTGCATTTTTATAAAGCATGAATGCATTTTGCATTAGTAAGATGAAAATGTCAGTTCACTTTAGTAAGTGCGCCCTTTACGATGAAGTTTAATTGAAACAGAAAGTTCTCTTTCGTTACATTTTGTCTTTGGCCTTTTGTCTCAAAATCCCAGCGAACGATGCTGCATCTTCAGCGGTGCTTATTAAAGCCCATACATTCAAATTCAATTTCCGGAGGCATATGTTGGGCACGCTGCAAGTGGATTAATAAAGTTCACTATCTCTCTCCGTAAGGCTAGATGAGTTTTTAATGTATTTTTAGAAGGATTTTCTTCTTCTTTTTTTTTTTTAATGCTGTTACTCTTCTAAACATAAACTTTTTTCACCTTGAGAAAGTAATCTGACTTATCTATATATAAACACATGCGATTTCTAGATGTCTCCGTACACACTCGTGTATACAGATTGGTTTACTTTTACATTTAAACATAAGATCACATCAATCATCGCACCGAAAAAAAAAAACTTTATTTTTTATTTTTCTTTTTTGTTGCAATGGAAAACACTATAAACATAAAATGAATTTATGACTTTTAATGACAAAAATGGGAAAAGGTGAAGAAAATATTGAATACACAAAAGTGTATAAAACTACGATGCCGCACACACACATATATGTAACGTGAATAGCCGACTCTATAGAATTTGGGAAAACATTTTTTAATACCTAAAAATTATTGCTAAAACTCAGTCAGAAGATTCGATCCGGTACAGACTCAGTTTTATTTTTATGTCCAAAACGAAATCAAATTTTTTACATTTCGGAATTCATTTATTTATTTATTTTTTTTTTTTTTTTGCAAGTGAAAGGTACTTTCCTTTCTTTGGACAATAAACGCATAGGTGAGGGAAAAGTAATCCATTTTCTGGCGCAGGTGTTTTTCTTGTTTATGTAGCGGCAGAGAACACTCTTTTTAAAGAAATTTTACAGCCTGAAAGATGTCAGAACGCAGTTGACAAAGCTATGAATTCTATACATAGTATCGCCAGCCTTTCCTAAAATTACATCTGTCAGAGTAGCTTCAAGCCACGTTCGAGCAAGAGTTTAATGTAGTCTATCAAGAAGTTCAACAAATAATCGAACATAAATGCAAAGGGGTTTATGTGTACATAAATATGCATTTATTCAACGAAGAAAGCTCAATACATTTTAGAAACTCGCGCCTGTACGAGTATGTGTGCCATGTTAGCTAGAATGCTTTTTCATCTACTCGATCGGATACTTAAATTGGCTTGAAAGATCAAACTGGGAAGTAAAACAAACATAAAAAGCAAAAGCATGGACACCTCCATAATAATGATATTCCACGTTACTAATTAAATTAACCGTAGAAAAGCCTTTAAGTGCAACAGTCTACAGAAAAAGTTGATTCAAATGTTCTTGAAATTGCCGTAGCACAACGCTCGTAGTTCGTAGGACTTGTCAATAGTGGTGACATCTCTATCCCGTCCTACGAACTTATTGAGTGATGTTTTATGTCTGTTAAAAATATTTACATTTTTGATCAAAATACTTTTTCCTCCAATAAGGAAATGCACAGAGTGTCTGCACTGCATTGCACATATTATTGGTAACGAAAAGATTGAAAAAAAAAGAAACAAAATTTTTCAAATAAATTAAATCAAAAAGTGCGTAATTTCTGACAGTTAAGACCTCCCCTTTTACCAAAAGGTAACAAGAAAATTGTTGCACATGCTGCTTTCCTTTGTTGTTTCTCTCCGGTTTGCTCTTCTCCTTTTCTTTTTTTCATAAAAAGTGAATTCGTCTTTTATGCGCGTATTTGTAACAATGGAACGATTGCTCTTTTTTTCGTTTAGGTTTAAAAATAAAAAAACAATAATAATAATAATAATTTTTAAAAATCTTTTCGTAGGAAACAAAGGGGATCTTCTTAAATTCTTCTCATTGTTTTTTACACAAGATAATGGCGTGGAAGCAAAAAATTGCTTTTTTCTAAAGAAATTCAAGACCTTGCTTAAGGGTTGTTACTGTGCGGACGCTTCCAGCATTTAAAGGTAAATAAAACCGAAAGAAAACCGAATTCCTAAAGATTCGTCGTACAAATGAAGAAAGGGATTAAAAGTGAAATATACAAACAGACATACCTATGCAGAATAATATGAATACAAATCGAAAAGAACATCAACGCAACGCAACGCAAACTCAGAATTCAAAAACGGTATTGTAAAAAATAAATATAAAAACAAAAACAAAAAAAGGAATTGAGCCAAAAAAAAAAAATTAATTGCATTACGGCTTAGTACCTGCGTGGTACAATGTTGAAAAATATAGCCAAAAGAAACACATATACAAACATTACGTACAAGTCATAGATCTAGATTTTAATTGCATTCAATTTTCCATTTTTTAAACTCGAATGTAGCTGAGAATTTTCCTGTTTGTAGATAATGTTTACTAACATTACTTAACTCCAGATCCATAGTACCAAGCGATTTGCTTCTGAGAGCGCAAGGAAGAATTTTTAAATCTCTTTTTATTGAAGTTAACCCATTGACTGTCAGACACATTTAGAGCGTCTTGCTCTGGGTGCCAAGGCCATTTGTAATTAATCTAAACTTGCAGCACGCACTACGAGATATCTCGTAGCTGGCAGTCAATGGGTTGATAGGTTTCGGATCTAATGAATTCGGTAAAAGCATACTTTTCTGTCCTTCACCACTTGTGGTAGAAGAACTTGAGATGGACCCTTGACGGAGCTTGTTTGCCCGTCCGTCCGCCTTATTTTCTTGTGTCCAAGCTACAGGTTCACAAATTTCGCGACATTTTCATGAAATTTAGTACACTGATGTACTGTGAATGAATGCTATTGGAAATGTTTCGGATCGGACAACTTTTGCGATCACATCCCATATTTCGAAAAGTCTTCATGTGAATAACTGTACTAAGTGGTGTAGTGTATTGTATTTAATGGTGGATCATGTGGACTACCGAAGAGGGTAAACAAAAACCGGTTTTCTTACTTAGCGTTAAACCTCGATATATTGATTAAAATTGGTGGTAAATTATTTATTAATGATTATTATCAACTGGCATTTTTTTAAGCATTTTTTTGTTCTTGTTTTTTTTGTTTCAAATCTTTTACGCACATAAAAATTTCTTTAGAAAATTAAATGATTCACTTGCTGTAAAGTATTTCACTGCATTTTAACGCGCGCACATAAGTAAATGTATATATAAATATACGCATAAATGCCTATATATGTTTCGTTTATAAAATTCAACTCTCTCTCTGGCAATGATGATGATGATGATGGTGATGATGATGATGATCTTTATGTTCTGGCACTTCATTAATCATCGAGGCAAAACAGCCAAAACGACGACGTCATTTATAAGATGAATTTATTTTATTTTTTTTTTTGTCGTCGTTTTTGCTGCAGTAAAATCGAAACGAAAAAAGATTTTGAATTAAAAAACAAAAAAAAAAAAAAAACAAAATACAAATTCAAAATATAAAAATTGCACATAAACCCGCAACAAGATGAATACTTTTTGTCTTTGATGATGAATTCAGCATTCAAATCCGAACTGCATTAGTTCTCACATAGGCTACAAAATGTCAAAACAAACGTAACTAAATTTCACCTTAAAGGGAATCTTTAAACAGTCAGCACCTAAGGTAAGCAGTCTTTGAATAGTCAGCACCTAAGGTAAGCAATCGTGTCAATTTGATTGAGCCGATTAGAGCTTATCATGACCATTTTATCGATCGGTACTTGCTTTACTCTGCTGGTCTGCTGTTGGCGAAACTATTTTGAAATTTTGCAATTTCGGTGTTAGTTCCCTCTTTCACGTACTCTTATTCACGGTGGCTGTATCCACGGTATTAATGTTTTATATTTCAATAATAAGGTTTGAGTTAACATTAAGTTATAAGACTGTCCGTCCTACGAGGAATATAAAAATTCTAGATAACGGAAGTTGGCGTGTTGTACATTTTAATCATGCTGTTGACCATCACAAAATCAGTGATTATGTCGGAATGTTACAAACAATGCGATAAATTTTATTTACTTTTATTTTCTTCGTGTTGATATAAAAACTGAAATTAACCCATTAAATGAGACACATTTACTTAAATGAAATTAATTTAAGAAGCAACAAGCAAAAAAGAAAAAATACAAACTAACAAAGTATGCAAACTCATTACACCCTACTTGCATTTTGACACTAATAACGTACAATAATAACTATGTGCACGGATAAATGTCGAGAAAATGTCGAGGAAAAGTCTGCAAATCTATCCATCCATCTTAATCAGCAGTAGTAAAGTTTTCAAAAAATGATTATTTCAATACAACATCGATGAAGCCTTCGCCTAAAAGACTTCCCACCTAGAAAAACTAATTGACTTAAGTCCAATAATCCTAAGGTGATCGATTACATACAAAGTTTTTTTCTTTATCTTTTTTTATGTCTGAGTTGACTCTTGAAGCGTTGACGTAAATGAACCCCATTTTGAAGAAGATCGTATAATGATATATAATTGTATATATACAACATATATACAAAAGATTTTACATCGGTAAAGCTTTTTAACGCTTACCAGTGTCCCGTACTTTTACGTTTTTACACCAAGTATCTGCCTTTGTATTTTATATTCAAATGCTTAGATCTTTCTTTTTTGACCTCACAGGGAAAGTTACACAAAATTCGTTATCAACTGTTGGCAGAGTTTACTGCGTTTTGTATCTTGTTTGTTAGTTATTTGCTGTCTACAGTGCCGGGCGTATGAAGGAGTGTGATTTTAATCTTTACACTCTCTTTAAACGAAATAACGAACGACCGAATGAAAATGTGTAAGATATGTTTTTTTTAGCTGCATCATTAGCAAAGCTAACACCAAAAAGTCTGTTCTGTCTGCTCAACTTAGATATTTTTATGTATGTAGCAAGAGCAGAAAACTTGGATGTGAAACAAAAATCATGATTACAGATCGACAGCCCGACACTGATGTAAAAAGAAAATTTATTGAAAAAAACAAAAAAAAAATGTACTTACGCGTGTTATAAGTAAATAAATAATTTTCATTAATAATAACATAATTATGATCTCAGCGAAACATTTCACTGAGAATTTTTGTGAAAAAAAAAAGAAAAAGAAAACAAAGAAAGTGTAAACCTGTAAATGTGTCCAATTTGACAAAAGTTCGTCAAATTCTTGAAAAATTATTATAGTTCTTATATCTTGATTGGAAATTGTGTTCTGTCTCCTGCGTTCAATTCTCTAAAGTAACCAGAACGCGAGTTGCTAAGAGAAATTAACTGAGTGACTGCGCACTGGCTTGTCATGAATTTTGGTCTCTTGGCAAAGCTGTCAAAATTCCAAATGAACCATAAATAAAAACATCATTTTTATGATTTTTTCTGTCTGTCTATATGTCTTTCTGCCCAAGTGTCGGTGATGTGTGTATATGTTATGTATGTGTTGTCTTTCTTTATTTTTTTATGGAGACTTCCTTTTAGAGATTCATTGCCAAGAAATTTCAGAAAAAAAAAAAATAAAAAAAAATAAAAAAAAATTATACAAAAATATTTTCATTTAAAATATGTATCTGTTGGGTTGAGAATTCGGTGAATGCTGCTCTGTTCTCAACTGTGTTAAATGTTTAAAAACAAACACTGCTTCATGTGCTTATATGCTTATATTTATATGTAAGTATTTTGCTCAAGTCATATATGTGTTCATGTGGTAGTTGTTTTGGTTGTTTGTTGGTTTTTTTTTTTTCCTTTGCAATTCGAGTTGATGAGGTGCCTGCATTGATGGTGTTTTTAATGTGATTTCGCGCGCGCCTTAAACTTCCTCCATCCATAAAACAAATGCAAACGCAACAACCGTTGCCGTTGCCAATATACTCAAGCATCAACAGCAACATCAACCACAAGCATCTCATAAGTATGTAAAAATCATGAGATTCACTTAATTTCTTATTTTTTTTTTTTTTAATGCACATAAAAATAGTTGCAAACATGCAAGTCAACAATATGATGATCACTGAGACAATAACAGCAGCATCATCGTCATCAGCTTCATCATCATTATTGTCTTCATCGACAGCAGCAATAATATAAGAACAGTAGTAGTTGTAGTTCATAAAAATGAAAACAGACAGTAAGTCTGTTTGTGATATTAGCAATTTTACATATATACATACATACGCATACCTACATATAGCAAACATATATGTGTATATGTTGTTATATCATAGTAGATCTAAATAGTATTGAGCCTAATAAACGAAGCGGCGTCCCCTAATTATAAACATCATTAGACACATTAGTGTTAACGATAATGCAGAAGTTTTGACTTTCCACGGATTTTGCAATATTTAAAAGACCAAAGTCCCCTTCAGCGGGGCAATTCATGCATAATTGAAATCAGTTTGAAGTTATTTATTGCAAGAAGTTTGATCTGCTTTCTTTCTTATGTTTAAGAGAACGTAGCAGTTGCTGCGAACGGGTTCTCGGTTTGGCTAACTTCGGCGCTTAGGATAGTCACTATGCGTTCTTTCAAAGGAAAAGTTTGAATGTCGCAATACCAATTTAAAAAAGAAGATTCAATATATTCCTATTCATGAGTAAGAGTATTCGACTTTTTATGTGGCCCTTCCTGATTTAGAAAGTTTTATGAGTACATTGAACACACGGGACAGAGATCCAATAAAGTGCACATATTCTGAGCGAGTGCGCGATTTTTAGTTACTTTGTTACCTAATCAGCCTTTTCTTATAAGATCTTGCATGAAAGTAGAAAACCTTGCATAGGTTGAAATATCGACAGAGAAAAGTTTGCCCGATGCAGGATGTTAATAAGATAGAAGAGAGACTTACAAACAGAAATTTAAAAGCACAGCATCACGATCCTTAGAAGATATTATTATTATTATTATTATTATTATTATTATTATTATTATTATTATTATTATTATTATTGTGCTGACAGTGCGCACCGTGGTCTAAAAGGTCCATTGCCGTCGCCACCTCTTCAGTCTTGGTATTCTTGTGAATTCCACCATCTTCTTTGTTTCGGAGCACGATACAGTTTCTGACGTTATGAAGTCTTCGCCTAGCACTTGGTATCTGATTCTGCAGATGCCCGCGCATTCATGTGGGAAAGTTGCACTCGTCTTTTGCCAGAATCACAATGGACAAATTAAGAATAGGGCTACATATGTCTACATACACTTCTGCCGTAGTGGAAGCAAGCATTTGTCAACAAATTTTTACCCTTTTTTACTCGACAACTTTGGATTTTTAATATGATTTTAGTGCCAAGCGCCTACAACTTTATAGAAGACCCTATTAATATGACAGTGTATGGCGGATTTCTAACGAGTCGAATTATTTTCTTTTCGGGGGAAATGATGAAAGATTTCACCGTCTGTGTAAAAGGCCGTCCTAAGTGAGAATGATTCATCTTTCACATCAGAGAGAATATCATATTGCTTTCTTGACACTTACGCAAATACAAACGAAACGAAACGAATATCCTCTGTAAACTGTATTCCAATGACAAACGGAAATTTTGTATATTTTCAGATCGTGTTCTTAATTAGAAAATTTACTAAACGAGCACATATTTAAAACAGATGTATTTTGAAAAATAAGAAAAATAAAAGAAAACAACATAAGCCGAAAATTTCTTATTAAAAAGAAAACAAAATAAGGATCGTTATATGAGATTAATATACATATATATTTTTTTAATTTTTAAGAAAAAAAATCAACAAATTAAATTAAGTACCCTTAGTTAAGATGTCTGCAGAGCAGCGGTAGCGGCAGCGGCAGCATCAGCAACAAAATCAACACAATTATAACAACAATAATACCACACTCAAGAGTTGCTCATGTGTGCCGAACTGAACGCATAGAGAAAGACAGATGATCTTTAAACGAAATAAATTTTCCCCCTTCTTAAAAAAATATATAAAATAAAATATTTTTTTTCGATTTATTTATTTAGCTTCTTTTTTTTTTTTTTTTGCTTTTTTCGGTGACGGGTTTTAAAAACATTGTATTGTGCGTGTGTATGAGTATTTGTGCCGTTAAGGCTTGTTTATTTCAATAAGTAATCTGAGATCATTTAACAGTTTGTGAATTTTTAAGCGTGTATGTCCCACATATGTTTCCCCCACCAACAACAAGAAAACCCAAGCAGTACACTAAAATGTATAATACAACAAACAGCACACAGCGCAACACAAGACAACATATGACTGATGAAGAAATCATCTCCAATTACAGAAAGACATTGACTGACTGCCTGCCAGAGCAAACAGAGAAAATGAGAAGAAACAAAAAAACATAATTCATTATAAAAATCCTTTCAGTGAAACGGGAAAAAGGAATGAAATGAAATAAAAATTCTCAATAACTTTTTACATAAACCGTAGCAATGTTTGTATTACCAGTGGAAGAATTATTCGAACTATAATTTCTCTCTTGCTTTTTCATTATTTATTTATTTTTTTTTTTTGTTTGTAATTGTTATAGGATTCTTTTAACTTACCTGTTTACTGAACATGGCGATATCTTCATTAAACGATTCTGACGAACAAACATCACCACCTTGCACACCAGGTTCTCTGGGCGTACATGTGGCCAATTCACATTTTTCAAATATAAGCGCCAGCAGCGGGAATAGGGGATGTCTGCAATAAAATATAAATAACATTAAATAGTAATATTAACAAAATAGGAAAAAAAATTGGAAAAAATGCAAAATAAAATCGATAAATATCGCTGTGATTATAAGAAAATCGCTAAACAACTTTGTGTAGAACGTAATTTTTGTTTTTTTTTTTTTTTTTTTTTTTTTTGCTTAAAAGAAAAACTAAATTACTTGAAGAAATTTTCGAAATTTTGTTTACACTAATGGCGACAAGAAACCGCCGTCATCAAAACACTCAAATACCTAAAATCTCTTTTTTACTCTCCTCTATGGACCAACGAGCTGAGCTGGCCCTGGCTATACGTATACGATACTTATGTGAACATGTATGTGTGTGTCTGTGTGTGTATAAATCTCACTGTAAGCATCTACTCATTAAATACCGCATACTTATTTGCTACATAGTCTATAATTGTTGTTGTTGTTGTTGTTGTTGTTGTTGTTGTAGTATGATCTAACATTTGGTATTTTAATTAGAGCATAAGTTAAAGGAAATGCATTACATTGCATCGCATCGCTTTGCTAGGCAATGCATTCACATCAACATGCATATGTGGAAAATGCCAATTTTAGATAAACGCACCAAATGACACACACATATATTCATATATATTATAAATATACAGTCATTCAGTTGTATGTTACAATCAAAATACTCTTTTCATATATAATGAGATCAAAATAAAAGACAAGTAAATAAATAAAATACAAACTGAATTAAAACTAAAAATAACACCTTTCTGTGAATAAAGGAAAAAAACAAATAAATAAATAAATAAGATGAATAAATAAAGAGAAAAGTAAATTTAGATGACTTTAGCACCAAAATCTCTATACGTAAGCATTTATGTATTTATATATGTATGTATAATGTAATATGTATCTATTTATGTAATATATAGTCAATCTATACGTCGCAAGATGTACTGAGAACTTTATAAAATACACTTATGTCACTGAGAAAGGAGAATATGTAAATCTGATGCTCAGCAACATGTTGCTAACGAAATAGATCAATAAAATTTTTTGTATATTTTTGAACTAATATCTAAAGCACTTTATCTAAGATACTTTACCTATGGTCTTTATTTGCTATTGCAAGCGATCTGCTTCATTCCCTTTGTAATGGACATGCGAATGTGTTCTACTTGTGTTTCTAAATTTGGTTAAAGATGCATGCAAAGTACTAGATATATGTTATCGCGATCCAGAATTTCTTCATCATCAATTTAACAATACCCGCTTACAAGGACAGATCGCCAAGGCAAGGCATAAAATTGCATATGCACTGAACTTCGTAATGAATCCAAAGATAAGTTAAACAGATTTAGACTCTTTACCTTTGGATTAATTCCGAAGTTCTGTTCATGTGCACTGGACGTGCTACAATCAAAAATTCAACAATTTAACAACCTCAAGCTAAACAACAAAAATTTTAATATATATTTTTATTAAAAGTCTAAAAAGTGTACAATAGGACACCTATTGTCGTAGGTTCGAAATATTTAACGTTAATCCACATTTCAAAGCGAGTTCTATCGAAAAATGAAAAAGTTTAGCAACGCAAATGTCTTTTGTTTTGGAAAGTTAGCCTTCCTAAGATACTGGGAAGTAACACTTCCACCGAAGACTTTTATAGGGGAAATCTTACGTCAGGAATCGAAAATTAATGGCAGAGTACGTAATATTTTGTGAAGATAGAGGGCTTCAACTAGATTTCTACATTACGCAATGGCGTATTATCGGTGATGTCAAAAGGGACGGGGTCTATGTAAATTTTCAGGAATGCCGACTCAAGATATTATATAACTTCGTCGCCAGAGCTGCAGAGATTTGGAGCGAGCATGTGGGCAGCTAACAATTGCCAGCGCCGCCGCAAATATCAGGAAAATCATATAGCTTGCATTAATTGCGGCTACCATTCTTAGATCTAGCCCAGGGAAGGATAATAAAATTTAATCCTTTGCTTAAACGGACAAACATTCTAATGCCGTTTTTCTCCCGCCTTTCTTCAGTCATCTCTGTAAGAATTTGCTTTATTAACCGTTTTTATGGTACGAGTATTGTTCTTCGCTACCCAATAGAATGAATTTCGTTACCTTGACAATGTCGGAGAAACTAAGTAACATTCATAAGCAAACTTTTTACAATTCTCGACGGGAGACGTTGCGAACTTATTTTAAACTTTGTTCATGAGAATAAGTTAAAAAGAAGAAGACCGGTTTCTATTAGGTCGAATTGAAAATCCTTCGCACTCACCTGATTTGAAAATGGGTGGAATTTCTGAAGAAATATGCTATGTGATGCTTTTGGACTATAAAAAAAGCAAAAACGCTGCAAAAAAATATTTGTAAAGCATATGGTGGGAATGCCGACAATGAACGAAGGAATAGTTTGCTCGATTTCGTTCCACAAATTTCGATGTCAAAGATGTACCTCGCAGTCATTGAAAAAGTCGATGAAATTTTTGCAACAGGTGGAGCAAGGCCCCCACGCAACTTGTCACTAAATAGTGGAGGCTTTGAAAAGAGCAAGCTACAAGAACAAGCTCGAAATCGCAGCGGAAACTTTTCAATATGACCTATTATTTGTAGTTTTCTGAAAGTTTTAAAAGCTAGTAGATGGGGGCAGTGCGTTCCATCCCTCGCTCGCTTTTCCGTGGTACAGATATAGGGGACATCCGCCGAGCGATAGGTCATTGGAAAAAAAAATAAATTGACACTTTCGATATGTGGATCCAGAAAAAGAAACACTGTTGTGTACTTCTTCAAAAATAGTATCAACCACACAACTGTATATAGCCGGTTACAAAGTTACGAAATATAGCATATAGATATTTTCGGTAACCTATAGGTGCAGTGAACGCGACTCTGTACTAGCAATTTTTCACCCTACTACTAATAAAAGGGAGAATTCCTTAGTAGATTATCTCCTTAATCTTAATCTGTTCAATCTAAATTCATGGCTATACCCTACATTTACCGTACGTATGGACATACAGACTTGACACCACTTTCTTTCGATATGATTGAGTGAAGTTTCGAAGAGCTGGCATCCACTTGAGAAACTTATCGCGCACACTTATTGCTTAAGCTGATAGTGAGTAAAGTTCAATAAAGTTTTCTTTTTACCCATTTTGTTTGGCATCTAAGACTACTGCACTTAAGTCAATTTTAAGTGCAATAAAAATACATGTTCCTTGTCTACTAAATTTCAAATAAATCAAAAATATCATATAAAATGAAAATAAAAATAAAAAAAAATTGAGTAAACAATTAATTTAAATCTTTTCGCTTATTAGAAAAAGTGTCACGTAGTGACAGTGAGTGAGAGAGAGAGAGACATAGGGAAGACGAAGAAGAGCAAATGAGCATAAAACATATTTTATATATAACAACTTGTAATAAATTTCAATACACACATACGCATACGCACACAGCCTCCTCTTCGCATAGCAGGCACATTGACATTTGGCTCGCGATGCGATTGCAATGCAGAGATTCAGAACCATTTCCACAAAGTCTATTTTGCTTAAGCACTAAACATTTAATTGCACATAAAACTCAGATCTACAAAATTTTGTAAAATAAAACTGTTATTAAGCCATCATTATATTCGAGAGTGACTTTGAGATAAAAGCTTAAAAATTGCAATATTTAAGAACGTCTGTCCGCCTTACGAGAAAAGCAAATACATTTTAACTATTACGTATATAGGGAACGATAGAATATATATCAACAAAATAATTTAACTGTCAAATTTTCTGACAGCAAAAACAATACGAAAGACTGAAAGCAACAATAAACTAATGATCAAAATAGAGACGAGCAGAAAGAAAGAGGAAAAGAAAGAGCAGAAGAGAAAATATCGTGCAGACGAGAAGTGCACGCAGTTATTTATGTAAACATTCGCAATGTCATTGCTGACAGTTTAGACACATATGTTGATAGGTTTTTGACCAATTTATGTCAGAAATGATTTTCCTTTAGATGCTTGTAGATATATACATACCCGTACGTATATGTCTATGAATATGTATATATATGTATAAATTTATTTACCTTAGATTTATAATTCTATGCCGTGATAATCAGTGTTTGTAAGAAGTGTAAGACAAAATGACAAATTGATTTTTTATAGTTTTTCTCTCGTCCGACAGACGGACACACTTGTGTAAACATTTCTTTTTACTATGAATTCAATGGAATAATTTTAAGGTTTTTTTAGATGACAGACAAAAAAATGAAAGCATGGCATGATGCCTTCTGCTTTTGTACAAACATACAAACATCTATATATACGTGATAAATGATGTTTAATTTATGGTATTCTATAGCTATCTCTTTCTTAGCATATATGCAAATACATGAGAATGCGTATATAATGCAGAGTCTTACATATGTTGAGAAACATCTGCCCATTTTTTTTTTCATTTTTTTTTTTTTTTGCTTTGTAGTAAAATAGAGAGCAGAACATTTGGAAAGAACGAAGAAAAAAAGGGCAGACTGACCATTTGTATTAACAATAAATGCTCACTTTCCGGTTCTGTGTTGTGTTGTTTTTTGGATTAAAACCTTAACAAATTGCACCTGAACTTAGGGTTTTTATATTGTATTTTTTATTTTTGTTTTTTTGGCTTTTGTTCGAGCACTTTACACCCTTAAAAGGTGTGCGTGTGTGCGTGCGTAGTGAATGTCTGTACAAAGCAGTCAACCATTTCAATAGCAAAAACCCTATAATTTTTCAATTAGAAGTTTTCTTCAAATGATTTTGTGGTAGACGAATTCACTCACAGCTCTACTCATACGAATATGTATGTGTTCGTCGTTTAATATAGTTTTCCTGATCAGTTGGCAGCAAAAGGCTTTGATGGTCGTTTGGCCAAAAAAAAAAAAAGAAAAAAACGAAAAAGGAAAGGTAGCAACAAAAAAGAATGTCTTGCTAAATTTAACGGGTAGTTCTTTAGGTAATTTTTGAGCGACTTTCAATTCTCAATTTATTTATTTATGCATGCATGGCTAAGCAAGCTGCATGACTAACTCTAAGTGAAAGAGTGAAAAGTGTTAGAGACGTGTGCTATACATATTATAATATATGACATAACCTAACTTAAAGGACTTGGAAAATATATATATATATATCTGCCTTTTACAGTTTGTATACAAAATAAAATAAATACATGTGCACACTGTCAGAGCCTTTTGAAAAAACAACTGCGCAACAACAATGCATAAAAACAACAAGTGTGATGTTTATTATGTTGTTTTATGATGTCTCAAATTCAAGTGGCAAAAGCGTAATAATCCCTAGCCTATAAAAAGCACACAAACAAACAAACCTTATACACACAATAGTCGCATATATATTTTTACTTTACCGATGAATGCAATGGCAATGCACTGTTCAAAAAAAAAAAAAAACAAAAAGTATACCTTGTCTAGTAAAGGTAAATAATGTAATAACGGCAGACAGACGAACAAACAGGCAGGCAAATACTTCAGCGCATAAGGTGTTAAGTTTTCAATAAAACTAAAAAGAATTAAACACTTATTGCAGTACATAAACATTGCTCGACCGAGCCATTTGCTGTTATTATTATGCTGTTATCTCTTGTCGCGTATACATACCACGCTTTCAACAACTCAAAAAATACATTCTCTATCAGTCATTCGACTGACAACTACACACATTTCATTTCATTTTATTGCAATTGGATTCTTCCGTAATAATTAAATTTTACGATTATGACAATAAAAATGAAAATCATTTAATAAAATGCAGTTGCCATGCATGCAACAAGAAAATTATTAATACAATCTAACATAAGCCTCATAAAAACTGTATTACATATATATTCGTACGTTCATAAAAGAACATGTGTCACTAATTAGTGACGGAAATCGACAAATGCTCTAAAATAAAATATGATAAAAATTATGATTTAAAAATACAATTTACTAAAACAATGTTATTAAATACAATGCTTTTGCAATGTTTTCTAAGCGAGGAAAATAGTTTCTATCCAAAGAAAAACATAAATTTGCAAGACCAGGATTATAGTCGGTTGCAGCAACATGTTGCAGTAGTAAAAGAGTATTAAAAACATTGTTCTGAGAAAAAGCAAACGGTCTCGTCCAACAGTTCTGTCCTCCAAAGGCTCACTAAATATATTTCGTTCGCAAATGATTGACATTCGAAGTTTAGTTAACCGCGTCTATCTATCCGTCCGACAACTGATGAGCTTTTAAATTTGCGAATAAAAACTAAAGCTCAAATATACGCATGATCTTCATACGGGTGCTAGAACAACTGGTTTTGCGAGGAAATCGAGTAAAATGCACAAGAAGGAAGCTGACGCGTTTAGTAACACTGTTAATGTCTACTGCACATATAAATAGTCATATAAATGACTGATCTAAAGCCGAACTGAATCAGCTGTGGTATCCGTTGAATTTTAAATTAGGGACAGTGGAAAGGGCAGACGTCCGCTTATCAGTCTATTGAAATTAGGATTACGATCTATAAAATTTAGATGGAAGCTTTTTATAACCAATAATGTTGTTTGGGTTCGTCTGGAATTAGCTATAATCCGAAAATAAAAGTTGTTTGGATAGTAATTCTTCCGTAAAGTTACTAAATAATTAACTAAAATCTAAATATGGGCGCCATAGAATGCATGTGTGCGTTATAAGGCCCACATTTTTAGAGGCCCATCTACACGGAGAATGTTTGCTTTACGTGCAGACACGCTGAGGTTCAGGAAAAAATATACGGAAGGTAAAGAAAAGAGAAAGTAGTGTTTGTTTATGTTCGAGTTGAGACAAGGAAGATCAGAAAAGGGCAATGGGTAGCGCGGTTAGTGAGCAGGTGAGAACATTGAGAAAGTTCTGTTAAAAGACTTGATTTGATTGATCACCAACTTGGTGGGTAAACCTATTTCATTTCTCTACTAAACTAAGGACTGATTTGTTTGAACTGATTTAGTCGACAAACCACCTTTATGTCCCTAGAACGCTTGTCGTGCGATGTGTACATAAGGCGATATATGAATAATTCGCCTTATAGTTTATGATGCTTTAATGGATAAGCTTGTTAACATATTGCGGGTCTACGACGTGTTTTTTCACAGTTCTATTCGAAAAGCACTTATTAACAATAAATAGCAAACTTGATAAATCGGTCAAATATCGTAAATGTCTCATTTGTTAAAAAATAATATCAGAGCAGAGAATAAGAAATGCAGTTAAAAAAGGAAAAGAAGGAGAAAAAGAAGGAATTCGTACGCCAACGCGTACGGGCGTGGAGCCCGTGATGGTCAGAAAGATATAGTCAAAACGAGAAAAACACAAAGTGAACGTAACCTAGTAGCCTCGGGGCCGATCGGTACTTATTACATCTTGACTGAGCAGACATTGTAGCTACGATGAGGTATGATCGAACCCATGAACAACACCGACAAGGTAGTGCCAACTCTTATCTGCTCGATTGTGCGGGTGAAATTTCCGAGACTTTCTGCTGGGCGGATAGGATAACTTCGAGAACATGTCAAATATAATGTCAAAAAGAAAATTGACAAACACTTAACACTTTGTAAATACGTTTAATGCAAACTTTATATTTATATATGTAGCATATGTAGCACTTAAAAAATATGTAGTCTTCAGTTTATTATATGTATTCTTAGTATTTTTGTTTCCGACTGCGATGATGATCATGATGAATAACAACCAATCAAATGTTGATTGATATTAAAAATGATTGATGGCTTGTTATGCTTTTTATTTCCTTTCAATTAATATTCGAAACACAACAAATTAGCACCTCACCCTTTTCTAAATATAAAATACATTCGATATATAAAAAATTGAAAAAAAACCCCAAAAACAAAAAAAAACTCTAACCCCTAATAAATTTCTAAAAAATTTCTTGGTTTTGTTCGAAACCTTTAATTTAACGTTTAATATATAAAACGCCTACTAAACAAAAAAATATAAAGCCAATTAGAAGGTGCAAAAAGGAAGAAAGAAAAAGGAAGTTTACTCAACAACAACGCACACGCGCGTAACATTATGTTTAATAAAGGAAAAGAAAGAGCTCCTATCACCGAATTATATTATTATTATATTATATGCTTGTTGTTTTGTTCCTACTAAGAATATCAAGTTTTTTGTGTGCGCGTGTGCGCACGTATGCATATATATTATATATTATTAGTATTACACTTACTCATATATAGCATCCTTATCACGTTTATGTACTTCGGGCATTCCACCCATTAAATGATTAGCAACCGGTGATACATGACTAGGTGTACCATGGCCACCAGCACCAGCAGTATGATAGCCATGCATGCCAACTGTGGCCGCCGCTGCAGCAGCATGTGTCATGTGTGGTGAATGATGTGTAGGTAGGCCTTGTAATCCAGGCGGCCGATGACCAACATGTGGATCATACATGGCAGCTGCTGCAGCACCCGAATCCATACCATAGCCATGCAGGCCATCGTCATACTATAAATGAACGAAATGAAAAGCAAAGAAAAATCTATTTAAAAAAAAATTGCATTCGAAAAATTGCGATTTACTATGCGATTTAATATGTAAATCATGTATATTTCATTATGTACTAATTAGTAATAAAATGACGAAAAAAAAGCAGCAGTTGTTATGTGTTCAGTTTATATAAACAGTTTTTCTATTAAGTTACGTTTCTTTTGTGTATTTCTTAACTATTGTTTTTACGATTTACTAACCAATGCATCAGTATTTTCTTTTTACTGATGTTATAAAATATTAACACAAATCATTGCAAGTAAAAAACATTAATTGCAATTTTTTCAATTCCATGCATTGAGAGCTTAATAGAAGAAAAGTGATTCTACGAATGTGCAAAGAATTGGGAAAGAGATAACGATTTAGTCAATCCTTTATGGTCAACAGATAGGTATTGTCAGTAAACCTTTTATTGTAACTCCTGGTAGGTGTCCCACCTATAAGAACAACTTTTTATCCTACCATTACACCTTCTCTGCCTTGTTAGTAACAAGAATGGTATGGCCATTGGCCTGACTTTAGGCATCAACTGATAAAGAGGTGTGTCTTAGGAAATGAAAATCGCAAAACGAGTACTTTCTCTTGAGTGACATACAAAATTAATGATTCTTTTGCTTAGATAACGATTAAGTTTTTATGTCCAAGAGCCCATGGAACGTTTGGCTTGCAACGTCCTGCTTGTAACCTAAAGTAACTTAAGAAGCATTTCATTGAAGAACTTCGATGACCACGCATTAGTTACCTTCTATGTCTGATTTGCAATAGTGTGGCTTTACTGGAAAAAGTGGAAAACGGAACTAGTTATCTTTTAATGATAAGCATTATTAGTGCTTTTTTCTCGCTTTTTTTTTTTCTCTTTGAGTTAATATCACAGCCAACGTAACGCGCCGTTTCTCTATGCGCTGCTTAAAGCTTGATAAATCATTTTAATGCATCACCATGCATCGGTTGTCTTCTACTTTCTTCTGTTTTAAACTTGATTTATTAAAGAAAGCAAAAAAAGGAACTACTATTTGTCCTCAATGACATAAAACAGTTTCTTTGCCTATTTTGCAAGGTGTTATCTACGGCATTATATCACCACGTGTCAAACTTGTCTTTCTCTCTCTCTCTCTCGTTCCGTAGTATATGTCGTCCAGCAGTAGTAAGCCTTTAATAGCGAAGTATGTCTGATCATAGAACCGCAACTATGAGAAATTTTACCGACAGACCGACAGTATTACAAGAAGAATTATTAATTGAATTTTGATTAAGAAATCATCGAAGAACATAAACAAACAAGAGGTAATATTTAAATCTGATTTTGTTTCCTCTCTAGCGGCATGAAATGTACATATTACATACGTATGCACATAGCTTTATTAAATTAATTCATTCTTAAACCAATTTGCTTTTCTTTCTTTTTATTTATTTTTTTTTCTTTGTCGCTTGCGTTCATTACACTACATTTCCTGTTTCCTGTCAACTGCAAATGAAATCTGTTTTAGTTTTTTTTTTTTTCTTTCTTTTTCCTTGCTTCACAAAATATATATTTATTTATTTATTTACTTTTTTTTTTCATGCCACACTATCTAACAGCACACATCACTATTTTTCTTTTTACTAATTTCCCAATAATACCCACAACTCCTGGGGTGTATGCATGTGTATGTTATGCTCTCTATCTCTATGTGCCAAAGAAAAATTAGCATAACAACTTTATAGTTTAACTGCTTCTAGAGTATCTTTTAAAGAATATCATATACATTTAGTGCACAACAACAACAGCAAGAGAAACGGCAACACAAACCATTAGCTGCGGTATTTCAAGACTAAAACCTTAACAAAATGACAAATATCTGTGGAATAAAATACAAAACAACAATAATAGCGCAGCAACAAACAACAACAACAATAATAACGTGGAGAGAAGGAAAAATCCCAAACATTAAACGCGACTTTAACCCACAAAACTTGAACAATAAACAACTTGCTGCTGCAACAACCTTCCACCGACTAAAAGCTAAAACACGCATACATGTATAAATGCACATATGTGTGATATAAATATATATGTATATGTGTATATGGCATATATATATATATATATCTACTACCAGCAGTGAGTGCTTTTCCTAGGCAATGCAGTTCAGTTTAAATTTTTCGCTTTTTTTTTTTGACTTAAACGTCATGTGCATGTGAATACTAAAGTCTTTGCTAATCTGGTGTATGTATCAGGAGGACAATTTTTTACTGTTGTTTTGCATTTTTGTCGTTATTGTTGTTATTGTTGCTGTTATATTGTTACTCATGCTGGAACGATTGAGAAAGGTTTTTAAATAAGACAATAGCAGTGAAATGTGTTCGGTTCAGGTTTAGTTTTGGTTGTTATTCATTTATATATATGTATGTATATATATGTATA
The DNA here is from genome assembly GCA_000688715.1 of Glossina pallidipes. Classification (NCBI taxonomy): domain Eukaryota; kingdom Metazoa; phylum Arthropoda; class Insecta; order Diptera; family Glossinidae; genus Glossina; species Glossina pallidipes. The sequence continues at coordinate 1,738,294 of KK499818.1, read as the reverse complement.
TGTGTAAGTTTATGTGGCACATACAGCGTTTTATGTATAGGCATGTAATCGCATATATATATATAAACATATATATGTACTTATATCGGTTATAAAGTTTGGTTTTCTCAGCAGTCTTTCCGTTTTCTGATGAGGCCATTCTTTGTATGGTTGAGAAAATGAAAGCTTACAGCTCCAACAAGAACAACAACAACAACAAATGTGCAGGTGGTTTAGTTTACATGACGTTTATTTTGTTCTTCTTCTTTTTTCTTCTTCATCTTCTTTTATTGTTGTTGTTGTTGTTGTTGTTGTTGTTGTTGTTGTTGTTTTCTCAACAACATGAAATAAACATTATTATGTGTGGGTTATTAACCTTTTAGTAAATTATTTAATATGCGTCAACTCTCTAATCGTATGAAAAACAGAAGAAGAAGCGGAAACTTTTTTCAAATCTTTTTCAAAAATTATAAACAAAGCGAAGATTTATATCATTAACACTTATATACAACACAAGTTGTCGTCTTACTTAAATCATCATACAGTATAATCATTATCATCATGATTGTCACCAGCCATTATCGTCGTTCGTCAAACGTTGACGTTTCGTTTTCGTCTACCTCTTTTGCTTCTTCTTCTTCTTCTTCTTTTTCTTCCTCATTAATAAAACCAACCCGCACATTTTTAAGTATTAGCTCTTTGCCAACTTGACATTTACACCAAACTGTCAATTGCTTCTATACACTTTATTGTTTGTGTTATTGTTGCTTTTGTTGTTGGTTGTTGGTTGTTGGTTTTAACAAAACTCTTCTTAATGTTTTACTTCGAAATCTTTCTGTGATTTTGTGAAACAAAAACGAAAGAGAGAAAGAAAGATCTTTCGAAATTGATAAAAATCCCTATGAAAAGTGTTCCTCTCATACATACACGCACGCACACACAAACACACACGCACGCACACCTGCATTCGATATTAAAGGAAAAAAGAATAATTTCGTATATTTGCCACATTACTCATGCATATACATGCAAACATTTACTTATACACATATACATACATTCATATATATATATATATATATATATATATATATATATACATATATATATATATATGTACATCCATTTATACCTATCTAAACTCAAGCAAATATAAACGAAAGTAATGAAGAAGAGTCTCATACAACCTGCAACATTTCATACCTACTACTACTACTATGTGTAGTAAGTAAAGTGGCGTTTTCTCTAAAATATATGCAGTGTGAAGACTAAAGTTTTTGAATTTTGTTTATACCACAAGTAATGATAAAAATCTTAACAATCATCTTTTTTCTGCTTACATTTCAGCGTAGTCGTCGTTGTAGTTGATGTGTTGAAAAAGAAAAGAACACAGGCAACTTTACAGAAAGAAGAAAAAAAAAAAACTTGTTGTTGGTATGTTTTTTTTTTCTTACTGAACGTGGTTGTCATTGTCAAGTAAGTGTAATATGATGGTGTTTAGCTTTATTTTTTTTTTGTTTTTTAAGTTTATGCATTTTGTTGTTAAAGTGGCGTTAAAGAAGTTTTAAAATACAACAATTTTAAAAACAACAACAATAACAACGACGGCAATAATAATAACAATGATAGCATATTCGTCTTTTTTATTTATCTTTTCTTTTTTTTTTTTTTTTACTCTCTTAATATTTAAATTCATTTTGTATGCAAGAAACGTTAAATATAAAGTTAAGGCTGTTATTACAAGGTCAAGCTTATTATTATTGTGATTTTTTGTACTTTTGAAAAACTCAACCCACTCACACACGCACGCTCACGCATTCAACAAATCAAATTTGATATGGGTGACCAGAATTTTGTAAAACTCTTTGTATAGTCAATGTAATTGCTTAAATTCAATGTATTGTGGGAATATTTTCGGACATATTTGAACGTACGCAACAGAAAACCTCAATTAATAAAACAGAAAATGTACAGAAAGTGAATAAAAGTTGTGAGAAACAATCTTAAACTAAATGTTTAATAAAGTTATTAATTTTTTTTTGTTTATTATATGTTTTCTTTTGTTGTTAACATTCAAGGAAATAAAAAAAATTTATTACCAAAAAAAACTAATAAATCTTGTTGATATATCATGTTTAGCAACATGTTGCTGGGAAAATTTAATAAATGCATATAAATATCCCTCTACTTCTGAAATCGTTTCTTGCCACACTAATGTACATTTTCTTTCTCTTTCCTGGAAATCAGAAATCTGCTTCATTAGGAAAGAAAGAACACACGCATGAATTGGTGGATTCGTAAGGTGTTAACAGATTTTTCTTTGTGAAGAACTTAGCATGAGTAAAATGGAAACGGGATCGTCATATAATCATATCAAAGTTTGTCTGTATCTTCAGTATGAAAATCTATATGAATGGATGGCGATTTAACGCTTCATTTCATATATATCCTCAAAGGATTAAAATTAAATTAAAATTTTTCTCCAGCGTGTCATAGGAAATCAACATAAATCAAAGCGAAAAAAATGATGACAGCTCATGTTGTGAAGTACAGTTCGAGCTATTTTTAGGGAACCCAACGCCCATGCAAGTCTGACCAAACACAAAAGCTCCAAAAATTGGAAAATTACTATTAAATTGCGCTACCTTAGGAGACGATTAGACCCCACCTAGTTTTGAAAAAATGTGAAAAATTATTAAAAGTGATGTCGTATCGGAACAAATCAAAATTATTTTAATCGAAAAATGTTCAAAATGATAAAAAGCCTATTTCGTATATATATATATATATATATGAGTGACGTTTGCATTACAAGAGTTAAATGAAATTCTCTTCTTCCCAATCTGTATTGAACTAGCGTTTATACCCCCCAGTCTTTTCATTCCATTCATGCCATTTATTGCTTATCCACTGTGCTTACTTTGTGTCTACCGGGTTAATCTGAAGCGCACGTAAGAAGCACGAAAATATTTCTCCTCCTTTCTCCTTAGCGGCATGATCGTTCGCTCATCAATTTATCTGTCTTTTAAGGCACTTATCTACGCTGCATGCATTCGCTTGGCCATATATTCTTCCATACGTCTGCCAAAGTATAAACTAGTTTTTAAATATTAAGCTTGGCGTAACCATGCCCACAAAAATAGTTGTAAAAGTGGAAAGTTTTTCAAAATAGTTTTGCATACAAGTTACCAAATATGATAACTATCCACTAAATACCCAACTGAGAGCAGTCGGCCCTCAGGCGCCCGGATTTGGCTTAATAGCCTGTTAAGGCAAAACTGAGGAATTTGAAATATATGGCTTGGCTACAGTATTCCTTCTCCTTTTTCTACTATGCTCTATATGTCACATATAGGAGATAAACACTTTTGCATCCATCCAGGGTAGACAGGTTTTGCAATTAGAAAACACTAAGCTTGATGTTAATGCATTTACTGTCCGCCTTCTTCTCTTATCGCCAAACATTCCAACTTCTTAACCTATATTGTGATAATTATAAGTAATTGTGTTTATTATGATGTCTCACGTTCTTATAGAAGATATGCCACAATTAAATTCTTTAAATATTTTTAATATAAAAAAATTTTAATCGATAATGTAAAAAAAAAAAAACAAGAGAAAAAAGGAAATGAAAAAAAAGCAAGACACAAAAAAACTGTTGGGGTAGAAGTATAAAATGATTGTAAGATTTTGCGTCTGGTTTTGACAGCCACACAACACAGTTACGCTTTCCTTGTTTCTTTGCACTCCAGGCTGCCAAAAAATAACAAACAATTTTTTTTTTTTTTTTACAATACATGCACATATACATAGCTATCTCTTTATATACATAGCTAAATATATTTGTGTATATATATCAACAGCCAGATTTTCTATGATTTCAAATAGTTATACATATTAAATATAATAACGCAACAACAAATGACGATGACTATCATTTCGTCAATAACAATAGCAAACCTTAACGCATACACATGCATTCATGAAATAAACTAAGTCAACAATACCGTAAGACGGTACTCTACTTGAATGTCTTATTATTATTATTGTTATTATTATTGTAATAAACATAACGAGAAGGCAAAACTGTATATATATATATATGTATATGTATATATATGTATGTATATGTGTGTGTATTTGTTCTGAACTTTTAAAAACATATTCAATGTATTCATTACACACGTATATATGTGCTATTATGCTATTATGCATGTGTGGGTGAGCACATTATAAAAGTTACTGTACATAGTACATAAAATGTTGTTAAGCGATATTTACGTGCTTCTCTACTATTAAGCTTATTTCATCCATCTTTAATAACTTTTTCTATTTTTAGTCTTCTTTTCATTTTCTATATATGCATATACATCACATATACATTTTTTTAATATTCGTATGTGTGTGTGTGTGTGTATACGTCGTACGGTAGGTCGATGTTAAATATTGTGCTTAAGTTTTGCTTGTTACTATTATTATTATTATAATTTCTGATGTAGTCGTTATTCATTTTATATAATATATTAGGAAAACACGCGATGGTTTCTTTATTTTTTTTTTTTTCTTATTAAATATTCTTAGCGTAGCGTTGTGCGTGTAAAAGATTTAAAAAAAAAATTTGTTTCTTTTTTTTGTGATTTAATATACATAATATTGTAACTATTTATTTTTTAAATAAACACTTTTCTAAGGTGTAAATAGAAACGTCATTTTTAACGGTGCTCTAGGAAACAAATCAAACTAGGGGTAAATAAACTTGTAATAAAGCTATGAGCGATTTAGAGCGAATCTTGTATACACTATACCCACCATCAGCGTTGTCTTGGTCATACTTTCGATGACACTGTGTTAAAAGTAGCCGCCCACACTTTGCAATGCAATTAACAAGCTTTAGAACCATATCGAACACTAAGTTTATGGGCGGGTATTGCCTATTTTCCCTTTTTATTCGCAAATTATCTTTTTTCCTAATTTCAAGTTTCCACCTAAATTTTGATGTTAACACTACTGAGACAGACGGACGAACGAATGAATATTTATCGAAAATCTGTCATATACCGAAAATGTGCATTTTGCGTAGTTCGTATAAAGGTTGATAGTAATTACTCATATAATGACAATATAATTAATTAACACGATAATAATAACGTGGCTTATTCTCATACTTAAGTAATGGACAGAAAGCAGGAATTTTAATAAACTCTTCAATGAACATCTAACATATAGAAGCCCTAATTGTGACATTGGACGAAATATTGTGCAGATTTCTAATAACGTACTCGGCATTCTAGAATACTTAGAACTCATTAAAACAAATCTATGTTCACTTCATGGGCGTATTTATCATACTAAGTCATTTTAGAAAGAGTCCCTCCTACAAAAAACAACAACAAAAAACAACGGATTTGAATTGATACACAAATTCTACTTCATTTTCGTTCCATACATTGTTAAAAAGAAAAAAAGAAGGATTTAATTTTTTATTTCTGTGAAGCAGATACACTTTGTACACCCTACACCACTTTTAGTACAGAGATATGCTAAGTTTGTGCGAATATGTGCAACACCCAGAAGATTCGGCCTTTTGTTTTACCGATGGACTCGGATTCACTTTCTGATCTGATGTAAGCACGTCCATCTGGTTGTCTGTCTTTTTTTCTTGTGTTCAACCTACGGTCCACATTTGTTGAGATATGTTGATGAGATTTGGTACATTCGCTTGGTTTGCCTTAATTAGAGGCGCTGTTGAAAATGAACCGCATCGTATCACTTTTTCCACCACTAACCCTTATGTAACGCCTCTTGTGAAAAATCATTGTATGAATAACATAATAATAATAATAAGTCACAATAATAAATAAATAATAAAAATAAATAATAAATAATAAAGTCACAATAACTATGACAAGCAAACACATTAATTTCTCTTATAAGCAATGACTAGTCACAACGCCAGTATATGGCTGCAAATAGAAACATCGCAAGCTTGCCACGTAATATATTAATTTGGTTAGAACACAAAACATAACACAATTCAGTTTTAAAGAATAGCATGACTTCCGAAATATATTTCTTTAGAAGAAGGCGGGAATACACTTTATATTTGTGCATGGAGATAATGCTTATGATTTTACTCTACATTTTTGGCCAAAACTTGCCTAATAATAGACTGGAGAGAGGGTTTTGATTACTGCAACATTTTTCAGCCCAAAAAAGATGAAAAGATTTCGTGAAAATGCGATAAAAGCATGTGAACAGCTGCTTCATTTGCCAAATCGATTAATTCCATAAAATCAAAAAAAGTCGATAAACATTTTTAAAAAAAAAAATTTTTTTTAAAAATAAATTAACATTTTTGCATATAATTGTGTTATTATATTGTATTGTGTTTTTATCCTGCGTCGATCGAAAAAATACTTGTGGTGTTCACAACGTGAGTTTGTGTGGTGGAGCGTATTGCTGCAAGCAAAATGCTTCTGGTTACGATTTGTTTAGGGAAATGTTTATTAAACAGTTAATGTTGCAGTAACATGTTGTTTGTGATGTTGCATGTGGCACAAGATACAAATTATAAATCATTTTTTCAAGTTTTGCAATACAACTGAGCCGAAACTGATAAAAGAAATATGTGCAAAACAAAGAATTTCATGCAAATGCTTTTGTAAAATTTATAGTTTGTATTACAATCACACAAACGGTAGAATGAAAAAAGTTCGAATTTGTTTTTATAGACACTGTGTGTGAGTGTGTCTATGAGATGCATATTTCCCTTCAGCCATAACTCATGCAATCACTTTCATCTGTATAAAAATCCACAAACAAAGCATTTTTGTTTGTGTAATTTTTCTTTTCATTATATATAAATATATGTATATACAAGTATATGCGTGTTTATATATATGTATATTTATAAATATATATTGTGGATATATGCAGATATATAAGCACTGATATGCATATCGTAACAATAACAAAGTGTTGCATGGTCACACATAACGCACATTATGTGCATGATGTGATGGGATGTAATGGTGTTTGTGTAGCATAAAACATATTTTACATATTTGCATTCTTCGTTTCTTTTTTTTTATATTTTTTTTTTTTTCTTTCCCCACCACTTCATAAAAGCAAACAAACAAACTAATAAATAGAGGGAAACGAAAAAACTCCCTCTTTTAAACTCATAAATATCAAAATGCTGCAAATAATTCTAACATGTGAACTTGAAATATAAGTGTAGCTGTGAAAATAAATACATACATCTAAGCAAGCGAGCACGGTATGTACGAATATATCAATGGTACGTTTTGTTGTTGTTTTGTGAATTTTGGAAAATTTTTGGTGTACGAAAATGCATGGCATTGTTTCATTTTAGTTGCTGCAGCCATATTGCGAATTGTTGGCAATTTTGTGGCTGTCGTACATGTGCCATGTGCTACTGTATATATGTATATGTATACGTATACATGTGTGTACATATATGTACGTTGTATATATACATATATATATATGTGTAGGATCTATGTATGTAAAATATCTGTTAGCATGTCTGTACATATGTCCATCGCTACGCGTGTATACAAACTTTAATTTCTAGTGACAATACGAATTTTGTTAGATTTGCCATTTCATACGGTACAGCAGCATATGTGAACTCACACACTTGCACAGAGAATCAAAGAGAATTTTAACTATTATAACAACAACAACTATAACAAAAACAAAGCACAAAAAAAAAAACAAAAAAAAATTATTGTATGGAATATTTGTGTTGTAGGCATTTAAAGCAATTTTTAGGTCGTCTACGGATGTTTGCGTAGTTTTATTGTTGCACTTTCAATCTGTCCGTCTGTCCATTTGCCTGTCTATGTGTATGATAGAATTGCATCACCGTAACTTGCTGTATACAGTATAGATAGAGATAAATACGTGTATAGAAGCTTAGCATACCGGATTTTTGTTTTTATTTTTGTTTTGTTATGCAAATTTCTGTGTTCAATGACTGGTTGAAACAAAGCCTTTTCTTTTTTTTTTAATTTTTTTTTTTTATTTGTTACACTTTTTCGGTAGGAGATTTAGGTGAAACTCCTGTAGGCCAATATCGAGCATATACCTATTAAGTATGCGCCAACACAGACACCAGACATAGGTATATATAAGCTGCAGTATATGTAAAATATATTAGTTACACAGCAACAGTAAATATGTATATGTGTTGTTAAAAGAATAAAAACGAACAGAATAAAATAACTACAAACAAAGCAACAATTTGCCTTTAAAGGTTATACGCAATATTTGTTTTCGTAAAAATTCGTGTCCCCCCCTTTTTATATTTTTATCCTTACAGACTATATAAAGTCAATCATTCCATACGCAACAATTAAATAATCGGCAGATATATAACTAAGGTGTGTATATATAAATACTTTCCTATCATCTGGCGTCTTTTTGGCGTTTTATAACAGTTCGCAAACCGCTAATTTTACGAAGCATAACACTCTAGACTAGCTAATGCTGTTGTTCCGCCTGCTCATCCAAGTGATAAAATTACGGTGCGCTCGATCGGTGTGAAATGATTTCGTGTGTAACCAGTCAGGCCTTAAAGTCTGGCTGATATAGAAAAGCGTTTATCGGACTGAACCATCGATACATTGAATCAGGCTCGCTTATCAGCGAGATTCCGAGTTCAACTAATCTCGTCTATTAACGTGTTTGCTATTATATTTCTTCAACAAGGACAGCTAGGAACACATAAACCATTTTATGATTTTCCTAAGAATTTAATTTCAATGAACTTTTAATAACCAAAAATGCAAAAACAGATTCATTTCATTGGCCGCCTTCAAGTGAATGTAAAAAAGGAAAGAAAAATTCTCCTATATTTCAAAAAATGAAGGTTCATATTATTTCGATTGGGAGATTGCCACACCCTCTTTCTTGATAACTTACTTTTAAGAAAAAAGTAACTAAAGAACACCGGCCGTCATTTGAGGTCTACATTATATTCGCATTTCTTGGTTAGATCGGAAATCTTTTTATATATTCCGCCCAATTCATACTTTCGTTTACGTTATACCACAATATATATGTGTGCGCCCAAGCCATATGTACATAGAATGAAATATATAAAATGTATGCATGTATACGACCAACCAGACAACAGACCTCTAATCTCCCTCTTGCATATAAACTCAACATATAAATGCATATATAAATATACATATATATATATAGATGTGTGAGTGCTTATGTGGTTGAAAAATATGCATAAAGCTTAGATAGTGTGTTAAATATCAACACACTATTTTAAGGTTTTTGGGGTCATTTGTTTGAGGCTGAGAGAACATATATTTTTTTCACTATACCATAGTAACACTACACAGTAAAATATCGATTAGTTTGTTTGTCTTAATGGAAATTTTTTAAATTTTTTCTTTTTCATTTGCTTTTTTCTTTATTTATATATAGCGAGCGCAACGTAACCCCATATGTGTGTGTGTTTTTTTTTATACATAGACTTATCATTTGTCTGTTTAATCAAAATTTAAATCAAAATTAATTGTTAACAATATTTTTTCTTAATTAGTTGAAATTCTCGGTTTTCGAAAACTAAGGGCGTTTTTTTGTTTCTTTTCTGGAGTATATTTTTTGTCCTGAAGTTTTTTTTTTCTACTTAATGATAAACACTCCTATATGTGTTTTTAATGTATATGTTTTGTTTGGATATTTTGAAAGTGAGTCACCCAAGTTTGTTTGCCGCGTTTCTGTTTCTACACAATTTTTTTTTGCTTTCATGTCTGTGCGAAATAGATTTTTGAAAAATATTTTCAAGTTTTCCAAAATACTAAGAAAAAAAGTAGAAGCAATAAGCCAATGTTCCCGTCAGGTACAGTCTATTCTCTGAACTTTATTCTTCTTAACAAATTGTACCTAAGATTTTAGTATACGGATGACTTATATTATATCTCAAGCACTTGAATAATTGATTTATGTAAACTATAAGAGAGCAAAAGCAGAATATGCCAATCACATGGGAATTTCGTTTTCAGACTGCCCGTGTAAACGAAAAACAAGCAACTTGAACAACTTCATTATGAATAAAAGGCCTGAGATATAGTTACTCGAATATGCTCCATAATCCGTTTTTGAGTCTTTATTTAGTCTGATATTAAAATCTTACTTGGCTTGAGAACGCTTTACCTAATTTTTACAACTCTCTCTCTCATGGGATATTATAAAGACGATCTGATCTGAGTCTCTTTTTTCAGAACTGACTTTCTCCGGTTCTAGTTATTGCTACGTGAAGAATGCAATAATCAAACAGGAAACCATAGGCACAAATGGACAGGTATGGTGCCTACATTTCTAAATCAATCTAGAACGTTCCGACGAGTGTGAAAAGACAAAATTCACGTTTGATCGCTTTTCAGTAGATGGAAATAATAAGAATTTTAATAAGCGTTTTATACATGTTTGAAGAAAAACTATTTCCAACCTAGTGTAGAGATGATAGTACTGAAGTAAAGGTGATAAGCAAAAATTTAGAAAACAACGCGCAAAGTATCTACGGCTTGACAATCGAAGTCCATATGAAATTGAGAACGCCTTTTCAAAGCATGACGCTAGTGAGGAGATAACATATGCTGTAGCATATGTGGGGTGAGGTGCAATCGATTTTAACAGTATATATATACAAAAATTTTTGTGCGCAAAAGAAAATGCAATTTGCGGTCACAATAATCACTTAATAGTAAGCAGGTACGTAATAGCTAATATTTATATTATTTTGATAATATATTTAAAAAAAAAAAAGGAGAAATTTAACTGTGTGATGCTTATGTTAAGAGAAAAAACTCGAACCTATAAGTTAACCTAATCAAAGTTAGAAAAAGTCCTAAAATTGCATTTTTATAAAATATTTGACAAATTAACGAATTTGTGGAGAGTTTGCGTAACAGTTAACCATAGTGTCAGCGACATTTAGAATCGCAAAGCCTTTCTAGCCCTATTTCGGATCGCTTAGATGATAGTTTCCGCCGAGCCGATGCTTTTATACGCATTATAATGATATCTACACTACACTCAACATTAGGTTAGGTCGTTACAATTGTCACGCATCTCTTATATCACCGCTTCCTGGAGCATTTTCCATGTTGGTATTAACACTAACTAAGAGATTCAAAGTCCGTTCAGTATTGTACTTGTTAGGCTTACAGTGTTAAAGGGTGCACACGCGTGACTGAGTACAAACTACGTAATAACGGCATCATGTACTAGGTTCTCAATACTTATTAGATTAGATATCTTATGTAACTTATGGTCATTGAAACATCACATATCTCGGTCCATTTGCTATCCTTCCAGGTAAATTTACACTATCAAGCCGCCTGCAATAATCGGAAAGTCTATATTTACAAAAAAAGAAACAAAAAGTCCCAAGCAAAAGTTTTGCTTATTGAAGAAAAAAGCTAGGCCTTAACGTTGCGCCAAAATAGGTACTTTTGCCGGAGCTTTGTTTTTGTTTTGTCATATTTACCATAATAATCGAAATTCCAGTAATTATCATTAATTAATTTAAAACAAATTTAATTTATAACGCAACAACACCATGCAAAAGAAAATGTACGGAGCATTTCAAGCCAAGTCTTAAACTTTATACGAAAAACTTAAAATACATGAAATTAATTTTATTTTTCATATTTTTATGACACGCAACCGTTTAAGCCATATTTACTTTATTACAATTAAATGGAATTTAGTAAATTTAATAATTTTTTATTTTTTAAATTCATTTTAATGAATGGTTTCTGCTGGCATCGGTTGTGTCAATTCTGACTGTGCAAAACGTTCAGATATAAGTTTTATGCGACTCTGACAACTTTTCGGATCGAGTTTAATTTAGATGAATAAAGTTTTTTTAAATTTTAGTTTGTGAAAATCGACTGCACTTGTGCGCCCGTTCTATAATGAAGAACATGTGGATCTACTATCCAAATAATTAGTTATGGTTTCATTTAAGTCATAAGTGATGTATTAATGGCTTAGTCCGAGATTAAGAAAAACTTTCGTTTTCTATCATCAATCTAACCTCGCCCAAGAATAAGACAATCTGTCCAACGCTTCCCGAACATTACGGTGCTTAGAGAGAACTGTTTGCCCTAATCCTCAAAGTAAGCGTTTCTTTCCATTTTGATCCCATCGTTTGTTCAAAATCTTTTTGCCCGTGGTAGCAGTTTGAGATTTGAGAAGAAATAATAGCCGCGCTGGAGCGCTGAGATGTGGGGAATACCACGTTGGTTACAACGACAACAATCCGAGCTCCACTTTATGCTTTTTAACCGTTGCGGCCATCGACTTACGTCATAGTGCATGTCTCCCACTGCAAGTAAGTGAGGTATGTGTATCGCATTCAAGAAGCACACACGTTTCTCTTGACCAAATTTTCATACTAAACAGTCAATCAATACTTTGTTTATATACTTAGTTATCTCTTGTAACTTCACTTTTCAATTATCGAAAATAGTTTTTAGAATGTTTCCAATGTTCGCAGAGCAACCGCCTCTTCTGAGCATTCATCGCGTTCAGCATCATTGGCCTACATATAGAAATGAGGAAACCATCAACAAATTGCTCTTTCCGGCGCAGAAGACCAACGCATAATTTGAATGGTATGCTTTTCCTTCAAAAACCAATATTTAGTCAAGACACGATCATACGATTTTTCCAGTCTTTTGAAGCAAACGAAACTATAACTCTTCAAGCGGTGATTATAATGACGAATAGAATTTTGACGGTCATCGTTTAATGATTGGCATCTTTTAAAAATAATATGGTTTTCTCGCATCTACCGTCAATTCCTAAAACCATTTGCCTATTGTTTCGTACGTTAAGAATGTATTTTCTGTGTGAATCAAAAACGTATTATTCATCAAAACCATTTATATGATTTATTGATAAAATGGCGGCATTGGTCTTGGTAACGAATGTCTTGTTTAAAAATTAGAACCCGTCCGCAGACGTCTTATAGGGTTACCTTTTCAATAAATAAGCAAATCGGAAGATGTGCCAATAAGTGCTGCCACCATATGGGAAAGTTTTCGACAAAACTGATCTTTCTCTTGATCAGTTTTTAATACAATTCCCTATTCTTGCTTTCCGAAAACAAGACCGCGAAATCTGAGCTACAAGATGAGCAAAGGAGCGCAAATGAATGAAATGCTGTTATAATGAGAGATCTTACACACAAGTTAGGAAATCTTCCTTAAGCTTAAGCAATGCTAAAGGCTATCCCCAGATTGACGTACAATCAAAGAAACTGCAGTTTGACTGCGCTTGAGTTTTGACCAGTGTAGCCGCAATAAAAATTTCTGTTTCCTGCATTTGGCAACAAGAAATAAAGTACGCACTCGATCTTAGGAAAGGGGCATAACATATTCGACTTCAGTCAGATTCAACTTTTTTACTTGCTTTTAATTATAATATATATATATATATATATATATATATATGTGTGTGTATTTCATGCAAGCTTTTGTTTTTCTTTAAATTTTTTAACGCCAACATTTTGTTATTACAAAATATCGGCTGCATGAATAATAAACAAAAAACACAAAAAAAAAAAACGCAAAATATAAATAAATTGCGTGCTGACGCTACATTTAATATAATGGGCAGCGGCGTGCAACGGTAACTTATCTAAATGATTATTTCTTTCTTTGCGGCTGCTAATGTCGCATTTCTTTCAAAGACTCGGTTCACGCGTTCAATTTGCAGTTTAAGGAACTTTTAAAGAAATTTTATTATTAATAATTGAAATTATTTTTATTTTGAAAAAAGCCCGGAAGTTTTCTGAATAAAACCCTAAGAAAAGTGCAGTCAGTTTTCCAAAAGACAAATAAGAAGAAAAACCAAATTATAGGTTAAACTGTAAATGTGTGGCAATAAACACTACACTCAATGAGATGAAACGAAAGGCAGAAAAACAGTTGAAATTATATTTGAATTGAGAAAAAAAAAAATGAAGTAATTTAGTTAAAGGCTTTTATTTACAGCACATGCCACATAATGTTATTATTGGACACTCTCTGCGAAATGAAAAAAAAAAGTGTTCAAAAATATACTCCTTTTTTTAAGTTTTCTTTTTTTTACATATATAAGTATATATGTATATATGAAAACGCAATTATTTTCAAGTTAAGAACTTAAGAAGACTCAGTGTACAGAAGTTTACATTGTATGTCTGTCGTTCGGTACACGCAATGCTCACATTAAGTTAAGAACGCAGGCAGTATATGGGGCGGCCTCGCCTGGCATAACTGGCTGACTTTTTGCCTGCTGCCTCGCATTGAGTTAAATATATGCAAAAATTTTAAAGTTGATTTTAAAATTTTTGTTGTTGTATATTTTGTTAAATAAAAAAAAAAACCGTAAGAGAAACAGAATTTCTTTTCATGCCAATAAATAAATATTTTCACTCACCGACACATAACACAAATTACACTGCGGTTAACCCGAAAAATTAAAATAATAACAATCAACAGTATGCAGACAACAAAATAACACAACTCTATACAAACAGCGTTCGTAGCGAATAAAAAATAAAATTAATATCACACAAACATAACCTAAAATACCCGTACAAGGTTTAATTTAACTGACCACACATTGTGTGCGACTATATGGATATGGAACAAGAGCATTGGTTGTGCATATTTTTTTTTTTACTCTGGCCTATAATAAACAAATAAACAAATTAATAAAAGTAACAAACATCCACTAACGTAATATATTTTTATTGAAATACTAAAAAAAAAAAAAAAATTTTTTTAAATAAAAAAAATTTGCTTATAAACGGAAAACCGCATTTTATGTTAGATTGCACAATAACTGTAAAGCACCAACCATTTGCGGCTTAAATTTTTACTACCACTCAATACAGCGCACACAGCATTAGTCTGACATTAATAAACGAACTGAAGCAAGTGAAAAAGTTACACAGATTTCAAAGCGAATCTTGGATACCCAACATCCTTTTCTTGTGGACTGCGTGCCCATTTACAACACTGATCGCTTCTGTCCAAAAGCCTGTTCAACAAGCAACTTCAACAAACTAAGTTCATCTTTTACTTCATAATTAAACTCTTTGACAGGAAGCGTCACCATGAAAGGACTAATGGACGGACACAGCCGAGTACGTGTATGCATACGCATTGTGAAGAGCATCCACCGCCTATTTGCGATTGTTACAAATGGAATGATGAAATTAATATGAATCATTTTCCGATAGAGAACAGTACAGCAAAAAAAAAAAATATACATAAAACTGATGGCTGACTAACATTTAGTAATTAACAAACTATTGACAGTTAAATCGTTTTTTTTTTTATTGAAACAGTTTTAACATCTTATTACGCAACTGTCGGTACGTAGACAGAAGTATTCCTTTCTAAATATGTTGCGCTACAGACATTAAGACTGATTAAGACGGATTCTGAGTCGCTTCCCCGATCCACATCGAACAAATATTAGCAGTAATTGAAATTCTTGCGCTTTCTATCTTCGTGTGGTGTCCTCCGTTTTTGTAATGAGTGCAGGAAATTTAATAGACAAGCGAATCTTCGAATATCTTTTAGTTCAGGACATGCGCTCGCAATCATTTGAAATCTCCGATCATGTTGCATGCAGTTCGTCATCTAAATCTCTTGAATAAAATGAGGCTTGAACAAAAGGAAATCTATAGAGTGGCGTCGTTACACATACAACACTTACGAACTCTCCCTATCTATAAGTGTTAAAGGACGTTTACGATAATTCGCGGTAGGGTCTATTCTTGTAGTATTAATAAATACGTCACAGCTCGTTCTGAACGCGTTCCTGCACATTTTTTATACGAAGTAAAACTAGGTTTAACTTTATACTACTCTCCGACACTTTTGAAGATATTCCCTTCGCAAGAAAAGCATCCTAGTCCGTCTTAATGTTAAAAACAAGATTAAAAGAATCCTTTCAATTCACTGACAATTATTATGGACGGATTTACTTAAATTGTGTTAGTAAGGTTTGTAAGAATAACAAAAACCAAGTACATTTCTCAAATTTCGGCTTTCGATTTGACGTCCTAAGAGGACGCCATAGATATACATTTCAAGAGAGAAAAACAAGGTGAAAATATCTCAGTCATCTACAGATGAAATTTTAAAAGAATAGACTTACATAACTACAACATGGATAAATATGGATATCATGGAAAAATGTCTTTTCCTGATCGAGTATTTAAGATCCTTTACGCGTTCGGCACCCTGAAGTAATTTATGAGCTTTGATGGACAATACAGCGAGTAGTGCGCAGTTTGAGTCAGCTTAGGATACGGTTTCTAAAGAAAAGTGAAATGACTCCAAGAAAAACTCAATGATCGTATTATTCCACTCCCATGGAATCATAAAATAAACTGTACATGAAGAAATTCAAAGTACCTGCGTAGCTCGAAGAATAAATTTAATAATTTTTAGGATCTACGCCAAATGATCTGTTGCTGATAAGAGAAAATTTTTTTTTCATCATTCATTGGCTTTGTTAAAAAATTAAAAAGCTTCTTGTTGTTGTGCGGGAAAGTCTTTACTTTAGTGCGGAAATTTTTTCTCACGAAAAAAGTAATGTGGTTGGTACTTGATATGTGACAAGTGAATAATTTTCGAAAAGCCGACGGTTTTTTTACAAATTCCTTCAAGGTATGACCACTTTTTCAGCTCAGAAAGCACTCACACAGAGTAGATTACGTTTTCTATGCACTTAAGCGAAGGATACACTTTGCCTCAACAAGTGAAGCTTTTTGGAACATCATGAAATCATGCTTTACAAGAACGTATTAGTGAAAACTTTTGTAATGGTCACGGATCTTAAACGCTTAAGTGTTACCTCCACCAACTTTTATTAGTTATTTCGAATTATGCAACTAAGGTGGGGAGCAATGAAAAGTACAATATTTTTCAGAAAAATCTTCACATGTCTAGGAAGGCCTAACGCACATAAACAAATTGTACATAGCCTGCATATGTTTCTGATTAGTTTTAACTTAACCGTTATTTTATCGTAACTGCATGTTTCCCATTTCAGCCTCTTTCACTTTTCTATTAAGCATACCCCGAGTAAGGAAAAATCATAATTGGAAAATGTGTTACGCTACGCATTTTTAGATACATATATTAAGTTTTTATTTCATTTTTACTATTACTTGCTACAGGTACAGCTAGCATCGTGTAATGGGGCTATAAAGATTTTAATATTTCATCTTTGAAACCCAGAAATGTTAATCCGGTAGTAGTAAATATTTGGTAGTTTAACGCACGCACACGCTTGCTTTTGATGAGTAGGTTGTAATATTTTATTAACCTAACCGATCGTAAGTACTTTCGCGCAAAGAAAATTTTGTTGAAGATATCTTTGATTATTTTTTTATTTTCTTTGTTTTTTCGCTGTTTGATAAGCACCTTATACACAATTGAAGCTAACGATATGTTTGCTAAAATAGTTACTGAGTTTTCAATTCATTTTCCGTTACGTTGTAAATTACTTTAACTTCTAACTTTTTTATGAAGCAATAAGTTCCGTTAAATATTAATAATTCGTTTTTTTAGATGCCTACCTACAAAGACAATGTTTCATCCTCGAGTATTTGCTAACAAAACGAGTTTCCAGCCCATATACGAAATGATTTTCGAATTAAATCTTGTGCTCTCACTGAAAAATAAAGTTACATGGATCTGGATTTTACTAAAAATAAATTTCACATCAATTGATAGGGATGTCAACAAAAGTAGCGGACATCGCCAGCGAACACTCTGTTTTTACATAAATTTCACTTGAACATTTTCTGTCCGTACGCCCACTTTTTTATCCTTCTAATATGTACAGAGCGCTTTTGAAAATGAAGAGAGATGAACGGAGACCGATTAAAGTCATTTTCCTTAGCATGTATAGACAACAATTTAAACAAATATTTAACTCCAGTCGTGTAGTTGGGAGTTGTTTCACGCAATCTGCAGTCAACACTAATGAGCCAACATTCAACAAAAAATCCGTCGGCTGCAATATTGATTTTATCATTTCATCGAGTTATTGTAAAAGTACAAAATGGTTTCGTTTGAAGAAGACAAGTCTGTTGGGTGAGAGTTAACTTGTCTAAAGGTTGCTTGGAATATTGACTATGAATGCCACACAATCACTTATATTTCAAGTACTCTGTTGGTTGCAAGTAATACTTTCTTTACATTTTTCTATCCTTTGTATATATATTTTTAAAAAATTATAAAACGCTTTTCAAATGCTTCGCCGACTATCGATTCAACCTCAATTTTAATGGACCCCGAAACAGAAGTCCATACTGCTTAGATCTCCAAACCAAAAAAAAAACGATATCTTTGAAATCCAATTTTTCTGTTAAAAATTGAAAATTTTTTATTATTATTATTATTATTATTATCTAAATTTAGCCAGAGAATAAATTCTAAGACTAAAGTCTTAAAAGCACTAGCATCTAAGGCTTTCGGCTTTTTATTTATTTATTTATTTTTTTTATTAATATTATTATTATTTTTATTATTAAAAACTCTACCGCACTTGAGGTTTGAACCCACGACCATTGAATTGCTAGTCGAGACTCTTGCCTACTCGGCCACTCAGGCGGATGAAAATTTTTTAAAGAAACTACAATAGAATGAAAGTACGTTGACTTTTCTAATACATATCAGCGAGTTACCATTAAGCGAGACAGAGGTGGAACTGTCACCGTTACACATAGTTACCTCTCAAAATGGCTAACACTGTTAGAACGAGAAGAGCAAATCTTACGTTTTATAGAAAAATTTTCTTATTTCTTTCTTTAGTTCTACCTTTCTTGCTATTATTTGCGAATTCATAATTTAGGCGAATAAGTCATTATGGCTGGTATTGCGTACGGTGTCATTAAAATTATGCATTTTTGAATCCTTATAGCATTAAAAACGTGAATTCGCCTTTCCTTCCACAACATTACGCTAAAACATTAAATCGAAAAATTAAATAGGATTTCTGTCCCTCGTTCTCTGTATTTGTTGTTTGTTTGTATTCCTTTAACGTTTGCAACCCGGGAAAACAAACAAAATATTCATCAAAATCACTTTTCTCGTAATTTTCTCTGCATAAGCAAATCAAAAAACTCTATGCAGTTCTCTGCTTACATTGTACATGTATCCTTATGTCCTCTGTTGCATACGTTGCCCAAATAAATAATTCACAAAAGCAAGTTTTCTCCACGTATTGTTATTAAAAAGGTAAAAATAAGTTTACCACTACATCTAACATTTATCCGTCCTTCTAACTATTTCTAGAAGCAAAGGATCAACTGATCACTATAAGAATGAGCTGCAATGTCATTACGCTTACGGGAACCAAATATTAAAAAAAAAAAAAAATGTAGGACACAAGGCGGAACTTTTCACAATAATGTCATAATTAAAAAGCCATAAATTTAAAAAAAAAAAAAAACGATTTTTAAACGGATTTTGCTTAAAAGGATTTTAGCTTTCACATAAAGTGGACAAGAGGTAGAAGACAGGGACATTTATTATTCCATCATTCTTTGATGTCGGAAACTATGGAAACATTACGAAATTGTTTTAGGCTTCCCTTGCTACTGAAATAATTCTTCATATTCATTGGAAAAAATAACTGATAACTAATAAAACCAATTGGTGCGAAATGGTGAAAGGAAAGAAGTGCTTTTATGTTAAAAACCTTCAGGTTTTCTTTAGGTGCATATAGGTAATAACATCGAATCATTTGACATTTTTCTCCAACTATAAGAGATGCTACCACGATTGTAGCTAGCTTCTGCACGGACAGAAAGATCTGATTGACTATTTGAAAATCTGCTCAATTCTGAAAAGTTTAAGTACAAGTTTACGAATCCAAAGTTCGTTTCGTCAGTCCGCCAAATCATAGTTATAAGAGGAAATTTTAAAATACATATCGAGTTACAAAATTTGAAAACGTTTTTGAAAATATTTGGAAGGTTTGCATTAAATTCCCTAACCATCTATCTGTGGCCAATATGGACAGACATGTGGCAGCCCCGTGATGGAGTAATTTAGCCTCCATTAATGGAAACTCAACCAATCCAAAGATTCGTCACACTTACGTATATGTGTATGTGACGTGAAAATATAAAAAAGGACAATGCAATAATTTGATATCACTTCGAAAACCAATTGCCGTCGCTCCCATGCGCTTTTCTTAGCTTTCAAAAAAAAAAAAAAAAAAAACTCTTGACCTCTAACTTTACACACATATAACAACTGCTTTTTCATAAGTCAATAAAAAATCTTTTTTTAAAAATTTCACTTAAATTTATTTTACAATCAAGTACTTACCCTAGGTTGAGCCATTAATGCTCTAGGAGCGATGTCCAACCCAATTTGTGCCACTTTTATTGAAAACTACACTCAATTGATGAATTGAAGTGTAGTTTGGACCGTAGTTTGGAAATTTTAAAAAAATTTTCTTTTCTTCGTTTTTTATTCAATGATTGTTTTCAAGTTGAAGATAATAAAAAAAAAACACTGTTTCTTTACACTTTATGGTTTAGAGAACTTTTTAATGACTTTTTCACAATTTTCTTCTTCTTTTAATTTTTTTTTTTAATATATATATTTAAATTTTACTTTATTAATTTAGGCACATATGTTTTTTTTTTTTATTTTTATTTTTGTATATATTTTTTTTCTATGATTTCTTTGTAAAATAAAAAATATTGAAGATTTTAAAGAGTCTTGGGGGGTAAGTTTGTGTTGTTCTTTTTTTTTTTTTTTTATTTGAGAAAATCGTATACAATTTTTGTTACTGTTTTTTATTAAGTATACTATTTTTTCACTATTATTGTTGTTGTTATATTTTCATTTATCTTTTTCTTTTTTAATGTGAAGAAAAAAGATGCAAATTGAAGTCGTTGTCATAATTCCATGTTCGGGCCTTTCTTTCTTCCAAAATGTCCAATTTCTTCTTAATTAGATGTTGCTTTATGTTACTATAGCTGATGCTACTGTTGTTGTTGTTGTTGTTTTTAGTGATGTAATTATATCGTATACAAACGTTGCTAGTTTAGAGGCATTATACGTCCTATTCTCGTATTTAGATTACATTACATTTTATCACAGTTTCTCTAAATTTGGATTAAGCGATGAAACAACAACAAAAGGATGTTTAGAGATTTTCTTCATTTGTATTCCGTAGAGCATTTGTAAAGGAGACAACAACTAACGTGAGTAATGAAAAAACAACACCACATCTAACATTTGCATCACATGCTGCCTTCCGCATAGCAGTGATGTAATCGATCATTAAAACTGTCAAACTCACACTACAAGGCAAACACAAAGATCATTAAAAGCCGTTCACGTTGAAAAGAAAAACGCGCGCGATTTTCCATTAAGTTTCGACGGAAATAAAAAAAATAAACAAAAAAAAAAGAAAAACCGACGGCTTGCAACTTTTCTTAATATTTTAGAGGAATATTAATTTTTATTGTTGTTTTGCTTTGAAGAGAACGTTTGTAGAGTAACGTGTGCTGTGTTGATTAACCAATCGACCGTTAACGTAACGTACGACCGCTTAACCGTATTCTATATGTTAACGACACCAACTAATAACAAGCGCTGTGTAAATCATTATTTTCGAAATAGTTGCGGGCTAACTGACGACTGGCCAAATGGCTAAAGTCGTTTATCAAAGCAACCATCCATCCGCATGTCTGCACTCTTGTGTTAATATCGTTATTGTTGTTGTTATCGTTGTTGCATTTGTTGCCAGTTACTACCGCTATTGTTGTTGTTGTTGACGGTGATGATGACGATTACGATGATGATAATGATGGTGGATGGATGGATGTTGCTGCTGCTACAATCGTTTTGTACAAATCTCTCCAATGCGCCATATACAAATGCACGCGCATCTACACACACGCATTTACTGTTTACACCTTATACTCCTTCTAACCGTGTGGCAACGAAATAAACACAACTAATACCGCCGTTATTGTAACTAAAACAATTTATCACACCATTAAACTCTTACTATTCTTCCTCTTGTTAATCAAAAACGGAAAAAAATAATAAAAAAAAATTTATATATACTTTTTTTCAAATAACTTCTTAAATAAAATTAATTTTTTGAATATTTCATATATGAACGCTTTCATAAAATAAATTTTCTCGCAACCGTACGTATTATACGCGCACCGAGTGAAACAGAAAAAATACACTTGTTTTGCGTGGCGATTTTTATAGACGTTTTCTTTACTTTCTTCCGAGCGTAAAATATTTGCGTTATTTTGTTTTGGTTTTGTAAGGTGAACTGAAATGATAATAATAGCAATTTTTCTTCTTTTTTTTCTCTCTTTTTCTTTTTTATGTTTTTTATGATTTGTTGTCTACTTCTACACAGCACAGCACGTCGTACGCGTTTCGAAGGCAAATACACACTGGGCTTGTCAATCAATTCGAAAACTAAACTTGGCGGGGGTAAATAATAGCCCAACACACACACATTATTTACTAATGTATGTGTGAGAATGTTTGTAATCGCGTACTCTAGCTGCGTACGTTTGCTGTGTGTATGTTTACGTGTGCATATGAAAAAATACTCGTTCGTTGTGTATAGATGGCTGTGCTCTAGATGTTCTATACGACACTATATTGGGTAGATAGGTAGGCAGGAAGGTAAAGCGAAAAAAGGCAAAGCAACAATTGTGCCATTAAATAAACGGTTAAACGTGTGTGTGCATCGCAAAGCAATATATATAAATTTTCTTAATACCAGACAAGGAAAACTAACTGATTTGTAATATATCAACAATAAAATGTTTGAAAGAGATGGTTGCACAAAATAACAAACACAAGCGCATGTCTGTGCATGCTCGCTACGAACGAAACGAACGAAACTCACGCCAACAACTGAGAGAGAGATAGAGAAAAATGTTGAAAGAGATTGGAAGGCGAATATTTCTGTAAAACTCTCCGATGACAAGAGTAACAACATAGAAAATTGCGGAGAGAGCTGTGCATTTTTCTTCGTATTTCTTAAAAGTTCAATGCTCTTGAGTAATTATAAAAAGTTGTTAAATATAATTTATAAAAAAATGAAATTCTTTTAAATTATCTAAATAATTCATTAATTTTTTAAACGTAAAGAATGAAAGTAGGCTTAATAATTGCGATTTAGATCAAATATTTTAAGAGCACATTCAGTTCTTAAGAGACAGCGTTTGGCTCTTTATTTATTTTTTTCTTTTATTTTTATTTGATTTCTTATTTTCATTTTTAGAGATTTGTTCTCGATAATAACCATGATAATGACGGTGATGATAATGATGAGGATGAGAATGAGAAGTTGTATGTTTTGTTGTTTTTATTACTGTAGTTTTGCTAGTGAGTGAGTCAAGTCAAGTCAGCTCTCAAGTAAAGTCATTCATACATATACCATAACCAGCCAGCATACATTGTATGTTTGCATGTTTGTGACTATGAATGTATGTGTTGAATGAACGTTTGAAATTTATTTGGCTTTAGCTGAAATGAGACGGCTTATGGGTTCACAAAATTTGCTTTGCTGCTTTGAAAGATTGTGTTGTTTGTGTTGTGTGCACACAAAGTGAACCATGTGTACGGATGGATGGATGGATGGCTAG
The DNA here is from genome assembly GCA_000688715.1 of Glossina pallidipes. NCBI lineage: Eukaryota > Metazoa > Arthropoda > Insecta > Diptera > Glossinidae > Glossina > Glossina pallidipes. The sequence continues at coordinate 1,714,599 of KK499818.1, read as the reverse complement.
CTAGCCAGCTAGCTATCGTATACGGATGCGAATTGTGTATATGAAGCAGCAGTGGCAACAACAATAAAAATAACAACAATACCAACAACAAATAGAAATGGCAAAAACCAATCCCCATTTGTTATATTCGCTTGAGTGAGTGGCAGTTTGCATCAGTTTTGGTTTTCAGTCAAAAGCAAAACTGCAACAACAACGGCAACAGCAAGTAAACGTAATCATAGTGGTAGCAGTAGAGAAAACAGTCGTTACAGTTGTCTAGGTTGTGGTATATAATGGTGGTAACTCTCAAGAAAATGGGTTGGGAGGCAATATTGCGCTCAGGTGGGTGGGTTTGGGTTGTTCCTATTGCTCATGTATAAGCAGGCAAGCAGTCATATACAAACAAATATTCGTATAATGAATACGATAACAATTTTCAGGTGTTTTTCTTGTACTTTTACTTCTCCTCCTTTTCCTATCCAAGCCTTTTTAGTAGTTAAGGCGAGAATTCCTTACTCTTTGTGCAGCTAAGCTTTAAAGTTCTCTATGTCAGTCATATTGTTGTAAATGGCATAGAAATCTATACAAGCTCACACTCGCATGCATAAATATATACATACATCCGTACACTATCATAGAGCATAGCATTTTCGTATAATTTTTCTCATACTCATTTTTCTTTTTAGATGCGCAGTAAACACAAACACTCACACAAACGTTTATAAAATCTACACAATTTCTTTTTTTTTTTTACATGTTTTCTTCCTTCTAGTCACATTGTTGTTATATAGTGCGATTGTTGTTGGTATTGTTGTTGCTAGTGTTGATTTCTTTTCTCTAGCTTCCACAATTTAATGACAAAAGGTAACGCCTTCAAAATTTATAAATTTTGCAATTTCTTTTACACTGTGCAACTGCACCACTCGGAACTCTTAAAAATCTTTTAGCCCAGCAAACCTGTTAATAATAAATTATAATAAGAAAAACAAGAAAAATAAATACTAAAAACTAAAAATAAAAAACCCAGCAAACCTCTTTGCGAAATATTTTAACAAAATAATTAAAAATCCACAAATCATTTTTGGTAATTTCTTTTAGAAAAAAGAAACAAAAATAAATAAAACAACAACAACAAGAAGAACAACAACAATAATAAAATCAATCATAATTAATAAGAAGGAAAAAAATCGAAAAGAAAAAAAATTATATCAAAACAAATTTCTCAACATAAATCACTCTTGGCACAGAGTCGACCACTAACAGAAAACACACAAACCTACATAATATATATATAAACTCTCTTTTTTTTTGCTTTCGGATTGTTTGGCACATAGATGTGTAGATGAAAACCGTAGACTTAACTAAAAACCAAAAAGAGTCCTTGTGTATGTAAGAGTGTGTGAGTGCAAGCGCGTATGTATTTGCGTGCGCTCGCACAAACACACACATATATATATGCACATGTACTACCAACAACTATGAATGTTAGTTTAAAAAAGCGGTTAACACATATTTTGAAGCAATTTTTCACTACCACTCACACGTATAATTGTTGTTGCTGTTGCTGTTGTTGCCGATTCCGTTGCTCTTGCTGTTGCTGTTGCACTCATCGTAAACTCTGCTCTAGGATTGTTGGCTAACTAAACGTGCAACCTCACACATTTACAGCTAGTAGCAATAACAGCAACACATATTCTATGTATGTGCAATGGAAGTTTTCAACACAGCAAAACAAACACAAGTGTTTTAGCGACGGCAAAACAACAGTACAACAACAAATTTTTACGTAGTTAATGAAAAATTGCTTTTTATTCTGGCCAAAAAAGAATCAGGCTTACATGAGTTTGTTTTTTTTTTGGGAGATTGGTTATAACTTGATTTGAAAAACTTGTTGTTCTCCCTCTAATAGAAATTCATTTTTAATTTTCAATTAAATAAAAATATTTTCAAAAATTTTCTTTTTTCTTTTGTTAGGTTTAAGTCCATACATAATCTATTTGTAACCAAACGCCATAAATATTGAATTTAAAATTCATGTTGTTTGCATCTACAGCAACAGCAATAACAACAACAAGATCATCGTCGTCATCATCATCAACGCCATCGTAATCATCATCACTATAGCCGCCGCCGTTCTCGCCATTCATTCATTCGTTCATTCATCTACTCACTCACTCACTCACTCACTTGCTCACTCACTCATCAATAAATCAATATTTTTAAATATTCTGCAGTTTTCGGCGCAAATTCATATACAATTGGTTGTTGCGTTATGCGAGAGTGTGTGTGTGTGTGTATGTGAATTTTGCCTTCATTTTTTCTTTTTTTTTCTCGACTCGCGTAACTTTATTGTGAAAAGTCCTTTTAGTTAGAAAATTTGATTAATTGCCGCTAAAGGGTGCCACACTCGAAAATTCAAACATGCATACACGGACAAACACACCCAGACACGTTCACTTACTACTAACATGAATAGAGATTTAATGGCATACATTTTATATGCGATGTTGTAGAGCGTTTTCGGTAAAATTTAAAATCCATTGAATTTGTTTTTACTTTATGTTAAACAAAAATTAAATTTTAAAAATTATCAAAAAGAAAAACAAAATGTTAAAATTTGAAATGAAAATTTTTAATAAATATAACTATGAAAGTTTAAGCACATAAATTAATAAAATAAATATAAATAAAAATAATAGAGCTGTTTATCTATGGGACGGTTTGAAGTATTGAGCCTAATACGGAACATAACCTTAACTGATTCTTAAAAGAGTTCCATTTATTGTATTGTTAGCCCAATATATTCTTGGGCTGCTACCTAAGTGCCAGACATTAGAAAACAAAAGAATCGCCCTCGAATGGTGTGTTCTTAGTTAAGCAAGCGCTGAGGTTTGTTTCGAAGACCTCTACCGCAGTCAATCAGTTCCCTGTTGAGACAATGAGCACCTCAAGTCTTAAGCCCAACATTTTATCTCGGGCTACGAAAACTGAAACCATGATGCCTTGGCATTCGCCAACGGCAAGCATTTCATCTCGAACGACGAAATCTGAAAGTCTTGGCATTCTGTCAGATGTTTCTGCAAATATTGAAAGAATATTTTGCTTGAATACTATTCGCGTACCATTTGTACCTGGGCGATGAGTTATCTTAACATCAGTGTATAATTCCCAGTATAGTTATATATATATATATATATATATCTTCCTGAGAAGGAAACGATTTTAGTGAAGTTATACTTCAATCACAGCAACTAAAATTTCAGTAAAAAAGAAAAGGATTGAATTGCTTTGAGAAGTCTGCTGTCAAACCGATTGTTTTTCAATTTCCAGACTAAAGATGTACAAAAGTTGTAATCGCCAAGTGATTCAAAATCGATTCTCTTTATGTCGTTCACACCATTCCACACTAACTAATACTGGACCCGTTAATAAATAGTCTCAATATTTTTCAAACTGTCAAACTCAACTTGCGATAACATTGACGAAAGCTTGCTTATATGCTTGCGAATATGAAACCGGAATTTTCAGTATACCTGGTGTCTATGGAAAAAACCATTATTTTATATTATACGCACACTTGTTGCATTTTGAAGAACCGCGATGAATCCGCGGCAATCCACTGCAAGAAAGCACAAATCTTTGTAACGCCTAACAATTGTTTTCTATTTAAAAACAATCGTACGTTCAAAGCCTACTCTCGATTTGGAATGGAAAGGTCAACCTTTAACGATACCTTAGCATTGCATTTAATTAAATTTAGTAATTTAAGAATATATGGATCCACTGGTATGATCAGATCAATAGAAATCCTTTTACATCGGAATAAAAATCGCTTAAGATTCGCTTAAAAGACGAAAATCTATGCTTTTCGTGGAGATTTCGAAGCTTTTATCTGCAGATTGCCAAAAAGAAAGCCAGGCTTGTTACTCTAACACGTGTGAAAATCTAGTATTCTCTACGCTATTACCGGCACCACAAAGTCATATGTCTCTCCTGAATTTTGATATCAAAAATTCGAGTCGATTGTTTGATAAGAGAGAAAGCGTTTAACGATATTTTCTTGCAAATGGTGAGCAATAATCAAAAAACGTGTAGTGATAAAACAATTATGAAATAGCTCGTCCTATATAAAATTGTGTAAAAAGTTGTTTTCTCGCAGGATATACTTTTAGATAAGTTGGCTTTGAACTAATCTTTACGCTAACTCAGCTTTCAAACCCGTGCAAAGTTCAACACAAGCTTATTGAGGGAAATGTCTCTTCAACAATTTTTTTGGAGATAGAAGCAAATAATAAAAGGCAGTTAGTTATTAAGCATCTACTTAGTGGAGGAAACACCGATAACAACGGAAAAAATTTATTTCTTCGACAATTCTTTTGGATAAGAGAGAAAGGTCATCGAGTAATAATAATTAACGATGAAGATATTGAACACACATATATGTATGTGAAAAATGGCAGTAGGAGAGCCGCTTTCGCGGAGTATCTTTAATTTAACGGACCTCGTGGCCCTTATGATTCTCCAAAAAAAAAAAAAGAAATGCTTAGTCTAGGTACCTGCATATAGAAGCACAGAAGGGAGTTAAATATCTTCATTTTTGTTATGATTGACAAGTGGTTAAAGAAGAACAAGCATCTTTCGTCAATTTTCGATAAAAAATAGGCAATCATTTGTTAATAAGTAAAGATTACATCGCTCGTGGACTTCTCCTTGAAATGCTAAAATTTCTAACAAAAAGATTAACAATTGTTGGATATACCGCTGGTGACTTTGAAAAATCACGTTTCGAGAACAAAAGACCTTTGAAAGGTGTTGAGGAAATGATTTTAATTATAATAACTTTTGTCTATTAGTTTTTTTTACCCTTGGTTTGCAATCTCAGGACGATCAAAATGCCGTTCCACATTCAAACATTCCTCCTCCTCCTCCCCACATTCTTTCTTGGCAGATCTTTTGCCAGAAGATAGCGCTTTTGCTGCCTAAAGAAACGCGAATATTTTGCGGGAAAGCCAGGGAAAGCAGTAAGTGAGCCTTCAATTCTATGAACGGAGTCATAATTGACATCAAAACCTTCATAGTACAAATTTAATTTTTGAGCAAAAGCACAGCCTGCTTTTGAAACGCCCACAGTCCCATATCCATTCAATAATGGTCGTCTAAAGTTTTTATGTGTGGCAATGCTTCTAAATAAAGACCAACTTGTTCGAAATCAACACGTTAAGCATTATATTGGACCAGCATTATACTGTTTCTGTGTTGCACTCTTTTCGCGCCGCTTCAGGGAAAAGGTAAAAGGCATCTATTAGGCTAAAGACAAAATGAAATTAATTTTCCGAAAAATGTGCGCTGAAAGTAAAGAAGTAAAAATCTTCAAAATACAATTTCCTTCAAATTTTCATTAGATTTGCCAGGAAAACTTTGCTTTATACGATTCAAAGGACAAATAGCTCTTTAGTTAAGCTGAGGTTACGCTGAAAGTCTTCGGACTGATTAATTTATTGCCCTGCACCGTATGAATGCAATTACGGTGTGCTTTTTGAAATTAAATTAAAAAGATCCGCTTCAAGGTAAATTAATATCTAACGCTACATAGTAAAAATATTTCCTTTGCTCTGAAACAAGTAACGATCGTGAATGATACATAAGTGTATCTAACTTGTTTTAAATTTAAAACAGATTTTCAATTTCTTGGTTTCACGTCTACAGTAATCTTCCATATATCAGCAACTACTTTGGGGATGCAGTACACACACGCACACTTCCATCTTTATATTTTTACTATTAAGTACTTCGTTACTACAACTTGTTTATATCTCCCGTTACAATGCTTTAAAGAAAACGGATCTCTCTTTATATTAGGTTAAGGCACATTAAGTTAAAACAGGTCCCTTTATTATTTATTTACTTTGAAGGCTTACTTTGCAAGAATGAAGTATAGTTTCTATTTCTAATCGATTGCCATTCCAGTCATTATTTCCCGTTGACCACATCATTTCGCCGATGATTTTCCCTCACACGCTTTATGGAAGTCTCAAATACATTTCATAACTGAGCAGGTCTCGAAGTTTGTTCAGGCATATCCATCCACTTAAAGGAGAATTTGCACTCGAGAGGTTTCTCGACAATTTTTTCTATCAATATTTTGATAAATGTGGAAATTGGGAAATCATCTTTAACTAAATTCGTGTCTAGCTTGTGGTGTTTCTTTCGAACTTCGCAAACGTTTCCTTATGCTTTGCCGACTAAGTTATAAATAAATTAAAAGTTCAATGGCGAATATTTCGGTTGAAGCGCGACTTATGCTTCCTTTCGAATAGTTCAAGATGTTAGCTTTTACTTGCTAAATATATCCAGGCTTTTTTGAAATTCTCTCTCAATGATTACTGAAAACTTACGCTGTTTATCTATCTCTACGAATCGAACGACTACAAATTTCTGGATCGGTTACTCATTTATATCAAGACGGCGCATATTTATCTCTTTGGCCGAACTTTCGTTTATTGCCCGTTGAACTATGCCGCTGACTGGCATTCTTTAATGGCTCTTTAAGAGAAAATTGCCCGCATTTCTAGATAACTAAATTCGTGTGCTAAGGGCGATTCACGATTAAAATGATTAGTGATAGAGCAAGATCAATAGTCTTTAGTTCTTTCTATTCACAGGATTTGTACTGACGTTATTAAGTATATTGACCTGCATCTTAATAGATGCTAATATATTAAAAAAAAAAAACAATAATAAATATGTTGTTCAACTAAATGATAAGTACTGTACTTGAGAAGTTTGATAATGCAGTATTCGATTTTTATACAAAATTTTTTTTTTTTTTTTTAAATTCCTTTAATAATTTAAACATTCATGCATATGTTGTGTTTGCAAAATTCTTTTGTGTTAAAAATTAAATAATCAAATAAATATTAAAATGTATATACGAAATGAAATCTCCTCCCACATACATACATACACACACACACACACACACACACACACACACACACACACACACATTCACGCATATACACACAGAGTCAATTACATTTATACAAATGCACGCACACATTTGCATATCTTTTCATTTTATTAAAATTTAACACATGAAAATGATATGCAAGCAAGCAAGCAGTCACACTGTGTGAATACAACAGTTCTTCATTAAATTGGAATTTCATGAATAACTAATAAATTAAATTCCAATAAAAGCCAAGACAAGACAAGGACGCAATAGAGCACAAGTAAGGCACAGACATACATAGCTATATAAATATATATATATATATAAATATATATATAAAGCATGCACATAGATACAGTTTGCACATCCAGCTGCACAAAGTGATGATCGGACGTAAGGCGGGGAGAGTTAGTGAAGGCTAACGAAGAGAAACACAATTTAAAATTTGATAAAGTTTTCTTATGAAAGGACAATGAAGCCATCCATACAATAAAAAGAAAGCAACAACACCGACAATAACAACAGTAACAACAGCAACGACAATAACAACAACGAGAAAGTTTTAATAAAACTTGAAAAAAATGCACTCTAAGGAAAAATATGATAAAAAAGAAGAAAAAAAACGACGAAGGCAGAGAAAAAAATGTGGAAAAAAACTAATCAAATGTATAAAAAAAAAAGAGAAAAAAAAGTGGGTGGAGAGAAAAATGTCTTACTATCGTGTGTGTGTGTGGCAAATGAGGAAAAATATACCAACCAAGTGCAACAACAAAATATAACAAAGTTTTAAGTGAAAATATATATATATACATATACATATATATATATGTATACGGATATGAAAGAAAATTGCATTTGGAAAACTTCCAATCCCAGAAGGTGGTAGTAGTAGCAGTTATATGCACGAATGTATATATCGTACAACAGTACTGTTAGTGGTGTAAGAACAAGAAATTTTTCTTTATATCATGCGCGCGCGACAATGAATTTTCTGCTATAACACAAAATATGACGAGAAGAAGGAAAAAGAAAAAAAAAAACAACTCGGCAATGAAAACTTAAAACTCTGAAATGATATGAAATGAAACCAACAACGGACAGTTACTCAAAAAATATTGGAGAAATCTTGCACACATTGAAATGCAAAACGAACGAGAGAACTTCAGCGTGAGCATACACGTACACTACTCGCATATTTATAAATGTATGTGCATTATGATTTACAATGGGAGCCCACACAGCCCGTATGCACACACATATACTCGTGCCGGGTTATAAGAGACTCCAAAACGCAGCATTCGTATTATGTATGCCGCTCTCCTCCTTACTCACTTACCAAAAAAACAAAAAAAAAAAACAAACAGAAAAAAGAAATGGAAAATGAAAAAATCGCAAACGTCTGCTTAAAAACGTCGAAGCTCGAAATCTTGGAATGGATGGATGGGCCATAGACAGCCGCCAACAACAGCAATAGCAACAGCAATAATAAACGACAAGAACAACGACTACGACAACAACGACGACGACGAATGAAGGAGTGTACATGACAATTCATCTCTTTCTTATAAACGCAATTTATCAAATGGAAAACGACGAAAGCGACAGCAAAGATGAAGACGACGACAAGATATACAACATTCACAAGTAGTAGTCGTCATCGTCGGTCATGGTAGAAATAAATGTGTATATGTTTGCATCAATGTAATCTATATGAGTGTATGCATATGTTGTGCTCTTGTTGTTGTATGCGAAAGCTAAAAATTGTTGGTTTAAGTTGACGTCAACGTCAACAGCAATAGCAACAACACTAAGGTAAAATATTGCACCACCTCTTAGTAGTAGTTTTATAAGCAAAGAATATATAGTAAGCAACAATACGCCAACAACAATAACAAACGAATACAAAGCTCCATCTATAAAAGTCGCAGTAGTAGTAGAAACCGAAACCAATGTCTACGATGTTGATTTGATACGATGTGTATATCTTATGAAGAGTGTAAATACTCACCGACGGTGAGTGAAATGTTTGAAGAAACAATAACAACGCCAACAACACCAGCTATAATAGCAATAACATATTTATATAGTACTACCCCAACACAACTGCCAGCAACAAAGATCGCAATATAATACATTTTCCTGTAAGAAATCAGACTGTAAGAGGATTTTCAAGAAGTAAAAACAACACCAACAAACGAGAAAAAAAAATAAAATACAATTATATTAAGCGGCGAAAAAGTGATGAAGAAAAATAGGTGTTGCCAACTTTTGACTGTTGCTCTACTACTGCAATTTTCAACCATACTAACACAAAAAATACAAACATATTACTAGGCACTATATATGCATATATATACGCATATATGTATGTATATACGTATGTATGTATATACCACCATCCACTGCCATTATATAAAAGCACTATTAACACTATTGCATCAAAAATCTCTCATAAAGATGTGTATGCAAGGCTAAGGAAAAGAACCGCCATAATGCGTTTACGATTGTCAATTTTAATACACAATCTTGCACAGAATGTTCTTACAATGCTCAAATAGTAGTAAAAAAGCTCTTTTTCTCTTTTGCAAATGCACATAACACGAAGCCATCATACTGTCACAAAAGTCATCAATAGTCAAAAACATCGTCATCATTAACATCATTATCATCATCATCATCATATTGTCTTGAACATCATTTTCTAGCAAATGTAAACAAGTGCATTGAGCTCTCTGTTGTAAAGGTTAATGATGTTTTGTTTTGCGTATATTTCATTTTTGATTATAGACACTCATTGAGACACACGGCACGGCAAACAGACACACTTACTTTCTCTCTTTTTCTCTCGCGTTCTCTCAAATCTCTAACGGTTTGTATTCTCAGCATTCTCAGTAGTGTGCTCTGCAAGGCCGTTATATACAGAAGTGCATGCATGTGCGTGCTTTATTTTTTTTTTTTACTTTCATATAATTCTCTTTTATTATGGCAGAGTAAATTGATGTCATTTTATTACGCACACACGTGTTTGCCGTCAAGTTTTATGGTTTGTTTTTGTTATTGCCGCATATATCACAACAACGAGGCGCAAATAAATATAGACAAAACGAGATAACTGTACTGCATAAAAAAGATAAAGAGAGATAGCTGGCTATAATAGACGCATAAGAAATAACTCAAAAAAGAGAATAAGAATAAATTTAAGAGTGTTTAGTACCAGAAGAGCAACAAGAATAACGAAAATGTATACAAACAACAGCTGATTTGACAAATAAGAGTCTTAAACTGATTGTTTTAAGGATATTAGTTTTTTTTAGACTTAAAAATTTTATTCTTATTTTTAATTGAATATTTTTTTAAGTCTTATAATAAAAGAAATTAATGAATTATTCAATATTTTCAGAGAAATTCCGTTCTCATTGTGTTCTCTTTTCACGTAACACTCTTTATTCATTTTTACTCTTACCTTTACGTATTAAAGCTCTTTAACTCAGTCATTAAAGATTTCTCTTTGGAATTAGTTTAAGAGTTTGCGGCGAATTTATATTTTCACTCAATTCTTTGGGTTTGCTTTCACGCATTTATTTTTCCGAATCATACTCAGTGCTGCTAAGTGCGTTATTTCTTGATTTGGAATTTTTTTCCAAAAAATGCCCGTAAAATCCAAACAAGTGCTTAAATTTACGGTGTTTACGGTTGCGAGCAAAAAAAACGCAATAAAAAAAATTTCGTTTACCTTTAATTACAGCCACGCAAAACAAGCGTTTTACACGAAAACCAAAAAGAAAGGATTTAATTAATTTTTTTATAAATAAATTGAAATGAAAATTGTTTTTCCTCCACTAAACCGACGGCGTTTTATTTTAATTACATTTTTCTATATACCCAGTAAGGTTTTGAGTAATAAATGATTTTATTAGCTGCAATAAATGGAAATAAATGTCAACTGTTGTTGTATTTTTCTTTTTTTTTATGGCAGACATGATACCTTGAGGTCTCATTCTTAGTTTTTGGCTTTTCTAAGATTTTTTGTTTACACGCTGGCTGAGAAGAATTTCTCATCAGCTCTCATACTTACGTTTACCTACATTCATAAGTTTATTTTGTCTTTCCTTTTTTCCTGTTTACTGAAAAATATACGAGGAGTCCTTTATACTTACTTTGCCGTAATCGTAAAATTGTTAAAAACCAACGTTGTCTTCTTCTTTCTGTTTATGTTCCTTTAAGGTCTTAAAGCCATTTAAATACTTAAATACTAACGAATGTTAATCCATTTAGCTTACAAGGTAATCCATAATTGCAGTCAAAACTAATAGTTACCTCTGAGACCTTTCAAAGGATATTTCATAACGTAAAACAGTCAAAGAAATGAAGTAAACCAACGTTGCTTGTTTGAGTGCGTGTCTCACCAGCAGACGCAGCAGCAGCAGTGGTAGTAGTTGTTTGTCGATTTTAGATAAAATGTGATTTTCATACTTCATTTGCTACGCAATTGCATACCGATGAGAAAAAAAATGAATAAATAAATGGCAGAAACAAAGGCCGTTTCGTTGCTTAGAACACTTAAATTAATTTTGTTGTTTACGACGGTTGTTAGTGATTAAGCGTTTCAAAGACTTTTGAATTTCATTTGTAATTTGTAATGTTTTTAACTCGATTAACAAAACAAATCGTTTATCTGGTTGTGTTGTAAACATAAAAATAAATTCTTGAACAGATATGCGCTCAGGTATATTCGAATAAACCCACAACACCGTATTATGTTAAGCTATAGGATGATATATAGATATGGGTATGTCAAAGGTAAACACTGTGCGGGACGTTTTCTTATTGCATTTATCTTTATGTTAATTAAGTGAAAATTGTATCACTCCTTTATACCAGGATTACACATTTTACGCACATTACTTGATCTTAAATAAAAAGCTTTAACTGTTTTTTAAAATACAATTCGGATGAAAATCAGTATAAATTTCGTATAGAGACCAAGGATGTAATGAAAAGAAGAGAAATGTTTTACTGGGATATTGTGGCGCGATTTAGTGGAAAGTCTAACGTTATGATCTGTCACTAGCCATAAAGAAAAACAATGTGTCTTTTCTTGTCAAAGTAAGCCCGATATTTTAAATAAAATTTTTCAGTATTAATATCGTTACGAAAGAAGGCCGCTAAGCCACGTAAGCCTTAAACAAAATTTGTCATGTAACTTGTGACGTCTCCGTGGTGTTGTTTAGAATAAGACTATGTACGGTAAACGTAAATTGACTTGGATTATCTTCACAGAGTCTAAACTGATCAGTTTAGCTGAGCCTTTTCTTATATTTATAGAAAGAGTCCAGAAGAGATCTCGTATTCTCGGCCAGATGTTTAATATGACACATTTCACTTTATCTTTACACCGGCAGGTTTGACGCGGCTGTATTTGGACTTTTTATTGGCCGTTTGAATATTCGAATGATTATAAGGGAGGAATCCCCCCCGTAAGTGTAAAATTCGTGTACAGCAGCAATAGCGATCGAAAGAAATCTTATTGGGTGCTTGCAAAGACTACTTTAAGTCTTTCGCTATCGCGAGTGTAGGAAAAATTTGGAAAATATTTATAAAGAAGAAATTACGACAAAAAGCAAAGTGTTTATTATTATGTAATGTAAGGATTATCTCTCCTTGAAGCCTATTTGAACCAACAGGATTCCTACAGGACGTCTTTCACAAATTATGTTTACAAAGGAAAGCCCTGCTCCGGCACTTATGGTCTGCTTATTCTTAGAAATATATTCGTCTCAATCTGCTTAAAATTTTTAATTCCTCGAGACTTAAATTCTTCTTCTAGATGCTCTTGTTATCGCAACAATTGAAAATGAAAACGAGGATTTCTCTTATTAGGATATTTCTTTATATCAAAGATATGTGTAGGGAATTTAACATGTTTGCTAGAGTCAGATCATTTACTTTGTAGTTATCGATGAAAGTAAATACAAATATTACCATCACAAAAAATCAATGTTTTTGAGCGGACCCCCCCCCCCCCCCCACGCCTTCCATCACCGTTCCAATTTAGCTATTGCATCGTCTTTGTTTTTTGAGCCGCCGGTATTAGTAAAGTTATTTTCCTTAAATTCAGTTTAAACAATGTTCGCTAAAGTTGGTCGTTTTCTATTATGCCCTTTTACACCTTATACTTGTGGCACAAGAGTACATTAAGTTTGTGTGTACGTATGCAGCAGTCAGAAGGACTTGAGGTGGAGCCGACTTTTATTTTCTAGATTGATTCAGCATCACTTTTTGAATTGATCTAAGCATGTCGGTCGGTCTTTCCATCTTGTTTTCTTTTGTTCAATCTACCGTCCGCAAATTTTTGAGATATTTTGATGAAATCCGGTGCACGAAAGCGTTCAAGGGTCCAAGGATTAACTCTATTGAAAATGATCGGATCGGGCCACTTTGCCGACCAGATCTCATACAACGCCTTATTTTGGACAATCGTTGTATGCATAACTCTAAGATACTTGTTTTTTTTTTCTTTCTAAGTTATGTCAATTCATTCAATGTACAATAATTTACACTATGTTCCAACGATTACTTTTGCACCAGTTAAAGGATGGCATTGTAAATATTAGGTTTTTGAATTTTGATAAAAGCAGTTGTCTTCTACCGTGATAACTACGAGAAATCCACCATTTTTATAAGAATGCTTGGCGTTCAGCTTAATCTAACCTTAGGTACATCTTTGATGTAATTTCTCTTTGTTCTTTTTTTATGTTAAGAGTGGGCGGTTTAAGGAAGGGGTTATAGAAACTCCAGGGCTACATACGAGGTGAATATGTTATTGTTGTTTTGTTTTATATAGAGTGGTCTAACGAACTTTAGCAAGCCGGATCGTAGACCGTAATTTCAATGACCGTAAATTTTATTTGACATATCATAGCCAACGAGTTGGTTGATTAACGCGTTTGCGAAGGTGACGTGGATGCTAAAACATTCATTGCCTATGCAATACTATATTCTGATTGCACTTATAAAACGTATCCAATCAGATTTGGAAAACGCAAGTAATGGGAAAAAAACTTTTTTAGTTGACTGAAATCTGCAGTGTCCGTAAATGTATTAAATGTCTCAAATATAACAAGATGAATAGAATTTTCTTTTGAAGAGGAGCACTTGTCCTGTGTATCTATTTTTATAGAGAGGTGTTCCATCAATGAGCTTGACAAGATGATGAAAATTCAGTTTGTGAGTTATAGGAGTGCGAACCCCTATCCTATTTGTTCTTTCCAAAAGGGCTGTGCACTCCGTCCTAATGGGATTATTGCACATATTTCCTATAAGAGAATTTGGAACGAGATGATTTTAAAAAGCCTTTGCTGAAAGCGTAATGTTCACCAAGAAGTTCTTTCCCTTAGGCGTTCATTTTGATAAGCATGAAAGGCGACTAATTGTATTGTAAATGTATTGGCATGAAGTCATAGATTGAAAAAGTTTATTGTAAAAAATTGGTTTTTGTTTATTATTTAACAAGAAAAATATTAAATAATCGGTCATTATTTGTATATTAAATGGCGGTTTTTAGAAAAAAATCTCCTCAGTATATACATGGCACACCAGGTAACAATATGTTGGGAGAGTAAGTGAAAGCCTTGCCGCTATAAAGCGCTGCGCATAGACCGTGAATTTTAATTCACGAAGAGCTTTGTCACAATGCGTTGATACGAAAGCTGCAATGTGAAAGCATTGACGCTGGAACGCGTTAATCAATTTCTTAATTCGAAACTCTCCTCAGAGATAAGCACTTAAGACAAGAGCTTAAGACAAGGGCTTTATTTGGATATCGCGTCCAAAAATTTGCGTTTGTATTCATTTGAATATCGATCTGATGTTACTTTCATGTTCCACTTGTGCTAAGAAGACATACATCGTCTATATGTAAAGATATAGGTAGTAATAGTAATAGTTGCAGCCTCTTTTTTTCTGACTTCTCTCTCTTCCAAGGCCAACTATGTTCTACAAAATTTTTGCTTAGATGACTTTATCATCGTGTTTATCACGTAAATCGACGGAACAAAGATCTCTAAGCAGACTAGCTTATGTTCTTTTCGGGAAAACTGCAATGCTTGTCAGTCCTAGGAACTAACTATTAAAGTTTTCATTTTGCTTTTTCATATATCGTATATCCTCCTTTTAACTTCTTTGGAATGATTTCTATCTTTGAGAAAATCAAATGCCTGAAGAAAGTGTGGGGCACGATCAAGAAAAGGTAAGAAATATTCAATTTCTTTAAGAGAGAGAAGTTTGTACTGCTTTTCTGGATTATTCTTCTGTCAGAAATAGAGATCAAATGAAATTTGAGAGATGCGTCGTAAAGTACTTAAGAAAGTATGCGACCGCAGCTTTCTTTCTTCCCGTTCAGCTTATTAATTATCATGAATATTCTTAAAGAGCTTTGGACTGTTTATGAGTTTCTTTCTTTGTTTTTTTTTTTTTTTTTTTGTAAATATTTTTATTCTTTAAAAATATCACTTTATTTTTGAAAAAGTCTGCGAGAGAAAAACTCGTCTCCTCCTACTACATTCAGTAAAAATTCTTTATATAGTACAGTAGGTACAACAAAATGTAGCCCTCTACTAGACCTGTCCGCTTTGGTATGTCGAAGGCGGCTTTCACCACGACTTACTTACGTAGTAGTCCTCCCTCCTTCTCACACATCTGCTTTCTTACGTTTCTTTGTGATTTCGTTTCCCTTACACGCCTACGCTTGTCTTTTATGATAACAAAAAAAAAAAAAAAAGAAAGAAAAAAAAGGTCTACCTACGTAATATATGATTAAAATATCTTTTTATATGCGTTTTGCGATATTTAAATAAGAATCAAGAAATGCATAAACGCACGCACGCACGCATGCACGCACTCACTCACTTAGTGATACGAATATCTATCTGTGCGTTTATATAAAGACAACTCATAAAAGGATTACGTTGTGTTAACTGTCAGCAAATACGAGTACAACAAGTATTTACATGCAAACGTATGTGCATTGCACGCGCACACACACACACGCATGCATACTCTCAGTCGTATACATTTTCATCTTTTATGAGACTTTATTATGTGACATGCATGCAGCAGCAGTTCTTTTCTAAGATAGAAAAACGAAAAAAAAAAAAAAGAAAAGGAAAACCGAAAGAAAAAGAAAAATTCTTTAACAAAATTTCTTAGGAATGAATAATTTTCGCAAAGTCATTTCTCTGAACGCATTTCTAAACAAAGTAAATTTGTAAACATAACAATAAATACATTGCGTATTCTCTTCTTCTTCTTCTTCTTCTTGTTCATTCCCCGTAAAAGTTGAACACACTTTTTTCCCTACCTATAAATTCATGCTTCTCATGTCAGTCAGTGTTAATCCGAAAGAATGTTTTCTTAACAGTATTTCGTTTTGATAACCTTTTGCATCGATTTAAGTAATGTTTTGACTGAACGTGTAGCATGTTTCTTATAATCTTTCAACGAACTAATAAATATTTAGTGGGCTTGAGTTCGTCTTAAGGTGTTTTTGTTTGTTTGTTTTGCTTTTCAAATACAAAACGAGAGAACATTTTCACTTACTTTAATATTTCAATAATAATAGGATTTAATTGTTAACAAGGAACAAGGAACCTTGGACTTAGTTTTTTCTCTTTTAAAAAATGTTAATAAATGTTTAAAAAATGATTTCTCCTAAAATTGATATCAATGTTTTCACGAAACGCGTCTACCCATAAAATCAAAAAATTTCTTCGTTTTTTCCTCTTTTTTTTTTTTAACAAAAAATCATATTAAATTTTCAAAAAAATAGTTACCTGTGATGCTGGAAATGTAACCTTTGTTTTCGGTTTTACTTTACCTGCAAATAAATAAAAGAAGAGAAATCAATTTAGAGATTTTTTGGCAAGGGTTTTAGTATAATACTAACACTTAACGCTAAAACTACCTACATTTTGTATATAATTATTTGTATTCTGTCGGAATCGAAACAGAAATCTGAAATTTTCGTTAGTACGACAGTGAACGACAAGTTAGATAGATCGAGCGAAATCCGAAAACCCGCAACCTTCTCTTTAACAAGCTACGATTCGATACGACTTTATTCAAAACTTCCAAAAAATTTGACGCAAATATTTGCCAGCGCCATGTTGAGCTTCCATGCGCAAATAGTCCCGCACGGTTTAGCGATATGCAAGCATAATTAACAAAAATATGGGGGCTTATCTGTCCTGTTATTCGAGTTCATCTGACTCATCATCTTGCTCGCCAACAGATGGCTGTTTCTGTCAATGCATTACTCTTCCTGGTCAGGCATTACATTGTTTGTCTCTCCGTCTTCCTACCTCTCCTGTTCCTCGCTTATTCATTAATGTGCCCATGTGTTCGTCTACATTCAGTCCGCCTATTCATCAGTGTATTATTTCATATACCACTTTACACGTCTAGTTGTTTTCCCTTTTCAGCTGGCGAGTTCGTTCACCAGTCCATTAATCCTTTTGTTTCTAACAAGATGTACAAACTTTACAGTGTTTTTTGCGGCGATAAAAGATCTAATGGGTACGCGCTCGTGAGAAGAATAATATTAAGAATATATTTAAGAAACATTGATTTGTGAATCAAATAAATCAGTTGAGGTGTAGAAATAGAAGAAATCTCCCCATAAGACTATTTAGAAGAAATCTCTCTCTTTCTGTCTCTCTCACTTAAGGCGTATTAAAAAAGCTTAAAAAAATTTCAATTGATTTCAGTTCTTGTGATGCATTCGATTGACACGATGGCAACAATGGAACAGAAATCATTCCAAAATGTATATTTTTTCGCTTAATTTACTTATTTACTTAGCTAAAAGCCTATATATACATGTATATATATATAAACTTGCTGACGCTTGTTGACGCTTTCACGTATGGAAAGCAATAATAAATCTTATTATAGGTTAATAATATTTAATAAATCTGAATATACGGCGAAGGCCTTGGATGAGCGCAGAGATTTTAAAGTTTTAATGGGTTAATTGTGAAAAAAATTACTCCTTATATTCAGCAAATGTATTTTCTTAAATTTATTCTATAAATGTATGAATTGTTTAAGTGGATCAAGTGCAATACAACAACAACAACAACAACAAGACGTTTCAGCTTAAGCGAAGAAATTAAATATAAACGTTTACTAAGGAAGGAGAACGTATGTAAGGACACATGTTCAAAATCTGTTAATATATTTACAGAAAATTAAGAAAACAAAAGAGACGACGAAGCTACGCCCACGTTATGCTTATGCACACATTTTGAAATGAATTTTATTTTTATTTATTTATTTTTTTTTTTTATTTACGCTTCTCTTCTTCCGTTCGAAACATTTATTCCACCAAATTATTTTAAATTATTGAATACAAACGTGGGATGAGTTCTTCTTAATCTGTTATTGTTCTTCGTTTTTTATTAATTTATTAATTCTTTTCGTTTTTTTTTTTATATGTTTTTAAATTCTTATATACATCATTTTAATGCTTTTGTTCCTATGAAGAAAGAAATATATCTCCCACCACATTTTCATGCGATGTAAAATATATTTAAAGTATAAAAAATAAACGAACATTTATTAAAACATAATTTTGATATAAAAGTTGCACCTAATGTATGTTTAAATGAAATAATTTGTCAAATGCCGGAATTAACAAGAATGCAATAAAAAATATGATCAATAATTTTAAAGACAAAATGCAAATTATGTAAGGAATTTTAGAGAAACACTTGCACCATCGTGCTCACCGACAGGTCTCACTTAGGTTAAGAACACACGCCCCTTATGTTTTTATATAAAATCTGATCCCTGATTACATTTCAATCGGGCATTTGGGCTTCTTGTTTTGTTTGTAAATTTTAAACAACATCGCAAGGCTCTATTTGCGAATTGTTTTCTTAGTTCGTGGCAAAGCCAAAAGGGCGGGAGAACTTATCATCAGGTGACTCCAAATCATAGAGCGCATCAGGCAGCTCTTGCAAAGATCATTGAAAAGAAGTCCTATACTAAGCATGTACAGACAGACAGACGGGCAAGCTTAAACTTAGATTCAAAAAATAATTTTCTCTCCATCGCCGTAATAAAAATTGGACGCGTCTTCTAGTCTCTTTTAGTGTTGCATGCACGTGCATGCCCGCAGACTTACTATACCACTTGTGACGTAATTAGTGCACGGTGTATAGAAATTCATATTGCTGCAATGCTCCAGCGTTCTGTGTTTATTTTAAGAAAAACGTTTTCAGTGCTTTTCATAAATACGCAGCTGATTTTCTTGTAGGTCAAAGAAACGATATCATAACTGTGAGAACGGGGAGGATTGAAAAACCAAGAAGAAGAGCCGCAATTGGGTTAGGTATTGTTGATGACTATATGAAACCTTTCTCTGGCTCTGTTAAACTTCGCAAGGGCTACTTATTAAACTCCAGCTGGTTTAACTTGCATTTACTATTACTGGCCGGCGGTTTCGTTTTAGACGATCGCCTCGAGAGAGAGAACAAAGCCGCGCGAGCCAATAAAAGCTACTCGTATATCTTTTGAAAAAGAAGGTTATTTTAGAGAAGTATGTAAACGCAAACTATTTCCTTTAGAAAACGCTTCCTCTATTACTCCATGTGTTGCTTAAAGAGATTCTATTTGCATCAACATGAGAGAATTTGGGAAAATAAACAGAAACTAAATCGAAAGCAAATGCCTCTGGTAAGGCAGTGGAGTTTATTCGCTTATACTAGCTGCTATATATTAACGATTTTTCCGAACTAAAAGGCCTTGAACCTCCTTTGCCTTTTTAATGACACCCTAATCCCGATGTCTAGTTTTAAGACTACCATCCAAAATTATCAAAGTTTTTATGAATTAAACTCAATTTAAATCGTTTGTGTGTTTGTTGAAATGCTGTGCAATTTTGCAATAATTGGAAATGGAAGATATCACGGAATGTAATTATAACAGTGTCTCTTCAAAATATCACAAGAACCTTTTTAGAAGATAGGCCTTTCGAATATCTCTTCTTCTTCTTGTTATTTACTCGGCGAGTCAACGGCAGATGATTATCAGTGAATATCAGTCTAAGGTTTTTGCTTTAGATGGGTGGGTGCAGTGCAACTAACATTAATCTTTCGTAGGAATTTCATGTCGAACGTCGTTTTAGTTTCTATTTTATAGAGTCTTTTGAAATTTTCGGAAATTTTTGTCAATTTTTTTCAAAAATCCAGTGTGTAGTGCGATTAAGATCATCATTACTCATAGAAAACTTCTCCTTAGCTACCTAAACATTACCTTGCCTTTCAGAGAAATGTAATTTGTTTGGAATCACTAGACAAGAAGTCAATCGCGACTATATATAGCAAGAATAGGTGCTTAACCTTTTAGCCAGCGGTCAGCTGTGTCGGAAGGCGAACCGTTATAATTGTGTATTTTGGTTTCTAAATTTTTAGGATTTGGTTCCTTAAAATATCGGTTAATTTGTCATCACAACATCGTTATCATTAAGTATAAGGAGTTAAATCATCTTTATATCTTTTTACTCAATCATTTAGGAATAGCTTTCTTCCTTCGAGTCCTTTTCTAAAAAAAATAGTCTTGTGAGAATCGATGCGAGCTTATACTATACAGTGATTTATATGAGTCTAGAAATGTTGCAAAAGTTCGATAATCCAAGAATTATAGACTTTTATGAGGACCAACGCACACATAAGTTGACTATACGACATGAACCTGATTACCTTCGTCAACGTTTACCACATTTGCTACTTAAAAATCTTTTACCAAACATTTTAGACTATTAAGACAATAGAATCGTTTCGAGTCATTTTTAAGGGACAATAACAACAATAAGTTTAGTAATTTAAAAAAAAAAACTTAATAAACAACGATAATTTTTCGCATATAAAGGGATTATACAGAGGTTATCTTACATGTGAAGGGCTAATAATGTCGTCAGAAACACAACAAAAAAGCTTATATATAGAAGACCCCCCTCGCTTATATGGCATTTTAAGTAGTTGGCATAGGAAACGTTGTTTACTTTCCCAATAACAAAAAGACTATGTGTGCATCTTACTATTAATAATAACAATAATAATAATGTATACCCACGTAGATGCATACGTACGTAAGAGCTCTTTGTTATCATTTTCAGAAATTTGCAGGCAAACGATATATAAAAATAAACTCAAATCAACCAGAAGTTTTAGTGTTTCAGTTGTTTCAATATACAATAGCAATGCAAAAACTATACAAATCATACGATATTGAAATGTAAATAAACATGTTTTAAAACAATTTTTCGTTTTGTTCGTAAGCACACAAGATATGAATGCAACAACGACAACAACAACAAGAACAAGAACAAGACCAAGAACTACAATACAAACTATAAGCGAATCGAATGAGTAATTAACAGATAGAACGGAGAGATATTTGTTTAGATACATAAACAAACAAACAAACAAGCAAACATCGTATAATGCGTTCGTTGCCAATGCACTGTGAATTGCACACAAAAACTTATGCATATTATCGTATCGATGAGTTTAATGAACAGAATTAAAAGTTGGTTGGTTTACATATATATATACACTATACCATGCTACTTACTCTACTGCACTAAGGCGCCATATCAAAATGCTTTCATTTACATTTACATTTACATTTGCAGGCAAATATTTATGGGCGAAAAAAAAAAAACAGAAAACATAAAGAAAAAGCATTTATTTTCAAAAATCTATGAATCACATAAGTTAAATAAAGTATTTGCAGGTTATTACGTATGATAGCCTTTAGATGTATGTGTGTGTTCTAGTTGTATGATATCTAAATACATTTTAATTTTTAAATGTTCATTTATTGTGTGTAAATATTTAGTTATTTGGTATAATATGATGATATAATAAATATGTGTGTAACACACATACAGAGAGATACTTAAAATGGTATCGAAATTATTTGATTGCATTTGCACTTTGATTACTTGAATATAAACAAGAAGAAGAAGAAGAATGATTTCATGTCAAAGTATCCTTTTCACTCATTCGTTCGTTCGTTCGTTCGTTCTTCTTTTCGCATAAATACATATGAATGTTTATATTTTATATATCATTTTTTTGATGTATTTGCTTTCTTTTTTTTTGTTTTTTTTTGTTTCGAAAAACCTTAACTGGGGAAGTCATCTAGAGTACAAGCAGTGGTGCTTGTAAGCTGGTAGCTAGCTATTGCCGGCCATTGAGTCAAACCAGTTAACTAACGATTTTCATATTGCGGTTGTGTGCGATAATGTTTGTTATTTACTTAAACGGAAGGAAGGAAAAACAACAAAAATACGGAAATGCACATAAATTTATTTTCTCCATTTATTTACAATATTCATATGTTTGTTGTTTCGTTGGAGGAATGTTTTGTTCTTTTTTTTTTTTTTGTTTTTATTGCTTATCATGGCTGTGTTGGTGGTTCGATATATACATACACACACACACATACATATATATATGTATATATATATATATATATATATTTGTGCGTATTTTGTTTGTATATAGTTTTCGCAACTTGCGATAATTCTTACCCTAAATGTCGCCATAGTTGCTACTTCATTAGTGTTTGGTCATCAAAATTGTGCTTGTATTGTATATGTGTTTGTTTTTGTTACGAGATTATTACATATGTATATATGTATTCTTTATTTTTCTATTTGATAAAATTCCAACACGACCTGATATATCCTCATTGGCCTGATTGCATTACGATAGATTTTTTTCGTTTACCAGATTTTGTTTGTGTTTTTCATGCTTTCTGATAACCTATTGATTTCATTGTCTAGACATATTGACGTGTACAGCGGCAAGCAAATTTGTGAAGGCGTGTGTGTGTGTGACGACAGAGAAATCTTCAAATTTACTGCAAAGGAAAAACTATTTGATTTTATCGCAATTCCAATCGACCTTTTTGATGATGACACCCAAAATGCCGCTTATGCAGTACTTTGTAGTCAAAGTTTAGAAAATTAAAGAAAAAATTTGTCGTTGTTGTTGTTGTTAGTTTGGTAAATATTCTTTTATCGCATTTCATCTCATGCTAGTCATACTCTGCATGAAAGGTCATTTCCTGTGCAAAGTCCTCGATCTACATCTTAGAAATCTTCTCTCACATCTATCTGTCCATCTATTTGCCATTTCTTTTTTTATTTCATTTCAACTAACATGGTTGCAGAAATTGATATAGAATTTTTCCTCTTGGTTCAAGTATCACCAAGAGAGGATATTCCTAAGGTAAAGTTTGTAAGCGTTTCTTAGCAGAAATTTTCGAGCGGCTCCACCAATGACTGACTTATATGCAAGGTGCTACTATTATCCACAGATTTATTGGTTTCTTTTAAGAATACAGCTCTGAAAAAATTATCCTTAACAGTTCAATGATATAATAATCCTGTCTATAATTCTTTTTGGCAATCCCCTGCCTCTATATAACAGGAATATACCCCCTGTGGACGTTTAAATATAAGAGAAAAATAACATAAAGTCAACTTGTCTATGTATCTTATCTATATATCTTTTCGATTATTTATAATAGAAGCAAACATGCACGAATACATTCTTAGCTGTTCACTTGGAGCTACGCCGTATTTATATAGTAGTAGCAGTAGTAAAGGCAACAATAACAACAATATTCGCAAAATATTCGACTTTAAACACTCGAACTCCTCTCTGTCAACATCGTCTGTTCGAAATCTTTTCTGGATATCCGTCTGTAAGGGCATCCCACGAGGGATCGCAGATTTTTACGAAAACCACAAATTTTGAAACAAAAGCCTGAACATGAAAATTGCTTAACACAGTAGAGAAAAAGTTTCGGAAGATTTGAAAGTTTTGTTTAAATCTAATAGCGCAAGAAGAACTTGAGCTAAGTCATGTCAAAGTTGGCAAAAAAAGAAGAAATTTATTAGGCATTCATCATATTAAGGCTTTTGTAAAAATATTCAAAATCATTTCCCTGTGACGCATGTATTCGTCGCAAAGTCGTTCCACGATTATTAAGCAGAATATTTCGTTTTATTGGTCCAATTATTCGTTTTATTGATTTGCCTTAAGCCCATATATTTTGAAAGTGTAGAAGAAGAAGAAGATTGTAAAAAAAATAAATATTGTTGTTTTTTAAAAAATCAAAATTCATTTCAAGTTTTTTTATATTCACAGTGGCAGCAGGAACAACAGCAACAACAACAGCAGCAGCAGCACTTATCTAACATGTTTTGATTGCTGTTCTTGAATATGTTTCGCTTTTTTTTCCTGTTTATGATATTAATGGATTATAATATTTATAAATAATTTTCATAATTGTTGTTGTGGATGTTATTTCATGATGTTAGAGAGACCGACGTACACACACCTACATGTTGTCATTTATATGCATATATGTGTCTATATACATTTATGAAATATCAAAAAATATGTTTTTTTCGTTAAAAAAATTTATTAGTTTTAAAAAACATTCACAACAATAATAACAACAACAACAACAACATGTATATTTAATGCTGTTACTGTTGTTTCATTTTTGTTTTTTTTTTTTTTTCAATATCAACAATACCGCTAATAACACAAACAGAACAGTTCTCATCTCGCACTTGTGTCTGATGGAAAAAAATTCAGACTTTTCTATATAATCTGGCACTAAAGTGTATATTATATTTTCCGTAACAAGAAATGTTTTTATTTATTAAAAATAAAAATCATAATTTTTAATGTATATTTTTACAAAAAAATAAAATTTGTTGTTGGTGTTATATTTTTGCTTTTTGTCTGCATTTGGCATAAATATCATTTCATTACATGAGCAATAATTTTTTCATTTTTTTTTCTTGCGAAATAAAACAACTTTTCATTAAATAGCAATAGGTTGGTTACACGTACCATGGTTTTTGCATGAGCAAATTATTAATTAAAAAATAAATGTACAAAATTTTTGATAAAAAAAAACTTTAAAATTTTATCATTTAAATGCATTTTACTCTTGAAAGCCAATAAAGATCTGAACAGTTTCCTTCTTATCTTTGTCAACAGAGAACGACATTGCGTTATCTTATTTTGAACGAGAGGTGGGGACAAGTAATGGAGTGTCGAGAGGCGAACATAATGATAGCTTTGTAAATTTAGAAAGTCCAGCCAACGCAACTCAAATATCAAAATAGATACGAAAATCATTTTCTATTGTTACTAAGCACACGGTGTAAAAAAATGTGAACATTCACTTTTCTGGCCTTTTGGTTTTGTCGAATTAATCGATCGACAAGTGCCGCATTCATGTAGTAAAGCTTGCGCCGTTAAAAGGATTTACTTGGGAGCTTAATAAGATGCATTTAATCGTTAAGTATTCAATTATCTGTTTACGTTTTGTATTATTTGTATTACGTACTTGTGATTTTCATAAATTGCACTGATTGCACTTGCACTACATAAGTAATGCAGTGAAATGCCAATGTACGGTCTACCGCATCAGGGGATCAAACCTGGATCTTCTGCTTAATATGCGGAGATCGTAGTCATTAGACTACACGATTTTAAAAAGTGTTGTTAATATAATTATTTATTATTTAATTATTTTTTGCCGGAGTAACGTGTTTCAAACCAAAAAATGCAGCCTGTGAACCGTAAAATGTTTACATTGTGTTTACAGAAGCAAGAGGCGGTAATACCGAGTAATTTTGAATATAAAAGGTATTCAGTCTAAAAAGCCCTTTTTTTTATCAACTAACGTATTCCGTTCAAATAGTCTGGTCCTCTCTAATACCAAGAAAAAAACTGGTATCTCCGAAAACATCCAATATTTTACTATATATTAATTTTCAAGGTCTAACCCACTCAGCTTAATAGTTATTTGTTTGAGCAAAAGGTTCCTATTTACAAGAATCCTATTTCAAAAGATAGGCAAGATGGTTAGTCAAATCGCTTTAGTAAAGCTAATCGGTTTATTAGTATTAAGTTCTTTAGGTATTTTCAAGGTGTCCATGCAGTTAGACACTCTCGAATATTGAAAAGGTTGTGCCACTAACAAAGTGTATATTTAATCATAAGATTTTGTTAACAACTGCAAATTGTAGGAATAGATTTCGTAACATGGAAGGTTCCCTTACGAAATACTGAATATGCATGTCCTTCTGCTTCCTCTAACTAGATTTTACGTAGTTATCGTCATAAATACATAAAAAAGTCGCATTCAATGATTTATTTTCCATCTCTTCGTAAGTTCCATGATTTCTTTTTAGAAGAATAAATTTGTTGAAATCTTAGGACAAAGAAGTTGTCCAAGTGATTTACTCGGGCAACTTATTCTTGTTCCACAACTCACAGGCTGAAGGTGTAAGGCCGAGCATATATGCCGCCTCAGTATGTCATCTAAGCCGCAACAACTTTTATCAAGCTTCGCGAAGTCTTCTTGTTTTTCGTTTATTTAGACTGCGTCTGATCGAGTGCGCGTTTTACTTCCTCCACTGGATTATCAAGCATGACTCTCCCTCGCTGAATTTCGGAAAATTGTCGGGAAATAGCTATAACTTAATTCTGTGGCAGATTAACTGGGAATATTGCCAGTGAATATCAACGGTCTGCGAAAACTTTCTCACTGGCTGTATTACTTATATATGTTCCTCGATCGTACTCACAAACGTTTGCGGTCTTTAAAGAAATCTTTAATTTTCTAACTGAACTTGCAGGTATATGAAAACAGAAGGTACTTAAATAAAATCTCGGCAGTGCTCCTCTGTCTAGCAGGATTTTTTTTCATCATGTCACTCGTCGCCCTTCGAAGAGTTACAAAATATTTCGCTCATTGAATGTGAAAATTTTAAATCAATTTGTTTATAATTTTCAATAAAATAAATGAAAAATTATTGCAACTGCATTAAATTCTTTCCCTTAACTCTATTTCTCTTGGCATTTTCATCATAGAGTTGTTGGTGGTAGTGAGAAAAATCAATAAAACGTAATTAAATTATTTTATTCGATTTCAGTATCTGACTATATTTTTAATAAAATTAAATTTAACACTAAATACTGCAATCAATCTAATATATATATGTACAGTTACAGTCATAGAGTAGGAGTGTGTATGTATGACTCCGCAATTTTACTTTCCAAGTTACGATGATAAACATTGCAATTCACCCTACTTGGCAAAGCACAGCACAAACACCACTTATCCCATGTTATAGTCATTTCGTCTAACGATTTTTCTAAATGACAGTCAATACACAAAACGGTATATAACAGAGTCTACTACTATAAAACAAGCGGCAGACTCTCTACTAATACGTAGACTAAATAAAGTTTTTGCTGTTGTTGTATAGTGAGAATAGCGTTGCAGTTATTATTAATGCGGTTGTGGGGTGCTGCTGCAGTGTGTTGTGTCGCGTCGACGGCCATCAAAAATTTAACCTAAAACTGACAAATTCAAGACAACAACAACAACAACAACATGGATAGAAATATTACTAAAAACAACAGCAATAGCAACGGCAACAACGACAATGCTAACATTGAAAGTAAATGACAGCAACGGTATAGTTTAGTAAAAGCGCCCTCTATTGGCTGACACTGACACGTCTATATACGTAAACTCTTCTTTCTTTGTCATCATTCATCCGATAAAACAATTTGTTGTTGTTGTCGAGAAATTTGATAAACACAATAACATTTATTTAGAGAAAAATATACTGACGCGCGAATACATGCCTCTGTATATGTGTACGTCTCTATATGGATGTGTGTGGCTATATATATATGTATATATATATATATATATCTATATATCTCTGTTTGTGTGTGTTTATTTATGCGGTTTAGAATGACTTTTATGAAGGAGAGACAGAGTTTGTTATGTCAAAATCGGGATCAACAGTCAATAAAATTGCGTTTGACGTGTCAAATCACTCTACGAGCACTAAAAGCTAGTATTTTGTAAATGAATTTAACAAAATTTTTCCATGTCTAGTCGCCAGTTATTCTCGAACAATAATATAAAAATCTGCTGCTGTCATGATGACACACTTCTAAGCTGTCAACATGAACGAATGAAGGAAAAGAAAAATAGATAAACAAATGCGGCAACATTTTTTTTTTTTTTTTTTGCAAATAAATTAAGTAATGATAAGCGATATGTGACTGTCAAGGTTAATGGGACAAATTTTTGTTTAATTCTTGTTAGCGAAATACATGAAAATAAACGTTCGATAATTCGTTGGGTTGATTATCTAATAAAACTCAATCCTTTAAACGGAAAGAGAGAGCATTATAGCTCTCTTTCAGCTGTTTGTTTAGAAAGGTTTATTATTTATTTAGCAAAACAACGAAAATGAAATTACGCCGATATAGACCCTATTGTGCGTTATCACCTGCAAACCGTGCCGTCCTTAAAAATGCGTATTCTTTATAGAATGTTGTAATATTAAATCAATTAATACAACAATTAATGATTGCTGGATAATGACGAGAAACTAAGTTCGGGGAATGGGATATGGGTAGGTAACCCTGAATTGATATACGACGAATTTGTTAAAGGCTCACGAAACCCAAGAAAATTGTTCCTTCTTCTCTTCTGGAAATGTTGTACAGTTCTCTTACTGCCGCTGGAGCCATTTTTCGTTAGCATTCTATTCAACCGATTCTAACTCTCCTTTTTTCTATTTCGATTATCAAGCACATGAAAGCTTCTAAGCCCGGTAGGCGCGGAAGCGAGCCGTCAGCATTATGCTGTAAAATAACTTATTCTGCAAATTTATTTCGCTTCAATATACGATAGGGCTGCTACGGTATTTTTTTCATGTAATCAATCACTTAGGGGACTCTTACTGATTCGTATAACATGGTGATGGTCAGAAGAAAGTGGTGCCAGTAGTCTGGGAGGTTACAGTTGCCACGACACATCAACACAATCAATTCACATATGGTCCACCGAACTGGGAGTGTCACGCGAAAATGCGAACTGGCCGGTCGCACTTCTTAAGTAGTAGACTATGCGGTAAAATTGAATATTTTCCATAATAATTTCCTTACTCCATGATTGCCTTAAATATAAGGTTTCAGAATTCGTGGCTACTCAAACATTTCATGAAAATCGATTTCGATTTTGTGTTTAGATTGGAATAATTTATGAGATTTCCCAAGTGTGTACCTCTGTGGTGTGATAGGAAAGACAATTCTATTACTGGATCAATTTTTTTCGTTGTGTTTTTTCGTATGAGAAATGCACAAATCGTCTGAAACTTTCAAGTTTCCTATATAAAGCATAGAACTTTAGCGTGCATAAAGATCTTCTACTGTCCGGCACATAAAGCTGCTCCCCCCAACATTTCAATTAACTTATTATTAATAGTAGATCTAATATTTACAATCATCGTCCGCCCAAAGAGGAACTTGCCTAGAATTACGCGGCAAAATAATTATACGAATTTGCCTAAATATATGTTTCTTCATATTTTTTATTTTATTTTATCCAATAAGAGGAATCGATTGCGATTGATTGAACGTAAAGTAAACTAAGTTACAAGCCTATCTATAAGTAAAAGAATTTTTTTTTAAAAAGAGATCATAAACATGAAATCTCTCTAATCTTATGTACATTGCTTTAGCTTCACAGTAAACAAGGAATGTAAGGAATTTTCTGGTGGTTAGGTTGCTCTACTTGTACATAACATATACACTTTTCTTGTGCATACTCTCGATACTAACTCTTTGGAAGTGTTGAACGTACTTTGTTATTCTGAATACCCATTTTGTCTTCGCGTACAATATGAATTTTTAAGGCGTAATTTGACAAACAACCGGTCGCCGCAAAACTGACCGATACCAAGTTACGTATGTGGCTGATTAATTAATGATCTAATTGCGTTACTTACAAATTTTAATCGAAGAAATTCGATAGATTTTTTACTTTTCCTTTGCATTTATATTCTTAGACAATTTGTTGTTTTGTAGGTCAGAAGAGTGCTTTTGCTCCACTCACACAGGTGGGCACATATATTACCAGATCGCTTTGGAGGTAAAATGCGATGAACACATAAAAATTATATAATGAAAGTCGAAATGCTTCGTTCCGCCTAGTCAATGGTTAGCTTAGGATTAAAAAGCAACAATGCAGCTAGCATGTGAATACCAGATCGATTAAGCAAATACCTGTCTGTATGTGTGCACAACACAAAGGCGAACTTTGTTTGCTTTCTAAAGGCTATTAGCAAGCGGACCTCTCTGCACTGAAATTTTGTGTTACCGTGTTGTAAACCCGTGATTATGTATTCTTTTTGAATACAGGGCTTTTGCTTCCATAACGAAAGGTATTTAGTTTCTTTTCGGAAAAAAAGCGGAAATTGTTATTCCCAGAATTCTAAAGCTTAGATTTCTAATATGTTTCTGCAGCATTTCTGTATTATTTTCTTCAGCGAATTCGTACCTTGGCGATTTCCAACGTAGGCAAGCTTCAGCATTCATATTGCTGTCTTACGAATACATTTTTTCGCAAAATGAAATGTACGTCAGCCATTTCGATAACAGATCTTTGCAGTTTGGGCATTGTATCGGTAGTTACTGACATAATGGCCTAACTTTTAGGGGGAGATATTAAATAAACGTCGAGCGTCGTTTACGTAAAAATTTTTATCAAGGTTATGGCCGCTCGTCTCTTGTTCTTTGTATTACGATAATATACCTTGTGATACTGTATTCGAGACTTTTTCACTAGAACTTTAAACTCATATCGTTACTCAATCGCTGTTGCCCCGTCTAAATTCTGGCTCGGTCGGTCATTGTCGTTGTGATTCGTTTAGAAAACTGAAGCAGAATCGGAAAATATTCTTTTTATATAAGAACTAAACATTTGAGTGAGTTCGCGCGATATAAATGGAAACGTCTCCCTATCTTATCATCATCGCGTTTGGCAGGAAGAGGAAACGGCTTCATCCGTATCTGCTCGATGAGGTAAAAAAAAAAAACATATCCAACTTTGTATAAAATAATCATCGCCGACGTTCTCAGAAGTTACATCATCTACAAGAGATAAAATTGTCGCTTCGATAAAACTAAAACAAATGACTTTTCTATAAAATAGGTCTCAGTGAACAATGAAAACATCGTATTCAATAAAATTGAGATTATCATTGCTTAAGGAAGCACGAGCGCTTACCCATTTCCTTAGCTTTTATTTTGTTAATGAGGCGAACATAAATCTAAAACAGTTGAAGTTGCTATTTTTGCTCCCTTAGAATATACGCACAATTGTTCGGCACAACAACACTCGTTGAAGACTATCGATAGTATTCTTCTTCTTTTTATAAATGACAATCAATTTCGGGCAAATAGCTGAAAGGAAAAGGAAATTTTGTTTCCACTCATCTACTTGATCGTTTATCATAATTGTATCTTCATATGTGATATCTAAATATATGTTGCGACGACTTCATTGCGACAAATTCATGCTTGGTGAGCGTTAAAAATCAGAATTGAAAAGTTGTTACTACAGCGGACATACAAAATGATAAGAGTTTTCACAGTTATTTAAGAAAATAAAAAATTGTTTACATAAATCATTCCAAATAATCGATGTCGCTTACAAGAGACGTTCCTTTCCAATCACTTAGTAACAGACTTCAACAGGATTATCTTAGATAATTGCTTGGATTTTTCTAACTTAAGAGGATTAAGAAGACAAAATTTGGGGCGACATGAACTTTCAAAGTACGAAAAACTGCAACTTGAATGGATCAAATCACACCATCACCATATCATTGCAGTCATACTTTTGTGAAGAATTAACTTGAAAAAAAGCTAAAGAAGCAAGATTTGCTCCGGCTCTCGCATTTTGTTCCAGGAGATGGATGGATGTTCCTTTTCATTATAAATATAGACAAAACTATGCATAAACATCTGCAATTCTGAGTGCTTGGAGCGCTCCAAGTCCATTCTAGCGCTTTAACCACCGCAAGCTTAATGACATTAGATATAAGAGGAAACAATGGTATTTCAATATTAAAATACTTAAGAAACATTCGAAAAAAGAAGAAGCTGCTCTGCTCCATGAATTTGTTATGAAAATAGTTGAAATTTTACAAGCTTTCATCCCAAAAAAGTAAAGAGAAAAGAAAAAATCTGGAAATACTATCGCATGTAAAATGCGTTATAAAACACGTACATAAACGCTTTTTGAGATAACAATATATATAAATTATATGGTATATGGATGGAGAAGGAGAGAGATAGAGAGTGTGAATTTATATGTGCGTATGTGAATGTATGTGTGTGTGTGTGTGTGTTTGTGATAGAAACGAAGAATCTGAACACGGCATAGTACAACAAAAAGTTGCAGTTGCTGCAATTTATTGCATTTTTAATGCTGACATTTATGTCAAATTAAATTTAATTGTCGTTTGCTGCTGTAATCAACAGAATTGAAAAAAAAAAAAAATGAAAGAAAAAATAACAACGGCAACACCAACAGCAACAAAAATGTATAGAGAAATAAAAAACATCTACCAGTTTTTTTTCTTTTTTGTTTTTTTTTTTTTTTTGATTACATTGAAATTACATGAAATAGCAGCAATAATTATAACAAAATGGTAGAATGAACAACAATAACAACAATAGTGGAAAAAATTGAACAAAAAAAAAAATACATGAAAAAACACCGAACAACAACCACAAATGACAGGCTAAATTACAATTACAACGGCAGCACACACACCGAATGTGTCGGAGAGGTGGAGAAAACGCAAAATAATTACGAAATTAAATTAATACCGCTCTGAACAAAAAAAAAAAAAAAAAAAAAAAAACAGAAACAAAAACATTATAATAATAAAATAAATTTAATATTAAAGTCTAACTAAAGGCTTATCTGCTTTCTATGTGGATGCATAGTGATATGATAAGCATTATAATGGCTATCAAAATTGACTATAATTTCCCCTTTTTATGGACAAAATTTATCCGCATTTACCCCTTCAATCTGCAAATTCCTATAAAACGCCTAAAAAGGGGAAATTCTGCATAAAAAAGCGGAGAAGTTCGCATCTTATCATTTATATCAAACATGTCGGGGGTCTGTTTATTTCGTATGGTTGGTGGTAGTGTAACTGACTGGCTAACTGTCAAAACTCTTCTCAATGCCCTGAGTGATATGCGTATGATTAATGCTATATGTATGCTCCCTTAAAAACAAAAAAAAATTGGAGCACACACGCAAGAGTAGCGCAAGCAGTAGAAAAACAAAACAAACCTAAACCAAAAACAAAAACAAAAATGAATACACGAAAGACTTTCTCTCTTCTTAATACATGTACAACCATCTCTTTCCTACTCGAATGCTGTTAATAGAGACAAGAAAACTTTAAGAGAGTTCTCCGTATATATATATATATATATGCATGCATATGCGTATTTGTGGATAAGTGTTCAAGCAAAAGCATTCATCCAAACTTACGTGTATATCAAAAAAGCAGCCATCATCATAATGGCAAATTTACCATGGCCGAGAAAAAGTGAAATAGATAGATGGCTGTAAAGCCTTAATGTAACAAGGTCGGCAATAAATCAAATTGTAGTTAACACTCTGCACTCTGTCACAAACATACATTTACGGGCATACACATGAGCACACACACACACACACATACAGACATGAACACATTCTCATACATATTCATTCAAGTTTCGTCATTTACGGATTCACCCCTTCTGATGATGATGTTGTTGCTATTGTTCTCGTTGTTGTTGTTGTTGTTGCTGCTACATTGAAGTGGAGTGTATTCAAGTGTGTATTTATGGGTGTCTGCAATATTGCTGTGTTCAACCAACCTTTACAGCTTCCATATCAATGTCCCGTAACAAAAAAGAAAACAAGGCTCAAGCATTAATATGCTTGTATTCCCACATACACACACATACATATATTCGTTGATTTCATTGCGATCTATCGTATCGATATCGCATCTACGTTAGACAAAAAGTGTATGCATTCAATACTATCGCACTATAGCAACTATAAAATGTTGCCAAACAACACAAACAACAACAGCAGCAAGCAACACTACCGAAATATGAATTATTTGTTTTTAATAGAGAATTCTGGGTAATTTTTCTTATGAGTTATATACACGTTGTTAGTTAGTTGTTACCGCACATGCAAAAATCTCACTTTATTTTTTTTTTTGTTCTTCTTGTTTTTCTTTTTTCTTGATACAAATATCTATGCTTTTTCACATATGTCTGTGTGTTTATGGCTTTGTGTGTTTCTGTTACACCGGTTTTTATTTCGGAAATTAATCACAATTACAGCAATCAAAATATTTGCAAAACCATATAATAAATATGTATATGGTGAAGCTTTGTTTATACGAATATTGGATTTTCACATACATAACCGTTGTTTTCAATGTCATTTTAAGATTTATGACTTTGTCGAGATTAGAATAAAAACTAGCAAAATTTAATAAATTATTATAATTATTATAAACGAAATCGACGTTAAAATTATATCTCAATGTGGATCAATAATATAAATGGCGTTATCTAAAATGTTAATGAGACGTATTAGTTATTATTAAAGTTTTCTCTGCATTGGTCGTCCTACTGCTACACCAGGTCACGCCAACTTAATGCCCACATTCACATACAGTTGTGAAGTGTCTCGCCATGCAAATGTCTAAGATTTTGATAAATTAATATCTAAGCTGTAAACATATGTAACTTTTAATAATTTGATATTTGAGGTACGAAAGCTACGCGCGTTCCTTAATTACAGCTCTAAGCAAATATAGAAGATGGCACTTTTTCGGAAGATATATTAGTTCTGTGGCATTGAGAGCGCGGGATCATTTTTAAGATTGGTTTAGTATTTTAGAGTCTTAGTCTTCACTTCTAAATCGGTCCAAGAGTGAATGCTCTTACGAAATAAAAAAAGGCGAAGGGACCCGACCGTTGATATATAACAATTTGATAAAACTGTACATACCAGTCGAACGTCACATTTTCTATATGTTACACCTAATATATAAAAGGAAAGTTTGCGATATATAGGTATGTTGATGCCTATATACATTTATATGTATTTACATGGTGTAGTTGTTTTAGCGACGCTACACACAAAATTCAGATTTTTCCGTTGCACAATTGTAACGGTAACTTTTAAACTAAGTGCCCGAATGTAGTGAAATTTTGACATATTGCCGGACTATTTAAAAGTCATATGAATTTCACAATAGTGATGACACATACATGTCATCCTATGAACTTATTGAGTGGTGTATATAATTATGTAAGGTATTTATATATATTGGCCTCGATTTTATATTACAGTTTTTCCCAAATTAATTAATATTTAGTTTAAAAAATTAATTAATTTCTCGAAACTTAAATGTCCTAATTATGTTAATTTTTTATTTATTACGTGTAACATGCATGGAAACTGACAAGTAAGTTGCGACGGCCTTGACAGCTTCTTTCCACTTTCTTACTAAGATAATTTTGTAGAAAATTTGTCGACTTTCTTTCCTCGAGTTCCCATTTGCTTTATATTTATGTATGTATAATATACGTAATATATCCCTAGTGTAAAACGTAACAAACTATTTAAAGTCGAACATCATTCTATAACAAGTTACTACGAAAGAGCGCGATCATTAAATTTTACCCTACAATAACTGTTTAATTGCATCTAACGGTAACACATAATACACTATTTTGTGAAAATCACATGCTCTCCATGTCCATATCAATTTCAGTTTAGGAAATTGCACTAAATAACATTTATTCCGGACTGCAGCGTTTGCATGAGCAAAAGAAGAAAACAGCTGATGAGGTTTAATCAGTTTTGGATGACTATAACCACAATGGACAATTCCTACTAATTGCCGGGGGGAGTGGCATGCGTTACGAACAATCAAAGCGTTGTAGTTCAACTATCGAATGCCGGCTTAATGATATAAGCCACCGTTGGAAGTTGAGCCTATCATAATATTACTTTCAAAACGACTATGGTTTGGAATATTGAAATATCGAAGACACCATAGACCAATGCGCTCTCAAAAAGGTTAAGCTATTATGAAACATTCGAAAAAGCAAAATCGTTCAATTATAGCATCGGCGCTTTTCGCGGTACATAGAGCATAAGGGTCACAAAGATTTTTGAGTTTTTTTAAAAAAATTTCTGAACTTCTGAATTGCAATATTAGCAAAGTACTTTACTTGATTTATGAGATTGCAAAGTCTTGCATATCAGCATTCAAGTGTCTAAGTGTCAGTCGCTTCTATCTAAATTTTGTTTTCATTCAAATTTGGCAAATTGATGTTCATGTAACAAACAAAAGTGTCCGAATCGAGTACGTATTGCTACTCTATCAACTAAAACTAGTTTTTACATAAAAGGAATCCAGGAGTGGCTTTATTAATTAATTATTCATTATAGCATTCTCGGCATGTAATAAAAACTTGAAAAACATGAATGAAAGAGAGATAATAATGAACATCATTGTGTTTTAGAAAATAGTTCACAATCACAAAAAAGTGGTGCAAACACAATTTATAACAATTTAAAAATAAACTGTACTTTGACGAACAAATAAAGTGAGCGATAGAGGACTTTTTCTCAAAGTATATCGTATTCGTTTTATTCATAGTCTTGGCCAGCGTTGACCAATTACTTTATTCTATTTTAAATTTTGTGCCAGAAGAACAACTCGTGTTTTGTGGTTATGCACAATTATCACCGGTAGCTGGTATTGAAACGCTCCACAGACAAACGTAAACGATGGAAATAATGCCTAGTAAAGACAGTGGGATGGGGAAGCACCTTTCAATTCAGTGCTTAAAACGTTTCCTTCGTTTGTTTTGCAATATTTGATTGAGAAATTGTTTTCAAGGCCGCAACGCTTATCAATGACATCGGTCTGCCCTCTAATTATGATTTAAATGGTTTTGAAAAGCTTGATCTTTTAAAACAGAGAAAGCTTGGTGCGAGATTTTATGAATATTCATGAATTTTGCCATCAATGTCGATGGTTCGTTAGTCTGTATAATGATTTGTTGCTATTGCCCTGCATTGTATCAATTGCAACGTGATAGAGAATCTCTACTTTTTCTCTTAGAAACCCCTCTACTCAAACTTGAAACATAATGCCTTCCAAACGTCTGCAATGAATTTCGTTTTACTCAACTCTTAATAACATATATGTCTTTTGGCTCTTCGGGTGTCTATATATATACTGTAATGCAAAAGCTCAGATTGTACTTTGACTTGGAGTATCGATAGCCATATTCTGCATGGTGTAAGCAATAGTTGCGTTCTTTCTTGACGAGTATTGAAAATCCCATGTGTAGTTATGCTTCATTTTGACTAAACAACTTAATAATAAAAACAGCGGCGGAATTCGTTTCTGCAAAAGAATATCACTACTGTTCGTAATTATTATTTTTCCTTAATCTCTACATGTTGTTCTGAACGATAAATTAATTCAAAACATTATCATACAAGCTGTGATTGCTTGGGTAGCAATTTTATCAAAGCAATATAAAGAAAATTTAATAAGTAAGAGATCGAAATAATGAGAACTATGTAGATAACCCCACAAACTTGCAAAAAGATAGGAAGAAATTAATGGGGAATTACGAGTCCCTAACACCTATTATTTTCATTATGATACGTGTTGGGTAGCGGAACGATGAGCAAAAATTTGAATGTGAAAAGAGAAGTAAATTGATAACATTTTCACTTCCACTCTCCATCTCTTTGATGCCACAAGTACTGTAAGTTAAATTTTCTTCATTATAATGACATACTTTTCTCGATTGGCCGGAGAAACCTCTTTCAGTCAAGTTGAGATGTTGCTTTTTGTTAAAATTTATTAGTTTCAGATCTAAAAATAGTTGCGATCACGATGCGTACACACAAAGTTTCTTTCAAATCTTTAATCACTTAAATAAGTCAGCATAACTGCGTTTATTTACTGGCATAGATATGTACTTTATCCTTGACATTATTTATGAATTTTAAAATTTTCTTTGAAAAACGTTATTAAATTTCTCTTCTGATGGTGATATGGCGGACGCAGCAGTGCACGTTTACAAACATATATAACCTTCTTCTTCTCATATCCCCCCCACAAATATTGCAAAATTATGTTGACTCGTTTTCTCTTTTCTGGCGTATAGGCGGAAGGTACGTATCTGCTGGTAATATTTACATTCATAAGTATGCGTGTGTGTGTGTATGTGTGTGTGCGGGTATGCTCATTCTATGCAGTCGTAAATTTGTTGATTTTATGACAAAATAGTTGTCATTTTTGACAAGTTCATTTAATGGCTAGTAGATGTACCTGTCAAGGCGTTGATTATTCTTCTTGTAAATTGTGTATGCTTTCAGAAGAGTCTCTTCATGTTGTTGTTATTGGAAATGCGCGAACACATGCGTGTGTGTGTGTGTGTGTGTGTGGCAAGCAACTTTTTACATTAAAAACATCTTTTGAAAAAACATCTTTCAAAGCTGTTACGTGCAAAAAGGAGTAAAATTAAGAAAGAGATGCTGGCCAGTCATAAATGAGAAGAAAACAAAATACATTTTTTTCTGTTTTTCTTTAACTGTCATCTCAGTTCGATTTGTTTCAGTTCTTTCTGCAGCAGCACAAGTGCAGTTTCATTTCATTTTTATTCGCTTTGTTCACTTCTTGGCATACATACGAACTAACGACCATGTGCATATATATATATATATATAGGGTACAACAAAAGGTGTGAAATGTTCAATTATCGTTAAATTTATGCGCCTGTTTTTGTACGTCTTTAAATGTCATTGAATGCGTGTTAAGATTTTTACGATCACAATATCCTGCAGCTTAGAGCAATTTGATGTTAAAGGCGTTATGAATAAACTCTTCCTTACCTTTTTATTACTCAGGCAAACAACAATAAGAGAAGAAGAACTGAAGATATGGAAAATTTACTTGTTTTTTTGCAGCTTTCTATATTTAATTCGAAGGTTCACGGTGCAAGATAACGTCTAAAATTTATTCATTTCACCTTTTTTTCATCTTCTTTTTCTCTTCTTGTAAATGCATTGCATGGATCTACTTAAGCTGGAAAGTTAATTATAAGTAGTGATCGTTTAATTAAGCCAACGAGATTTTTGCAAAAACTTTATGGCTTCTGTTCGTACAGAAGTTACAGCATCCAGCCTAGACTCTATGTCTGATTTAATAATCAGTAGTTTGACAACTTGAAGGACTTCTTTGATGATCCCTTGAAAGATGAATTATTCGATTGCACAATGCCTAGCACAATAATAGCTCTGAGTACATTAATGCGCATGGACATGGCATTCTTATGTGGGGTTTCAGTCATAGGATCTACAGGCGCAATTGCGGCTTTCTCTTCTACGATTCTTATAACGTTTAACTGCTCAAGTCGAGTGGTAAAATAGTTTCCGGTTCGTTTCCAACATAAACGAAAATACTATACATCAGAACGTCCGAAAAGAGTGCATATTTTGTTGGATTAAATCAGAAGTAAATTAACTTTAAGCCGACATGACTAATGACAAGCATGGGATTCCACAAAATCGTTTCGCATCATTTACGCATCTCGTCGAGGTTAGAGTAAAATTCGTATGTACGAATAAAAGCTTCCCGATTTTGTGTACAGACGCCTTATTGGATGCGGCGACGGGTTTAGTTGCTTAGGGATAATAGGGTTGTTAGCGATCTAGATGCCCTTGAACATCGCCGCAACGTACGCTATATTATTCCTATGTATGGATAATTGCAGGGAAAGTCTTCCACCGAAATAAAATAGATTTCTCCGTTAATCAACCCTTTTAAAATGATTACTCGTATAACGTACAATAAACTACAGCGACTCTTCACCCATTAATTGCATTACATTCTTTACTAGAGTTTGCTTAGGTTGTTTTTTTTCCGTCGTTCCTACTATTGAACTATGCGCACTTATGAATAAATCTACAAGTTGTATTTGTACAAAACCACATGAGTTGCCTACTCCTCCTCCTGAGTCTCGTAAAAAGTCGGCAAAGTTGAAGTCTCCTCTCGGAAATAGGAATAACGCATCATTGCGCTTAAGCGCGTTCTCTCGTAGTTTATGGATTGTAAAGCGGCGTCTTGGACGAAAT
Organism: Glossina pallidipes; assembly: GCA_000688715.1. Lineage (NCBI taxonomy): Eukaryota > Metazoa > Arthropoda > Insecta > Diptera > Glossinidae > Glossina > Glossina pallidipes. The sequence goes on along the minus strand of KK499818.1, from coordinate 1,674,482 downwards.
ATTTCCCTTTTTTTGTTTATAACATTTTTTATATGTTTGCCTGTTTCTTCAAAGCCTTTGTGGCTTTGTGTGCTGCTATAGCAACTCTCCTGCGCATCACACTGGTTATTCTTTTCCAAATACCATTTAACGTAGTTTTTTAGCGTCTATTGATAGCTAAATAAAAACATTAAGAAACTCATTGAAATAAATTGAAAACTCAACAGATTTCATGGATATATCTGAAGTGCAAAATTTTCAATCGAGTGAAAATAGGCGCAATATTTTTAAAACATTTCTAACTATGGAGAGGTAAGAAAACAAATAATCATCTCTGACACGATTCGTTTTACCCTCCCAAAGAACGACGCACAACAATATACATGAAATAAAAACCTATTTGTTATTAAATTAATATTTGAAATAATTTGATTAATATTTGAAACTTTAATCAAAAACAAAAATATTCCGACGTTTTGAACAGAAAAAGTGCAACAAAAGAAAAAAATATATAAATAACAGAGAGCGACCGAAGAAGTTTAGATATCGGAGAAGATTTGCAGAACAACATTTTTGAGGAAAGAATCCGGTAAATAAATATAAAAACGAAAATGGAAGAATTTCAAAAAATGGTCATTGATGAGACAGTGGGTGGTACAGAGCCTCGAGGATTAATGCAAATATCTGACGAAAGTTTTGAAGCTTTAGAGAGCATGTGTGACAAAACTCTTTCTGATCCAAATAGTACGATTTTTAAATATATGAATTCTGACAATAAGGATCAAATATTAGCTGCCGTGAAAAAACGTGCTAGTGGAAAAGAGGCAAACATGAGCCCGCAAATGTTATTACAAAAATTGCAAGATTGCACTGTTTTGGATGAAGTCGAAGCCCCGTCACACCTTTGGGATAATACAGTTGGTGACGAATATGAATTCCAAATGTCGCCAGTTAAAATGGTGGGTTTACTGCCACCGTCTACAACAATGGAGGAAGCTTGCGGGGATTCGGTCCATTCGGATGTATCATCTCCTGCCAGTTTCGAAACTGCCGGGAAATGTACTCTTAGTGGTATTTCTTCAGCTGGGACATATGGCACTGCTAAAGATTTCACTTGCGGCAGCAGTGCATGTTCGATTCCTGTTACCATTCAAAATCAGTCAAGTATTGGATCTGACAAAAGCGCGTCACTCGTTCACAACGCAGATAATTTAACATTTGTAGTTAACAGCACTTTGCACGATGGAAGCAGAAAAAATGCCACTGTCATAACTTCAAATAATAGTTACAGGCAAGAAGTTTTAGAAACGGATTGCACTGAACCCAACTCGAACGTTCCGCAACTAAATGCACAGAGCCCTTTTACGAATATTGGTGACGAATCTGATGAGTCAGTAATTGAAAACGAAGACGAAGAAAAGGATAAGGAAGTAGTAGAAGCTAATATGGGCACAGATGCTATATGTTGTCCAAAAAATGCTGCTCCGCAAACAACATCCCAAATTCTTAAGGATATAAAAGCCGAAAGCATTATGAGTCTATCGTTCGAAAGCGATAAAGAAAATTGCTACGATTCAGACATTGAGACGTCTCCCCAGTTCAATGACACTTTAGAAGAAGTTGAATATATGCTTAAAAAAGCTTTCGAATATATGGCATCAGACGATATGCCAAAAAATAAATCAAATGAGACAAAATCCGTTACGAGCACTCAATCTGAAAAATCGGTCTTGTCGACTCCTAAAACATTCATAGTTTCTGCCACCCAGTCGTACAAATGCCCAATCTATAAATCGGTTCCAAAAGGTAAAATGTTAAATTAAAATATATTCAATTTTAAAATCTGTCTGTGTGTCTGTGAACTTGTAAATACGCAGCCAAACCAAGCGCAACAAAGTGCGAAGGAAAAGCCGTGAGTAAGACAGATCGATATGCCATTAATATAAAACCTTTTCCTAAATTCGATTTGTTTGGTACGCCAACAAACAAGCGTCAGAAAGAACTATCGCATAAATTTTCGCACGTCGTTAGTCCAATTGGCACTTATATGAAAAAGACCGCAGTTACCCCGTTAATGGCTAACATAAAGTGCCGCAGAATGAAAACCGTCGTACTTAACTCTAGAGCATTCCAAGAACTTGAGAAAGAGTCTCGAGTCTTATATAAGCCTCAGTTAAGTTCAGATGACGGAGTTGCTCAAATTGGGGGAAAAAAAATAGCGGAACTCAATCCTGAGTATAAGGCATTCCCGAAGAAAGCGTACATATCATCGGACCGGAAACACGTAAGTACTATTGCAAAAACTTCTCCAAGTGTATAAATGTGGGAGTAGAGTATGCCTTTTAGATTATCGATGAACGCACTGCTACCACAATACCTGGTTGCGCAAAAATAAAAAAATACATTGAAAGTGCTGTCACGCCGGCAGTTGTTCGACATGAGGGCAAATTGAAAATGAATGCCGATGAAGACTACAAAGCAATGGGCAACAACATTGACTTAAAATTGAACAAAAAACCAGATTCAACGAATGATACCAAATGCCGTAAAAACGCCAGTTTGGCGAATCTATCTGTTATGTCTGGCGATGTCTCTGTATACACAATTAAGGATGCTCAAAAGTTGTAGATGGAATCAGCGTTGAGCATATAATTTAAAATATAACATTTTTTTGAATAAAATATTAAAGCAATTCTTTTTACTCCACTTACGGCTTCAATTGCGAAAAGAGAAGTTCGAATTTGGATCGTGACATATGGAATTAAAGATTCTCGGTTGATTATATTGAGAATGGATCTACGCTGCCCTCTTCCGCCGTACTTGAATTTTGAGAAAATAAATTGTTTGCGTAAAGAGAGAGAGGGAGAGAGAGAGGGAGAGGAAGGGCTTTGGAGCAAAGCAAAGAAAAGTTTTGAAATTTGCGAACTTTTTTCATGTAGCGACTTATTTTGAGAAAGCCATCATAGTGGAAATACTCGTAAAAATAGCTCTTCCTTGGATCGAAGCATATCAATGCACCCAATTTCATCAAAATATCTCTAAAAGAACGTTCTATAGGTTGAGTACAAAGGTGGGTAGACGACGGACAAAAATCGGTTCAAGAAATCATTCTGAATTGATCAGTATAAAAAATATGGGATTAGGCTAAGTTCGTTCGGTGCAGTATATATCCGCATAAAGTTCGTGGCTTAGAGCATAAAATTGGGGAAAGATTATTTGGCATCGAATTATATCGAATTTTATATTGGAAAAGTTGAGGTCAAGCGTGAAGTTGCGCATAAACGTCTGTGCGTCGCTAGTAAGCGCCGTTGGGGAAAAAATTGTTAAAGCAATGTTTTGCGTTGATTCTTGGACCCGTTGAAATTTTCAATTGCTAACTAATGGTAGGAGATAATTCTTTGAAGCCTATTCTATATACACGTTCTTATAAAAAACAAGCCCCGTATAAATCAATTCGAGTCAATTTTTAATATTTTATGATGAAAATTGATCTACGCAAGTGAATGGATCCTCCCTCTGCACAAAGATTCTCGTAACGATATTTTATGGCGACAATAGTGGTGTAGTGTGTGTAATGGTTGGCCTGTCCCGACTATAACGTCTTCACTCCTTTTCAATTATAAACTTTAATTATCGAGTTTCTTCGTTTGAGTAAATTATCAATAAATTGTAGTTTAATGTAAAACACATATATATGTAAACAAATTTCATTCTAAGGTTAATAAAGCTTTCTTTCTTAAAATTAATATAACATATATAAGAATATAGCATCTAACACCTAACATGTTCTATACAGATTTACGATAACATTCTTGACTACTTATTTTTTGGGGAAAAAATGCTTTCGAGATCGTTTCCTGAAAGTCGTTTATAGTTGACTTCGGAGTTTCGGACTTTGAGGTTCTTTCCAACCGCGATTGACTTTCGTTTCGGACATCCGGCCCAATTTCTGGCAAATCCTCCTACTAAGTCCTACTAAAACTAATTTTTCTAAATTGACACCAGTTTCTACACCCATGCCATGGAGCATGTAAATAATACCTTCGGTAGCCGCATTACCTGAAGCACCGCGCGCATAAGGGCAACCACCTACACCAGAAACGGATCAATCGACCACTGTAACACCGTAGTCAAGAGAAGTTAAGACATTAGCCACAGCTTGCCCGTATGTATCATGAAAGTGAACAGCGATTTTTTCCGGTGGCACCACGCGCACTACTTCATCCAACATTCTGCTTATAGTTCCGGGTGTTCTAACGCCTATGGTGTCCCCCAAGGATATTTCATAACATCCCATGTCACACACCTTCCAGCGGCTTGATTGCACCCTGATAGGGACAACCAACGACGGTTGATACGTAACCACGTACTTTGATATCATTTTTATGAGGACTCTCCAAAACGGGACGGAAACGTTCAATGCTTTCGGCCGCGGTGCAATTAACATTTTTCAATGAGAATGCATCGGATGCCGCCACTTCCTTACCACCAACCTTCATAGCGCTTTCCAAGCCTTTTACGTCAAGTGTTAGCACAGGATAGGCAATACCCGGGCATTTTTTTATACCACTATAAACTTTAGCATTATCAGCCATTTGCGGCACCCACTTGGGACTCACGAGACTGGTCACCTCAATGGTTTGTAGGCCAGTTTCTGATAACTGGTCGATAAACGATATTTTCACATCAGCCGGTAATAGTTTTTTTTCATTTTGTAAACCGTCCCGCGGTCCGACTTTAACTGTACGTACGTGGGACGGAAGTCTTTGCGCCTGCAAGGCATCAAACTCAAGAGAATATTGTAGTTAAAGTGAATAATAAATTTGCTTACCGTTGCGTAAGTACGATTTAATGTGTGATAAAAAATTGGTCTCAACATATCCAATAATTAAGATAATTAATGATTTGATTGATTATTTTCACTTTAATTGCAGATCTACGCTGCTTTATAACCCTAATTGATGTTGTAATCAGCTGATTTTTCAAAATAATCACAGCTATGTGCATATATGTACGTAAGCATTTTCTTTAGAAAAGGGTGAGACGTAGTTTTAGTACTTTAACCCACTACGGAATGAATATTTATACCCTATACGAGTTGTGGTACAGAGTATATTAACTTAGTGCGGTCGTATGTAGCAGACAGAAGGGCTTAAGATAGACCCCCTTTTATTATATCGATGGATTCAGAATCATAATCTGATTTGATCTAAGCCTGTCCGTCCGTCTAATGTCTACCCTGTCTGTCGCTGTATGAAAAAAAATTGCAATTTTCACAATTCACACAAACATTGTACTGGCTGGAGCAATTTTGTTTCTCCCCCATATAACGAACACTCAAGTTCACACGACTGAAAGGTGTAATTTGTAGTGCTTCATGAAAATTATATCATAATAGTGATTTAACATAAAAAATGAACTGTACCAAATTTGGACCTCCTGGCCCCTTTTTTTAGATCCTACTCTTTTCACGATTCTCACGAAAATCGACTCTCTCTGTAGAGCAGGGAATATGTGGTGATGAAAATTGACCCATAATATTAGAGTGATTTTATACAAAAAAGAACCTTAATAAATTTGGACCATTTACGCCTATTTTTGGATCCTGCCCTATTTAAGGATTAAATTTGTACTACATTAGGTTGTCTTCCCCATAAATACCCACTTGAAAAATTGCCTTTATATGGAAACAAGTTGTAATTTTTGTGTTATATAATAAAAAAAAGAATTGTGTTAGACAATGTGGTGTAGGATATGCAAAGATCGGCCTTGCCTGACTGTAATGTTTTTATTTGTTTTAATAATATTTTTGTCTATCTTTTCTGAAAGTGTTATTAAAGGTTAGGTTAGGTATCTTTCTCGCTTACACAGCATTTTCAAGCCAATAACATGATTTGACATGTTGTTCTCATATGATAGAATGCAGCAGCATATACCGCCAAACCAATGGAAAATAAATTGGAAGTAATTGCTCGGGATATGTGGAATGGGCTAACGCAATTGTACTACTCACAGAACTCGATTGTCTCTCAATACTAATTACTTATGCCGACATTGGACACGTGCTCTGAACAACGCCTCGGCAATTTTATAATAGAAGTCGAATCATATAACTCTGCGAATTAACGGTTTGCTTCAAAAAGTGAAGATGAGGCTTCTGAACAAAAACTCTACATTTTTAAAAAGGACGAAAAAATCGATTGGCAATAGTCGTATGGGTAGAAACATTTCGTTTATTTCTACCAAGAGGGGGCAAAAGACACTTACCAAATTTTAACCTAAGATTATTCTCCAAGTTCTCAATCATCTCTCCACAATTAATTTATTGACTTTTCGTACAACAATTGCACTTGAACATTCCCAAATAGCGCTTCATTTCTCCTACCCCTCGACCCAGTCAACACCGTGCCTACATATACAGAGGATAAGAGAGGTGCATTTTTCAAACGGAAGTTCAGATTAGCTCCCAGCTTCTCAAAATCGTATAAGGATATCAGCATTCCGAGGAAGCGATGTATGGTTATAGGTCAAGTGCTAAAAACAAAGAAACGGAATATGGCCCACATCATCTGATTTCATTTACACATCAATCCGCAATCCAAGATTTTTCTATTTTCTATTTTTGTGTCCTTCGCTTGCCCCTTCAAAAATAATACGTAGATATCGAAATGAGAAAACGCAAAGTTCCGCCTATAACGAGTCTCTTATTATGTAGCAAACGTATTTACGTTAAACGTATATTGTTGCACTACGTATGTAAAACAGTAAACATATTTCGAACGTTAACATCAGTGGCTGTGATAACTGCCATTAGAAATCGTTACTCGCTGTTAGGTGGCGCTTAGATATATTGCGAGCAATTTTCGCTGAGCGATTACAACCAATATAAGTTTCCGTTATATTGATTTATATTATCCGCAATAAATTTTCATAAAAATTTCATAAACGTGAACCTAAGTTTTATTTTATAATGATATGCATTCTATAATGATCGCCTCCCGTATATTTTCTGAACATGAGCGAACATTGAGTGCAAATTGCTGCTCTCCACATTGAGGTGTGTGGGTGTGTGTGTGTGCGGTTTACAATTTATTATTTCTCATAAATCGTTCAACAAACGTTTATCAATCCTCTTTTAAGGTTCCTTTTACACATACAAGTACATAGCATTAAGCATTGCTGCGGTTGTAAAAGGAGCTGCTAATGATGTCTTTTCGCTTAATGCTTGAGTTATAAAAATCACGAATCAATTGTTTTTGTCTCTTTCAATTAATCTTTTATAGTATTTTTCAACTTTTACCTGTTGCTCTGAATGTGCGCGTGTGTGCGTGTGTGTTAGTGTATTAGATTTGGCTATAAAATTTCCATTACCATTATCATAAACTAACAAACTTTTTCAAGGCTTCTCGTAAATTCTCAAGGTTCTCGAGTGTCTTAATTTAATGTTTGCCCAACCAGCTCCGTTTGGAACTCTTTACGACAACTAAATAGAAAATTTATGCTACTTTTCACACTTCTTTCTTTTTCGCTTCTTCTTTTTTTTTTTCTAAATTTTTTTTTTGTTTTTTCTTTAAGCAAGCACTTGAACACAAAATGGTTGTACTTAATACATGCTACGATTACGGTATTGGTATAGGGTACATACACACACACGCCCCTAAATACGTACATACATACACACGTGCAAACATGGAAGCAGAAGTCATAAGGAAAAAAATTTAGAAGTAGAGAGAAAAAATAGAGAAAGAAAATAAGGAAATTTACCCAAAAAAAAAAGTAAAAGTCGTAAAATAATCGAGAAGAAAATTTTACGAGTTGCTTGTAAATAAGTGGTGGCAATAACTAAGCGAACTCAAAGTGGCGGAACAACGTTATTTGCACAGGGCATTACGTACCAGTGTACTTCAAGTGTACTCCTTATTAACTTAACAACTTAATCATAATAATGAAATAAAAAAAAATCCTTTCGATTGTTACGCTTTGTTCTCATTTAAGAACAAATTTATGTATCGGGTATGACCGACGAGAAAATGCTTCTTCAAGTAATTCCGAAGATCTTACTAAAAACATAAACTATGTTGTTAGGTCGTAAAAATCCTAAAGAAAACCTATAACAATATAATCATAATTTGTACTTATCAAGTAATTTGTTAAACAATTTATTTGATAGTAAAAAAAGTTTGAAATTTGTAAACAAAAAAAAAAGCCAGAAATGACCAAGGAAGGTAAAAGTCGCTACTTGTGAATATTATACTGCTACCGAAAATAAAATAGAGAAAAAAAGGTGCATATAGAAAATCTTTTTTTAAGCAGAGATTTTTAAAAATAACTAAAAATACGTTTACATGTCCAGCAAATCGAGAACTATGCCAAGTTAGCCCAAACTACAGATAGATAATCTTTGGAGTTTAACATCTGCACTCTGCCAGAGTCTTAACCCAGCCTACCGACTGGTAGCCTTTGCAATTTCATGTCTGAACCTTGCGAAGTGACTTAGTGAGCTGAAACACACTGGTTTATGAGTGAAAACTCGTGCCCTTTAGTTTGCATGACGATCCTATGACACTTAACGAGCTTTTTTCAAAAAGTTGACGTATCAGAGATGTTAGGTTGGGTATGCTATCCACACTCTCCTTTCTAGGTAAAGCGATGTCTATCTATCTATACTACCGATATATTTTCCGGGGCAACCAATAGCCATAACGATATTCCCCAAACAGCGGTACCCAGCAGTCACAGATTCAGTCGTTCGCACGCCGGCTTTCCGTAAGCATTGAAAAATATATGCGACCTTTCTTTGTGCATGCGACTTGTCGATTTGATCACACTGACCACTGTGGTCTCCACAGTTCGGACTACCATGCATTTACGCTGTCGACATTACACAACGTTCTCATAGACACTCTTGCAATGCCAGATGCCAGAGGCTGTGAAAAGTCTCAAGTCTCGATAATAAGTGATTGCTAAATAAAGAAGTCTGCAGACAGATGACTTCTGATAATTTTTGATAGAGGGTTCCCCTCGCCGGCATCAGACTACAGACGGATCACACTATGTTTAAATCTATTAATTGGTTATAAAGCAATTAGCTCGACCCAAACGTTTATTCGGTTTGGACGACGACAAGAGAAAAAATAGTTTTTCTGTTCAGTCGATATTTACCTCGAAATAAATTTAAATAGTTACTGTCTTCATTAATTTGAATTCTTTATTAAGCGCAAGTTGCTTCATTGGGACGTGTTTTGGTTCGACTTCCTTCTTATGCTTTACGCTGACTGATTGATGTCTGCTGTAGCTGGTGGTTTCAAGCTGTATCTTGAAGTTTTATACAAATGCGAAAACTTTCTCACTTGGTCCGTACTTCGCATAAAAAGATCAGCGAAATATTTTTTCAAAGAATAATAGAGGAGGAATAAGAACAAGAGATTTTATCAAACAAGGGGGAACCTTCAGACGTTAAATCTCTTTAAGAATCATCTCATGAATCGTTTAACATAAACTGCTATCCGCTATCTTTTGAAACTGAATTAACTCCGGTGTTCACATTTTTGGTAGGTGGGCATTCTAAAGTTAACCGCACTATACGCCTTGACAAATTGAATACATCGCCGAATTTTAATGAAGAATATAACGAAGAACTCGCATATCAAGTATAATAAAATTGTTGATAAACCTCGACGTTGGAGTTTCATGCTGGTCGGACGTGATTGAATGCATGGAGTCTTCAAGTAATTTTTTGTGATCCGTTACTGTCTTTATGGAGACATTTATGACAACATAAGTTTTGTTAAGTTGACCCTATTAAAACGCCTCTAAAATATTCAAGTTTATATCCCCTCCTTGGTGGGCATGCAACATGTTTACGACTTCTAAATAGATTTGTTAGACAGTTTTACGATTATAAGCATAATTTCGACGATTTCTAAACAAAAAAAGAAAAAGAAAAAAAAAAAAAAAAACCATTTTACGATGTTTATAATTTTTTGTTGTTTTTATTTTGTTTTATGGTTTATAGCATTTTCTCTTCGCTTATCATTGATAATGCAGAAGATATCAGAAGTTTGGTTGTTAGTCTGTTGTGATTATACATTTATTATTACGCTGACCTCCGTTAATTATGGTTGTAATGAGGAAACCATAAATTTTTCAATCTACCGGTTTTAAGTTAAAGACTTGATGTAATATTTTTTTTTATTTGTTTTTTAATTCAGTAATAATTTGTTGTTTGTTGCTCCGTTGCGGTATAAAAAGAAGAATTGAAATTATTCTTTTGTAACCGTTTAATTGCTTTTAATTTGTCATAAAAGTGATGATTGCACTCACAACAATATTTTATTGTATTCGATTTTAAATAAAATTTTTAATTAAAGTTTTCTTTCATCATGGAAATGATGCTCTGCTCATGCTGATGTTGATGATTATTATTATGTTATGTTATGTTATGTGTGTGTGTGTGTGTTATAAATGTTGTTGATTGCATTGTCCCCGTTTGAAAATGTTGTTACATTGCTATGAAAATTTTTACGAAACAATGTTTACCTTTTTTTTATTGCAAATAGTAAAATGCAAACTTTTAATTAACTGCAAGTGCTCATATTAAAAAAATGTCTTTCATCTGAACCGCTATCAACTTTGTTATTAATATATGTTTCCGCTCAATTTCAGTTTCTTTTCAAATATTTGTATTTATCGTAAAGAACTTCGCGAATTTCGTAGACAAATTTTCAACAAGTTTCCAGATCATAATATTTTAGTCCTTCTCTTCAATCAGTTGCATTTATATATATATATATATATATGTATAGGAATATATATAGGATATTATATATATATAGGAAATTATTCAAAGTCAACCATAGCGAATCAATTGATAAGCCTTAAGTCAATTTTCAATTTCTATACATAGTATATACATAAAAGTATATAATAAAGGAAACAGCGAGCGCACACCGAAATCTTATACGTCCACTATGTGGTGTTTTTTTTTCTAAAGTAAGACGGGAAGAAAGGATTATTGAAGAACGTGAATACGGTTTAGAAGCCGAAGGATTGTAACGAAATGAAAATTTGGTTTGATAAATTAATCCTCGTTACATAAGAAACTTTTCATGATCTAAAACATTAAAGCAAAATCTCAAGTTGTTCGCTTGCATTAATTCTGTCTTGATTGGCCGCATGCCTGTCGAGTCCTTTCAATAATTATTTTCAATTACAAATCTATTAAGAAAATAAAAGTGCAGGCGTCATTATTGGGTTTTAATTTACATACGACACTTACACATCCATATATGCTCAATTTTTAGAACACTTTTGTCTTCCATCTGCGTCCCGTGCCACGAAACACTCAACTAATCTAGTACGCTAACCTTCTATGCCTAATAATAAATGAATGATAAAAAGACACGGTAGACACATCATAGAGTACAGTCGTCATAACGTAACAAATGGATGTAAATATAAAATTCTTAAGTTACAAACAAGCATATGTATGTATGCATGTGTGCATGAATTCTTCTCGCCTTACATAGAAAAATGTGTTTGGTTACATATTTTATAAACTTAGTGGTTGCACTACAAGAATTCAGTCCGTTGAAGACCCTTGCAGGGAATGTGAATAGTGAGTTGAAACAAAAACATCGACATGAACAATCATCAGCATAGAGAGATGGGAGAAGAAGACATGTACATGCGTATACATTTCTATCTATCTATGGAATATGTATATAGAATGCAAAGGCATAGTAAGTTTAAGCAAACGATTGCCCTTAGTATTTAATGCTATTAACTACGCTTCTGATTATTTTTAAGCAATTTAGTTGCGCCCTCTTTTCTTTTACACGACAAAATTTCTTAAATTTCAAAATTTTCTGAAAACTGTTTAGAAAAAAAAAGAAAAAAAAAAAACAAAACGAAAAACAAAACATTGATTTGACAGGAAAGAGAAAATAGATCCTTTCACTTCAGAGACCCTTTCTTCAGTGTCTTTCTTTTTTTAAGAATTCTTGGAATTTTGTTCATCAGCACCAACAGCCAAGCCAAGCCAGCCAACACATTACAAAATTCTTTAGTTTTTAAAAATTTCTTCAACACACAGCAAAACTTATTGTACTGTACCTGAAAGAGTGCGCGCTGCTAGAAACAAATATTTTTTTCGTTTTTCTTCTCCTTGATGATAATAATGACTATGACATGACGACAAGAAGTCAATTTTCAATTTACGACCCCATCTTAAAATGAATTACTTTCATTTACTGTTTCATTTATGAGAGAAAAATGCGAGAATTGTGTAAAGGTCTCTGCGTTCACCTATATAAAGGCATTTTGTTGTTGTTGTTGTTGGTTAATGCTGCTTACATTCAATGCGGTGCAGATGTGCAAAATGTTTTCTAGTTTATCCTTCACATCATATTTTGATTTTCATATTTTCTTTTTTGTTCGTGCACTTGGTGCATGGAAGCGCAGCATACAGTATTTCCTGCAACATTTTGCTCAGTTATTGCATTTGATTTTGTTTTATGAAATCTACAGAAACCACAGGATACTCTAACTGCCAAGTGTACAATACATCCCTTTAAAGGAAACAGCACGACTAGCAAGGACTGATTAACTTCTGTTATTGTTGTGCTAACATTTACTGCATGCTGTGCTAAAGGATGCTGCTGCTGCTGCTGGTGCTGCTGCTGTACTTTGTTGCGCGAATAGTTGCCAATTTCTATTTTATGTTTGTTGACATTTCTCTGTACATTTCTAGTTGTGGAAGTTTTCATGTTAATATTGTACCATAACTTACAGTCGCTATTGCGCATGTTTTGGAATATTGGATTGTCAGTACTGTGGTGAAAGTTGTTTAGTTATTTAGGAAAAATTTTCTATTTTTGAGCGCGAGTGGAATTAACGGAATTAAAGTAAAGGGTGCTGATGTCAGTTGAATGCCAAGACAAGGATTTTTATTACATTTCTATCATATCGCTAAGAATCATTAATTAAGTCTCGATATTGTGGGACTACTTGGATTTAAGTGCCACTTCCTCTATTTATCAAGGAACATTTAATGATTAAAAAAATAGAAGAAACACGATGTCGGGTCACCTTCGATATAGGAATGTGAAGAGTTGAAGTCATCCTAACTGAGTCGCGATAAATTTATAAAAATGGTGTCTATGCTTTTAAATAAGTAGAGGAAATTTATCGATGATCCAAGGAGTGTCAGTAACCATATCAAGGAACAGATATTTTAAATATTTAAATAAATTTAAATAAGTTTTAAGATATGCGAAGAATCAATAAAAGAATGCTTAATTAATATAAGTGATAATTCTTGTAATATACTTTGGATGTATTTTCTTCTTAAGAATATATATAAAATTAAAATAATATCCAAAATCATAAAAAGGAATTAATTAAAATTTCGCCCTTTTTTTATTTATATATTTATTTTATATTCAAAACCTTAATCGTGTTTATTATGTTCAAAAGATCTTCTTATTTATATATCTTCTGACTGACCAAATTGCTTATTTAAATAGTTTCTTTCTTTTTTTTATTATCACATAAAAGTCGTAGAAAATGCAATTTTAATTTGATACTAAAATACGGAGGGAATTAAATATTCCCGGAGTTTTTTTATTTGCACTCTGCAAGCATTAACTAGCGTGCCTGTGCGTGTGTGTGTGCTCATCCGCTTAAAAAGAGCCTCTTATAGCTTTTTATGGCATTTTCATAACTATTAAGGCTCTTCAAGTAGTTCAACAAAATACACAAACCACGCAGTTTTTACTATATTGTTATTTAATTTATAATAATAAAATTCCAGAAAAAAAAACAAAATTATTTATTTAACAAAGCAAAAAAACGAAAAAAAAAAGAAACTACGAAATAATCTGAAATTATTATATGCAGGCTATAAAAAACGGCAAAATCTCATTAACTGTGAAACATTAAATCTCGTCACAGTTGCCCAAGCGCATTTGACACACCTTGCATGTTATTGAGCGCGCAAGGAAGTCACGGAAAAAGAGAAAAATAAAGAGGACGCGGGAAGAGAAAACGGATACATTTTGTAGCTGCTATGCATGCATGCCTCATGCATGTTTTACTTATAGTTTAGTTTTTTAGAAGATTCTGTGGGATTTTATTTCACAATTTTGTTATATGATTCATCGAAAGCATATAAACACAAACACCCAAACAGAGAAACGTGGAATAACTTTGGCGATTGTCTTCGCAACTGCATGGAAAATCATATCAACGAGTAGTTGAGGCATTTCCCAGTTAATTGAGAAATTGCATCGGGTCTTTCATGAGGTGCATTATAATTGGAACTCAATGGAACTGCGTTATATGCATATATATTTTTTATTTATATATCCCTCAGATGTTGGCCTAATCAGAAATGTTGATAGCAGTCTGTCTACTGAATGAATGTGAAGCATGTGAAGCTAATACATTTTTTGCCTTTACTCTCTAGTTAATTAAGGGACAATTAAAGCAAATTAAATTTCGTTTACCAGTAAAAGCAACTGAATAATGATTGTAGACATAAGGAGCAATGAAAATATCAAATGATAGGATTAAGAATATAATCGATTAATAAAAACCCTTTGAAATTTGGAAGGAGAGATCTTTTGTTTTTCAAAGCATCGTTGACGTATTCGCCCCTCAAGCTAGCAAAAATAACAAGGATATCGCCTTTTAATGGCTCGGTAAAAGGAATCGAATACTTATTACTTTCGATCGAAAAAATGTTTCTACACTATGAGCCTTTATTTTAATGAACTACAAAGTGGAAAATATTTCGAAGACGCTCGCTGTGCATAAAACTTGGGGATGCTTAAGATTTTAATTTGTGGGAAATTCTTTAATTTCAAGTTTTTATCATACAAAAGTTATCTGGGGAAATGCATGTATTTTCTATTTTTGTACCCTCCACTACATAAGATACAAACGTTCACTACATTTGCGCGGATGTATGCAACACCCAGAAGGACTTGACGGAAATGCACTGCTTCTATCATACTAATCGATTCAGAATGACTTTCTAAACTTTTCAATTCGTCTGTGCTTGTATTCTTGTGTTCAGACTATTGGTCGAATTTTTTTGGTATACCGACGTGGTTTGACCTAAGGACCGTATTAGATATTATTTCGGTCGGAACGTCCTTAAACGCCCCATTTTGAAGAGTGGTTATATAAATAACAGTATTAAACGGCGTGGTGTAGGATAATTAATATTGGGCTCTGGCTCACTATAGTGCTTTTACTTGTTTATTTGAGTTCGTTAATTTATGTGCTTACTTTAAACAATTCTACACATAATATAACTTTTTTGCTTCTACTATACTACGATTTTAAAAGTTTCACTCTGTTAATGTCTGCTAGACTACCTACAAGACTGTTTTCTAGTTAACTTTACACCGTCAAAAGAAAAAGTTGGCAGGTTTGCTTGTTCACATTTTACTCCGCAGGATCATTTATTTAATATTCGTGTCAAAGGTATTGGTAAAGAAAAGACAAGCAAAGTTTTTGTGAATGTAAAGAAATATTGACTATACGACTGTAAAGATGGCTGGAAAATGCAAAATGCTTGTCTTCCGTACACACCATGATCGTAAAAGATATAAAGATTGAGTGAAAATTGAACATCGAATTCGATTCGAAATAATTTGTGGTTTTCTAAAGGTTTGACATAATTTTGTCTTAAGGATTTGATATTCTTTTGTCTTGAAAGCAAGTTTGCTCTCAATTAAGAGCACAAGAAGGAAGATCTCTCTGCTTAATAGAATTTTGGTTTAGCTTCGATTAAATATTTCGTGCAAGTTTTGAGTCGATATTGATTGTATATTATTAGTTGTTTAATGGAAATATACATAGAAAAAAGTAAAAGAATTATATTCGTCTGCAGCGGAGTCTTTTCTGCCCATCACCTTAATGACATTAAAAAAAAAATCGAAGACACTAAACTTCCATATTCGTATACTAGCAGGACTAGCATTTGGCATTTTTGCAGTATATATGCGAAAACTTATCTCGTGTATCTGCAGTGTAGTTTGTGGTCAAAACACTCCAGAAAACTGAAATGATCTCAATTCATGTTCTACTGTAGGCATGTCTTTTTACCGACTTGGCCCATTTTTCAATATCAACCTGCACGCAACGACTAACAAACGGACGGATTGACAAATGTGCTTAAAATGATGAAAAATTTGAAACTAATCAAGAATATATATGGACTTCTTTAGAGGATCTCTTAAACTTCTGTCCGGGTATTGTAACCCTTTTGGTAAAATGAAATGAATTCCCGTTCTTCGGTGGTGGGTATAAAAAATCCCTTTCTTTTTGGGACATTGAACTCGTTAGCTAAGTTTTGAAATCGCATTAAGATGAAATTTACGCCCAATATCGAGTAGATAGGCGTACGAACAAGATGTGTGCGGATGAAGAGCACGAATCATACGTCAAGTGAGAATTTCATATCAAATGTTTAATATTTATATTCTAAGCAATAAAATATTTGCAAAATTATGACCGCTTCGCTGTCTGTAAGAATAAATAATACATTGATCGAGCCTTAGCTAGTTTTTAAAAGCCACTGTTTATGTTATGTTATTCTTATATCTGTAAGTACAATAAATTTCGGAAATAAATATTTTTGAAAAGCAGCATATAAAAGACAAGCGTACAGACACGAGCAGCGTTAGTGAACTCGACCCTAAAAGCGAATGGAAACAAAGATGTTTCTGCGCTAACAGCCGTTTAAAAGCAAAGCAAATGTATCGATGATTTATTGCTAAAACGATAATGTGCATACAATTAAATGAAGTGGCAAATGAACACTTTAAGATTGTTCGTGAATTGTTGTTGTTGTTGCTGTCATTGTTGTTGTTGTTGTTGTGAGTGTTGCCATTGTTGTTGTTGCCCATGTTATTTTGTTTTATTATAGAGGAAAACCACCTTTTTTCGCGCTGGCACAGCGACACATATAATATATATATATATATATATAAATATATATGTATTTGTACATATTATATATATGTATATTTATACACAGAGGAAAAGATATAAAACTATAATCATGTCGGTTGCAGCATAAAAACCAATTCACAAATCATAAATAAGACAACTTGCAGCACGATTAAGATTAAGAGATCATAAAACAATTTTGCATTTTCACAGTTTCTGATGTAGATTGTAAACAATTGTGCTTATGGTGTATGGTGCGGTGCAGTGTGGTGTTGTGTGGTGTTTGCGCGTTTATGATGAGATGAAACTGAGAAGAAAAAAAATAAAAAACAAAAAAATGAAAATATATTTAAACAACAGGGATTTGGAATAAAGACAACAACAACAACGACAGCAACAACACCATTTAAATACACAAGTCGGGAAAAAGAATACAATAAAGGAAACTATGGCTTGTGGTCAGTTAGCAATGAAACCGAAAATAAAGGAGTGAGTGAGCAATTGCAGGCAGTAAATCTTTGCAATATGAGGTAAACGATTAAAAAGGGAAAAAAAGGCAAAAAAAAAAAAAAATAGAAAAACAAAAAATTGCTTTGCATAGAACACTTTTGAGATGATAAGTGCGCGCCCGGTATAGGTTTAACCAACAAACACTTGCGTAGACTGAGTGACTGCTTGATAGGCACATAGTGATGCTAAACTGAACAAAAAAGAATATAAGATAGAGAGAGAGAGAGAGAGAGCAGCAGGTATGTTGATAGATTTATGGCGCCAAACGAAATACATTTTATGAAATACAGCGAACTCAATAATAATAAAACAATATATCCTTACGGGATAAGAAAGGCGAAGTAAAACTAAAACCTTGTTAATCGATCATTGGCTGCTCGTTGGCTCGTTAACTGCTTACAAGAACCTTACTTTAAAACTTTTAAAGAGAACTCGTTGCTGGACAATAAATTCGCATTTTAAAATCATTCTGTGTGTAGTCGACGTTGTTGTTAGTGTTATTGCTGTCGTATTGCTAAAGGCACGCGCATGCGTAATTATAATTTAAACTTTAATAATTAGTCGTCATGTGGTTATAAAACATTTTTCGTACATGTCGCGGTCGGCTGTTTCTGTTGTCGGTGTTGTTGTTACGCTGCTGCTATCAGAAGGAAATCAAGAGTAACTGCGTTTGTGCAGAGATAATTTAAAAGTCTCTCAATGTATCACCATGTGGCACACAGGTCCACACTTCGAGCCCATGCACGTAGCCCATGCATAGTCGGGAAGCAAACAGGCAAGCAAACAAACAAGCAAACAGGCAAACAAGCAAGCAAGCGAGCAAACCTCTTGTTACTAAGATAAAGCATAAGATTTATGATCGCGATGAGATCGTTTTGGTGTAGGGAACGTTGTAACAGCAGTAATGCAGTAACAACAACAACATTATCAAAGTAAGAAATATGCAAACTGTTTTGATTACTAGACCGCTTGCAAATACATACATACATACATACATATATAGTATTTAGATGCGTAGAGCACATATTTCCCCTGTGACATATTTTGGTAAATAGTTAGTTGACTATATTTGTTGTTATTTAGTGGTCGTTATGCTAAAGAAACTAAGTGGAGAAAATTTACAACTATGCGCTTAAACGGTTTACTGACATCTGATGTAAATTTATAACAGTTGCATGTGACATAATTGCATAAAACGTTGTCAGCAAAGTGATTGAATGCTTAAGCACACCGAGACACAGAACGCAACACATATATATCAAAGGGTATACACACATACATACGTACATGCATACATACATAGGTATCATTAGCAAGTTTAAAGCTCGGATTTTGTCTTAAGTCATTTTCTCCCTCTCCGCCTGACTTTAAGAAAGACGGCAAGTAGTCATCATCACTTGCTGTTCCATTACTCTTACTTTAGCTTATGTATGCATGTATGTATGTATGTATGTGTGTATGTGTTTGTGTTTGCAAATTAATGATTTCCAAATAGGTCTTGCTTGTTAGTTGAGTTCATAGACTTGATTGCACGTTGCATATTTATGTTCAGGCACACACACACACGCACACGTAACTACCGCATATGTACACTTACACACCTATGGTTATGCCTGTATGTATACAAATTTGATTTTATGTAAACTTGGCGCGTAAATCTTACTTGAGTAGTTATTGACATGTCACAGGATTAAGTTGTCAATTTGTTTTTGTTTTCCTTGCAGATTCCAGCAGCTAGCTATGGTGCATGTATTATGCATGTATGCATTATTGTTTTATTTATGCATGCATTGCTTTTTCTTCAAATGCGTTCAATAAACAGATTTTGCTCATATTATTACCGTTCTTTCTATACTCGGTCAGAATTTATTAGACACATCATATTCACTTTAGAATTTATGTTATAATTATTTAAATATATTTTGTAAATTGTCTTCAAAGATTTATTATCGATTTGTAAAATCATTAACAAGTATTTTAGGTATCATAAACTGTCTGTGTTGTAACCACAGAATTATTTACGTAAGAAGAGTTAAAGTATTATGCTATGCTGTATGCGTATTTGCCTTTGCAGTCATGCAATAAAAATTTCGATAAACACTTGTGAAATTTTTCATCAGTCTGTCTATTAATAAACTCCTATTTATTAAACCATTCGTCATCATTATCATCATCATTATCATCATCAATAGGAGCATAAAGGGGAATTATTCTATTAAATGGACGACAAGTACGAAATTTTCTTAAGTCACTTTAAACAAAACCTTCATCTACTTCACATACTACGAATTTTCCTTCGAAGGATTTGATTAGTTTTCGCAAAAATTCCAATTAATATAAAATAAATGAATATTTCGTTTATTGATTGCGGCGCATTTTCGTCCTTTAATTCTTGTGTTTACATTTGAAATCATTATTGTGATCATTAGTGTGATCTCTCTACATCAACTATAACATGTGTAAACAATTTAACAACATGTGAAATAGTGAACCCACACCCATAATAATACTTAAGAGTCATCATAATAATCAAGCAATGAAGCAAAACTTGTTTACCATTCAAAAATTAATAAATAAATAATAAAAGAAAATATATATCCGCAGCACAGCAGACAATAGAACGAACCTGCGTCAGTTTTGACGGGTCATAAAATTGCAATGAAGTGATAAGTGTGATAAGTGTGGCTATAACACTTCTTTTTTTTTTTTGGTTTAACCAAAACAAACTCACCACACACATATACATATATATATATATATATGCTAATGTGTGACTAGCTATCATAAAACTTACAAAAGATTTTAGTGATATGGCAACAACGTCACTATCACATAATCATTATGACTTCATAATTATGAATATGTATGTATGTATGTATATGTATGTAGATAGTACTCACATTTCTTTCAGCTGCGCAAAGTGTAAAATTCTTTTTATGGGCCAGATGTGTATGCATATGTCCGTCTACTTTATTATCATAAAAGCGAGTGTGTAAAAAATGATTTTATGAACACCGCGGGAGTGCGACAGTTTGTGCATCATTGTCATCAAATGTTTTCAAATAATCCAACCAGCCATCCATCCAGCGAACCATCCGTTCATCTATCTATTGAATCGTTCTCATACCGTTAACCAAAGCCCATCATAACAATAACAACACAACAACATATGGACGAGAATTTATACTCAATAAACAAAAGCAGTAAAAGTCAATCAGTCATTAATATTTGGATATGCCTGTGTGTTTGCAAAAATATGCATTCATATGTGCACATGTGTGCATGTGTGTGATTGTGTTTTGTGAAGTGAATGAAGCGTATCTCTAAACAATATGAGTTTGCTTTTGTTTTGTCCTTTTTTTTTTTTATTTTCTTTTTGTTTTTGTTTGTTTTGGAGTTTATTGGTTTGTCGGTATATTCAAAATTCGTTATAGTCAATTGTGTCAACTAAACCGTTTTTGTCTGTCCATTGTAAGCAATGCTCGCGCCGCATACCCTAGCGATAAGCATTTAAATTCGCTTGAAAGGCATTTGAATATGTGAGTGAATTTTAGTGTAATTCCTGTTGTTTTCGCTGTCGATTTTATTACATTACATTTGTTATGCGATTGCACTTGCAATTATGATTTTATCACACTCACGTGCACACACACACACACACACACACAGCCAGGCATACATACGCTTCGATTCGATTCGTGAGTTTGCAATCATTGCAATCAAATTCGCTGATAGTCATAACAACAATATCAACGCTCAACACAAAATCATTATTATTATTATTATTGTAATCATTGTTATCAGGATTGTTGTGTTGTGTTGTATTCTATGCGTTATTGTTGTTCGCTATGATTTGATTATCAATTTCATCGCATTAATGTTTGTGCATATGTATGCGAAGAAAAGTTTTTACATAGATTTTTCTTTTTTCGAACGTAAATGTGCTCGAGATGAAAGCACATTTAGAGAACAGGATCGGAAGTCTTGGCAAATTTGTATTTACGTTAAGTAAGACGTCTTCTATTAATGAAGGTCTGAAGGTGAATTCCATAGATATACCAAACTGTATATCACTGCTTAGAGAAGGAAATATGCCGAGTCCTTGACATATTTTCTTAGTTTGTTGTTGATAGCCGGTGATTGAACGGAGCATTCCAAAAATTTTAATGGGGTTTGATGTAAAAATAAATAGTGTTCGGTGAAACCAGCATCGCGTACATGTAAAGTCCTGTCACTGAATTCAATTCTGAGAAATCTTGTCAACCTTTCACCATAGAGTTTTGCCAAAAAAAGCCTTTAAAGATTGAAATAGTGGTAGCAGTAGAAAAACTAGTTTTTGAAATACCAAAAGCCATGTAACCAAACCTCTTATCAGAAGATCAAGACGTGTGGATTATGTTTATTCGATCTGAAGAATAAAAGCATATTCTTTACGGGCAAACATGAACATAATATAGAAATGTCGTTTTCATATTGTTTCTCTCTGCCAGACTGCGAGCGAAACTGGGCTGCAACTCAGGACCATGAAAATTTATAATCGAAAAACGGAAAAGATACGCCTTTCTATGCAAAAATTCAGTTTTGTTTCTTGCTTTTTTTCTTTAATCAAAGATTGCAAATTTATTTGGAAAGTGGAGAAAATCCTGTGGCTTCTCTGTGTAGAATCAAGTTTTCCAATCGTCTTTTGACATAATGAATTAGGGAAATGTGTGGAACATATCAACCTAAAGGTTATGATAAACATTCAGTCCATTTCAATTAATTTGTTGCCGAAACATATAAAAAAGTCTCAAAAAATTCTCATTCATTTCGCATCAGCTATTCTTGAGTTGTATACCAAAGAAGTAAAGTATGATTTTGTGCATGGAGATGAAAGAAGGCAACTTATTCTAATTGAAAAATATTAAGACATCTAGTGGATGAAAAGAAAATAAAGTAATGCTCCCTTCCGCGTTTCTCAAACACTATGTAAGCCTAACACTACGACTCTGTGTGCCAGGGGAAAACAAATTGCCAGATGTGCCATTCAAAAATTTCTCTTCGTGCGAATGAATCTATTTTCAAGAAATTGTGATTACAGACGCGATACGTGTCCTCTACAAAAACTTCAACAGCCGAAAGCGATGGGCGCAGATAGAACAAACGCAATAGTTAAGGAAAACGAGAACAATTTTTTGTTCGAATTCTTTTCTAGTCTGAAGGATGCAAAAAAATTGGACGTCCGCCGTCTCTCTTAAGGAAGGTGCTTTACTGTTTCTTACGCTTTTAGGAGATGCAGATCTCCACCATACATAGGCACATACTATACAAATACAGCTATGATACTACAAAACTATATAAACTACCGCTTTAATCAGCATGCAAAAAATTAATATATACTTCAATGATACTCCTAACGAAGGAATATTTTTCGTATTCTCGATTTGAATTTTTCATGAATTATCGCTCGTAAGTATTATATAAGAAAATTAATTTGAAAAAAATGATAAAAGGATTAGAAAATAAAATTAAAGCAAAAGAAATCATTTTCTAATGGATGACACAATACTTAAGCTTCATTGTAATGAACATTAGAAAGGCTTACTAGCTGTTCCAAACAGTTGTACAAAGTCAGTAATAACATCTAATTTCCATAAACATATAATACTCGTATTATGTAAAATTTCATATTCACTTACGGTCGCTCATTAGCACTCTGTAACTCTAGTAATGGCATTATTGTTAGAAAATTTAACGCATTTTCTAATAGATTTTTTAATCCTTTAAATTACTTGATCACAACACCTAAAAACCGCAACCATCAGCATTACTGTGGAATGTTTAGGTCATAAAATTTTGTTGAAAACTAAGGTTACTTTTGCCGCTAAGCAGAGAGCGACCTTTGTCTTGCTTGAGTAGTGAACTGCGATTTCATAGAGACAATTTTTTTTTATTTATTTACACAGAAATTCAACTAAAATAAGTTAATAGCCGAATTCAAAGCACCCCTAAAAGCAAATCTTATACATAAAGAGAGCTAGAGAAGAGAGAAAAACAAACAATAATTCATGTCATAGTACCGTTTATTAACTTAATTGAGAAGGAAACACCAAGAATATATCTAGGTTTTTCAAGTGAGGGTATGGCAAACAGAAGCAATCTATTCTCAGGGGGAGGCAGAGAGACAAGTCCTAAGGGCAAGCAGCAAGAATTGTTTTTGAACGGATTTAATAAACATACAGAAGTATACTTAGGCACATGTATAGCCTTCTTGTGCTGTAAAGGTCCTTAAGCTCCTTGGACCACTTCTCAGTGAAGCCTAGCGCTGACTTGGCTTCATTTAAGGAGAGGTCAGTGTGCAAATTCAAACGTAATCTTTGGTCGAACAGGTGATGATAGAAAAAAAAATTTAATTTTTCAGCCATCTTACGGCCTCCTCCTTATTTTCAGCCATCTTACGGATAATAAGGAGAAGATTAAAACCAAAAGTACGTAACAGTAGTCTCTTCTTTATTGACTCTCGTAGACTTCATTCTGAAACTATTTTATTATTGAGTTTCTATTAACTTATTAATGTGAATTCACTCGTTTTGAAAGTCTTTCTCTCTATTCTTTTTCCTTCTCTTCTCTCTTTCCTTTTATTCAAGTCACGCCGTAAAATTGTTTTGAAGACGTGGCCTCTAAACGTTCGCGTCAAATTTCGATAAGACTGAACACCCTCCTAAAACCAAACTACGAGGTAAAATCTTTCCTCCTGTAAATGAAATCACATTTCAAAGCCTTTACGTTCAAAATGTGTAATAAGTTAAGCTGGGCACAATAGTTGTCATCTTGTGTGAATCCAATCCATGGTTAGTTCCTACTAACTTTATGCTTCGTTGAAGAGAGCTTCAATTTCCTATTATTCTAAGCAATCAGGCCAGTATTTGATGCAGTCACCCGGGCATAAATATTGTCGTCTGTTAACGATTTTAAAGCGTGAGGGGAGTTCTGTTACTGTTTTAGTAGAAGTGAGACTTGAAACCATGCATACGACCGAAGAAAGCACGTCAAAGTCGTTTACATTGGCAATTTTCTTAGCTTGTCGGGCTTTAGGAATTTCTTTCCGTCAGGCCAAACTGTTAACAAAGATATTTAATTGCCTACTATAGAGGAAATGAGATTTGGAAGACTAAATAACGAATTCGCCTAATATTGTATCTGCCATATAAGCATTTGATCTTTCCTCATAACGACTCACTATTCGTTTTAAATTGTTGCCCGCCTTAGCTTTTATGCGAGATTATGTACCTCACTACATCATATAGCGTACAGCTATTGCTGCTTTCTCATTTCCCAACACTGTGTCTTCATAATTCAACGAAATTGATTACATTTATGGAATTTTTAAATAAAACTGTCAGTCGATTCGCTTTTCTCTTCGCAGGGCTACTGCTCTGATTAATCCGAGTCTTTGAATCAGATATTTTGCAGTCATACGTCTGCGTTTCTTTCTGCTCTGCGGCGATAGTTGTCAACTAGATTTGGATTTACGGACAATTATAGAGAGATGGTAAGCGGACACTGATAACAAAGCCATGTATATGCAAGCATGTATATGCATTATATAGGTAGAGTTGCCTCAAGTAAATATTGTAAATGCATGTTGCACTATTTAAATTGGAAAGCGCAAAATACAACAAAATACGAAAAAAAAAAAGGAAATAAACCGAAAACACTATCACATAAACATACATTGATGAATAAGTGCATATGAATTCGTGCATTGTGTTTATATGGTCGGCGTTTTTTAAAAGCCAACTAAATAAAGGCAACATAATAATACAATAACACAAATACTTCCATACTTTTGCAGGGGGAAAAAAAAAATGAAAAAGAAAAAAACATTGAAATGAACAATCAACGAACGCTTTACGGTTGACATTTCACATGACAGGTTTGTAATGCGATTTAGCAGGATAAAGGACAGCCGCGCTAGTACGCTTGCAGGCCGGCACATATACGTATACCTAACAACAACCGCTTCGAAATGTTACATTACTCTTGCTTTAATGCCAACAATTGGTTTGTACAGCCACACGTACAAACACGAACACGTTAAAGCACATGCACACATGCACAAATGCACGCTCTCCGAAAGACAAGAACAATTCAGGGCACAGCTGAATGTTGTCTTACTATTGTTGTTAATGCATTTGAATGAGAATATTACGGTTTGTTTGGTCTGTTGCTCTGTTTGTTGAATTTCTGTACACATCATAGATATCCACAAACACAAACACAGATATACAAATCAACAAATGGACATAAAGTACACATTTTTTTTTTTTTTGTGTTTTTCTGTACTTTTCGTCTCAGTTGAAGAGAAAGTTAATTAAAATAATGAGTTTTTCTTTTTTTCTTTTCACAATTGCGGACACAATTGGTTGACGAATGTATATGAATATCACTTGAATTACGATTATTTCATATATATATAAGAAGTATGTGCAGTGACTGCCTGTATGCATGCATACATGCATATGCGGTACGTATTGCCTTGTGATTGGTATGGAATTAAATATAATTTTAATTAAAAGAGTTTTTGTTAATAGAGGTTTTTTTTTTGTACAGCTGTCTTACGGTTAATAAAAAGTTAAATTAAATTTCATAATTATTTATTGAAAGTAATTGAGCGGAACACTTGTTTTGTTTTTGTTGCATTTGTTGTGTGTGCAAATTTGTGTAAAGAGCAATAGCGCCAACGAAAGTGGCGGAGTTCAAAAGTCCGAATATGGTTTAGAACTGGAACTCATCGTTAAACTCTATTTAATTTTTGCTTTGTCGAGTCTCAATTACATATCCGAGACGGACTAGTACACAGATTCCATTTAGCAAAATTGCGTCATTTTGATCAAGGATTTCAGTGTCATACCACTACCTAGCACTGCTTTCTTGACATAACAACAAGATGGTTTGCGAACTAATAAGTAAAGACTGTCTTATGACTTGTTGTTTGGGTTGTTGATGAATTGAAAGAAATTCCTCCAAAGCTTGTTCATGTTTGTGAATGCTCGTGATTATAATTTCATTCGAAGAATACGGAAGGTGTGCGAGATTAAAGTTGAGTTTACCAAAAAGAGTTTGCAAATCCATTAAAAACTTTTACACTTAAAACTCCGCCTTTTTTCGAAGGACCATTAAAAGTAGTAAAAGTGGCCGCTCTAGAGAATTGTAGAAATTTCAGTTTTTGTTAAAAGGAAATACGAAGTCCGAGTACGATCGAATTGAAATAATCCCGTCACTCACCATCAGTCCTTAACATTCTTTACGCTTGGCAGCAATGAACGCAAAAATATTTAGTCATTGGGCGGCTAGCAACGATTTTAAGAGTAACGTTTCCATTAATGGCCGATATGCAACTCTATAACAATGGAGGCAGTTACGTTAAACATAACATCTACATTTGCAATTAAATTTTATTTCATACCGCCGTAACTCGGATGATGCACACAGACTGGATTGCCGCCCAATTCTTTCTTCTTATTGGTTACGAATGTTCAAAAACAAGTATCGAAACAACTGTGCTATGCTTCTATCACACTGCTGCTGCTACCAGATTGCGCTCGCGGACCTATCATGAAATCTTGAATCTTCGCAGTAGCTGAAGATATGGAAAAGAACGTTTTCCGATACACTCGATGGCTTTTTCCTAGAGAGCTCTCATCGCCGGGATCCAGGAAAACTACGTAGAAATTTTTATAACGAATATTAGGGGGACTTTATCGATTGATGCACCTTTCAGAAAAAGACTGAGTCATAGATTAAGTAAATTTCGCGAATTCCAGCACAAGCGTCACAAATTTACCATATACCGCGTTTTTGCGATATCTTCTAACCCTGTTTTATACAATTTTTGATTAAATTCAATTTAAAGTACAGTGGACGACTCGCTGAGCTTGTTTTATAGGTTCATTGACAAAGAGACCTGCACCTAATGACAATATCCTATTTCGGTTCATCTACAAAAGCATATGTGCATAGGCGCGCGTACGTACGTAAGTCCAGCGAACCTGATCAAATTTTAAATAAATCGAAAAGCCGAAAATAAAGAAAATAGAAATCAAGATAGAAAACGAATAAATCAATTTTATCGAAATTTTAACGCAATAATTATAAATAAAAGAAATTAAACTGATTTCATTAAAGCAGCACAACAGTACGTTTTGTCTTCATACACGAACAGAATTAAAAAATGATTATAATGAACTGAATTCGATTCCATAAAACTTTTAACCTAAAAACTAAAAAAAAGAAGGAAAAAAATTCAATAGAAAAATCATCCAATATAATAATCCATTAAATATGACTACTAATGTGCACCTTATGCAAGGCCTCCATAAACACAATGAAAACCGCTTTAAGAATAAGAAGAAGAGTTTAAACTTAAATGAACAAAAATAAACGAAAGAAACTGGAACGCATTAAAAACAAAGAGTCACGATTTTGTTCACTAACAACAATAACAAAAAAATATAAGAAAAAAGTTACTATAGATAGATAAATCTAAAAAAAAAAAAATCATACACATGCACACATAAGCCTATAGGTACAGGTATAGAAGAGAACAGAAACTCGGTGTATACGCTCATAACATTTGTAATGGGCCGCTTTCTTCTTTCTGAGCATGTAATACTGGGTAAGCATAATATACATGCCTTTTATTGGTGACCGGAGACTTTAGAAATGAACAATACATCAAAGTATACCAAGTGTCTTGGATTTCTATATCAGTAACCAATCGGGCAATTGTTGCGGATAAAAAAATTGAAATAAACGACCGCCAATCTATCTAATTTTTTTTTTGTTTTGTTTATATGCAGGCATATGTTAGATAATTCAACGCACTAACTCATGTGCTAAAATTGCTAAAGGAAGACTTCGTAGGTATGGTAAGTTGGCGATAATCTTTCTTAACAAAGGTCTATTATTAGTTTAATGCACACATACATGCAGGCAGGAGAATTTTCTTTCCACATTTTGTTAATAGTTGGTTAACTGAACTAAGCACAACTCTGAATATGATCGCTGTGTGTGTGTGTGTGCGTGTGAAAAATTATTAATGAAAGTTTAAAATAGAAAATGGTAGGGTCGAAGAATGCCAAACTTTTCAACACAGTCGCCTTAAATTACACAAAATCTTAATCAGCGTAAGATTCTTCCAACCGTCAGCTGGTCAGTGTTATTGAAATTTCATCCCCATCCGAATTTTGAGACTGAGCTAATGGCTACAGGTAATGTTTGAAGCTGTCCATGATCCTACAACCTCCACGCCCGTAACTACGCTCGAAACTTTTACTTGATATTCATAAGAAATATTTATCTAAAATGTGGTATAAAAATGTAAGGAGTCAGCCACTAACATTTGAATGGAAAATAAGTTCAACAGTAACTCCTCACCCTTAAGATTTGTCTAAAGAGAAATGTAAAATTAAAACATAGGGCAAATATTTTATAGGATCAATTAAGGGATCCTCACTCTCATTGACGTCAATCACAGATTCAATTATTTTTCTTCTGGGGTATATAAGCTTTTAGTTATTTTTCCTTACTACCAGCGATCTTGTTAAGGAACTATTACGACACGTTCTGTCTTTCTCTAGGAAATGCAACTGTTTTATTGCGAAGTGTATAAAGTTTCTAGTTTTTATTTTAATTATTTTAATGTATTGCAATATTAAGCTACTTTTGCTAAACAAATATATATATATATATATGCATATATTTAAAGTTAGTCTCATCTGACACAAGTCAAAAAGTCATTTGATTTTTTTTTTAGTTGCTTTTTCTACCATAGAAATCCACTTTATTTAATGAGCATCAATTGTCTGGTATTCCCGTCACTAATACATTATTCAAAAACCTAAAAAACACTAAACATTTCAATTAATATATTCTTCCACCCATGCAGACACAAACTCATTTATATGTACATTCGGAACCTTAGAATGTTGTACTTATCATGCATTGTCTCTTATATCACATACACATACGCATACACATACACATATACGTACACATACACGTACGCTCACGTACATACATACACACACATATATACGCATTTATACACACATGCACGCTCTTTACTATCAATGACTTTCTCTCGTTTTGTGTCTTCTAATCACTTTGAGTTTACACCTTTGGGAATATCTTTATAGTAAAACCTGACAGCTATGAACCATAACATATATAAGCACATGTGCCACTAAAATGGCATTAACCAAACGATAGCCATTACATATGTACATGTACATGTGAGCATTAAACTGCTTAGAAACTAGTGAAATTGGAAGACATACATATCGTATATAAAATTAGAAAAAAAAAAAACAAGAAAAAATTGGCATCGGTTTGAGATCACGTCAAACAAAATAAAATGTCAACTGAGTAACTCCTTTCCTGTTAGAAGATTAATGAATTTTCTATTTAGTTTGAACCTTTCTTTCAGCTTCAGCGAACTATTAGCCTTGTTTGCATTCAACATGCATAGATATGTTTGTTCGATAGCAACACTTCCCTGAAAGCTAAGGCAATGGGTTAAAGTTTTCAATATAATCGAATCTTACTCCATGTCGTTTTTTTCGCTATGGTTAATAAATTATTTTGATTAATTTCTTAAAGGTTAAAAGTTTTCTCCGACCTGACTATACCCTTAAGAAGAACGGTTTCGTAGTAGTTGTTGCTTTGGTAGATGGTAGTTTGTTGGGTAGATTAGATGCTTAAAGAATATTAAGTTTCCGGAAGACAATGGATTCAATATTTGCCACCAACTAGCATTATATGATCATTATTATATTATCACAGTTATCTTCAAATTTCTCTTTCGCCTTTCAAGAAGATGAATACGCCTAATTCTCTTTTTACACGATAGATACGTTCCCAAAAAATACGTGTAAAAAAAAATTCAGGTAAAAAGAGAATTAGATGTAAAAAATATTAAAAAGTTCTTTTTAGAGTTCACTTAATTTATTTCGTGCTTACACATTTTAATTCACTAAATATTTTATAAAAAATAACTTCTACTTTGGCAAAGCAAATTCCTGGAATATTAAAAATCGTGTTAAAACAAAATAATTCCTGTAAAAAAAGAAATTTTTTTTGTTTTGAACTCGTGTTAAACCATCGTGTAAAAAGAGAATTGGGTGTAATAATAAAAGATTTCATTAAATAAAAGATTTCTGCAATTAAATACCGAAAAGTTCTTCATGAAATAAAGACATCGATCATTCTATTGTGAATATATCAATATTTGTCTTCATCTGATTAAGATAACGCTTTCGATCTATCTGTGTATGTAAGTGACTTGTCCCTTCGTTGATATCCCGGTTAGGTTATATTGCTGTTGGTCGTATGGAAACCCATCTAAACGTTTGGTTACTCAAATATGAATTCTTCTATAAGTTTTATTAAACCGTTCACAGATTTTGCTTTTTTTTTTTTGTTTTCTTTACGTGCCGTAGTTAAAGCTTCACAGTTATTCGGTCATATTGAAAATTCTCTTCGGTTTTTTCGCGGAATGATGTTGATGCCTATATGTCGGGCAACATTAACGAACATGTGCTTAAAAGGTGACATTTCAGCTTACATTTTATGTCCAGATAATTTTCTAATTCTTTGTCAGCGTAATCGATTTGAAAATGAGTGAAATATTTGAATATTGAAAACACCCTGTGTGACAAGAACGATACGGAAGTTCGCAAAAGGAGAGAACAAGCGAAGCGTGGAGCAGGATTTTGTAATGGATTTGTATTTTCAAATAATTTTTTCGAATTTTAAAATTAATTTAGATTTTTGCAAAAAAAATAACTCCGATGATATAGATCGTGGCTAACTTTTTCAAATGAATCATAATATTTTGAAAAACTCATTCGAGTCATTACAAGGTTTGATTTATGACATTTTTAAGTTGAGCATAAAAATTAAAAGCCTTTTATTGTCTGATTATTCGAAATTCATCCGGACAATTATCTCAATCGTTAATCTTTAATACTATCTGCATATATAAACAATATTTTACATATGTATTTGTATTTTATTACATGTCTATAAAATTAATACAAAACACTTAACAGCGTCATGCATCTGAGCGGACAGAGGCACACACATAGGATTCTCGATTAAGTGGACATGCAACAGTTCCCTTGAGGACAAACTGAATCAAACTAAACGAAACTGAACGAAAGTTAAAATGAAAAGGCCACCACATGCAGATGATGCGGATGTAAGAGGCATGTCGTTCAGTGACTGAAAGAGATCTATCTGACTAACCAAAATATTATAAACCATCGGGATAACAATGCTGATGATGATGATGATGATGATGATGATGATGATGATGATGTCGAACGTACAAATATAATGATGCAGATTTTTGTGACAATGGATTGAACGCGCGTTATACTGTACATGTATATGTATTTATAGTGGCTTGAATTATGCACATCCCACCTGTTAACCCGCACTTTTAGTCCATGATACGTTCGTTCATTGCTGTTGTTTGTGTTTTATTTTATCCATATTGTAATCAACATTTAATACTGTTCTGGTTCTCTGGCCGTTGAATATGCCTATATATATATGTATATATATATATATCGATATCAAATATATATATATATATATATATATATATGTACGTATATGTGCATACACGCATGCTTTTATGTACATATTCATACGTAAAGTATTTGCATGATTATATTTTTGTTTAAGAACTCATTGTATCGTTCGTTCATCGTCAGCGTGAAATCACTAATGTTGGATTACTGGTGTATCCGACTGAGTATATGTCCTTCTCTCTGTGTCTGTGTATGTTACCTTATTCGTTCAACTTGCAAATTGTTAGCAATGATGCATCTTTGTGCATACATGCATATGAACAACACACACATACCCACCTCATTATAATGCATATGAAAGTTTCTTTCGATTACAAATAAGCTCGCGGAGGCCTGGACTTTTTTCTCATTTTTTTTATTTTTTTTATTTTTCTTTTTTTAATTCAGTTCAACTTTAACATCATCATAGTGGTTTGTTGTATATTTTAGTTGATGTTACATTGGCGGTTATTGTTGTTGTTAATGTTGTACACAATCTTTTGATTCTTATGATGATTGTATGTGAAATTTGATACATTTTGGCATTTGCATGTTCAGGCACATTCGTCGTTCGCGTTTAAGTATCTGTATACATAAACATATACATACGTATATGGTATACATTTGTAAATGAACATTGAATGCATATGGACACCGCTTGCATGTAATACCCATTGCTTTAGATGATGTTGACGATGATCGTCATCTTTTCTTTTCAGTTTTATTTAATTTCCTTTCTTTTTTTTTTCTGCTTTCAACCTTCAGGAAAAAAGCCAACAGCGTCATTATTTTCAATGTTTCGTTGTTCTGTTGTTGTTATTATTATTATTATTATTATTATTATTATTATTATAGTTGTTGCTGTTATGCCGGTTACAAACTAAATCACCCATATATTGCGTCTGGAAAATGAATACTTTACATTCCTGTTTTCTTTCAGTTCCTCAACAGAAAAAAAAAATCAAAAAACAACAAGAAAAAAAGGAAGATGTCTACAAACATGCATACCTACTACTACGTAAGTATGAACAATACGTTCATGCAGAGTCTATCAACATTCAACGTCTTCAATTCCACTCAGTGTCAGTCAGTCACCGTGTATATTATATATCGTGTTGTGCGTGTATGCTCATGCATGCATGCATGTATGTCGGTTTGTATATATTGGCATTTTGACCTTTAAACTATTGCCCAACAACCATTTTTCATTCTCGTTTTCGCAATTATAGTTAATTTTGTATGTATTATTTTCCTGATAAATGCTGTGATAGTTTCCTCGATGCGTGCCCGAAGGCTTTTTACAATTCTTTGTCCACAGCGCAGGTATGGAAATTGGAAAAGAATTTCATTAAGACAGCACGCGAAACGTATGACGTGTAAACGTTACTTTATAATGGTTATCCATTTAACAGTTGTGAGCTAATAGTATAACGGATTTTCGCAAACTTATTTTTATTTATTCATTTTGGAAATGCACAGTAATTAAGAGAGAACTCTTCAGCGCAACTAATTGAAGCATGTCAAAAGTGGCTGGAAATATAAACGCGAGACCAAATTATTTCTTTTTTTCTTTCTCTAACAAATAATTTTCACGTTAAGAACGTCTTAGAAAATATGTGCTTACAACGCCTCGAAATTGATTAAAGGGAAAAGCAATAATTAATCCGGGAATTAAATTTTCCCCTAATTGACTTTTTTTAGGGTATAACTAAAAATATGTTTAAAGCTCGAGTTCAACACACTTCGGCCAGATTATAGATAATGCCATGTAAAGCCTAAGGATTTCGCAGTGTCGTGGAAAAGGCGCAGTGTTATAAAGTACTTCCGCTGTCTCGCTTAGAAGAACATACTCGCACGTCCATTATAAAATATACAATTTTTATATTTTGATTGTGACAGACATTAGTGTAATTGGGATCAAGATCGAGATAATTTGCTCAATAGATTTACTTTACATTTGTTTCCTAGCCATTGTCGCTTCCAAGGCCTTCCATTCGAAATCACTTTCTATCTCGACGTCTACAACTGTGGCATGATTGATAGAAAACCAAAAGTAGACAGACGAACATGGGTACGTCTGTTAAAAAGCTTACCGTTTTAAAGTTCTCTACTTTTCATACCGATCGTGTTCGAATATTCATCACATTTAAGGCGAAACGTTACAGAACAATGAACACAATTTCCCATTTTGTTTGTGTACAAGTTTTGATTCATTTTACCGCTCGCTAATAGTTTTGTAAACAGACTTCCCATTCCTTGCATTGAAATTTTTAATAAAATGATAATTTTTGCTCATCTTTCTCTCTCTCTTTCTCTCTCGCTCATTGCGTTTTTCGTCATATGTTTTTAACGTTTGAAAATATTTAGGCAAACTTTTACTGTTTTTTAGTAACTGATGCGAGCGTACACAAGGACGATGCGTGCAAAGGGAACGATAAAATTAAGATATTTGTTCTCTCCGATGGAAGGTATAAATGAAACAAATGTGGTATCATTAACTTCTTGCGTACTATAAATATATATTTTTAATAAAACTATAAAGCGATAAGTTTCATTAGTATAAAGAATGTTTAACTGTATTGGGAATACTTCACTTGGGAATCTTGCTTTCACAAGTAAGATCTTTATAATGGAAGGCTTAGTTACGTCCATTGAGTCAGCTTGAGCGGCTGCACATTATACTTTAAATCTCATAATTTTTTTTTTTCTTTTCATGCACATTCTCATATTTAAGCATATGCTTGCATTGTTGCTATAGATACATACACATACATGTATATGTATATATATATATAAGCCTACTTTTTTGTATATATATAGATACATATGTGGATGCTTTGTTCATCTGTGTGGGTATAAAGAAGAACAGTAACTTCATTTGTGTGTTATAACGTTGGTCGTACATTATGAGCTTGTTTGTTACTAGAGGCCACAAATATCTCAGCATTTATGTTAATACTGAGTGACTACGCAAAAAAGTAACAGCAACAGCAACAGTAACAACAACAACAACAACAACAACAACAACAAACAGAAATAGCAAGAGCAACAATAACAATAACAACAACAACAGCAATAGCGCAATGACACAAATAACAACAGGAATAGCATAACACAACACAAGTTAGTTGGTGGCCAAAGAGTTCAGATCACTTTGTTTATATCCTTTTAATTTTATGCGGACAAATAGACACATTCGTATAAGTATTATAGGAATGTAAGAAAGATGCTAAGCTCTTTTTTCTTCTTCTTTTTCTTCTGTTTTTTTTCTTTTTTTTGTATGCGTACAGTAAGAGTGTCGCCTGATAGTTTAATTTTTATTTTTCATTTTTTTTTATTTTTTTTATTATGATTTTTTTTTTTTTTCTTTATATATTTTCTTAGCTCTTGTTGTTCAAGTTGTATTTTATATTGTAACAAAGGTGACATAGTTGGTGGCATACTTGGTCGGTACATAAACAACAGCAACAGCATGAATTATTCGAGTGTATGCGTGTGAGTATGTATAGGAAAGTGTATGTATATGATACGTGTTTTTATACATGTTATGCTTGTATATAGTTGTTGTAGTTGTTAAGATTTCTTTTAAGCTTTTATGAGGTTAGTTTATTATAGATTATTCTTGTAGGTCTCGCTGGTAGGTCCAGCAGAATACAGTATATACGAACGACATCTAGCTTAGATGATTTTAAGGAAAACATTTTTTTTTCTAGTATTTTTATTTATTTACAGTTTTTTTTTTTCTACATTTTATTTCGCATGTTTTTTTTTTTTATTGTAATTAAAATCATGTTCACTGCACATGCGCAGCGATGCACACTGGCAATGGAAAATGCTTTACAAACTATTCTTGTCATGCATCAAGGCACTCAAAGAGAAGGGGTCGTAATTAGGAAAAACTTTATACTAAATAGTCGGGAATTTTAGGATTTATGTCGACTCATAGCTATACCAACGCAAATCGTACACCGGTTTTAATTTAAGGAAAAGTGGAATTTTCCTAAACTTGCAAAGAGTAAAAGTATAGGGAAAGTGATACGTGCAAGCTTTTCACAGTTTATTACAAGTCCTTAATTCCTATCTACGCTTGGTATTGAAAGCCCTAACCTGATTCATTTACTACGTAAGCAGGGATAGGCACAACAATTTTTTTAAGTCTAACATCGGTTTATCAGTCGGAAGAGTGGAATCTTCTCGAATTGTGAAAGAAGTGTTAAAGTAGTTGCAGAAAAGTATTGAGTAAATTGTCTAAGCAAAAGCTTAGATGCTATTTAGTATCGCAATAGTATGCCTATGGTTACTATCCTGCATAAGTGCTTCGTAATCGAGTTCTTGGCCATTTCTGCATTATACAAATAGTGCGATATGTTACTTATTTCATTTC
Organism: Glossina pallidipes; assembly: GCA_000688715.1. NCBI lineage: Eukaryota > Metazoa > Arthropoda > Insecta > Diptera > Glossinidae > Glossina > Glossina pallidipes. Next base: position 1,638,029 of record KK499818.1, on the reverse strand, counting down.
TTGCTTCGTTTATTTTGTGTTAAGAAATCCAGCATAACATTGTGAGGTCTTTGCAAAGTTTAATGCAATTTGGTCTTTGACTCTGCATACACACATATAACATGTTTGCATTTTTCATTTATGTCAAAGATTCCATATGAGTTAAATATGAGAGAGTGTGGGTCTTTTTTTGAAATGTGTTTTTGTATAGAGAAAAAAAAAAAAAAGGTTCCTATTACACAGGCAAGTTTCTGAAGGTATTCGTCTTTCAATAGAGAGGCATCTCTATTGCACACGTATGTGTTAAATATTTCAATTAATTGATTGGCATAACTAATGCCAACAAAAATTTTATTATTAGCTTCTTCTCCTGACTATCCTTAACATTAAAAATTTGCATTCATTAGGAAAGATTTGCATATTTCTTCGGTAAAGAATACTGATAGGAAAGCTTTCCACAGGCATTTGATTGGCATCATATTTTGTACGCTCACTATAACACTTAACAAAGTAACTCTTTGTCTGCATTGTGTGCATCTGCAAAATAACTAACATGTTTTTTATTGATATTCTTTACGGCGTAACATCATTAAATTCTTACTACTCTACCTTTGTAATCTTTATTGGCAAAAAGCGGGCACACTAATTTTGTCATTCCGTCTGTGACACCCAAAAATATAGGATTTCTGATTTCGTTTTGTAGCTTAAATTTGAAGATACTTTTACTTAGAACGACCAGAAATATAGAAACAACAAAAACATGTAGTTGAAGCCCCTGCAAATCGTGATCGGTGTGTAAGCGGGATCGAAAGTCCGCCTGTTTTTCTTCCAGCAGTCCAACTACCGCACACACAAAAACTACTCACTATAAGTTGAGTTCAAAATTTTTCTCAAAACTTTCTCATTACTTTCGGGTTAAACTATGTACAAAGTCGATCCAAACAAATCCGCTTACATTCGGTAAAAAATCAATGATTTTCTTGTTATTTCGGCTATAAATGTATAAAGCCTTGATTAAAGTCCCGAGTTTGTGCTTAAACATGTTCATTCGCCTTTGCCGATCCAAAATCAGCGAATTCGGTTTAAGAAACCCATGCCTTTTTACTTAGGAAGACAAGTAAGACATACCCATACCTGCGGGTTTACATACTTCTCTACAAACTCGTTTTTGGATTTGCAAAAATAATTTCACCTCGAAAGTCGCCGATTATCGTACCATATTTTTATAGAGTTTATCTTGTAATGAAATTTTCCGCATACATCGATATGTAGCGTATATATACATATCTATATCTATATGTATATGGCATATGTAAATTCATAGACCAAATATATGGTGCACACATTTTGTAATCAAGTCTTTCCTTGTGTCAATAAAAAGAAAGTTATTGGCGACTATAAAAAAATGTAATTCAAACCAAATTCGAACTCTGTAGCTATTCTTTTATCACTGAACTCGCCTTGAAGGCACACGTCATTCCATTTATATTACTTCTTATTACATTTCCTTTATAATCGCGCGTAAACTATTTTTTCTATTTCTTTTTCTTCGATACCTAATAGAAAACCGTTACACAGATTGTCACGAGTTTAATATCTAAAATTCGTCTTAGGGCAAAATTAATTTTTCTGGTATCTTATAGCATATCATGCTCTGACAACTAGCCTCAATTGAATGCTGAAAAGTATTCAAACAAAATGTAGAAAAATTGTTATTTATTTACGGAATCGTCAATAAACTCTTTACACGCGAGCGATACGTTAACTACAATTAAGAATTTATACCAAAGGTATATAAGGTGCCTTCAATTAACTGTGGGTTATCTACTCTCAAGAATACTTTGAAATTTTCAAGGAATGCAGGAGTATTCATATGCCATTACGCCCATTTCCAACTTGAACTAAGAGCATATAGTCTTAACTTGAATTTTCTCTGGGAATTTTGAGCATCTCAGTCATAGAAGTACCAGAAGCGGTTGGAGATGACTGCATATGTAATACGTTATGCAGGGAATATTAATATGAAACCGGCGTTTGCTTGCAGGTAGCCCTAGTCGTCAATGCAATTATTGTCTTATTGTCGCCTTTTTCTTGCTGACATCTGACAAACGTTTCAATACAATTTCATACCACAGTAGAGGTAGCTTTGAAGATTTCGAGATTTGCATTATCTTTTCCATCACCGATACCAAAGGTAATGTTTTTGATTCATCTTGCGAATCCCAGATGCAAAAACTTATGAGTAAAGCCAAGCGCACCATTCACCTTGACCGTAAGATCGCTTCATCGTTATAAGAAGACGTTACACTATGCCTATTGGAACCAGAAGAGTATGATGAACTGGTTAATATCGAGCCCTGCTAATAACAAATGTCGACTTGAATGGTTCATGTGTTAAAAATAGAGTCAGAATATCAGAAAAACCAAAACAAGCGCACTTTTTTAGGTGCTATCCGTCCATCCATCCATACTGCAAACGGGTGCGCGACACATTAGAAGCCCTACTTCATATAGCTTACTGATCACACTCGAGTTCTAACGATTACCACTTGTTTGTGCCGGTGGCAAACGCATTTGCTAAGCAACACTTCATTTCTTACGAACATACACGAAAATGGCTCGGCTCCTAGTTTACTTCAAAGAAGCAAGATATTTTTTGGCTTGGCATCCACAAATACTCACAGAGACGGGAAAAAGGTATAACTAACTATGAACAATTTTCGAATAAAATGTTTTTAACATTTCCTTACGATAAACGTGTATTTTCTATAGAAAAAGTTTGGTTTCATACCGAGTTGGTCGTCTGGAATGTATTTTTCTTACAAGGAAGGACGAACATATGGATAACACCGAAAGGACTAGGAATTGAAAGCAACCAAGAATTAAAAATTGATTAGCAGATCTTTGCTGGGCATTTCCGTGCATGTGGCCATAGGTTCTCCACGATTCGGAATAAACAAAAGCAAATTGTTTACAGAATATGGATTATCGGATTATCGGCTTTAAGTGGTACGAAAAAACTGGTACACTCTATTTTTTAAATGTTGATACTGTTTTTAGTAAAGTAACAGTGGCAAAGGCTTCTTCTCTTGGTAAAAACTACATTTTAATCAAACATGAATCACAATCAAGTCAGACCAGCACATAGACAGATAATCATAGAGAGGCAACGAAACACACAACAACTAACTCTAACAAGTAAATATCACGTTACATACCAACATCATATAAGTTTACAAGCGAACGCATTTGCATTCATACGCATCACGAACATACACAAACTCACTCACACGGATACCTAAGCTAATATATACATATATATTCGTTATATATGTATGCATATGTATTGTGCATTATAAACAGAGGACGACTGACTAACTGGTATCTGATAATCTTAAAACAATAAAAATAAACATAATCACAAGATAATCATCTTTATGAGATGAGCAAACGTAACCAAATAACAACTATAACAACAACACCAACAACAACAACAACAACCGCAACAATAATTTACAGACAACTGCTTACAGACAAGACGTAAAAATTCCTAAATCAACAAGTTAAAGCAGAAAATTCTTTAACAGACTCATGCGACTCGGTTCATTCCGATTTACTTAAAAGCTGTCGCTCGGTACATCCGTGAGTCATTCATTCATTCAGTCAGTTGATCATTCCGTTGCTTTCATTAAATTGGAAGTATATAATAATCAAGACTCTTGTGACTCTTGTGCATACATACATCCAGTAAAAAAATCATATGATCTTTTCTACATACGAGAAGTAAAACAATCAATCGTACAATGACACCAACACCTTCTCTTGTTTTTTTTTTTGTTTAACCACAACAATATCAACAAACAAATAAAAAACAAAAAAAAAAATAAGCGAACACAAAAACAATTGTGAACCAAAAATATATTAATGACTTATCAAGGATAATTTGACATTCTACCATAAATCAAACATTATAAACAGAATATAATATGATACAACACACACACACACACACACACACACACACAGACACAGGCACACATGCATACAAAGCACTACTATCCCAGCGTACAAAAGTAGAAGAAAACCAAACCAAATAAAACAGAAACTTTAGCAAGACCAAGAAATCGTAATGATTGCTGTTATGTTTGCGATATTTGAGGATAAAACATGATGATGTTGGTTTTCATATAGAATATTTTCTACGTAGTCAGATGTCCGCACCAGGTATGTGTCCCTCTGTTTCTCTTTTTTTTTTTTTTTTTTTTTTTTTTTTTTTNTTTTTTTTTTTTTTTTTTTTTTTTTTTGTTTGTTTGTTTGTTTGTATGTTTTTGGACTGAGAAGGCATCTCAATTTTCACTTCGACCAGACTCTTGAAATTCAGTTTAGCTTTGTTGCTCTTAACCGCTGTTTGTTTGAATGCAATGTATGTTATGTGTTTGTACACACACACATACACATATATGTGTATGTGAAAGCGTACTTGTTTCAAGTGTCAAAATCCTTGAAAAACGTACAAAAAGAATAATTTAACACCTTTGATGATGTTGCATTCAAATGACATATCGCCCAAGTCGTTTATGGTATTATTGTTGCTGTTCTTGTTATTGTTTTTTTTTTTTTTTTTTGCTGTTATTATTATCTGGTTGCGTTTTAATATATGAAGTGTTCGTTGGATAGGTTTCTTTTTTTTTCACGTCTCACAAAATATTGTTATGACTTTTTCATGAAATTGATCTCGACACAAAGTTGCAAAATTATATTTAAAAAATTTTTGATAAAATCAAGATCGACTACAGATGAAATGTCTGTAAGTTTCCGGCAAAATGCACAGCAGGCCAACAAAAAAAAATGAAAATGCAATTCGATCTTCGCAGACTTCGAAAATGAAACTTTGTTAGCCAACTAATCCAGCAGATCGAGGTAATTACAAGTCTGGTCAAATGCTTCGTTAGTATTTAATCTTTTCTTCCACCAAAGTTGTTAAACGAATACATTGAGATAATAACATTAAAAGAAATAAAACAGAAAGGTATAATTTTCGTCTGTGAAGGAAAAGGCTTCGGCCAGTTTTTTAGCCCATTTTTCACTGGAACCTGAAAATACTAATTATTATGGGCGTAACTGGTATTTATGCTCATTTTCTCGCTAAATAATATGGTAGTGTTAGTAAATATCGTCCCGAGGTTCACATTGATGGCTGGGTATCATGATTCAAGGAAGGTGGATATAATTCAGATTTCTCCGCACTCTGCATTCTGCTGCACTCGTTCCACGTCATGAAATTAACGTCTTAAGTTCTGGCACGCCCTGACAACGGAAATATACAACCGACACAGCCTAGTAGTATAGAATCGTAGAATAATGTCAGACTTAAAACTAATAGTGAACTGGTTACTGTCCGAAAATATGATGCCCATTCGCAACTTTGAATAACCATTTACAAAAAGAATTACAAGCATACGAGTACATAATGAATAAGATACGAAAACTTCTATCCCTAGAAGAACTTGACTACATCTATAGCTTCTTCGGGCAATGGCGTCCAAGCTTGCGTTGATTGAGTGGCAGTTTAAAAAGTAAACATCATATTGATCACAATTCACCTTTTAATTACAGCACCGATTATCACTTAAATCTCTGCCGTTTTTCAGTTTTGCTCTTCAATTGCTTCCCAGATTTAAACAAGATGGAGCTCAAAACCATTTTGCTCCAGTTTGAATAAATCATTTTAAGAAATTTAAACTACCTACCTATCTATCTTTTTTTTTCTTAAGGATGTAATTGCAGTGCATTGTCAACTAGCGGCCTTATGACATTGAGGTAAAATCACCCCGAAACCGCTTTCCCATTACCTTTTAGTGGACCCTTACTGACTGTTGATCTTCACCATATCTTGTCCCTTGCCCCATCCGCGCATAAGATTAAGTGTTCGGATGTCGCCCTCGTGGGACTTTATGCCGAAGTAAATCGTGCAAAAAACTGGCGCATTTCTCCATTCTTTTCGTGTCGATCAACATCACCTAGATATTTGGAACGCATATTTCTCAAACACGCCAAAGACGGACAGATGCAAGCAGCTTGCCGCACGTCGTCGTTTATACTTTGACTCCCACTTTACTCATGTGCGTTATGCTCTCGTAAGTTGAAACGTCAGAAATAACTATCATACGAGAAAAAGTATGGACTTTTCTTTTTTATGCTTAATTCGCTAGTCGGCAACGGATGGCCTATCTAAAGGCATTTAACAAAGTTAGTTAAGAAGTACTATTAACGCAAGGAGAATGTAATCTTTGAAAGCGTTTTAAGATCAATTTTTTACATTTTTGATTGCAACGTTTACTTAGTGTGCGAGCAGCCCACAAGTCAAAGCGCTTATCAACAAAATATGATATGTGAACAATAATTTTCGACATTTGAAAATGCTTGGTGTTGGAAATTTACAATTTTTAAAATTTCCAATTTGGTATGAGATCCTTGTCGTTGCAGAATGTTATCGCTGAAAGCTCCTTTACATAATACACAGGTTAACAACTGAAACTGAAACTGAATATTTATTTTATTTATAATGAATTAAATTGAAATGACTGAGGCATAAAATTGTACTGAGAAGTATTCACACTTACCACTTAATTACCATTTTCCGAGAACCTGTTGATATCCATTATGTATAGTGAATGGCATGCAGTAGCAAAATATTATTTCGTCTTATTTGCATATGAGTGAAAGTCTGAAGCATTTAAACACAAACACATATATATATATATGGTATATTGTTGTCATCATTCAGAGACAACCGACAAGGTTGTTGCAAAGGTTACTCATCATTTTAAGATTAAATTAAATGCAACTCACTCTTTCTTTCCCATTGATATATAGATTACTTGCATACAAACTTGCATGTAAGCAATTGTACGTGAAAGTGTATATGTATGTATGTATGTACATATCATGTGTGCGTATGCAATTCTGCACAGGTTTTGTAATAATGCTTGCAATAAATTACAAGAGCACGAGTAAGGGAATGAAGCCGAGTAGACGTAAATATTTGAAGGACAACACACCGGAGACAAACGTTACGAAGAAGTTATTGACATTGTATGAGAAAAACAAAGAACAAGCACACACTAACACAAATACGCATCGCATATATATGTGTATTTGTGCACATATATATCCACCTAAATACGCACACAAACACCCTCACGCAATCGGATATCTGAAGAAAGTAGACAAAAAAAAAAGGGCAAAATGTAAACACAATTGCTCTCTGAAAATATTTACAACTTTCTAGTCATAGAGCAGAGTATGAGAGCGAAAGCATCTGAGAATTAGTAACACGGTTCAATTAATACTTCTTTTCCTTGTGTATTTTAATTTAGAAAGAAATTGATTGAAAATATCGGTTATAAGAATAACAAGAGTGGGCGCAATTGATTGTCAGTATGTGCGGAAAATTAAGAAAATTGTTAATCACAGTGATGTGTGAGTGTATGCATAAGTATTAGTGTGAGATGAAAAACTCGATGACTAAACACGACACCGTGGCAGAAAGTCGTTTTTCAGCTACTGTGCACTACCACTACGGTACCATGTATAGCATCACAGTGTTTCCACTTAGAATAACCACAAAGCGCGCGTGGTGGCTACTAGTTACAGCGAACGGCTCCTATTTCAACACCCAGGCTATAGGCAAACACCAGCAGCAGTGGAATAATAACAACAATGCAAACAATGATACCGACACCGAATTCTCTATAAAGCACAACAATGGCAACGACAATGATGACGGCAACGACGACGACGACAATGTTTTCAACCGACGAACCACAAATACGCGACACCATAAATTTCTAATTGCGAGACAATCTAGAATTCTTGTTTTTTTTTTTTTAATTTTTTTTTATTTTTTTTTTTTATTTTATTTTTTTGCTATATTTTGCTGGAAAGTTTCAGTGGCATTTTTCTGGTTCACATTTGTGAAATCCAAAAATTGTATTCTTAACTATCATCGAGTAATTGATTTTTTTTTTTTTAAATACACATTTCAACGGTATTCACGGTTAGGAACATAATTTTTGTTGGTTTTTATCCAAATTAAAAAAAAAAATAAATAAAAGGATTATTAGAAAAATATCACAAATTTCGTTCGATTTGGTCAAAAGTCACAAAAAAACTCTTACTCGCGTTTTATGTGACGTTTGTCAAAAACGATGTGAAATGACAGGAGCAACGAAAACGCGGCGACAATAATAACAGTGAAGGTTCATAGTATGTGGAGTACGTACGTGAAGTGTATAGAATATTTGTGTGCGTGTGTGTACGCAGCTGTTGAGAAGCAGAAAAATATCATCATGCATGTGCATTTGAATGTACAGACAAACTTAACTAACATACATTGACATTTTCAAACAAACGCAAACACGAGGATTCATTTACCAAAAAATGTGTAAAACCTGTCTTGTCTATCTATGCAGCACGCATTTCACTATGTTGTACGATAAAGTGAAGGAATATGCAAAAGCCTTTAACTCGTAATTGATGTGATGAAAATCTATTTTGTTTTATTCTAATCGCCTGAAAGGAAGATATTTTTTATGATTCTCAGCAAATCATTTTATTTATTTAATAGGAATATAGAAGAACAGCCTTGAAAATAACAAAATTTTAACAAAAAATAACATGACGTTTATAAAACGTTTCATATAACTACTCTCTCTCTCTCTCTCTCGCTCTCTCTCTCTCTCGCTCTCTCTCTCTGTCTGTCTGTCTTTCTCTCTTCTTTGCTTTGCTCTCATCGATGATTTTCTCTCGTTCGTTTTTTTAACATTCTCTCATTTCTGTCATTTTTGTCTTTTCTTTATCACAATCTACGCATCACCGCTGAACATTTAACATTTTGATGCTTTTGATTAGCATCTCGTTCAAGTGTTACACGCTAGTTAAGGGTGCTTTCTTGTCATCAGTACGGCATCCCCGGTGCCATTGTTCGTCTCATTGTTACTATTATTATCATTATTACTATTAAACTCTGAGCATCTCTGTTGTCAATAAAAGCTTTAAGACGACAAGCATATGTTATCATCAGTAGAAGCTTTCTCTTTAGTTTATGTAAAATGCTTACAGCAGCTTCCCGTTTATTATTGATTTTTCCTTTATTTTTGACATCTGTCACATAACTGCATTGTTGTGTATCATTTTGTTGCATATCGTTGTTGTTAGATGAAGACACCTATCAATTCAGTTTTGAAAGATAGTCAAGAAGGCGTACCGTTGTGCTTAAAGTGAATTAATTTTTTATATTCGTTGTAATAAATATAAGGTTTGTTTTTATTGAAAAATTGGCGAAATGGAAATTAATTTTAAATAACACACAAACGATTCTGCATCCTCGTTGACATCTTTGTGGGAAGTGCCTAACAATTAACTTCGGGAAATACTTACAGTGTTGCAAATGAAACGTGGTTAACTTAACAATGGTTCGACCAGAAGCAGATAAGAGGAATCGAGTCTTCTCTTCATCAATCGTAACCAACAGACGGTATACGAACTTAAATAAACTACTAAAGCCTGCATTACCCAACTGCATATATACACCTTTCTCTCAATTGTATTAACTCAGTAGTAGGTGCACTTTCCCTCAGTTACTTCTTATATTCTTTTTTTTTTTGGCTTGCTCCGTCACATCTTACAACTCTTTATTCGAATCCTCGTACTCTCCAATTTAATTGTTATTTGTTTATTCTTATAGATATTTGCTAAGCATAAATTTATTTATTTATTTATTTATTATTTTTTTCATTTCACTGGCTTAGAGCTTTGCTTCCGCGGTGATGACAACAAGCAACGTCTTTGCCAGGGTCTTATCAAGCTACGCACGAAAGTTACTGGCTGCGTAATCGAAGGATCTGAAGAATGCTGACGAGATGATTTCAATTTACGAGATCAGAGTAATATTTAAAATCGTAATAAACTCGAAAAGGTGTTACTGATGCCGGTTAAAATTTTTCATTAAGCGATTAAATTAAAACAAACACTTGTTTATTTTACGTCTTTCTCATATTCTATTTCTTACATAATTTTTTTAATAATATTTACTATCCAACAATGAGCATAGCATAGCATTAATGTGCAAAAATTAAAAAAAAAAAGAAAAAATTGGATATAGATTTTTCTCGAACAAGGCCTGGGGATTTCACAGCACCTTCGATTGGCAACTTTGCAAGGTACCGCGATTAAGTAGTAATTAAACGATACGATTGAGCACATACAGTAAAGGGAAAGAGTAAAGTAAGAGACTCGAACTCTTCGGCATGTTCTAATACGTTTCTTGCCTTTTAGTTCCAAACGAGATCATTTCAATTTCATTAAAACTATTCTCTTGAAATGTTAGGAACCGATTTATTTAGACAACGTGAAATTTCCTCTTGTCTGGGTGAACTTTACAACTTTTTAATTTTTAGTTCCAATAATTATTTTCGGAGACTAATTAATGAGATTCTATGTCTTTGCGCAGCAAGCATATTGGGAAACATATGCTAGTTAAGTGAGAGATACATTCATATTCCGCTTACAGATTTCAGTAAATAACACATCAATAAATAATTAGTGGAACTGGCACATCTATATCCATTTTATTTTCAAAAAGGGTCGATCTTAAATAATGAGTTACAGTTATAGTAGTTTTAGTGACAATACAAAGCAATGAATAGACAAATTTCAATTTCTGGTGTTGAAAAGTTTCGGCTAAAAGTCCCCATTCATCGAAAGGAACAATTTATTGCTGGTTCATCAATTTTAAATGGCATCGCGCGAACACCAATGCCGCTGAACGCAGTGAATGCCCAAGAAAGAAAATGATTGCAGACAAAAAAGTGGCAGCAAATGAAAAAATCTTGAAAATTTCACTCGATAATTGAAAATCGCGTTTTGAAAAGACTGCCGATATCCGGAAATTATTAAAAGACAGTATTATTCACTATTTTGGACGAAAATTTGAGCAAGAAAGAGCAGTTTTCCAAATAAGTAAGGCCTTCACTCAAGAGCAGAGAAAGTGCGCTGCATCGTTCAGCGAGAAAATTTACTTGAATTGAAGCTTGAAATGCTGCCCCTTGCCTTCTGCCGCAAAAAAAATTCATATCATATAATGCAGTCATTGCGGACACTGAGACATATTTTGAAAGTTTCAATAAATCGTGCAATGAAAAAACGTAGAAAAATTGTGGAGAAATGTTGGACTAATTTTATCACTTTAAAAGGACTGATAAATAGAGTAACCAAGGTAAAATGCTAGTGAGTAAATTCAAACTTTGCAGAAAATCAATATATTTTTTTCTTATTTATTCTCGGACGTTATTGATGAAAGCATTAAATTTAAAATAAATATATATTTTTGTATTGAAAACAAAACCTCTACTTCGTGACTCTCAAGTCTTCACTTATTTGGTCTTTCTTTCAGAGACGTACTTTAATTATTTTTGTTTTCATAGACAATACTTTGGTCGAATAAATTCTAACTTTTCATGTACAGTTTCTTCAAGGGTAAACGTGCATGAAATGCCATTGAATACTATATGTATAATATATATATGTAATATATATAATACTATATACTTATGCTGTTATACAAACCCCCTTTCTGTTTGTATAATAAACAACTCATATACAGCACAGCATCGGAAGACGACCACTTGTGTTGCTGATAAGCACAAATTATATACTCAAAATTAAAGAGCGGGGATGTAGTAATTTTATCACATGTATTTGGACAGATTCCGATATATTCATCAGAGAGAAAGTAAAGTATATTCGCTTTCGATTAAGATCATATTGTGAGTCTATGTTTGGCGTCTTTTGTGAAATATGTTCATGATTGGAATTTTGAAAGGAAATTTGAAGGTATATGCATTTTACTTTGGCGGAGGACGTTATACGCTTGATATTGTGGCAACAAAAGTGCAGCAAGCGAACACAAAAAAATTGAAAGTTTTAATGTGAGTAAGTAACCTGCTACGGTGCTATTGTCATGTAAAGTTGCGTTAGCAGTTTACACCAATTATCAATTAGTTCCTTTGTATTCTCTTATCCGCAAACGGACGTGATGTATTTTTCTTCTTGTCCGCAAATATGCTATTTATTTTAAAAAATTGTTCTAACAAGGCGATAAAGCTTTTAATGACTTGTCTAAGAAACCAAACAACTCATGATAACGATTTTCTACAATTTTTCACTTTTCCCCTTGTTGCTGAAGTATTTTAAGTGCGCTGTGACATGCATAAGTTACGTCTTGGAACTGGATACAAGGTATTCGACATTTTGTAAAAAGAGTGAAACTCGCTTTGATTTGCTTACGATACGAGAATCTTTGTAGCCAACTATTTTTGGAATAATCAGAACCATAATACTACGACATTATTATTTCATAAGAATTTCCCACAAATCTTTCTCTCTCTCTCTCTCTCTCTCTCTCTCTCTCTCTCTCTCTCTCTTTCTCTCATTTAAATAAACAAAAAAAATTTAAAAAAAAAAAGGTCTGCCTTCAATAATCCTAAATTGTTATTGAATCGGACGCCACGTTAGCGTGGACGCAAATAATATTGTATTTAAGCGTAAATGCTTTTTTGTTGCATCATTTTAAGAGAGAAAAATTTTTTTACGGCAATTTTTAGCATAAATTCAATGTGACTTCTATTCTTGCATCGTCACCTTACTTGTGCCCGTATTCCTTCCGCGCTTCTGCATCTCTTTAACTGATAGAAAGTCAACAACCTCTTATCCTTCTTTAAAATCTGACTGGTGGCGGCTGATGTTGCATATTGCCAGCTGTTAAAGTTAATTAAGAAAACAACAAAATATAATAAGTACAAGAAGGTAAGAAAAGCAAAAACAAAAATGAATGCTTCAACGAAAAAAAAAAAAAACAAAACCATTGCGAAAAAAGTAATCTTTACAGATGCACACACTAATATACCATATATATATATATATATAAACACATACATGTATGATTCATATATGTTGCTGCACAAACACACACGAATCGGGAGAGAAGGAAATCATTTGATCGCACAAAGAAAACAAAATCCCACTAATGTGCTTAAATAAATTTTCCCCATTTAAGCCAATTAGTCCAGCGACGAACGTTTTGTTTCATGTCAACTGTTCTTGTTGTTGTATTATTTTTTTTTTATTTTTTTTATTTTTCGTTTGCTACTCAAAGTGCTGTACTGACAACGGACTTTTTTTCTTTCCTATACATATATCGTTGGCTGCCTTTTATTATATTTTTTTAGTGTAATCAAAAAGCATCCGTGGGATTAAAAATGGTAGTCGTTCGATATATAAAAAAAAATTGTTTTTTTTTCCTTTGGATTTGTACTATTTCTGGTAACCGTTGACTGATACTGATTGTAAATTGTAGGCTTGTTTTACGCACATTTTCCCTTGTTGTTGTTGCATTTGTTTTGTTTTTTTTTTGCGCAAAGTTTCAAAAACAATTTTTTCTTATTAGTTTTATTTATCATTTAAGGTTTTACGCGCTGCTTCACCAAGTACTTGTTTGGGATTATTGCAGTGCAATTAAGCCAAAATGTCAACAGAAGTCTACAGAAAATTGTTGTTCGTAATGAAGCAACGCCACGACGACGACAACAACAAAAACAAAAATAACAACAATAATAACAGCAGCAGCTACACGTAAAACAACAAATCGTTTGTTTGTCTTGTCGGTTTTTTGTCTGATTTTTTGATCTGCGCTAAATGTCTTTAATACCAACGTAATTGCCATTAAAAGCTAAACGAACCCTTTAATTCATCAGTTTTTGATATTTTTTCCTTCTTTCATTTTCATTTTTGTTGTCATCTCATGCTATTATTAAACCATATTTTGTAATTTTGAAAATCATAAACTTTGTCACACATTGCTAAAAACGGAAGTATACGCACAGCATACACATGTACATCGTTCGCATCATCATACAGTTTAATCGAAAATCTTTTCATTTAAGTTCTTTTTTGATTTTAAACTTCGTTTACTTTTAGCTAAATATGCTATTTACGGCATAAAAGGCACAGTTTATGTTCATAATTTGTTGGCAATGAGGGCATTTTATGAAATTTTATGTAGTCCATAAACCATCATACGGTTGACATTTGTCATTTATGTCAATTCCCTTACGAATTTTTATCCACATCAGAGTAAATATTGTATGTGCGTGACTTTGTGCGCTTATATGAGTACTTTTCGACATTTGAATCGCATCGCTTTTGGTAACACATTGAAACAATGACTTGAAAACCTATAATACAAAATTTTTCCGAACAACTTTAACCTTTTTAATCGATTTATTGCTAGAGATGATATACATTAATGTGCTGTTGTACGTCTCTTCAAGCCCTCTACATGTCTTCTCTCACTTTAACTATTACTTGCGTAAAGTTTTTAATCTTGTGTTTTATTCTCAGCTTTCCTTTTTTCTTTAGCTTTCTTGTGATTTTCAACCAGACCCTCTATGAGGACTACACACACAGCAGAACATAGTGAACAGAAAAATAATTATTGCCTAATATGTAGGTAATACAAAAATGATAAACTAATGCAAACAAAAGCAAAACAAAAAAAGTATTAGCTCCACAAGCCTTTTTATTGTCCTTCAAAAGCGTTCTCCTGGATGGTCGATATATCCTTGCTCAACCCACCATTACAGAAATCATAAAACTCAAAAGATCAATTTTGATAAAAAGATCTTAACCTTGGGAAAGGTACAAACGGCAAACGCTTGTCTTTTAATTCTTTGAAAGAGAACAAGGGAAGCACATTATAGTCACAATAATTGGGTCTCAGTTTGGAGTGCCCGTTCGTCCTGACGATGTAACCACTTTCAGTGCTGATTTCTCGCTTCAGATAGCCAGATCCACATCATCTGTAGCCAGATGCAGATGTGTATAATCTTCTAAGAACTAAAACTTCCCCCGTATATTTGTATATTTCCGATGGAAAAGTCCATAGACCATTTTAATAATTTCTGACATTTCTTAGGGAAGCTTATGAGGACTGGTTAAGATTGAGAAAATATCCCAAAGCCATCAGCGCCTCGTTTGTTGCGAAAGATGGATAGAATGATCCCATATAAGGGACTTAGGAAAAATTGCACAAGTTACAAGATCAATTGAGGAAAGATTGCCTAACCAAGAAATTTCTGCACAAAAAATTTAAACTTTTTTTCTTTGAAGAAACTCAAGAATAAATTTTACAAGTTTCGTTGGCGTAAAATCCATTTCACAATATTTGTAGTCCCAAATATAGGCAGGTGGGCGGACAATGGCAGAATACAATGGCAGAGTAGCTATGTTTATTATTGAAAATTTGTTGATTCATAAACATCGAGAAAACTTTAAAGTCACGAGTTTACATAATATGTGAACTTGATGGACTATATTACAAACTCTATAATATAGTAAATATATTTCGTGGATTCAGCAGTGGAAGTGATTCATACGTTGCTTACGTAAATTTGTGTATATATATATATATATACACATATACATAAATATACATATATATATGTATATATATACACATATACACTTCCTAAAATTCTTAATCATTTACTTTGCCATGAAATAAAAGTTTATCAAAAGTCTTTGTTTAAATCGGAACACCCAAACACGATCATGAGAGCGGGCCAATATTTTTCTGCATATATTAAAAACAACTCGCCTTGACTAGAACATTGAATACAAAATGGTATCCTGCATCTCTCTAGTTAAAGTGTAAACGCACCCCATAGGGTTGATTTTATTCAATTGGCGTAAATATCGCTTTATTCTGCAATTTTAAGTTTCCGTTGAACAAAAAGTTATCGCAAACTGTCTTCTTCACGTTTGGGTTTGCGATCTCTTCTTCTCTATTTCTCTCTACTGTTTTGTCTCATTTTTCTCTCCCTCTTTCCCGTTCTCGTTGTCATAAGGACTCTCTTCGTTCTCTTTTTATCTCTATCTCCTAACTCTTTCTTTCTTTTCGCCAAAAGTTTCCAGGCTTAGAGTACAGAAGATTAGAGGAAACGATTAAAACTTGGGTTCGAGGTCCATTATCCGACAATGAGTGAAAAAGTCTCGAAGTTGGGAAGTGCGAAAGACGTTGAAGAATCCCTCTGGCGACCTCTCAGAAGGCACACCAACAATTCATTGCCTCTTCAGTGATGAATGAGTTCGTGTACTTCGGTCAATTCTCCAAATTCTATTTGATCAAGCAATACATGAATTTATATGACTCGATTTGCTTTAATACGAGTCATCTGAATGAAATCATCAGTAAATTAAGTTTCAATTCATTTAAATTGTTGTAAGATCGCGGGCTCTTAGCGTGACAGCGTTGCTTTCAAGATTCTTACAAAATGCTGTTACGAAAAATCTTTTATTTTTTTTTTTTTAATAATTCATTGTTGTTTGTTTTTAAAACATGATCGTTAATCACAGAGATTTTATACTTATCGTTCGCTACTGTGTAGGCAAATATTTATTCATTTCTTTAAATATGTGATAGATTTGCTTACTTAAACGATATAATACACACGCAGACAGGTAGACATGTAAATTTTACTGTGCACGTCATACTTGATAATATTTATTCTGTAAAATACACCGCCATTGCTTTCGCAGCGATAAGAGAGATGTTAACGTCACATAAACACAAAATGTATTAAAAGAAGTTAAAAAGTTATTATACTCGGGCAAATACGCTCCATCACGCCGCTTAACACCAGTCTTCACCTATCTTCGTCATAAAGTCCAGAAACAAATTTTAATACAAAGGCTTACTAATCATAGGCAAACCTTACGTGAAGAGAGGTCCAAAAAACAGACGTTTGTGGTCTAAGCTTAGCACAGTAAAAGTAAAAGGTCAAATTTCTATTTTAAACCAATTTTCGTCATAAAATACTACAAATTAGACTTTATTTCCAAAAAGAGCCTGCTTTGTGGGAAAAATTTATTGCATGTAGAAAAGGGCCCAAAACATTATTCCACTCCATCCACATTTTTCACATTCACTTAATGTTCAGATATACTACCTTTCAGCGTTTTTTTGTCGACATATATTATATTTTGGCTAATTGGTGCGAGACATTATCAAAATTCTCCTTTCCATTTCCACAGCTTTAGGGAAAAACATGTTATGACATGTTATGTAAGCAATTATCTGAAAAATTACGATATTTAGCTTAAACGTTAAATAACCCGGGCAGACAGAATACGGATAGAAATCTTGAAATCGATTCGAAAAAAAAGAGATCGTATAATAAAACTCCTACAGGAAGAGAAGAGAGAAGTTGTGCAGGATATAATAAATAAATGGAAGGATAACCTTGAAATCGCTCTTTTTAATAATAGTCTGTCCGAAAGGTTTGTTGAGAGATTTTAAAGATCAATTAATTTTGTCATTCTGTTTGAAATGCTTGAAAAATGCATTGGTGGCTCAGTAAGGCAAGGCTTCTCGAATAGTGTTTCGCGGATGGCTCGTAAACGCATTACGTATTTGTTAGTTCTTCTCCCACTCTCTCGGTTAAAATGCTAATTGAATTGGTTTTATCTAAAAAAGGAACATCTACGAAGCAAATTTTAAATCCGCGTACCGATTGGAAGGAGAGGGTCGAAGTAAAGACGTTATGTTATACTTTACATCATTTTTGTTGTATTAGTTGAGTATACGAAATTTTGAGCGCAGATACCTTCGAATTATTTATTTACAAGAGACATCACATAGACGAGCAGACGGTCAGATGGACATGCTTAACTCGATTTAGGATCTGATGCTGATCAAGAATATACATATATATATGTATACTTAGTGGGGTCTCTGATGCTTCCTTCTGGGCGTTGCAAACGTTTTGACAAAATGAATATACCCCTCATCCTTCGGTGATGAGTCTAGAAAAAAATATTATAAATTCAACTGAGCTTACTTTAATTGTAGTTGAGAAATAGTGCCCAAAACTAAAATAGTGCCTAGAATCAAAATCGATCAAACTAAGCCAATCCGACCATTAGTTGCCGAATGCTAAACGAATATTATTCCTATTAAATAGCTAACGCATATAGCGATCTAACGAGAAATTTTGTCGACGATATTTTAATTGAGTGTGAAAATGGTACCAATCGGCCAAAGACTATTTAAGAAAAATTCTATTCGCTTTTAGTACCCAGGATAGCTTGATGTGTTGTATTTTCAAGAGCAAAAGTTTTTTTTTAGAATTTCAAATATTCAGCATGTCGTACTTAATAAATAGGAACTAGATGAGATATATTTTTGTGCTCTTAAAGCTCGCATGCATCAAAATCACGTAAGTCGATTACTGTATAATTTTTAGCATGCTTTAGCGTGAAAATAGTAAAGCGCATCTATCAAAAATTGGCCGTAAAAATATAATGATAGCCTAAAGCTATGTTAATGCTACATATAAAAACATTGGTAAACATGCTTTGCTTATATATATATATATATATATATATATATATATATATGATATCAAAAGAAAATTATGCAATGGTATAAAGAAAGGAAGAGAAAGGTATTCTTGGAAGGTGTTCTTTCTCTCATTTTTTAGCTTAAATGACATTTAAATAAATTAAATTTAAATGAAACAACAATTAATCTTAGTTACAGCGTTTTTTTTTTTTTTTAATAGGAAGAGGTACTAATGGAAAATGTACGACGAAAAATATAAGAGCAGTATATATAAACTTCAGCTTACGAAAAACTTTGAAAGATCTAACTACCATTGTTACTTCGCTTTTATTAATTATGTATAAAGCAATCCTATGCAAAAAAAAAAGGATGAAAAACCATTCAGCTTTAAATTTAACTTTGCTCCAACATTTTTAATGATTTATTTAAAAAGGCAAAACCCTGCAATCCATAGGAGACAATTCCACTCAATGTTGATAGCTTGTATAAGTGAGGACTTTTTGGAACTAGAGATAGAAGAGTGTAACAGTCTGGTCTGACGACCTGTAGAGTGCCTAACTTTCAATCGCACCTAAGATAGAAAGAGTTGAAATTGCAGCCCTGTTAAGCGGAACTTGCTTAGCAAGCAAAATTATAATTATAAATATATATATTTATAATACATATATATATAAATGTAAGAGCAATAAATATATATATATAAATGTGTAAGCAAGTAAGAACTGATGACGAATTTTTCTTCATGAAATAGCTACCTTTACTGACTTACTGGAAACGAAAAACTTTTCGAATATAGCGTTAAACTTAAAAACCACCTTCTTCCCTCCTCCTTCGTTTATGCTTTCTGAAAATACTCCTTTCCTGATTATCTAAAATGCAGATGGCTTACCTACCTCTAGAAAATCATTCAATTTTGTTCCCCAAATCCTTTTATGTTAATACCACGTTTTCCTAACTTATCTGCCCAACGATCTCTTACTATTCATGTTGCTGGATATTGGAATGCCTTACCACTGCTGAGTCTGAAATCCTTCGATGATTCCTTGAAAAGTTCAGCAGGCGACACTGCTAAAATCGTAATTTATATTTTCTTGCTGGTTAGAAATTGTCGGTTACGTTAAATGTTAATTTACTTTTATGTTAATTTTTCTTAGGTTAAAGATTCTCTATTAACTTGAGGTGTAAGATAATAAATAATCCCACATAAAACATCTTTCACTTGTTCCATGCACATGCTACTGAAACAAAAACCAAAACAAAAGGGGTCGACTGAAAACATGGGCACTAGCCAGCAATAAATTCGCTTGAAGAGTTTAATTTAATGTAAGGCAGCCATTTTAAATAAAAAGCGTTTATAGCATTTTTGTTTTTTCCTTATAATTAATATCATGTGTTATGACATTTCCTTAAGCCAACTAAACAAAAGGAAACTGACAGTGTTAATGAAAATGAATGATAAAACGCAAAGGCTGGGCATTTATTGCGTTTTTCTTTTTGCACCCACCTCCTTGCTGTAAGATGGTACAGTTAGACTAAATATATTTTTGGGTGATATTTGGATTACAGATAAAAAAAAAAAAAAAAAAAACTCATTATATAACAGCCACAATAACGCAAAAGCAAAGCTGTTTCATTATTGAATCGTTTCTTAAATTCTGTAGAGAGAAAGTGAATATTTTTTATTTCTTGGAACTTAAAGAACTCATTAAAATTACAATTTTCAAGAAAATTCCTATAAATAGTTCTTTTGAAAAATTGTTATTTTTGTTGCGTGTCCTTCCCTTCGTTTAATTTTTATTATTATCAAATCTAGAACCCAGAAGAGCAGATGTGGTACAAACTGTTCTTATACTATCTCGTAGCAAACTAATGCGAATTATCACACAAGACCATGTGACTCGCCTCCTTTTTTTCTTGTATTGTTACGGGTAAACGATGAGAAATGCATTAAAAATCATTCAAGGCATCAAAAAAAAAAACACTTAGTACAATATTCTCAACATTTCACGCCAATTACGCCAATATTTTTGAGAAGATGTTATCAAAAATATGATAACATAACAACCAGTGCATGCAAACGCAGACACCTAACCTATAAGATAACTATAAGAAAAAATATTCAACCTTTGCATATATACTGGATGTTGTAAGAACTCAAGCTGGTAGTGCCCCGGGGCTCATATTCTGATTAACGAGGAAGTACTACCCTTCGATACGTTCTTCCACAAGAGAACCGTTCGAACCAACTGAGTAAACTATCCCTTAACAAGTTAGTTGTGTAATTTGTTTTTAAAAGTCCTTCACGTAGTGCGTAATTAACGTCAATTAAAGATCACTTCTTATCTTATCCTTACTATGCATGGCACAGGGAATAACTTCTATACCAAAGAGTGCAACCAAATTTTCTAACTTGTACCATGTTATGGAGAAAACATGCCACACAATGAGATCTATTGCATTTTTATATCTATATCTCTACATTATTACAAGTCGAATGTACGAAAATGAAGAAACGGGTTGACGTCAGGCGAAGTTAATTGATTTAGGTGAACGTCAACACTAAGGCAGCATTAATTGGCAAACCCCACGGAGCGATCATTTTTAATTGCCGGTCGCTGATTGGTATTGTTTTTTAGCGGAGCAACCCGTTGCATAAAAGAAAGTAAAAAGCATCTGATTCTATCGTCTTGAAAGTAGAATCAAATCTAATTATTAATGAACGCTTTCGGAGTATTTCCTCTGCTTATTGACTCGTGTCCGTCGTAGTGGTTATGGCATTGTCGCAATGTTTCTCTTATGAGAGACATTACACTGGCAATGCGTGTCCTAGAGCTTGTATTTGCCCACTTAATAGTCTACTCGAATTCTATCGGACCACGGAAACCTATTTGTTATGACTTGATTTCATTAATTTGTAACAAAGTGGAAACATCGTTGCATGTGTAATCAATAGCAAAAGAAAAAGCAATAATATATAAAAAGTCGCAATGTTTTTGTAAAGTCACAATTAAAATTTATTTTAAATTTCTTAACAGTCAAATGAATATGCATAGAATAATTGCCAGGAGGACTTACTACAAAACGTTTCCCTCAAATTTATTTATATGCAGCTTAATGAACAACTAAATCGAAATGATTTAATGGCAATAAACTTTCTATTGAATTACAAACTGAAAATGTAATTATAGTATAGTTTACTAACAATTAACTTTACAAGATACAGGAGCTTTTCTATTCATAATATTTGTTAATAGTCAAGCGGTATTCTTATTAATTTCATTATAAACCCTGGGAAATGCTTAACCAGCTTTTTCTTCTTCATGCGCCGCTACAAAGGGTTGTAATGAGCATGGGCATGAATATGTTTGGACTGACCTACAGGACAATTCCCACGGAACTACGGACTGAAAGCAACCTATGGATGAAACTTTTGGGCAAAGATAACGGACGCAGCATACCTGGAACCTGTAGCAACCTGTAGCTCGTTCGATGGGGAAGCTCGTGCTGTCGGTTGCATGTATACTAATCGTCCAAGTAAACTATGCACGCTGCAGTTTGTTTATGTCGTTCATCGCCTCCTTGCCCTCCCTAGCTTTGAATCTCCATGTAGGATCCTCCTTTTTTCAATCTTGCCAAGTCAAATAAAGGTCTTGCAAGATTTTAGGTTTATGTGATGAACTCTAAAAGACCTTTCGCGCTGTACCAGAACTTTAAGACAATCATGATTTTTTTTTGTTACTTCTACAGGAAAGGCGATGACCTACAGTCTGAGGACAGTCTAAGGAAATTGAAAGGCAATTTACATTACCAGTTTTTGTGGTAAGTCGTTAAGGACACACATTTGACTCAAGAATTTTATTGTAGTTAATGAACCCATTCGGCTCTATAAGCCATGACACGGTCATCCAAAGGCCATAGAGTATTTTCATGGAATTTTTGAATAAATGAATAAAATTTCATTATATAAGCAAATTATTAAAAATTCATTGTACGCCTACTTGTAGCAAAAATTGCATTCATTCGTACTAATGTTATGAGCGTAAGACTTCAAAGGCTTAATTAAATTATCTCACACCACCAGAAACGAAGAAATGTGTAATAAATCATTATAATCATTTCGCAGCTACTTACTGCTCATTTTAGTTCGTTCGTAAGAGTTTAAATTCTTATTAACTAATAATGAGTTTGTTACGCGATAATTACCCGGCTGACTGTTCCAATAATATGTCGACCGGTTACTGTGAGCATTGCATACCTGTCACATTTGCCATGTTTCATTATAAATAATATTATTAATGTTGGTTAGAGTTTTTGTGACATTGCTTAATTGTTGGTGGTAAAACATGGGCTTCTTATCACAATTAATTGACTTGAAAAATAATATAAAGAAACAGTTGCACGCAACGACAAAAATTCAAATAAGTAAAACTAGCTAATAATTAACACTGAATGTGTAAAGAAATATGTAGTTTTTCCTTTCTTCATATTGAGTTGATATCCGCCACTTGTTCATATATATATATATATGTATATTTACATTCATATCAAATTAATGATGAAATTATCAGTACGGGCTTTGACCAAGAGGAAATAATAACTTGCAAGTTATTGCGAACGAAGGAAGACTTATAGGTGACATAAACTTGGTTCGTTATAACAAATAAAACAAGAAATTATTCTTTTCTTAATCACTAGAATGTGTGTGAAAATCACTTGTTGACCGTAGCTTCCGCAAATATATGAATGTGAATATCTTTTCAATTACAATTATCATGAAAAAATTAAGAAACTCTTTCTATATGTTTTTAATGCTTAAATTCAATCTTTCATTAAAAATCTTTGTCGTAAAATGTAATTAAAAATTTCTTGTTATGATCTACGAAGATAATGCAAAGGAAAGTCAAGTTAATAGTTAATAATAATTTTATAGCCATCATCATCGTAGCGTATATTAAAACTGTCATTCAAGGAGTAGTAGTAGAAGTAGTAAACGGCAAAACTCGCCTGCCGGGGTGAAAATAAAAAATGTTTTTTCACATCATTTCAGTCTTTCCTGTTTACACTTAGAGCAAAGTGTTGCAGGCTACGTTCAGTAAGCTCTTGTTATAATATAAAGATTATCTTAGTTTAAACAAAAAAAAATTCTTCTTCAAACATAACATATTTTAGAAGACTGAACACAATATAAAATAAAAATTTTAAATCAATCAAAACTTTTTTACCTACAAAGCTATAAATACGGACACGTCATTAAAAACTTACTTCTAAGTACTGAAGGATGACAATACATGCTACCTTGTCATTACATTCGTAAGCCCATAAATAACAGGAGCTTAAATAAAGATTACTTACCATCAGCGAAGATGTCTCATTACTGTTATCTAAATCGACGTATTGAAGTGTTTATTACGCACAACCATTCCTCGTACAAGCGGATCAATTATACGAAACTTTTTTATTCACTTATTTAAGATAAGATACAGAATAGATATGATATAAATCAAGCCAATGTGACCTATGTTGTATCGAAACCTATTTCATGCGAGACTTTAAAATAACATAAGTCAAGGCAATATGTATCGTATTATATCGAAAGCAAGGCAAGGTAAAAATTTTATGATATCCTAAATCTTGTTCCAAACATGCTTATAAATCCTATTATTCCTCTTATGGACGATAAATTTGAAAAAAACATTCAAAGGAACACATCCGATTTTTTGAAATCGTGTTATATAGATGTAAATTTTGAATCCTGCTGCTTGGAAACTATGTTTAACAAGTACCTGTAGGTAAAGAGTGTCTATGTTGTCGCACCCATTGCAAAATAAGCGAACAATAAAAAAAGGAAGGGAAGGTTTGGCAGCATAGCAGTTAGATATGAGCAGTAAACTTCAACCTTCAACCCCCATCATTTTACCGAGTCCCGTTCATCCATTTGTGTCTGTAACTATCACAACTTGACTTGACTTGGCATGCTTGGTGTCTTTACATCACATTTAAAAATGCAAACAGTAGAGAGGAAGGTACCAAAATATTTTCTTCAATGTTTTTTTTTTTTCAATGTTTATTTAGGTGCAATGTTATTTAGTTAGGTTAGGTTAAAGACAAGAAGAGAACTTTGAATAAAAAGATTTGCAGTAGAAACTCCCTATAACACGATAAGTCTTTGCGTTTTGTATGAATCCCTATCGTATGCGTTACCTAGCTCATAAAAATACTTCTACAGTCCACAGCGTTTAATTTACTTGTGATACATATTCAGGATAACTAATCTTTTAATAATCAGGATTAAGACACTACATGAAAATAATTTTTATCGCCCTTAAATCGTAGATGTTTTTTTTTCACAAGAGAGACAGCGGGAGAGAAACGAATAAAAATTCATCAACACACATTTTCTATCTCATTCTTTTACCGTTTTGTATGATCTTCTTTTAGCGATTGTCTTTCGCCATTTTTTCGCCGTTTAGTTAATGCGACGCCGTCGTATATGAACGTTATTTACGTATTATAGAAAGAGTCTACCGTACTGAGTTACGTACTGGATCTCCAAGATTCGTCGTAAGCCGACGCTCTTTTCTTTGTAGTTTCCTTGGACATTGGATATCATTCATCAAAGCAAATAAAATCAATCTGTGCTTAACTATGATTTGATTTATTAATTAAACTAAAAACTCAATGTTCATAACGAACAATAAGTTGTAGAATTAGTCAGCAATAAAAGTCAAAATTAATTACGTTCGTGAAGAATTACTTCTCTACTCGAAAATGACATGATACTAAAAATGTTATAGTAAGATGAAGATTTTATATTAAGAGCGATGATAAATTCGCAGTAATAATGAAAGTCGTTATATTTTTTCTCACAGATAACTATTGTAGAACGCATTGAACATTTCAAATTCAAACTGCATCAGTGTCTCGAGCTAGTCCGTAGTTTAAAGGAAGTTTTGTAAGAAACCCCACTTTTTGCCCGTTGATTTTCTATGCACTTCAGCCTATTACCTAACCTAACCTAAAGCCAGCTTGTACTCAATTGAATGAGACAGAGAACGAAAACAAAAAGTATTCGTAAGTAATTGGTTCAGAGACGTAAAAAAAATAAATTACCATAGAAAAATGAATGGAAGTACTTTTATAGCGTTATACAAACATTTTAGAAAGTTACGTTACACTTACCCACGAGCAGCAAACAAAAACGCCGAACGTTACTTTTTGGAAAATAGAAGACCTACCTGTAAAATAGAAAGAAAATTGTTGTAAATTTCATGCAAAAATGTGTTATGTACGTATAACGAAAGTAAAAAAAAGAAATATTTAGAAAAAAGCATAATCGACAAAAATTTGGTGCCCCCATCGTGATCAGTAGCAGTACAATTCCCGTTGTTTGTTAGGTATAGACCTTAACAAATAAATAAAAAATGAATACAAGTGATGACTGCTTAGCATATCGTGGGACATTCAGGGCCCGGCCCTTATCCGTATGACAGAACGACGGTCGGAGAGAAGTGAGAAAAGGGAAGGAGACAGGCAGTGGCCGCAGACTAGTGGCTATACTCAATCGGTAAGTGTTACGCCTTTACGTGACTGAACCCTCACTACAGCTACGACCAAGTATGCTTTACTTCACTGAGATTAGAGCCTGCGATACTTATGTACTCGACTACTCATGAGCATCCATTGACCCATTATCAGTGAACTTGTACTCAAAGTCACACTAGTCGTTTTTAATTAATAGCGGGTCCGGATATTAAAGTTACCCGTCCTTTTTGCACTGAACCTTTTCATGCGACGTTTTTTAGAAATCAATCTTTGTTTTTTTTGAATTTGTGAACGTTGGTTGTTCCGTTCCCGGAAATTTGCTGAAGTTTTGTTGAAAACCCTTAAAAAATTGTCCGCTTAACTACATTTCAGTATCTTGAAGCATCTTGAACCAAATCTTGTCAATTTATTTATAACGTACAAAATATGGAGTTCTAACGTTATATCGCATCATCGATCACGCCTATTAACACCAGTGTCTCCATTTTACAATGGGTGCTGAGCGAGAGTCGCAATCGACCTAAGTAAGACGAACACTAAAGAACTAACTTTCTTCCAACGCGAAATTCTTCAACCAGACAACAGTTGTAGTGAAGACTACATAAGAAAATTTTAATGTCTTTTAAAAATTCTTTTAGATTTGGTTATTTCCTTAGAAATATATTTCACACCCTCTTCTGTTAAGTGAGATGAAAATATTTTTCTTTTTTTCTTTTTTTTTTTTTTTGATTATTTTAAGAATTCGTATTTTCTAAAAATTTCTTTCTAAATTTAATACAATTGGTTACATCATCTGATAGTGAAGTTAATCTTGAATAGAAGTTCACGCTTTCCTAAAATGTTATCGCTTTGTTTGAATACATTTTGTATTTTCCTATTTTTCCTGCTATTGTCTGTGTCGGTTTTTATTCTTTCACTTCATTTAGATTTCAGTCCGATTGTATGTGATATGAACCAAATTGTCCTTGCTTTTCTATCTCTTAAACTTCTTCTGTCATCTGCTTAAGTATTATTAGAAACAACAGTTGAAATATTTGGTTATTGATGTTGCTATTGTTGTTGTTGTTGTTATTATTGCTGTATCGTTCATTTGACTTTTTGTAGAATCTTCCCATAAACAGCATAGCACACGCACTATTAGAAAATCCCTTAATTTTGAAAACATCATCCCCTCATCTTTGAATCTTAGATCGCCTGCACTCAACGTAATTTCTCTCGTTGGTAATAAATCAACCAAAGTCGACATTAAATCTTTCCATTTCTTTTTACATAAGTATGTAAGTATTTCTCATCTTTATTTATCTATAGATATGCGTGTTGTGTACCAGTGTGCGTAACTGTTCACATTTTAATGCTTAAAGAATTTCCTCCTATATCTCGTGTTGACTAGTTTTTCATGATAAATATCTCTAGCGATGCTTGCTTGCTCGCTCGCTTGCTTGCATTTAACAACATGTGTATATAGAGGAGAATTACTTTCGTTTGGTATAATAAATCCATTAAAATAAAATATAAGAAAATTCATATACACAAATATTCCATTACTATGCTCACACACGCACACACACGCGCGCGCGCGCGCGTAAACACCTCTAGCTTGCTTTGCATTACACTTTATTTTACCTAATATCTTACATTTGATCGATGTCCATTACTAATCACTAAAAAACAGGTTGATCAGAGAAAGGAAGACCTTAGTATCTTGTTTGTTATAAATTTTATTTTAAAAAAATCGATACACACACCTTTGAGAGACTCTTGAATACCCTTCATCTCTGAAGCAAGGATATAAATATTGATCAAACATTTTGTTAATAAAGCGCCCGTCCTTTTAAAGACCATAAAAATTGCATATATGGCAGCGGACGGAAGGACGGACGGTTGTGTACAAATGAAAACAATTATTGGCAAAACTTATTATTGCTAACCAATAGTTAAAAATTGAAAAAAAAAACTTTAAATCTATTTCTGGACCTTACGAGCAAACTGAATCAACAAAGGAGGACTCCCGCCGTTCTCGGTAGCTGGTACAAAAATTAAATCAATTCATCAGAACTCGATTTCATAGAATTGTTGCTTGCTGCTAATCATTTTGTCATCTTCTCATATTAATAGTCATTTGAAATATAATAATAATAATTAAGAATGCAAATGACTTTTAATATTTGTTGCTACATGAAAATATTTGAAATATGAATAAATTAAAAATATTAATTAATTATAGGAAAACACAGATAAACAAAAAGAAAATCATTATAAATAAAATACTTATGAATATAACTCACATTATTTATTTTCTATACGATTTTGAAGGTAGTGTTGTTGTGCGAGATGATTTGGAAAAAAACTTCAACACAATTTCAAATCATACGATGCTACGGTATATGTTGGCAATCCGTTATATTATTGAGAAAAATAAAATTAAGCAATCAATTATACCTTTGGCTGGCTTAACTCTTTGTCGTTACTTCAAAAAAAAAAAAAAAAAAAAAAAATTAAGACTTGAAAAAATAAGTCATCTATTGAAAGTTGTATGTAATTTTGTTACAACGTAGTGGAATTTCCGAAAATAAAATGCTTAAGCACAGAATTTAAATATAAATAAAGAGACAAAAGTACTAAGCAAGAGAGTTTCTCGACTTGGAACTAGAAAAGTAATAAAATGTGAACGCAATTGCTATTGGCTTTAATGAAAGGCATTTTTCATTTGTTTATTACTAAACTAAAACCATCTTAATTTTGATGTAGAAAATACGCTAGAAATACGTTCGTGATGATCTGGTGTGATCATAAAGGCTTAAGCCTCATTATTATTCTCGCTGCGGTCAAAGAATTGATTAGCTATCATGATGCTATAATGACTAGTAATTAATTAAACGCATTTTTATTCATTAACAAAAATATCGCATGTAGGAAAAGTTGCGGCACTGGTAAAAGAAACATCAATCAACAGCAAGGACGTAGATCCCAGCTGACCTAAGCAATATTTAAAACTGAAAACTTAAACTAAAACACTGCAGTTAAAGATTAAATAAAATGTAGAGAATTTTAGAAGTATAAATAAGTGAAAGAAAAATAAGTTAGAAAACTATAATGGGCCACCATCCACAATTCAATACCCTACGTCACTCTACAGTTATAGGGAAGTGATTGAAAAAGTTCTGCAATCCGAACTATTGTCAACAGTGTTCGCCCTTGAAACAAGATACGTTAGTGTATTAAATTTCATCGAAATATCTCGAAAATTGCGACCTCTAGGTCGGACGGACACACAAGGTTAAATCGATGTGAAAAGTGATTCTGAATCGATTAGTATAATAAATGGTCCTTCAGGGTGACGCGTACATCCGCACAAACTGAAATACCTGTACCGCTAGTTACGTTAGAGTATAAACGGCATTAAAAACCCACTTATCGACCGACATATATTCATACAAAAGGAACAGAATGCTACGAAATCGTTTCAATCATGCAATGAATTGATAATTCCTTACAGCAACATTCTTTAGTATATTGGGGGATCGTAGGCGCCGCTTTGAAAAATTATAATCTTTACGTCCAGTATTAACAAGAAATATATTTAATGGTATATAAGGAATCCGATAAAGACTTTAGATTATAATCATTACTTATTAGAAACTTGAATGGATCGATCGAGTAGTTCATAATTGAATTTATATTTTATGGATTGAAGGAATGATAACAAGATTTCATAAAAGTGTTAAGCCAATGACACCGTGCATCACTCGTACCAGGAAAGGAAATGCCGGCAATAAGAGAACCTCTAGTTTCTTTACTCAAAGTAAGCTTTAAATATTTTATTCTCTACATGTATTCGTGGATATATTTTCTTTTAATTCCATTGAATTTGTAAATATGGCTTTCAACCACAAATGGAATGGAATGAAAGCCTTCGATCTTCTTACTATCTTCTACATCTTACTATCTTATTATCTTACTATCGACTTACGATCCTACTATCTTCTACAGTGTAATTCACATTAACCCATGGCGACGACGAACCAATACAAGTTTTTAACAAAAGCAAGAAATAAAATTTGTTGTCAGAGCGCCCTCACATTGCTAAATAGCACGAGTTGGCATCACTTAATTAGCTGATTAATCCAAAGTTTGTAAAAATTCTTACATAATATCACTACTACCCCGTAATAAAATACTAAAATAACGATCTTAATACCAAGAGTTTTCAATTTTTTCTCGGCAAGGGTTAGACGTTTTTTGGGAGCGTGTAAGATGACAGCAAAAGATCACAGAAAAAGAAAAGATTGTGGGTAAACTTATTATGTGGAATAATTAACAATAAAATTGATTCTCTGTTTTATTACACATTGGAAAGAAAAAAAAAAGAAAAAGATAATGAATACACGAAATTACTTTTCTGCCAAATTGTTATATGGTGTCATTCTCTTCAATTCACACATACTTGTGGTTCCACCAATTGAATATTTATGTAATTTTCAAATAAATAAAATCGTAAAACTTTTAAACTTGACAAAGATGAACGAACCCCTTTACTTTTTTATAAGTATTCTCTCGCTAGCATAAGCCAACAGAAATAACAACAAATCGACAAAAACACAAACCCACATAAACCGGATATCGCTGGTATACACATGTACTATACGCATAAACATCCCTTTCCGTTTAAATTGTTAATTTTTTAAACCCCATCTTAACACATATTTACATCAGCACTAAACACCATTTTTTTTTAAATATTTTTCATTCATTTGCTTTTATTGTTATTGTCGCTTTCTTACAAATATTTTGCTATGCGGTGACTGAAGATGGAAGTAAAAATAACTCATTTAATAGGGTTACGTATTATATGCGTTAAGAAGTGAATTTGATTAATGCAAAGCTGTCACTGATATGTCACATGCATGTCACAGGGTGACATTTGACATTTTACCAGTAGCGCGTATAGTACGACACTCTTCTTAACGCAATACGGTTCGCTGAATGCGAATTTAAACGCCCGCTTTGCCAAGCCAGACATTTTGCTTGAATTTCATTTTTTTTATTTTTCTTTCCTTCTCTTCTTACGTTGCCATGAAAGAATCCTTTGCATGTTTTTTTTTTTTCGTTTCGCTTTTTGTTTTTTTAATATGGAAAATTTACATTAAAATAATAACAAACATAACGTATTCACACACTCATCCTATTATTTACGCGGTAGAATTGTTTCTCAAACAAAAATTCAAGTCAACAAAATGCCCGACTAAACTGTACATCAAACATAAACCAATTTAAGAATGCAAAGAGATGTCCAGAATATGTTGTACATGTGAAGAAGAGCTAAGAAGTCTGTAAAACAGTCAAAATATTGCTCTATGAATTTTTAAAGAAACTTTTATTAGTGGGTGTTCCTTTTTCAAAATTCGTCGTTTATTGTAAATCACTGATTATACGGAAACTATTATCCAGCAAGTCTACACGGAGCTTCTCCCACCTTTTAGGAAAAAATGTTGTGTATTTTGTGCTTATTTGTTCAGCTGTCAGCGGTTGTATATTACTATGAATCATAATGAGGATATAAGTACAAGGTTGGGGTTAACTTAACCTACACCTTAAAATAACTTAAACTTAGGCCTACAGTGGCAAGGAAGATATAACGAAAACAGTAACAGTGACAGCAACGCTTGGCAATTATCAATAACGCTATGGGTTAACTTTCTGAAACAAACAGAGAAAAGGTGTTTCCAGAGAACTCGTATAGGAAATATTTGTCCAAAAACTAAGCCCAATCTAATCTCTTTATTGTTCCAAATCGATTTCATTGCCTTTAAAGTAATCTTCATAATCAAATAATATTCTGCTGCTTGATTCGGCGAAAGGAGCTCATAATGACCATGATAATCGAAGAAAACCGTTAACATCACCTTGAGTTTTGGGGGACTTTGGTATGCACTTTTCGCGTGGATTGATCGGTTCTTTCCGCGTGTTATGCATAGATCCAAATATCATCTCTTATGCGTAAAAATGTCCTAAAAAATCAAGCACAGGTGCAACACTAATGACATTAATGATGTGAAATTTGACAAGTTGGCTATCACAGTGCTACCAACTAAGAAAAATAAACATTTCCGATACTTAGTATACCCGAGAAATTCAATTTAAACATTGGTCCCTGTATGAAATACGATATGAAAGAATATCTAGTCTGTTAAGGCTGTTCACAAAACGGTCCATATTCGACTAAGAATGCAAGCAAAATTTTTGAACAAACTATAACTAAGTCTTCTCTTGAAAGTCATGTTAATCAGGGGAAAGAATGTTAGATTTTTAATGGAAAAAATTTGTAAACAAAAACATTTTGAATAACAAATATAATGAAAATTGGGGGAAGAAACTTTGAAATTTTGAGGAAAGTTAGAACTCTCCCATTCTACACTTGCAGAAATATTAGAAGAACACTTATTGGCGAAAAAAAAAATACTTTCGAGATTTCTTCAATATGTTGTTAGTGTATAAAATATATATTCCTTTCCGATTTAACTTAGTGCCGATAGGATGATTTCTCAATAGGGTTCTATTAGGTGGGTTAAGCCGACATATATGCCGCATAAATTCTTTAAGAAGACGAATTGTTTTAAACTCTGTTTCGTTTACTCCTAAAACGCAAACTAACACAAAGGACTCAACTTTGCTATTAAACCTATTACTTGACTATTGGTTTGTCTTTATTTTGAAAGTAAATTGAAAATAAATCAAGCTGTAAACACGCTTGTAGACGACTCACAAAAATGGCCATGGGATTGGCTTTTAAAAGCATGAAAGGCAAAGTTTTTTAAAAAAAATGTTATAAAAAAAATTGTTTCATATTCTTCTTCATTAGGAGGGTAACAGAGAACTCATTCCAACTCTGTTATCGAACTTCTACTTTATTATTGAATACCATAATATACGTGTATTTCCATTCATGATTGCATGTAAGAAGCTTAATTGAGGACCTGCCTTTATTTTGGAGTAAAGCAAAAAGTGTTTTTACATAACACTCTAGGTTTCTTGTATTCTTTGCCTTGTGCCTTATATACGAAGAAGACATATAAAAGTGTGCATGTGTGTATGTGAATGAGTGTTTGGTATTTTTAATATAACAAAAATATTTGTTTTATTGTGCGCTGCGCAGCTATTGCTGTTGCTACAGAAATTGTTTCCTTTTTTAAAAATTTTGTTGTGTCGTTGTTGACAATTTGACAATGACGACATTCGGGCATAAAATATTCAACCTATTTGACTGCGAATTAAAGTTATACCTACGTATGCTTGCTTATACCTATATATATATATATATATATTTACGTAAACATTTTCTCTTCATTTTACAAATCGGGGCGTCTTTCCTATACTAACAGTCAGCCATTCATGGTTTCAATTATTATTTAGCTTTGTGTTATTTCTACCTCACTCACTTCCTCGCTTACTCTCTCAGTAACTGCGATGTTGTTGATATGATGTGGGAAATGTCACTTTCTGACAGTTACTAGCTTCTGCAATAGCACTTCACAAGTGTATCTTTATAAATATTTAATTTATTTGCCTTGTAGATGAATTCTTTCGTTTTTTTTTCAATTTTTTTTTTTTTTTGTTTGCTTTCTTCATCCGTTTGTTTTTCATTTGTTTGTATGTTCTCATATTTAGGGAAATCGCGTTGGCTAACAATTAAAACCTTATAAATTATATAAATACAGACACAATCTTGCTTTTTTTTTTTTTTTTTTTTTTTTTTTCTTGTGAATATTTTCTTTAACTTATTCTAGTTTTCTTTTTCCCGCGTCTTTATTATTAGAATACTTTTTCGTAAGCATATTGAATCATTTGTTTATTGTATGAAAATAAATGTTTTTTATTTGCTGGCGCCAAAGTTTTGAAAAATTATTTCCTGAGTTTTTATTATTGAACAAAATCTTAACAAATATGAACAATTTGTTTGGTTGGCAGGCTGTCATAAGTTGGCACCGACAATAGCCTTAGTTTCACAAAAAGACCGAAAACACCGAACCCCATATCCCCTTAAATTCATTGTAAAGTTTAGCTACTGGAAAAAATATAGAATAAATTTCCAATCGCCGTAAATACGGAATTTCGCTTAGCCTCACCGCATAAGCTTCTTTTTAATTGAAAGCGTATTTATTACAATCAAATTTTTGAATTTTATTCCACATCTCTGAGAAGAGGTTTGGAATAAAGGCTTTGAAGAAGGACCGCAAACCGCAAAACAAGCATATGTCAATCTGTTGTAAGCAGAATATTGTTCCCGAAGTTTGGCTTAGAATTTCAAATTTCCTTTTAAATATTTCTCTTATCTCGTGTAAAAATAACCTTTGATAACATTCGGAACTTGCCAGCCTTGACGTAGGTAATTGGTAATAAGACAATAGATAATATTTACCAACGACATTTGAAAAAATAGTTCCAATAGGTGAGGTCTCTATAGTTAACTAACTAACATTTAATACAAGTATTGCACGAAAGTATGCCTTAATGTTGACATTTTATTTACTCAGATATATGTCGCAAAAACTCCTATGAAAAGAATTTTAGTCAGCTGCTACTAAGTTTTTTAATACAATTTTACGAATCAAGTTCAAAGTTTGTCGTACTCTGGGACTCGGAAATTCCAGTAACAGCTAAAGAAAAGCAACCCAGCTCTCACTATTTTATTATTAGTCTCTAGCAAATACTAAAATATTAAAATTTTACTTAAAAGACTTCGAAGAATAGTCTTAATAATAACTTATGTTGTTCCGAATTGTTCCGAATATTGCATTAGCCTACCCCAAAATACGAAAAGCCTATTTAAAGCGCTTTTCCATATTCGTTGTGTGGTACTACAGTTTTCTTATTTATTTTCTTAAATTTCATCCTAAAAATTGAAAAATATTTTTTTAAACTTCTTTGTCTTGCTGTTTCCACTGAAAAATGAATTATAAGGACAAGTCTTTCAACATATGGAAATAAATTGATCGACATTAATAAGCAAAATGGCAGGTTACATGTGACTCCTACACAGAAAACAGAAAAGAAAAAAACATTTATCAAGTTGTCTGCCCGCCATTAACTATTAATTATGTAAATTACCACCTGTCTGTAAACTTCATCTCGCTAACAATATATTTTTTTCAGAGTTCCGGCTTCAATTGGGGTCTTTTAGATAGTCGGAATCACGCTTTCCGTGGATATACGCGAAGGGATTTATAAAATGATAAGAGAAGAAGAGAGCAGACTTCTCATTAGTTATAGTTTAAGTTCATCAGCACACGCTAATCCATTAATAGGATCGGTCCAAAGAAAAGAATAATTGAAGTAAAATATTTCCCGAAATTATAAACACACGACATTCATACATTCAGCTGCTGCCGAATCTTTTATCTATGCCCATCGTTACCCTGAATATAATTCAAAAATAAAAAAAAAATAAATTTCGAAACTCTATGACAAGTTCGACCCCTTAGAATACAAATTCAAGTTGGTGTCCTTCTATTGCTGTCTCCGCAGCTTATGAGTACTGAAAAAACACCTAGATTTAGGAAGCATTCTCAGTTCAAGTTGTACGGAAGAGGCGATCTTTGACGACCTTCGCCCCGTTTTCAACATCAACCTTCTTGCCAAAGTTAAAGCTGACATTGTCGTTCTTACGCGTGGTAGAGTGTTTATTAAAGACAAACAGGCCCACAGACGGACGGACAGGCATAACGAGATCGAAAATAGATCCTTTGCTGTAACTTTGCAGTCTTTCTCTTTTTTTTTTTTTGGATGTTGCAACTATTGTAGCAAAGAGAATGTACCATCAGCCTTCGATGATCCGGCATAAAAAGCAGTATAATGTTCGTTTTTCATGCCTTACCAGCAAATGAATTAATGAATAATTAAAAATTTTGAAAATGTCCTAAAAATCAAATCTAGTTTATTTTGATAGGCGACCGTATATGTAAACATGTCAGTCAAAACATTTTATATCTTCAACGGCATGAGAGTGTGTAAACAACAAAAAAAATCATGACAAGTAAGACATTCGCGCCGAGAAATATTGCCAACAGATATGTACATATATATATATATATATACAACATATAATATATAAAACATTATAATATCTTTACTATTTTGCAACAACAATAACAACAACAACAACAATAAATCAACACCTTAAGGCACATGACACAATATAATTTGAATTTGACAACAACAACGCCTTCACTAACAAATAAGTGTTTATTGTTTTGCCTTATGACACATGCACTAAGTAATATAGTTCAGAATGAAATATGCTCTGCATGCACACACACATATACAATATTTGTTAATAAATCAAAATGGCTAATAAAGCTGTTACCGGAGATGAGGTACATATTTGTAAGTAAGTGATGTTTCTTTTCAAAGCGTACAGTTTGTGTATTTAAATGACACTCAATTTGACGGATGGCACGCTTGCGTACTATTCATTAAATATGAAAATAATTTTTCTTCTCTTCCTTTATTTTCTTTTATTTTTTTCGATTCAATATGAAAAGCGAAATATGATGAATGTATTATGACTTTGCAATTTCTCTTGTGACTTGGCGCGTTTTTTATATCAGTTAAGGCACAAACTGTCAAGAGATAAGTGCACACGTTCCCCCAATCTCTCTCTATCTATTCAATTACCTTACCCTCTAGCTGGTGCTTTCAAAGTGGATAGTTGCATAGTTGGCCACATAAGCTGCGTTATGGCAAAAGAAAATGAAGTTGCAATCGCAGTAGTATAAAAGAGAGTCTTACCCTCTAGCTGGTATTTCCAAAGTGGATAGTTGCATAGTTGGCCACATAAGCTGCCTTATGGCAAAAGAAAATGGAGTTGCAATCGCAATAATATAAAAGATAGTCAGTCTAACAAGTAAAAAAAAGGGAGATCCAGTTAATTTTTCAAAATTGGTGAGTAGGTGAATAGTTAGGATTCGAGGCAACCATATTTGTCATCAATATTGTCGTTTTTGCATTCAGAGATCAACATGTGGGCAGTGACAATGGCGGAAGTTTTCGAAACCCTACGGCTACCTTTTACGTTTTTATTACAATAAAGAGTTGACTGCTCATCGAGTTTAATATCAAAGCGACGTTCGAAAATTTCATCGTTTCTCAAGACGTTGAACGAATCCTAGAAGATAAATCGGTATGTGAGTTGTTCTGACAGCAGAAAATAAACTTCGACATTTCATTAAAAATTTGTGAATTGCAAAAGAATTCATTTGAAAGGGTCTACCTGCAAATCGTTACTGAGAACGAGAGCAAGCTCTGCAATCTACTATGAACCTACTGGAATGACTGCATATTCTTTAGATGCACTTCGCGGAAGAAAAACGGGATCTTTTGGAAATCATATGCCGGCATTATTGTGTACTTAAAAATTCATAGTGCAAGTAACAGGCTGCGAAAATGGGTTTAAAATGTTCTTTCAAAACAAGGCAGAGAACCACTCTATATACCTAAGTGAAGACAAGAATGTATGTGCTCCTTCATAATATTGCATTATTATTGAATAACAAAAATTCTCCTTTTGATTCCGGCGCGGAACTTGAACCGACTTGTCCCTTTTAAAGCTTCAAACAATGATATTTTTTTGCTTGAAGACGCTTTGAGAAGCTGCTTTATCGAAAATGGTGGAAAGAAAAATGTGCCAGGAACCCAACAACTTAAGAACTTAAAGCGATGGTAACTTTTTCACTGTAGAACACAGTCCACCATTTTTTAAAAAATGGCAATAATGAGTTAATAAACTCTTGGGAATTTTCCAAATATCGCTTTGCATTGTTTTGCATCCGTTGAATTGATTCTTTTTTTTTTTGTTCGTCTTCTTTTATTCCAGGTAGGTAGATATAGATATCATAACCGGTTTCAGTTACCTACTTAAGTATATTTCAAGCAAAATTACATTTTCACTTATTCTAATTGTTTCTCTTGTTGTATCTTTTCCTGAATTGCATATATGAACAGTGGCCGGAGATTATTTTACACAGCTACTAATCTGGTTTAAATAAAATACTTTTTTGCACCACCACCACCAACCGGAGATATTAATGTGTGCTCGTGTGAAAGTCAAATCCTGATGAATAGCATGTTAATTGTTGACAGACCAAATGACAGTCTCTCCGTTGCTCTTCTTTACCTCCGCGTATAACTGATGTACATGTAGAAACCACATGTTCACACTGGCAGCTTTTCACACTGTTACTGTCAGTTTTCGAAACTAAAGGATCTTTTACAAATTGCAACAAATATGACATTTATCCTTTTTTGTTCGGAAATATTTGGTGGTTGACTTTTTTGATATCGCATGGTTTACGAAAGTTGCAAGTGTGTGCGTGTGTATGCGTTTTTTTTTTTTTCTCCTGAAAAATTCTGGAAATTCATCATCTGCGTTTAGAAGGTTTCATCAACATAATCAACAACTCAGCTGCCAGCGTTTAACAGGAATTTCTAATTTGTTATTTTTCATATTTTGGTTTCTTTTTTTTTTCATTCGCATAATTAAAATACGATGGCGCACTTAGTTCTACATTCAATTTGTAACTACATTGAGAGAAATGTTTATTATGGGATTTCTCCCACTTAATATCGCCTGTAGTTACTTGCTTTTACTCTCTTGCTCCTATGCACTCTTATATCCTTGCTATGTTGCCCTCAGCTTGGAGATCAACTCACGAGTGTTCGCAGCTGTCCGATCGCCAGTCGGATACTTGCACCTACAGCAACAGTTTTGAAAGAATTTTTCTTGCATTTGAATTCACTTAGAATTCAATTTGAACGAAACCCTTTCTCTCAAAGCGAAACTGTCCCTACACCAGTGAAGTATTAGAACTGCTCATCAGTGATAAGAAATTCTTCCAATGAACAATTGCTTAGCGTAAAACACAATTCCTTTACCACGTGGTTCCCTTCCTCCATTTTCTTCGCTTTTTTTTTTGTTTATTGTTATTTGAGCGGCCGATCTTCTAGCATATCCAGTGCATGTGGTCCCGATAATGGTCAGAGAGGATTTCATATAAGGAAAGCAAGGACAACGTATGGATTCTTTTACTTTATATAACAAACAACAACAAAAACAAACCTACCTGATTGATTGCCTTAACGCCTAATGCAACTCTTTGCCTAAATTTAATTTTTCAGATTTTTCCAAATGCTAACAAAACAAAAAAGAAAATGAAGAAAAATTATTATAATTTACATTACATTCAACGAAGGATGTTCCCAATGCGATTCAGATCGCACATTATTCTACTTTTCATTTCAATTTTATTTTCTTTCTTATTTTTCCCCATTTACGTACAAAAGGAAGAAAAGATTGACTTTTTGACAATTATTAGTTTTTGTTTGTTAAATTGTTTGTTATACTTTTGGAAGAATGTGTCTTAACGTATGTGTACATGCCCAAGTGCGTGTGAAGTACGAAGAAAGAGAGCATTTTCTACACAAAATAAGTCAAAGCAATTTGCTCAGTTAGCAGCTTGGCTTTCATTTAAAAAAAAAAAAAGGCAAAAAATAAATAAATAAAATAATAAATTCATTCTCTGAAGTGACGAATTTGTGACATTTTGGAAAAGTTTTTCAACCAGTGGCCCATAATTTTTTTTTTGCTTCATATATGATATATGTGTGTAAGTAGAGCTGGTTATCTGCTTTCATTTTATCTAAACGATTCATTAGTCTTATTAACGATTACAGAATAAAAGAAAAAGGTAAAGAGATCTCAAACTCATTGCCTTCAATTCGCGAAGAAAATGAAAAATAAAAATTTATTAAATTAGTTGCAATTTTATCTGCGGCTTTTCACCCGCTGAATGATTTGACACTAAAAACTATAGCACAATTAGTTCAAAATGGTCCTCTCTTACCTTTCGCACATATAAGAAATATTTAAGAAGACATCTACTAAAAAGGAGCTACAGGGACCTTGAGACAATACTTTTACAACAGTTTTTGTGGGAAAATATAAGAAAATCGCAGTTGTTCACTCTCGTGGTTGTAGTGTTTGGAATGCCCACTTCGTTAAATACATTTTTTTTCGTTTAAAATCGCTTGCCAGTCATAACCTACTAATTAAACTATAATAAGTTTCGCTGATTTTTCCTCGTGTTCATATATTTTTACCCTAACTTATGTTACAAACTTTGTGTATTAAGTTTGTGCGGATGTTTGCAACATTTAGAAAGATTTGAGATAAACCCGGCTTTTATTCCTTCGGTCGAATCAGAATTACCTTTTGATTTGATTTAAGCGTGTCTCTCCATCTGCCTGTCCTATTTTCCAGCGTTCAATATACAAGGTATTTAATGGTTGGCCACGGCTCTCTATAGAGTTTTTATTTGTTTTATATGAATATTCATGGACAGATCTCCTAGGAGAATATAAGACTATATTCTCGTTTGAAGGATCGTAAGATTTCTAAAACCAAACGACATGTTGCATTGACATAAGCTGCTTACAGCATCCGCGTCCAAATCGACTTTCTATTCTAAAGATTGTTATTTTATGTTCCTGTAATAGATTTCAGACTTTTAAAAGCTTTTTAAATCTCCTCAATTCCGAACTTTAGCAGACATCTCTTCCACTACGACATAGAAATAAGGAAAGAAAACTTGCGTTTCAAGGAAACTTAGAACCTTCGGTTATTGAGATTGGGAGAAATCGTTGCACTTGGGAATAGTAAGGCAAAGCAACACTTTTACAAAAGAAATTTTGTACAATTTTTATAATTAATGCTGACGAGCTTATTCCCTTGTAATTAAAAGAATTTAAAAGAATTGGGGCTTGTGTAGCCAGCCGATACGTTTCCAAAATTTCATTTTAAAATCAGTCACAATTTATTTACAATAGGCACGACTTTGTGGTAAATCAAACTTTAAGCTAATTGCGCTCTTACGCAAAATCTCCTAAGATGTCTGTCGTTAAGACCGCACTTTATGCAAACTTTGTTTGTAAAATTTGCAAAAATTTTCATTTCTGGTTTAATTAAAAAGTACTAACCTAACGTGCATTTCTTCTGGAATCATACTTACGGATAGTATTACACACAAACAAGAGGACACACGGACATAAAAAATGGAAGTGTTAAAGGGAAATACCACAAAAGATTTATATCACCTTGATGTAAATTAATTTCCTCTGTGCATTTCATAGAAATCGACAATAATCAAAAGCCAAAAAACAATCCTGAACATGTCATGTCAACAATAAACGCAAACAAAAAACAAATCCCAAACTGCTGGATATACGCTGCAAAGTAAATAAGTTCTTATTTGTTTTATCCTGCATCACTTGCAGTACAAGGATATACCAAGTTTGTACGGACGTATGCCACTCCGAGAAGGATTGAGATCAATTGACCTTTTACTATACCGATCTAAGCTTGTCTATACGTCTGTCTGTCTGTCCTTTCATCTGATGCCTATGTATGAGGTAGTTTGATGAAATTTGTTGCACCTACGCGTGTCGACCCAAAGACGAACACTATTGAAAATGGTTGGGATCGGACTACTTTTTCGACCATTTGTTAATCGTATTAAGCAAAGTGCTATATGGTATTTAATAGTAGGCCATGTCCCGCTATACTATTCCATCCATAATCCAGAAGGATTGAGATAAATTGACCTTTTACTGTACCTATCTAAGCTTGTCTATACGTCTGTCTGTCTGTCCTTTCATCTGATGCCTATGTATGAGGTAGTTTGATGTATTGAGGTAGTTTGATGAAATTTGGCGCACCTACGTGTGTTGACCCAAAGACGAACGCTATTGAAAATGGCTGGGATTGGACTACTTTTTCGACCATTTGATAACCGTATTAAGCAAAGTGCCATAAGGTATTTAATAGTAGGCCATGTCCCACTATACTATTTCTACTTGTTTTTTAAGTAAATCCTCTCCCTCTTTTGGCTTTAGTGTTTTTTAACAAATCGCTCGGGGATTGAAAAGTTCAATATCCTAACTTTCCTCCAAGGTTTTCATTTACACAAACAATATTAAATAAATAAAATATTAAAATAATTATACACATGTCAACACAATTTGATGACATCTGAAATATCTATAAATTTTTTCTGTTAACATCGTACAGGATGTTGTATGATAGCGTATATTTTTCCTATGCTATAACAATTGTGTGTTTAACAAAAAAAAAAAAAAAACGTCAGTTGTTCGCGAACGGAAAAGATTCATCTGCAAATTTTACGCCATTTTTCAATATACGCGACAGTCTCTTTCTTTTCGGTTTATTTAGTTATGGTTGAGTTTACTTATTTTTTCCGCTATTTCTTTTTTTATTTTTTTTGCTTGCTTTTTTTTTTTTTTCTTTTAAGTTATGCAAAGTGTCGGTGGCTCCATTGTGACAACATTCATTCAGTTATGTTCCAAGAGCGCAAGTTCCTGTCATGTTCATGTCAACACAGTTGACATTTGAATGAAATTTTAAATATTAAGTATTTATGGTATTACTATAGAGGCACACTGACGAATGACGAAAGTTAACTTCTCTTTCTCAGGATGTGATAAATGTCTGTTAAAATGAATGATATCACATAAAGGAAACACCTTATAGACCCTACGCGAATAGATTAACTAACTAATTCCGTTCATTTTCTTATACGGGCTTGTTTTCTATCTCCGCCTTCTAATAACTATTATGAATGTTTCTGGTTCACATATATGAAGCAAACTTTCAGACTAAAAACTTAATTCTCCACATGCAGCTAATTTTAATTTACATGAGTTATTTGTCGGCTAAATAGGTTTAATAGGTTTACAAGAAAATTGTAATCGTATGCGCGAACTTTCTGATTCAGAAGCAAGTACAAGGGGAACCCAAGAACATGTTCGAAGGTACGTTACAGTACAGCGGCGTTAATGGGGCAGACGAATATCGCTTTCCACTGATACCAAATTCAGTGGAGGGCCCAATGCATATTTTCACCGTTCAGTGTTTGTAATAAAGTATATATATAGCTCTAAAACGTTTGGGATGGACCGACTATATAATAAGTCTTGATGCCTAAAATGGATATTATGTAGACAAATCGTTCTAAAGCATCTGCCGGAAGAAATTTTACTCTTCTACATAAAAAAGGCACGAAAAGGTTCATCAGGCGAATCCTAGGTACCTTGCGCCTTGAGTATGCGTCGTAGAATTCAATAGACGCACAAATATTCGGACGAAGAAGTGGACAGACAAAGAAACGAGCAGATGTTCAAGTAGACAGAAGAAGAATTGAACAGAGCGCACGAAATGAAGAGGCAAAACAAAGTGATTGGAAAAGTAGA
The DNA here is from genome assembly GCA_000688715.1 of Glossina pallidipes. Classification (NCBI taxonomy): domain Eukaryota; kingdom Metazoa; phylum Arthropoda; class Insecta; order Diptera; family Glossinidae; genus Glossina; species Glossina pallidipes. The sequence goes on along the minus strand of KK499818.1, from coordinate 1,594,732 downwards.
TGGACAAAGATACAAGAGAGTAGAACAAGAAGTAGACAGAGAAAGAAATGGACAAACGAAAAATTGGGCAGACAGAGCACGTATAATGAAAAGAGTCTGAGAAGAGACGAAGGGATAGCCAGATGCACAGAAGGTACAAAATCCAACTATGAATAGGCAGAAATTGAATTTTTAATGAATACTTAACCAGACGGATGGATGGACAAGACAGATGATCAGCACAGAGTTTCAATAAAACATAAACAAATTTGTAAATAGATAAACAGTCCGCCACAAAGATGATCACAATGAACAAAGAGCAGTAATGAAGAATATGCGTATTTCTAGAGCGGGCATTGTTAACTTTCCCAAGTGCAATGACTAAATTAGTACTTCTCCATATTTCATTGATAATTAAGACTTTAAAACCGAAAGTGAAACGCAAATAAATCTATTTTTTTTTTCTTTGTGCATTGTTTTTAAATTCATTAAATAATTAAAAATGCAAATGAACTTTTAGCTAACGCTAACAAGTGTTTGTTATGCAAAATTTTCTCATTTATCAAGAAAATGCCGTCAATAAGTTTTTTTGGTGATTAAAAAAAGAAAAAATTAACAAGAGATCTCTGATTAAAAATAAATGGAAAGATTAAACGCTTAAACTTGAAATTATTAACCTAAACGAATATTACATTAAATGTGAATCGGTTTCAACTCTTGGAATCCTACACTACATTGTTTAGATATGATGCGTTTGGTGAGTTCACCAGTGACTACGCTGAACAGGTCGGTCCTGGCCATAGGTGTTTTTGCCAAATTAACAAAACAGATCTATAGGTTATTCCTTTGGTCCTGCCATTTGAGACTCAGAATTTCATCTATGGAGCAGAATGTAATGATTAGCGATTTGAAAATATGACTTGCATCTTGTAAAAAATGTCGATTTAATAAAACTTTTGCACATACATCAAAACAGTCAAATGAACAAAAGAATAAGAACAATGACATGCTCACGGCTTTTATGAAACGTCGAAGTTTAAATAAAATTGAGTAAGCAAATTGAAAATAAAAAAAAATATAAAAAATCACAAATCTGACACAATCAGAATAATGATCTATTTCGGAAATGAAAAATTGCTTTTAGCGATTGCTCTCGCAATTTAATGATATAGTTTTTCCGGCACATGACAATAATAAAGTGTGATTAGTAAGTCTATTGAATAAATATTATTTCTGTAAAAATATATATAAAAAATATAAGTTTTCGTAAGTTACAATAAAAAGATAAACCCGATTACTCTTATGATGAGGATAAACTAGGTTGCTTGAAATATTTGCTTTCTGAACATATAGATTATAGCACAGCATAGAAGTGCTTAGGAAAATTACAATTTTCAGACACTAAGTCACTAAGTATTTGTTTTTGAAGACAATATAAGTACACAACAAAGATACGATTACATAGACTAAAGATATGTTGGACGTTGTAAGCCACCCTTTATCACGGAGGGACTTGGGCTAACTGAATATGACGCCTATCCGCACCAGCTTAGGTGACGATGAACGTTCGGGATGGCCATAAACTTTAGTCATTGACGAAAACATCTAAAGCTAAAGCTCACCAAATAGCGCTGAATGCTGTTGAATTAATGTTAGAGAGATAGCAGAGGCTACAAATTAGGTCTAAAGAAAGTTTTTCAGTTATTTCAATAATATTTCAGTATGAAGAAGACATGGCTGTCATGCTAAATTTTGCTTGTCCCACCCCCAAATCCAGATTTCTGCAGATTTGATTTCTAAAGACGATTATCTCAAGATGATATTTCAGAGTAAAAAATTTGGAACAAGACATGTCGTCATTGTGGTAACTGAAGTGTATTTTAAATGTCTTGACAAATCATTCTATAAAACAAAATGTTACAGAAGGGTTAGACTGAGTGTGTCACTGTTAAAGCAGACTACATTGATGAATTTTGCAAAAGAAAATCGTTTCTCCTTAGTTAGGTCAGAAGCTTTCCGCCAACTCTCGTCCTTACGTGGAGAGGCCAAGTCCATTCAGTTCAAAATGCAGCCATTGCATAACTCGCACTGTAAAGCCTCGACTCTTAATTCGGAAAAACTTTTATAACATCTCCTGTCACTGTTCCCGTAACATTTAAAACTTTCCAAAAAGCAACGATAGCAATACTCCCACTTTACCATAAAAAGTAGTACATAAAGGATTCTTTAAAATAAGCCACACCTTACAAAGTACAAATAACATCCATAGAAGTCCACAGAGGTATTGGTATTTACTACGTCTTTCTTGAACTATGGTTTTTTATGAAAAGCTTTTGATTTCAAAATGTTCCTAGCAATACCTAGCCACTGAAGGATTCCAATTATTTAAAAATGCAAACTTAAATGATGGGAAGAAAGGTTATTTTTAATGAATCGCTGGTTGCGTTTTGCAGTAACCGTAAGGTTCCAAATCCATAAATGGGTCGAGTTTGAAATGGAAATTTTTTCATTAACGGCATTAGGCGGAGTTGGTTTTCGAAATCTTTTCGCTATCCCGTTACTTATTTCACAATTTTTCGGAATAATTTTCAGAGGGTGTTTACTGGTTGTAAAATACATGCCAGAGGCTTAGTTTGAGAGATGCGAAGTATTTGGCAAAGATGTAAAACCGATAAATTTCAATTATCCGCAATATTCCCTTTAATTTTTGCGCAAGCTAAAGAACCCTATGTCAAATAAGTGCTCTCTTAAAGAAAAAAATTATAATTCGAGCACTGACAAATTCGATCTAAGGCCCTTGTAAGTTACCAGAAGCGAAGAGAAATGTTATTTCGTTGATATGCAAACGACATTCATAAGATTTTAAAGTGAGTACTGCTTCGTGTGGGAATAGGTTCGCAATTCGAAAAGTTATAGATGAAGAGAAAGTGAAATAAATAAAAATAAAAAAAGTATCATCAACGTCAAAGGGACTAGGAACACTCATCACGGTTAGGCCAGAAGGCTGCACTATTACAAATAGACCCGGTTACAATACATCACTACTGATCAATTAACCATGAGTCCGATAGGATTTTCTAAGTCCCGAAACTAGATCCTCTAATTTCAACTGAATCTTAGGCAAAGGAAACAAGCGAGCGGAGCTGGCATTACTTGACGTAGCCTTATTCCATGAACGCTATCATTGCATGCATTACTGGCGGACTGTCAACGAAAAATGTGATATACAAAACCACTGGCAGTAATGTACCCGCGTGTGTAGAAGCAATAAATTATTATAATAAATTAAATTAAGGTACGTGTGACTTTTGCTTTTAAATTTGTTAATTTAATGTTTATTTATATTAAGCTTTTTATTTATAACCATTTTGTTCATTAAAATCTGAAGTAAAAAAGTAAACAACCAAAACAATTAAGTATCGAGAAAAAAATGCTAATAAATTACTTTTATTCCATTTGTACAGAAAGCAGAGTAAAAAAAAAAAACAAAAAAAAAAGAAACAAAAAACAACAGAAAAAAAAACAAATGTCAACAAATTATAATATTCACATATTTTAATAAAGGCATAAAATCACAAACGTTCTTATAAATTTTATTTACTACCCAAACACAATTCACCAGCACATCACACGATGAATGAGTGATGTATGTTCGTGTGTGTGTGTGTACATTATAATTGTAGCTCGTGTTCTTCTTCCATACCAAGAGTGATAGCGCATTCATTCATTGTCTTTTATGTGGACATGTATGTATTCAGCCTGCTCTATATATCCGTTCTCCTCCTTCATATAAAAGCAGCAGCAGCACTTTGATGAACGGAATCATCACAATTCAGTTTGATGGCAGCTAAAATTTAACTGCTTGTAATTGTGGTCATTTTCGACGTTATGTGCATGTGTGTGCAAAATTTACACAACATGCAATACGATGTGTTCAAGTGACAATGAAAACATTTTACACAGCAATTATTGTCCAATTATATGTGTGTGTTATGCATTTATGAATGAAAGTATTTTTTACGATGTTTATTAAAATAATTTCGAAAGCCATTAGTGGGCAACGATGACAACTTATATATAAATATATTAAATTTCTCCTGACTGCTAGAGACATGAAGATCGAGAGAATATCTACAGCATATGAATATATTTCTGAATCAAATTATCCTCGCTTATCGCCTCATATGGGAACTTAGTCGTTTGCTTCTTCTTTCAGAAACTAAAGGAACCCAGAAGGGTTTAAAACCGAACTAGTCGCGAAAAACACAAAATAATCTCATCATTAGCTTATCGGCTTATATCAGATATCACTTCGAGAACAATTATTATTCGGAACTGTGTCAAAAAAATGTCCCTAAAGGGACTCTTGAAAACTCTGTTACTTCCTCTCTATGAACGTAACTGCGATCATCGAAAGATGTCGTGCACGGTAGAAAACATTTGTCCTATCTCTAGCACGGACGTATACCGAAGAGTTTTGTCCGTTTTTAGAGTAAGACAAAATCCATGTAACCGAATATGGCCCAAAATGGGAGCTAAAACAAGCCTTTCCTCAATCTACAATATTGTCGAACAGGGAGTTTGCTGTAACACGTTCCTGATAGTAGCGTTGTCGATCAAAGAAGATCGGCCAAAGCATGCCTGATCAAAAAGCTAAAAGTCACTTACTTGAAATTTTTCGAACCATCTTCCCGATGTTCTATCAGAAATCATATTTTCGCCAAACACTTTCAATAAATTTTCATACGATTTGCTGTGGCTTTTCTTCCTTTACGGTAGGCCTAACATGTAAGTGTACGACGTAATATACTCTTGATCAGAGCATGAATACCGGAACCACTTTAGATCTGTCTGTTTGTCTTTATTATTACTTATCGTTCGCCCAATAATAATCTCCTTAATATTTTGTATAGAAAGATGAATATGGTCTTGAAATTTTTTTAACCACTTACATGGGATAAGTCCGCCAAGAAGTTCGTCCACAATTAGCCCATGCCCATTTCTATAACACAGACAAACAATCTAGAAAAGTCTGGCAATAATTCAATTCCATGTATAAACAATGTCCGATATACACACATGTGATGCAACACATCACTCAATAAGCGCATAGAACGACTTTGACGCTGCGGAATAAATTCGGATTTTTTTCGTTATTTTACAAAAACAAAAGCAGCTTCACTGAACAATTTCTTACTTAAAAGATCGGCATAAGCAGTCTAGTAGATACGAGTCAATTAGTATTCGCACGTCCAAATCTTCAGCGCGATAGTGTTTACTCTAGTCATAACTATAGTGAGCACGCAGTCGGTAAAAATATAAGACTTATCGGTTGGGCAGACACCCACTAAGCTGCTGTCTGTTTGTCATTACTGGCTTCTTTTTGATCGTCACCATCAGACATCTCCTGGGTAATTGGTCCATAGTAAAAAAAAAAGAAAACCTGGAAGCCAATAGCCGGAAAGTCGAGAAACTTTGGCATGTTCATTGAAATCATACCGATCCGGTGCTTAAATGTCATGCCTCTATCTTACTGTATGATGTGTCATATAAATCGAGCCAACAGATCTATACCTCAGCAAAACGCTGTACACAAACTAGAGATGGGTGCAAGCGACTCCTCTTTTAGTTTACCTATACGAAGAGATTAGGTTGGCAGGAAAGAAATTACGCCACGTAAGTGACAAAAAGATGAGGGGGAGAAAATGAAGAGTGGAATTTCGTTCTTTTTTCAAATCGCTCAGATATCGCAAAGTTTGGAAAAGTCGACTTGCACATGTGTGCGTGTTGAAGTGTTACTGAAGGGGTATTTGAAGGTTTTTAAAAATATATTTGTACTTAGGTAGTAGATACATACGCACTAATATCTCTGTGAAATGTTTCTTTCATTTATTTTTTCATTTATTTTTCTTTTTCTTTTTTTTTTTTTCTTGCAAGAAAACTCAATTAAACGATAATTGTCCTCGAATTCTACTCTAATTGATTTATTTTCAGAAATTGTCAGTCTTTCATGTTAAGATCATAAATTAAATTGTTGTAGTGCGGTTTTATCGCGTAGCGTAAAAGTATATTTAAGACTAAGTGTGACATTTATTGTTCACACTTTGTTGTCCTCTACGGTGTTGTTATTTGCGTTGTTTTCATTATTATGTTATTGGTGTTGTTGTTGTAATTGCTGTTGTTGTTGTTCTTATTGTTTTACTGTTATTGTTGTTGTTGTTGTTTTTGGCAGAATTATGAATGTGTTTGTGAGCTAATTTGTTGTACATTTTTGCGCGTATCACGGGTCTTACACGTTCGTGTGTATTTGCGTTGGGAGTAATTAAACACATTTCTGGTGATTGTTTTCATTGTGACCAAGTTCAGAGGCCAAATACATAAAAGACCGCTGCTGCTGCTGCTTGTGCTGGTGTTGTGCAGCCGCTGCTGTTACTCTTTTGATGTAGCTGCTGTTGGGACTTGCATGTGTCGTTGGCATAAATTATGAGTTCATGTGGCTTGTAGTAACAACGAACATGCATGCAAACATGCATACATACACACATATATATATATATACCTGCGTACATATGTAGCTATAAACCAGTCAACATTCAAACGTAAAACAAAGTTTCTTTTTGTTTTATTACTGTGTTGAGTGGTGCGCATGATTTGTGGCATTTAAATATTCGAGGTTGTCCCACAAAGCTAATGAATTAACAATTTAAGCATAAGTATGACCAAAAAGGAAAAACAAAAACAAAAAAAAAACAAACAGAAAAACAAAAATTTGCATGGACCCAAAAACACTTGTGCACTTTCAAAGGCACACAAGCACACACGCAGAAAGGCCACAGTACGCGAGATAGGTCAGTGGCAGCTGAACGGAGAGAGAGAAATGTTTATTGAAAATCACTGAGATTTATTAGCTTTGTGTTGCACCGATTTCCCTAACCAAGGCGAACCAAATAAGCGAAAAACTAGCCAAAAAAAAAAAAACAAAAAAGTTATATTAAATCTTTGACTAAATAGCCATTAGTAGAATTGCATGTTGGCATCTAAACACTCTGCACACAACTGCATCATTAACACAGGCATAATCTGCATTTACATGCATGCATACTGTGCATTTGTATGGGTATGTGTATAAAATTGGCAATAAGCACACGCATATAAATGAAAGCTTGAACTTTCAACAAACACATAAGAAATTTTAATTTATTACAAACTCACCATAAATTAAATCATTGCCTCTCGTTTAACGTTTCGCGTTTCGCGTTCTAAAAAGAGCGTTTTTCGTGTGTATGCGTGTGTGTGTATATATATATATATATATATATATAGAGATTTATTGTGCGGAAAATAATTCACGACACTATTTACGGTATACACCAGTAACAAATGGCAAAAACGAACGCACACGCAGTTTCACCTACTCGCAGCGCAATGAATGCATGCATCGTAAATGCATTGCATTGCAACTGCTTTTCTTTGCGCATTAAATGCCAGCACATTTGCATTACGTAGCAATGTTAACCAGGAAAATATCAACCATTTACGTTTCACAGGCCAACTAGAGTCAGTTCATAAATATATTTAATGTTAAATGTAAATTTCAAACCAACGACAACCACGACAAACGTAAATCTTTATATTTAATATACAGGTATATGCAGACACATATTCAGTTGTGTATGTGTGCGAGATTTCTTAGCTATAGGTGTGGTAGTTATTAACACCTCTCATCTAAGCGAAAATGCATTTCTCGTCCAAATTTAATATAATTGGAATTCAATTAAACTTTTGACGATCATTAACGCAACTAGTTAACGTAATTAGGATTAACGAAATGAAAACATAAATGCACAAAACACATTCTTTCATTGTTTATTAAATTTTTGTTGCTAACTGACCTGCTGTAGACAATTTATGCAGCGAATAAAAACTTTATCTACATATCATAAGTTGAAAAGGTACTTAGGAGTGATGCTCGGAGTCTGTTGCTGTATGCATGATAAGTACGGAGCTTAAACTTGGTTTAAAGCAGAAAGAGTGTTCGCCGAGGAGGATTAGCTGAGAAACAATGCTCAGATCAACTTACTTGCAGTTTTTATGAGTAAAATCCACACGCACACTGGACACATTTTCAGTTTAATGATTTTAAAGAATTTGCTGCCGAATCCATTTAAAAGAGACAACCTTATGACGAGAACACCACAAGATTCTTGTGTCAGTTATCACGAAACTCAACCATTTTCGAGCAGCAGAGCATGACTAGTATGCATTCCACAGTTGTGAACAACGTCGGTCTCTTTAAGAGTACGATCAGCTCAACCATGATTTCGAAATCTAATTAAACTTATTCAAGCGCCTTAGGAAGCTTATTTTTTTTAATTGGATGTATGACTAGAATCGACTTCGAGGATTGTAGTGTTGACTGGTATACAATTCACTTTTGACTCGCCTACCAAAGCTTTCACGCAGATTGAATACTACATCGTGCGACTCCGAGCCATTCTTCCCATGCAAATTATCACACTGAATGATGGATTGATGCATTCCCCAATCCTCGTTCAGCAGCTAAACATTTTTTTAAATATTAAAAATTGACCAAACAACTTTCGATATTGAAATGAATATTTAGATGTAAATGTTTTCAGAGACGGAAGTACTCTCTGCCATAGCAAGGTGATATAAGTGATAAAATGAACTGTTCACGTGTAGAAATTAGTACCGACAGACCTCCTAGCAGGGTAACTCATACTTGTACGTAATCCCTAAAGATTGTGGGTTCACATCGTGAAGAAGGCACACTTTGGCGCTTGTTCTTAGAGAAAATAATGCGATCTGTTGTAAAAACCAGTAAGAATTAATGTCTACACTGAGAAAAGCTATTAGAATAAACTAACAAATTTTTTTTCCCACGCTATAGAAATAGACGTAAAATCGAGAAATAGATCGTAAAATTTTGATTTGATTTGTATTGGAAGCACTTGTTGTGCAAACGATAATCAAAGGAAACATTTTGAAAAACGAGAAAATCTAAAAAACGTAAAGCAATCGTCTTTGTTAGATTTACTTATTTATTTATTCCACGTATACAGAAACTCAACTAAAACAAATGACAGTCGAGTTCAAATGACTCTTAAAGTAATTCTTAAATTAATTATCATTAAAACTTAGTGTAAGTACAATAAAACAAATAAAAGGAAAAAAAAAGAAAAAAGGAAAAAAAGCATGTACACAATTAGCACAGAGCCATACCCCCAACACCGGTACAGGACCTAGTTGCAAATGAACCCCTAAGCCATCGCAAACATGCGTAAGCTTGGCACCCGATAATAGTTAACAACAATTAATTTTCGAATCATAGTGACTTTTTAGGATTAAGAGCTAGTTTAAGTACGACATTGGCAAATCTTGTGTATTAAGCAATGTTGCCTTAATGGACTTTAAAGTGTCCGATAATGAAAAAAGGTGATAGACGTCAGTTAGGTTCTTACAAACAACTCTGAGCGGGTTAAACAGCTCATAATTATATTTACAATGATTAACCTTGAGTGCCATAATGAATGTTGAATTTCACAAATTTTTCGTGGAACACATTGCAAAGGATCCATGAATTTAGAGACCAGATAATTAAAAGTTGCAACTAAACTCACTAACGAGAAAGCACATCGAATCAATTCAGTTCACAAGAGTGTTGGAGGAATTGCCAGCGTGGTATTCATAAAGACATTTTTTAAACATTTAATTATCTCTTTCCCGTCTGCGAATTCTTCTACAGATGCATTCCATTAAACTAGCATTTGCAAGCATTACGCCTGTATTCTATGCGTATTTCACTGAATTAATTTTAATGATTTATGATGAACTAATCAAGGAATAAGAAAACACAACAACAACAACAATCATTAATGAGTGTTAACAATGATAACAGAAGTGTCGTATGGCAAGCTGGTTTTACAACGAAAAATCTATCAATTGAGAAAAGGCAAGAATTAATGATTTCTTAATAAATTTATGAAACCACAGTGTTGCATATATCGTACAAATGCTTTTTCTCTCCCTTCCTTGACTGCTCTCGGTGACCGCCGTAAGCCTTAAAAACAAAGATGACTGGACAACATAAGCATGATTGTAATCCGCAGAAGGCGCTTAGTGTACTCTTAGATGCACGATGTTTGACGATCATGATGACTGGGCAAGTGTTGTTTGCCGATACCGGCACAGACATACTTTAAAGATGACAATGCATCCACTTTTTAACACATCATGTAAATTGATGTATTCATTTTGTACAAACGATATCAACAAGAAAGGTGCAACAATGCAATGCATCATGCGAGTAGGCATTGTATTGTTGGTATGTCAACCATTTACAAAGAAACAACGAAAAGAAAAGAGAGCAAATACAGAGCAACGCATAACATTAAGTCAGTCAGTCAGTCAACAACTACAACAACAACAAGATTAATAACAGCAAATGTATGATAATGACTCACACGAACATTCAAGTGGAGAGCGAATGAATGAATGAATGAATGATCAATGACCCGACGTGGTATTGCATTATAAAATTTGCACATTACTGTGATCAAGGCACACCATGCAGCAAGCAATAAGCAGGCAGTAGCTAATTTCTGATGCAGGATCAAAATATTATTATTGTTGTTGTTGGTGTTGTTGTAACATGTGCCAACGATGAGCAAACATTAATGCATTAATGCATGTTATGCGATACATACGATGTTTACTCAGACAATAATAATAATAATAATGATAATAATACAATAAAACATTGTATTTACATTTAAAATGAAACAATTTATAAACGGAAATATTTATTTTATTACCATGTCGCTTATCTACCCCAACCAGCAAGTAAGCAAACACACTCAACCATTCAACTAACAACAGGTGTTTTTTTTTTTTTGGGACGAATGATCAGAAAAATAAGAAAAATTGCACAAGATATTGAAAATTACAATAACGCATAATTTCAACATATATATGTGAAATTAATTTGATATGAAATTTATATAAGCAAGCTTGCTTCATAATCTTACAATCGTATCGGTATTTGTGGTTGTGTGGTTGTTGTAGCTATTCAGCTGAATACGCGCAAAAGGGTAAAGAAGCAATAACATGCCTGCTAGAAATTTCCATAATTTATTTTAATTCTTTAGAAATACGGACTCAAAGTTTCATATTAAAGTAAATTAGTTTTAGATTTTTTGTCTTGTTATTGTTTTTTTCTTCTTTAGTCGTCTGACAATGAGAAGAGATTCTTTTAATCTTCAAAACATTTTAAAAACCTTTTTACTTTATCAAAAGCATACTTACGTATTTATATAATACGCTGTTAACCTGGTATCTATAAATATTATTAAGTCTAAAAAATATTAAGCCTGCCTAAGAGTTTCAAATCGGGAAATACATTTTATCCATTGATTTCCGTTGCTTTTGTTAGTATGAATGTATGTTGTTTTCATTAAAAGGCTCAATACTTTTTCAACCATTTAATAAGTAAACTAAGGTACCTGGGTATTATATACATACATATGTAAAAACACATATGAAAATGTAAGAAAAGAAAATATGATATCGTCCAGCATGACGGTTTGACTTTATCTCGCTTAAATATCACCGGTTTTCACAGCATGACGTCTATCTTTTCTGTTTTAGAAAGATTCACTCACTCACTCACTCACTCACTCACTTCACAATCGAACACTTAAGTACTACGCAGCAAAGCACACACATACTCAGCATGTGGCTTTGTTAAGCGTTTCGATCATTTACAGTAGTTTCCATTTTTTGTTTTTGTTTTTTTATTTTCTTTTATTCCTTTCAATGTTTCTCTAGATTTTAGAGCTCATTCTGAATGCCTTTTTCTAAATGCCTTCGTTACTACTATTGAATATCAAGTTTCTACAAAGCTATACACAAAATTTGATTTTTTCGATTAGCCAGAAAATGTTAATCGTACAGTGTCGGACATACTCCAAAGTTTCAATAATCAAAACGACTTAAATATTTCTGATGAATATCATTAGCGTTTCTTTTTTTTTTTTTTTTTTTAAGACAAAGAAGAAAAAGTTATTTAATTAATTGCAGAACTTCTTCTAGTTCTTTTTATGTTGAAAAATTATCAAACAACACGGACAACGAATATTCTTTCAAACTTTTAAGACATTATAACGTGGATTTTTATATTTTAACTAAGGTGTCCCCGTTATAATCCCCTTTAAATAGTGTTTAATTTAAAATTTGAATGAAAACTATTTTGTCAATATCTCAATGTGTTTACATTGACTACATTTATATATATGTATATATATTATATATGTATATATATATATATTATATGTGTATATTATATAGTTTATAATGTAAAGGAAATATTGATTAATTGTGCACAGTGCTCCATATGTATGTACTATTATATCTTTGTATATGTGTTAGAACTAGCGCAACCAATGTAAAGAAGAATTCTAGCTTTTCTGTAAAGGTCCGGAGAAGGATAAGGTAAGAAGGTAGCTACATTAACTAGTGCATAGGCCTAGCGAGTAACTAAATTAACGATTGCCTATTCCTACTGAAAAGTTAAAATTAACTACTTACTGAACTTAACCGATAATTGGAGTAACATTATAATGTATTCGCTTATGCGAGTATTTTAGATTTTTAGATTTGTAGAAATTTGCAGGATTTCTTTGATTACCATAATCATAGCGAATCAACTTGGACTTGACTTTCTGTCTCTGTGCCTGTTCGCCTGTCTATGCGTTTGCGTTCTCGAATATTTAATTTCTGCCTGTGTACCGGTTCTCTTTTAAAATCAGGTTTACAATCCCAGAAATTTGTTCTTATTACTTTCATTAGGTTACATCAACAGATAAGAACGTTATAGGCGGGCAACCATCACCAAACACTATCCCACATAATATTTATTTCCATCATAAAATACCAAATACTTTATCTTGTGTCCAAGTTTCACGTGAGCCCTTTTAGGGAAGGGGAGTTAAAACATAAATTAGCGTCGTTTAAATTTGCTATAAAGTTAGTTTTCTTGTCGAAGATCTTTCCTCTTTTCCTTATCATTTATTTCTTTCATAAAGTATTGAAAATTAGAGCTTGTTGCTAAAACCAAAACATACATTGTCCAAATTTTTACGCCCAATTACTATTGCGGACCAATTTTCATAAGCAAATACTGCCCGATCCGATCCCTTTTCAATCATGTTCGTCCTTAGGTCAAAACAAGCCAGTGTACCAAATTTCATGGAAACATCCCAACGCTTTGCGACATTTAGGTTGACCATAAAGCTACGGACGAAGGGATAGCTAAGCTGCATCCATTAGTATAATGAAAAGTGATTCTATCTTTAATCCTTCTGTCTGTTACATTCATTTACACTTAATATACCTTGTATCACAAATGGTGAATGGGGTAAAAAGCGACACGATGAGACTATGGATACACTACAGTGGGGTATGCGATTTTGCATCCATCTGCAACGTACTACTAAATCATATCGTACGTGCCACGCTATATACGAATCGGTAATCGAATAGCGTATATCGATAATTGGAGAATAATAAAAAACTGAGCTTTAGCTGAGCATAATTACATAGTGCTGCCAGATTATATAAAATACTATGTGTATCACATTTATGTGCAGGAGATACAGAGAGTTATAGGATAGGGTACTCGTTCGATACATTTAGTAGATCGTCGTCAAACACCGAAGCAGAATCGCTTCAATTTTATATCAAACGAGGTGATTTGGTTATATTTCCCGGCTTTATAAGATAAATGGTCGCAATACAACATCATAGATGTCCTGGGGAAGCCTCCTACTTTTAAGTCTTCGAAAGTATTTGACAAGTGTGTGACTACTTTCACATCTTAACATTAACTATTAGAAGCATGTACAAGTTATAAGACGTTCTTTTAATCAAAAGACAAAGAAATAGTTCCAAATTTACTATTGAACCTAATCCGCATCCCTAATCAATACTTTTTTCCATTTTTTTATCAGGATGAGAATTCCACGTCAAAGTAACGATTAAAAAAATTAATACATTCTTTCAATAGGTAGTCCTACTAGACCGTTATAAAGGATGGCTAAAAAATGATGCTAATTTATGCCTGCGAATACCAAATATCAAAATTTGTTTTTGCCTTTGAACCGTTTCAACTGAAAGTTTATACAACACCATCTGTATTCTTGGATTACCCGGGAGGGAAAAGTCTGTCACAAATATTTATTGAAAAACAAGCAAATTTTATATTTCCTTTATTGGACAAAATTTAAACCAATTTTACATTATCTCCCTCCCAAAAAAAAAAAAAAAAAAAACAAAAGAAAGTCAAAAGATACAAAGCACAACACAAGGACGAAAACAATCGACATATGTCGCGACATTTCAGAAATTATGAGTGTTTTTACAAAAATCATTCTACTCACACAAACGGCAAAACATCAAAAATGATGAACAGATAAGGATTTACCCACATGATATAAAGCATGGCTATCGAAATGACCGAAGGTCGATGTGTCGCTTCTGAGAGAGCAAAAAAAAAAAAAAAAAACAAACAAAAATAAGGAAATTTTCGATTATATATACTGAAGTTTTGTGTACTTGAGATTAAAACAGATTAATAATATTTGTTATGGGCACCGTTTTAGTCGTCAATGAACTGGTCTGCTGCCTTATGTATACCGACAATGGTAAAACGATGCGTCGTAATTGTTCTGTTCTCAAAAATATTTTATTCATGCGCAAACGAAATCTGTAAAAAAAAATGAAAAAATAAAAAATATGGTTTATTTAGAAGTCTTTCAAAACGTTTCCTCAATTCTTCAGAGTTCGTCCGCCGGCTTCATTTCCCATATATTTTGATCGACAACAAAGGTTGCGCTTGTGCCGTGACACTTATTTGACATTTTATCTTTGAAACGGTAAACATAAGACCGAGGGAACTGACCGTCAGACGAACACCACAATAAATCAAAAACTTGACAGCTTCATTCAACTCAAGTGAATCTGCAAGAGAGATCAACAGGTCAGTGAAGCACCTGTTTTACCGGGATAATGTAACATACGAGAAAACTCTCTAATAAACAAAAGGAGATGGAAACGTGTTTATCTCTCTAATATGGATAACTAACAGCAAGTACAGTTATTTCTATAATTAAAAATGATTTTTAATTTAAAAATTATATGAAATTGAATACAAGTTTCGGTCGTCGGTATCTTGCTTTTGCTCTAAGCGCATATTAAGATTCTGCACATGCGACCGCTTCTGCAGCCTTTAGAGCACTCACATTTGGCGCGCTTTTGTATTGAAAGCGCTTACAACGTTAGGTAATAATTTTAATTTATTACTAAAAATTTCCATGAAGAAAAAAAAAAAATCGTTAGTTAAACGACTAGTTTTCATCATAAAATTAATATAAATTTTAGAAGATTTCTTTTAGCCTTCACAAGTTTAGTTGTCTAATTAATTTTCATAACCATCAATTTGAACAGTTGGTGGTAGACATCACATAAAATACGCCATTTTATAGCGCCATCATTCAATTGGAGGCCTTACAGTTTCACTAAACTCACTACTAAGCCATATGAACATTAACGCAAAATTTTACACACACACATATGCGTTTTTAAAGTGTATGTCACACGCACACATACATACACACACACATACAACCACTCTACGCTTTTTCTCTCCCTCCCACCATGCTTACGCTTGCTTGCTCATAAGCAATATTCTTCTTCTCTATCGATTCTTATGCACTTTTGTTTCGTCGCTAAGCCATAAATTCACACTTGCGTTATTCGCTAAACGTTCATCCATTAGTCTTGCAATCATACGCTACACATACGCACACACACATGCACACACACAAATGCGTAATAACGCAGCAGAACGTATAAGAAGTTTATGCATAAGCAAACACATTTGCTGATGTTAACCGAAAAGAAAAAATTGTAATTATGAATACGACGTAATTTAGCAAAAACAAAAAACAAAAAAAAAAAAAAAATTAATTACTTCAACATGGTGCTTAAGTTAAACTTGTGTCCGGTAGCTATTTTCTAAATACACTTCGCTTATTTACTCGCAACCTCAAGTAAGTCAATTATAACACCGCGCTCTCACTGTAATTCTTTCAAAAAGATAACCTTTAAGAGAAGTGGCAAAAGATATCGCCAAGATAACGAAAGATAATTATGAAGTGAACATCATTTGTTTCTTTAGACACTTTATTAACATTCCAAGAAGACCAACAGCAAAAGCAAGATAGTGTGCACCTTTATTAACATATATAAGGAAAAGCCAACTTAAATATTATCGTATATAGGTAAGTAGGTATCAACAGCGCAACAACGCATTTCATTAACTTGGCTAACTAACTAAAGGTTTTTTATGATGATCGAATTAAGATAGTACAGTTTTTGCACCAACCTTACATGTCGCTAACCAATTTTGTGACCGCAAAATGATTGAATATTTCTATGGGAACTGATTGCCACTACAAAGATTAACATGATCATAACCTATAGCAGAAACTCATTATGAATTTAAGAAGAAGAAAAATTAAGGGATTGTGTAGGAACTCCTTTGCTTGCCTTCTTCCTGATATTCAGAGCCGCTTGTCAAGAGTAAGTTTTACATCTTCATGACGCAATCACCTCTTATGACTTTAAAGTCAAACTTATTTGGGTTGTTCGTTCTTCTATTTTCGGTGACCGAAGACCGGAAAAACAATAGAACGTTGGACGATCGTCTAACACTGCTGTAACGGTTTATCGACTTGTTCGGAAAGCATTGAGGAGTACTTGCTGCATATGTTTCAAGCATGACTAGGTATTGCAAGCCACTCATCTCAGCGAACGCACATAATCCATTACTTTTTATCGCCGTGCGCATGAGCGTAAAACAAGGTGCCTGTGACAATTGTTGCAGCATTTCTCTGCATAATTGACTGTTACTTTTTTTTTGGGGCCCGATCACGTAGCTCTTCAACCGTCAAAAGCATGTAGAAAATGCCATTTATTAAAAAATTGAAACATCGCCTTACGTTCAATAGCATTCTTTAATGCGTATGTCCTTGCAGTCTGTTCTAGTGCTAGATATGAAAATTTCCATTAGCATTTTTTTTTTTGTTTTGTTTGCATTGCCTTTGCATAATTTCTTTGTTAAGGTGAAGAAAAATTCATGAGCATGCAAATTATTGAAAACAAATAACGTGATATTGATCTCGCCGACAACACATGTTATATCCAAGGTACACATACACACTGAGTGCTGCTCTAGGCTTGTATCTATGCTTTCCATTAAGTTATAATTATACTTAAATTGCGCGGCATTTTTTGTTACATTTTTTCACGTTTTTCTTCTTGTTCTTCTTCTTGTTCTTTTCTAGTTAAATTTTTACAAAATATTCTAAAAGCATTAAGTTACGAAAACAAAAAAGCCCTTCATAGTGACTTAAGTGGATAAATATTTGTGCGTCTATTAAGAGTAAAGTGGAATACATTCCTCTCTTAAACCGATAATACAATGCAATGCAATCATAGATCACAAAAAGGAAAATATGACAAGTCATCGGGCCAAACAAATCGCAATAATTGTATAACGTACTTAAGGTTTTTAAGTGCGAAAAATAAAATGTTTTTGAAAATATTTCTATAGAAAAAATGCGCTTTCCTCAAGTGTTAGAAGACAATACACATGTATTATGATTTCATCGCAATTTCAGCAAGGAAAAGCGAAGCGGAATGATTGAAGCGGACTTGATTATAGACACTCACCCATAGGTCCATAAAGATATGTATGTATACGTATGCATATGCGTGCGTATGATGTTAATGATGATAAAAATAACATTAAAAAACAGTTGTGCGTTTGCACACAGTTTTAAGCGAGAAAACAACAATACGTTTTTTTTTTTTTTTCTTTTTTTAAATATTTTATTTGTGCCGCTTTATAAAGGGCAACAATAGGCCGATCAATCTTTGTTGCCCGAGCAAAAGCAAAAAAAAAAAAGCAGAAACAATAACAACAGCAAAAGCAAAAATAACCATCAACCACAGCCATTATAGTATAAAAATAAGACTATCGTCCACTGCTCGCTCATATGTATGTATTGTATAAGCATTGTGATGTCTTAGAAAATGTCTGGCTGTCACCTAAATGCTATTAACCTGATTTTCAAGATTCTTAATCAATTTTTAGTCTTAATTCGTTTCACGATCAAAATATTTCTCGCTCTCTCTCTCTCTGCTAAGCATTCACAAAAGATTTCAATATTATCAATTCGTATAATATCGAAAAGATATGTATAAAAGCGAGTGTGCGTGTGTGTGAGTGTGTCCCTTTTTTCCTAAAAATAAAAAAAGAACACTCTTCTCAGCTACAAAATCAATTTGTTTTGTTTTCATTTTTCAGTTTTTTTTTTTTTTTTTCTGTTTCTTTCTTATTTCATCAAACTAAAAATTCCATTTATTTCGTTCTATTTCTTCCCACATCTCGAACAAAATTGACTAAATGTAACAAATTAAATAATTTCGTATGCATACGATTCGATTAAAAGGTATTTGTTTGAAATAATAGGCGTTAACGGATTAAAATTTGCTTTTCAATTTATCTGAAAGGATCGATTCGTCTTCTTCTAAGAATATCGTCCTATAGTTCTTTTCAAATCGTCCAAATGTCTAATGCATGAATACTTCATTTCAAGTCTACGATAGTTATCACCCACAAATTTCATGGCCTTAACCGCACATTAGGGACAACCCACCGTATATTACTCGAACTTTTCACAAACATTGATACAAAGGAATGAAGACCGACCGAGGGAAAACATATCACAACAAAAAATCAGTATCGTACAGGCGACACGGTGTACCTATGATTCCTTGTTCGCCAACGGCGATAAAACTTGAAGCATTTACAACGTGGACAGGAAAAGAAAATGAAAGAAGAAGAAATGAAGAAGAAACATTGATTGTAAACTTGCATAGAGTTTTCATTTTCAGCACATATTTTCTCTTTTAAAATAGTTTTCAACAAATCGCTTTGTACAAAGGTGTAGTTGATTTTGTTAGAAAATAATGTAAAGCCAGCCTATCAGAAAATAACTTATATGTATACGTATATGTACATACATGTACATTCTTGAGACGGAAAAGTGACATCTAATAATATAGATATTATTACAGATCGAGTTTCCATAAAAAGATAACAACCAGAAAAACGACAGAGAGAGAAAATGAAAAATTTTGATGTTGAAATCTCGCAAAGTTCGCTGCAAGTTTGCCCTTTCGAATTTCTGTAAGGGCAGATTCGTTTCTACCTAACACAAATCGCTCAAAAAAGTTTCGGCTATCAGGATTTTCTTTTTAAAATTTTTTTATTATTGCCTAAAAAATATAAAAAATATTTGGACGGACCGACATCGCAAGTTGACAAGTATTATAGAAAAAATTATTAACTGAAGGATAGAAAAAAATATTTTACTTGAATCGAATATTGCTTCACTTCACTTTTCAATTGCTTCGATTTATCTTTCAAAACACGAACGTATTTGAAACAGTGCACAGAAAAAATTCTCTTGTATACATCGTCTTCATACTTTATCGTGTTTATTAAAAATTTGTAATTTGTGA
Organism: Glossina pallidipes; assembly: GCA_000688715.1. NCBI lineage: Eukaryota > Metazoa > Arthropoda > Insecta > Diptera > Glossinidae > Glossina > Glossina pallidipes. Next base: position 1,575,085 of record KK499818.1, on the reverse strand, counting down.
AATTTTAATAAAAAAAAAATTAAAGGAACACGATAAAGCTATGCTCTTTAGAAGAATGAGCTTTTTTTTTCGAATGCTGCAAAATAGGAATGAGACTCTTCCAGTGCTGGTCAACAACGCCACGAGCAGATTAATGAGTACAAGTTCGCCAGATCCGATATTGCCTCCTGAAGAGGCTGGCGATAGCAAAACGGATGATAAACCCTGTGGAGAACAAGGCCGGAAAATCGAAGTTATTGATATTAATTCCGAAGATATGATGGATAGCAACTTTTGGGGCGATTATCGTGGAGGATCTTCAGAACAACCTGTGACAGTCACATCCGGCAATGCTTTCCAGACGGCCACTTGGAATTTCATTGCCAAATAAAGAACCTAAAGAGCAGCAAAGCTAATGATAAGTCGCGCAAACATTTTGCGAAAAGGCGACTAGACTTTAATTTAATTTCCATTACATCACATTTTAGTTCACTAAATGCAAAAATCGCAATCTAAAATAAAAAAAGCACTATTGAGAAAAATTTTGCTGTGGGCGTTATATATGAAAGGGTACTTGCTTGCTTGTGAGCTGTTATTCTTTCTGGTACACATTTCCTATATTTGCTTTGCTATATAAAAAACGTAACGAAAAATGTCAAAGTCTATATGTCAATCAATTTATATAACAATTATTGTAATAATTACAACAATTGTTTATTACATTCATAATACGCGCTTACTTCTTACTATCATAACATAGCGTCAATTATGTAATTATTGCAATAAGTAATTTCTGTCATTCTGTTATTGGTTAATAATTTCAATTCTTCGCTTTTCTATTCCTTGTATCTATTGCTGCGCAAAAAGCAAAGGAACAAATCTAGCAGCAAAGCAAATGCCTTATGCCAATTAATGCCGCCCAACAAATTATTTTAATTGCAAAAGCATTAGTTACTTATTTAGTTATTAATGTTTAGTACGCAACACCTTTAGTGCCTGTTATATTATTTTAGAAATTCTCTGAAAACTTATGTCAATAGAACCTGACGCCAAACGTAAATTAACATGCATTGAGGTTGCGTAGCCAGTTTTATGCTTATTTTTCTTTCTTGTTTTTGTTTTAATCGCTTAAATAACTTCAACTGCCTTCATTCATGCGAAAGAAATCAGTAAAATCGTGTGGAAATGCAATATTTTCTAAAAAAGAAACCAAAAAAAAAAAAACAAAAAAAAATCTATGCAGTAATCAACACTTGTACCAATCGTGGTTCTTCTTGGAATGCTTTCCCTAATGAATGATAAATTGTTTGTGATAAATCAATGTTTTACTTCATAATGACTAGCATTGTGCGATGCAATGAAAGTTTCGTGTTGATGATCCGCAAGAACTCCAGCGATAATCTTCTTTCCTTTTTTTTTTTAAACTAAAGGCAGAAAGAATTATTTACCGTTTGAATGACGTTTTTGTTTAGTAAATAAGAAGAATATGCATTGGGTTATTCGGAAAGTTATTCCAAATTTCCTACGTTTAAATGCCAGTCGGAAATGAGTGATTTCTAGGCGTAAGTAGATTAATATTTTTAAAGTCTCCAACAAAGATTTCTTCCAACAATAAGGGGGGCATTGGTATAATACTAAAGCATATGAGAAAGTGTACATTTCGATAGTCCGTCCAATTTTAGTCCTAGTATATGTTTTGCAATGAATGAATTGTCCGTCCTTTCTAGTCTTAGTATATGTTTTGACTTAATTGTCCAAAGAAAGCAAAAGATTTTAAAATAATTGGAAAAAAAAAATTTTTATTGATCTTATGGACACTATCCGCAAAAAAATTCTTTTTTCATGAAGTTTCGAAATTTTTCATTTAAAAGTGTTTTCAAACAAAAATACGGGCATTGAGTAGATGTGAGACTAAGAGCGACTCGAAAACTTTTAATGCTTCTGCTGAGAAGCTAAAACCTTAGAACGAACTTGTCGAAGTCTAGTATGGATTTTTTGAAGCTGTAAAATTTAACATTTTCTTGGCGTTTTTTTTTTATGTCCTTTTGCAACATGTAAAGTGAAAACCTTATAAGTCTATATTTGACAGACTATTGCCTAAAGGCACATTGTGTTAACGTTATATAAACTTTTTCTTTTTTTGTAATCGCTTACACAGTTTGGCACAGATCTTCTTACAGTAAGCTAAACCTGCCCGGTTTAAAGAAAGAAAGAAAGGTCTCCGATGTGGCCACTTTTTAGACTTTTTCAAAAATAACTTTTTTGTTTTTTTTCCTTAATACATAACGTATGCCTAATAATCTATTATTCCAGAACCATTCCTTTCATCCAAAATAAATACAGCTCTTGCAGTGTTTGTTTGTAAAGCAGAGAAAATAACCAAAATTGTGAGCGATGGCTGATCTCTAGGCATATGTTTTTAGTGGAAACAAGAAACAGGTTTTTTTCTGCTAACTTAAACTTAGACTATCGACTCTCCAACAAGGAAGTTTATGGAATTGGTCACAGCTTTTGGTCCATCCCAATATTTGAATAATGATTTCTTCAAGAAAGGTGTAAATAAAGGTTTCAGTAGGCAGAGGCATGCAAAGGTGTGTAATACCCTCCCACCATTTAAAAAGAAGGGGGTTTATTAAGTTTATTGCCCACATTAGAAGAAATCTACGCCTAAAAATTAATTTGCTTATTAAATTAAAACTTGCTTAGACGAACTATTAAATGAAGTGAATTGAACGATTTTCAGCTATAAAATATCTAAAGCAGATCGTAGAATTCGAAAATCCAAGATATATTAGATCTCTTCAAAAACTTATACAAATATCACTTTTTTCCATCTTCCCAGCTATGATTTATGAAGAGGTGAGAGACAACCTTGGCTTTTAATAGTTCAAAATTCTCGTGTTATTTGCAGCCGTTAGTCCACAGGTCGTGATGAAAATAAGTGCGCCTTTCATTATACATTTCAAAAAGGATTCTTGACTTTGCTCATATGATTTTAATCCAAATGACGAACAAGACACCTGAGCCATGTTCGGATATTTGACCAAATGATCTAGAAGAACATATGTCACACACCACCTAGTTTTCACCAGTTTTTAGAAATTCTTGTCATTCACAAATTTGTGTATAAATTACTACATAAAAAACATTGGCCTTATTCACAAAATGTAATAATTTATACCCAGATCAGTGGTCTGAACCTCAGAGTAATATTTATAATGAAAGTATGCTTGCTAGGCGTTCCAATAATTAGTAAGGAAAGAAATTGGAGACTATAGCTCGAATGAAGAGGAAAGAGGAAATATTTCTAAAAAAAAAAAATACAAGCAATACAACAACAATTAAATTGAGAAATTGAACTTCTTATTGGATGCATTTTCAATAACAAATGAGTGAGTGACTTTAGCGAGGAACTTTTAAATCTATATGTTTGTGGATATATTTAACGATAAACAAATGTTAATTTCATTCACACTATCTTTGTCCGTATTTGGAGGACAGCACACATGCTTACTGCAGAACAAGTAGAAAGCGTAGTATTCGAAACATTAAAATATTGCCTTTTGGCCTGACGAGTCTTGTTAAAATCGCTAAGCAAAACGGAATAGCGAAGTGAAGTTCATGCTGACTTATTGGTGACACATTTCGATTTAAAAAAAGCTCGGTGTATAATGCCTTATCAAACATAGGCAAAAGATAAACCATTAGTTAATAAAGTACCTCAACAATCATCCGATTAGGTCTTCAGTTATAGTCCATTTATTATTACTTTTTTGAAATTTGACCAAAAACGCTCAACCAGTTTATTACCTTAGCACCCAAAAATATCTCTAAGAAACAAGCATTTTATTTTTATATATCAGAAGAGTTAAGGGGTCAAAAGCTTTTCGCCACGTAAACAAGTAAGAACATTATAGTTGGGCAAGGCCGATGGTTAAATACCCTACACCACATTGTCTAACACAATTCTTATTTTTATATGCAATTAATCTTACGGGTCTATTTTCATCACCATACATTAAGATTTTTCTGCTCTACAAAGGCGCAATTTTCATGAAAATCTTTATTAATAAAAAATAGGTCGATTTGGTCCAAATTTGGTAAATTACTATTATGATATAATTTTCACCATGAAGCATTGAAAATTATACGTTTTTCTCGTGCGAGCTTCACTCTTCGTTATTTAGGAAGGGGTTGCAATAATATCCTAGCCGGTCCAAAGTTTTCATTCCAATTTAGAAGTACTACTACGTGGCCACTTTTGCCGAGAAATTTTGAAAATTGGAAATTTGTCCGTATAACGATTTTTCAGGAGACAGCATTATTTGGGGAGTGGTCAAAAAGTGGACCGATTGAAACTATTTTCAATACCGTTCGTCGTTTGGATCAAAACACGTGACTGAACAGTTTTATTGGTTAACTCTGCATCAGGACGATTTTGCTTTCTTTTTCTATTTTCTTTCCTTTTCTTCGTCAGAGACACTGCGAAAACCAATAAAATTGTAATTACGAGAAGTCTGCTCATACATAAGAAAAGCTTGCCGCTCAGAGCTCTCCTTGTGAAATCACTTTTGCATTAATTGTGCATAAATTTCTTCGAGTGTACAAAATTGAAAGAAAACAAACGTTGCATATAAATATACCGGAAATTTCTATGCGTGAGCACTGCAAATGTATATCTATATAGCAGATAAGTATGTAAGTGTTCGCCTCCGACGGTATATTTTAATGTCGACATAAACTCCTGTAGATTTATTAACCAAACTCTTGCGCAAGTTGAATATTTAATAATTGTTGCTTGTTAATATTTAATATTAGGAAAAGAGGCAAACTCTCGTAAGGCCAGGAGCATGCCACATAAGTTCATTTGCTTTTTGCTCAGTGGCGAAAATCTTATTTATTAACCTGATTTTGATTAGCACTGAACAGCTGGTATTGTCAACTTGTCATTAACTATGATTGCTAACGTTACTGCTTTATATTCGAAGACGGATAGATAACTTTAACGACCATCTCAAGGGGCAGATAAAATTTTTCGAAAGTTTGTTAAAAAATGTACGCATATGTACTCGTGGCCGACAAGATTGCAAGCACGAATTTAAATGCGTCTGTTACATTTTCATCTGTCGGTTGCAATTTCGAACAGATCTAATCATTTCTTCTCTCCACATTCTCTCTCTTCGGGATAATTTCGAAAATCAACAGAAGTCATTTATCGTCTATTGCGATTGCAAAATTCCAACCAGTGATAATACGCATACAGAAACTTCAAAAAGGCAAAATTCTAATTAATTTTATGTAATCAGTAAAGAGCTTAATCTTAATTACAACAAAACCCAATGCAAGAAGAACTTATATTGAGTCTCACATTTTCCTTTAAAAAATTTTCGAATCCTGCAGAATCGCATGAAATTTTTACTTTTCATTTTAAAAGAAACCATACATTCATTAGGCAGAGTAACTAAGTATGGTTTGTACTTTACGTAATTAACTACAATCTGTTACCAAATCGTAAGAAAATATCAGATAGACTAACGATATCGTAGTCGATCGTTCAGTTAGAGGGATATGAAAAGTTTCAACCCGGATTGATCGGGGTTGCCTGCTAGTTAATGTATAGAAGACACAAGAAAGTGCTGCCAAATTGCATAAGAATATCACTAAAAATCGTACGATGCACAATGAGTGCAATACGATATACGAAACAATCGATATGTCAAGTATACTGATCGTCGAGTCAAATATCTTGCTTATTTGCTTACTTGCTTGCTTTTAATTCTTTTGGCTTCGTTTGGCGAGACGAGTGGTTTTCAAAAACTAACTTTGATTATATAAACAATGAACGGAACCTTTGAAAAAATATCCACATAAGTGAATTCAAAATGATTTCGAATTATTTTAAAAGGAGCCGAGAAAGCTTTCATCGAACTAGGGAAACAAACTGTCATAGAACGAGCTACTAACTTATTAAAAATCCATTTGATGTACCACCAATTCTGCTTTTTTTTAAAACTAAGCGGCTCATTTTTCAACTCATTTTTCCTCAGTTAATCGAAAAGATCATTAAGAAAGCGATCTTTACGCCTACGAAAAATTAAACAGCTTAGCTTTAATAATGAAAATCATAAATGATTGAAAATATAATTATAAAGTGATCCGCCGGAGTAGGCAAGAGTCTCGACTAGCAATTCAATGGTCGTGTGTTCAAACCTCAAGTGCGGTAGAGTTTTTAATAATAAAAATAATAATAATATTAATAAAAAAAAAATAAATAAATAAATAAATAAAAGCCGAAAGCCTTAGATGCTAGTGCTTTAAGACTTTAGTCTTAGAATTTGTTCTCTGGCTAAATTTATATAATAATAATAATTATAAAGTGCAGCTTATCAAATGACTAAAACGCGTCACTGACTAATGTTCAAGTGTATATACAAATCGTAATTTATGAATAGAGATTTTTTTCCTAGAAATATTTCATCGAAAATTAAAAGTTCTGAACGGTTAAAAACTGGATTATTTTTTTCATTTTATTTAGAAAAAAAAAAAAAAACAAACTTGTTTTAAAGTCAAAAGTCAAACTATGATATCTCACGCTTTCACTTTTCCTTATACTAATAATCCATACAGAACGATGTTTGAACATAAGTATGTATGTAAGCATCGGACAAAAAAAATTATCAAATGCTTATAATTTTAGGATTTTCGTACAAAAATATCTTCAATATTTCTTTCAGTAGTATAAGTATAAGAGAACCAAAAAACCAAAAACTTCAAAACCATTTTCAACTATTCTTCGACACCATTAGTTGAGACGAGAGATAAAGGAATATACAAGATATTTTTTCACATGTATATTTTGAAGACATTTATAAGCAAATAACAACAACATTTGTTAGCCTATCTACTACTAGTTTGCATGTCTATCCATCTCTCTGCCTATTGATATGTTTATATGAACATTGAATGGCTCATTTCAATCAAAAGAAATTAGATTTTTCAACAATAACGTAAATTTCAAACAAAATGTTCAGAATTCAATGCGCTTGTTATTCAAATCGTTTGAATTATGTGTTTTGAATATTAAATATGTTTTATGTTATGTGTATACATACATACATACATACATACATATCTTTTATATTAATATTTATTATTCATGATGTTTTTTTTTTTTTGTTTTTTAGAGTTTATTTCGTCCCATGGACAGATAGATAGATAGATAGATAGATACGAGAACTGTACGCGGTGATGCATTTACTTTTTATACAAAATTTCTTGCTTTCTTTGTTATCATCAGTTGGTCTTCATTCGGATGTCTATATAAAAATATTAATTTTTATTTAAAAATTTATGTGAAACTACAAGCACTATTTTAGCTGGTGATTGCTGTTTTTACGAATTACACAATAATCGTTCAAGTTATTGTTTTTATGAATTTAAGTGGCAGTCAAACGGAGTCAGTTATTACATACTTAAGACATTACGCAGACCATTAAAAGTATATTTTGAATTAACAAGACCGCGAACGATGACTTTTAAAATGCACAGAATATACAGAAGATAGAAATTATATATAATTTATTAACCTTAGATCGGAATAAATTTAAAAAAAATAAGACTTGCACTTTTACATAGACAATTTTAAAAGAAGATGTAAAATTTCTACATTTTATCAACAGTTAAGAATCGGTACAATAACCTTACAATGGATCGCAGAAATCGCTCCGCTCTCTCTAATTTGGAAAGTTCTTTTTATTTCTCGATACCTAACTAGCTCTATAAATTTGAAATATCTGCTGCAGTCTGGTAAACATTGAAGATGCAAAGATCACATAGCATGATGCTCGCAACTCGACCGGCAAGCGAGCACCTGTCCTTCATATAGCTAAACATTTTAGATTTAAATCAAGTAGAGTACCTATACACATTTCAGTGAGTAACTTGAAATTTTATAAAAATAAACCCCTCTACTCTCAAGTAGGGGTAAACCCTTTTCTTAGCAAGGGAAAAATCATATAAAGAGTAAACAGAGAAAAATTTTCAGTTCCTGCCTAGTAAATTAATTATTACTGCCCTTGTTTTTCTTCTTCTCCTCCATGATCATCCTATAATCCCATTGCATTTGTCGAATACTCCCATTTTTATCCTACATAGTCTATGTAGAGAATGTAAAAGGGGTTTTCGTTGCTACCTTATTGAGTGATGTTTGGAAGTCCTGTTCTCTTAATCCTAAAAGACGATCTTCTTTTTTTCTTTCTTTTTCTTTTTTTTTTATACTTACACATCAACACTACTTCTCTACCAATATTTTGTAACAGCGACTATCAATAAATTCTATGCGATAGAGAAGCTAAGGTTTATAAATGGAAAAGTCTCTGGAAAATTTTTTCACTACGCAGTTAAAATGGAATTTTTAAGAATTTCCTCAAATTATTGAAAATGGTGTTAGTTCCTAATATGGTCTCAATAGTTTTTCTTTTTATCCGTTGGAGCAGAAATGAAGTAAGATTTTCTTCAAATATTACTATAATCATGTAAGAGAAAGAACTGAACAGAACTCAATAATTGACACGGTTGCGCTTCACAAGATTTGTAACCTTGTTTGGGTATTTAACTATTGATTACATTTAACGTAGCTGTGTAAACTTGATCGACAGAATTATTCGACCGTTATCTACTTCTTCTTTTCCTTCTAACTTTGAAATTTTGCGCTTAAGCTAACATGGCTGAAGTTACTCCATATCTTATTTTGTCCAAAAACTTGTGCTTTTCATAAGATGCCTGAAGATCATGAATAAGTGCTTTTTCAGTGAAAGGAGCTGATTGTTGCGTTATAGTTATTATAATAATAAGGATCGCCGTATAAATAAAGCTTGCTTGCGATTGCTCGGATTTTATTCGGGCCCCTTATCAAATCCTACAAAACAATCTGCATCGGCTTCTGGTTCCCATTCACGACAACCAAAATATTGAAAGTGTTCTACAGAAATAACAAAATTAGAAAAGAACAAAACTACAGAATAATGAACGAATACAACGGTTTGCGATGGAACGAACCACTGCTGTCATCACAATTCCCTGAGGGCGCTTGCAGATCATATATGCTAGCATTAACCGATAAAGATTACTTTCATTCACTACACCTGATCTCTCCAGAAATTGGTAATAGATCAGGGAGATGGAATTAAATTAGTTCAGTCCGTTATACATTCGTTAATGGGTACCCTTGCGAAAGGGGACGTTGCCTAAAAGTTCTTAATCGTCTTTCACTGTTACGCCATTTATTAGCCATAAAGGCGAGTGAGATCATTAGTTTTTCCTTAAAGCATTGAACCTCTTGTCTATCTATGAAAACATTGTGGATAGACATGACCTTTAGACTACATATCGTAAATCATAACCGAATTATTAATGTTTTCTTTAAACGAACACAAATTTGGTCACAAATTTGACACAAACGGTCATCGATTCTGTACCTAAACTTTATGCGATGTGAAAAAGAACAATAATAAGCGCCGTTCGAACGGTCTCATTGTATGCATGCTATAGATAAGTTAAAAGCCTCCATTTTAATTAACATTTTATCCAGTTTGCTTCATTTTGAAATAAGAAAAGAAGAAGAGATCATTTTTGATGATAATAAATATTCATATAAAGTTCGATATCTCACAGGTGAGTGTTGTTAAAATAGTTTTATAGAAATATTACTCAAGTTTTTATCGCCCGAATGATTAGTTAGCGCTAGCAACACATTATATATATAATAAATTAGTATCTGATTGGAACAAAGACACATATGAAAAGAAATCTATTGTTTCTTTTTTTTAAGATTTTCAATTTCCTATTTCGCTATTTTTTATTTTATTAGATTGTACACAAACATATATATAGATATATATATAAAGCATAAATGTCGCAGCAAATCTAAGCTAATTGATATATAATTTTTATATCGAAACATTTTTATATGATTCAATTTAATTATTTCTTTTATAGCCAACTTTTATGAGCAGTAAATCTATTTAATTTAGCTCTCGAGCCATATAAATGCTGATCGTCATCTGCTATGCCCGGTAGCTATAGTCGTGTTTTCTCATTTAATATTTGACAGATTTTATTACAGGAAACGCCATACGCCATGAAGTGTTTGCTCTAATTGATGTCTAATCGATTTGTTACAATAACTATAAAGTGTTTTTTTGTTTTTTTTTTTTTTTTTTATAATCAATTTTCTTCATACATAGTTACCTTTTTCAATTACGATAAGTTAAAGTTAAAATGAGCAAATAATAAAAAGCTTGACTTGGATTATTTTTGTTTATAAATTTAATTAAGATTCATTAATAATTTTTTGTTGTTGTAGTTTTCAGATCATTAATTTCATTTCTTCTAAATGAATCCATCCAGCAGTTTATTGACATATTGTTACATGATTTTAATTGCCAACATTCACTAATCATTTAACAGAGAACTTCGAATAACATCGCTTAAGCGATCTCATCCGCGACAAGGTATATATATAATAGGTTGGTAAGAAAGTAATTTCTTAATCAATGAAGAATCTTAAGTTTTCCATTATATAATAATTTTGCAGTAGTAAAACTTGCATTTCTTTTAACAACAAAACAGAAAACTAGAGCACAATTTCAGCTCACTACAACTAGTGAACGTATTAGTGTTAACACTTTTCTTAACAACAATCTGGGATAGAATAGAAAAACAAATTCTTTTATTTCCACTTTCTACATCTTGGTAGGTAATGGCGTAATGTAATGACTGCAAAATGCAAAATCTAGTTTTTTTTCTTTACTGATTGCTTTAAACAATTTTATCAATTCGTAGAATCAGCCCCATATGTACAGTGCTTTTTACCATCAAATTCGTAGAAGAGCAACGCTTTCTTTTGATACGATTCAGCTTCCAATGTGGTTTATATTAACCCATCAGCTTGGGGTCATGATCATTGGTGAAAAATATGGCAGCGAATGATGTCTTTCTTCGAACAAAAACATCTCATCGGCTATCTTCGATTCACGAACGTCAAGCCGTAAATTATGCCAAATATGTTTGCTTCCGCGTTCCAATTTAAATTGAACTCTAAACGGCTAAGAACTAATTTTGACATTATGATCGGTCAGTAGTCAAAAGGGAGAACAATGCGTTCTTTCCTCATAGTCTTTCTGAATTCAAAATGGATCTTCCGAAGCAATAGTCCTCACAAACCTCTTCAATACCAGTGTTTTTTTTTATAAAAGAAGGCCGGTTGTGGAAGAACCAACTAAAATCAATTGCCTATGAATTCCTTGCGTCTTGCGATGTTGCGTAGTATATATGTAGATGTCAAAAATAGCAAACTATAGCAAGGACCTTAACACAATTCCAACGATAACAACAAAAATGCTTTTTTTCCAGACCAACAATTTTTTATCTTGAGCTCCGCAAATCATCTCATGTTGTGTTTCATGCAAATCTTACCACCCTTGGCATAAAAGTTGATCAAATAACACAATAACACAATCACAGATATTCATACATATATATAAGTATAAGTATATTAAATTTTCTATGTCATATAACCATCTTGGTATGTTGTGATCGTTGAAAACACGAAAAAAAGGAAACGGGATAGGGCTTAGCCAATCTTGAGGACTTATCGAAAAATGCACATTGCAAATAGGGATGAGTAAGGATCATGATGCGTGCAGACCTCGAGAATAATGGAAATAAAACTAGTTTGCCTATAATTTCTTTAGAAAGCTTTCTCTTTTTTTTACATCAGATTAAAACCCCGCTCTATCCATATCTACTTATAGCACTTTGCACCCATCACTATTGAGCCTGGTCCTATAACCGAAAAAGACGTAGAATAATTAAATTTATATTTTTTCGATCTATAATAGGATATCTGTCAATAATATCTTTGAATCCGTGCAGCTATTTAGAGCCAACGATCAAACCATTTATGAATATAGAGATATTAGGGCAATATTTAACGCCTTTAGTTCTTCTTCCAGAAATGCTGGGTATCCAAGATTCGCTTAAAACTAATCAGTTCGAGACATACGTATATACTGTTGACTTATTTCTTTCATTTCAGTTCTTTAATCAGTTTAGTTTTTTCTTAATGCAGACAATTCATGCAGAAAATCCATCTATATATGGATTTCCTACTACAACAATAATAACAACTTCTAAAGCTCATTTGCTTCAAATCCATTATCGCTTCAATTTTTTATCGAATCAAAGCGCAACCATGCAACCTTTCTTGGCAGATAAATTTTTTTGGGTTGAAACAACCGCAAACACCCAAAGATGCCACCGCATGACATCAACATCAAAGGATACAAGTAAAGAATAACACTTGCACACGAACACGAACACGAACATGGACAAATCCATACATAAACACACGTACACAAATATTCAAAAACATAACCTATTAAAAGTCTTTAAAGCGTTACACAAATACACAGGTAAATATGCATTTGTATCGATGCAAAAAAGCATAGCATAGCATAGCGTAACATTTAAAAGATTAACAGCAGGCGCATGGCTATCACACTAAGAGTCACGCAACAGAATGCGGTCAGATTTTGAAACTTTTTTACATCCTGCTGTGTTAAATTTGCGCTCTTCTCTCGTGTGTTGGTGTTTTCTTTCTTTCTTCATTCAAATCTTCGAACGCTAAATATATTGTGAATGGTTTTTACTTTTTAGAGTTGATTGTAGAATTTGTGCAAAACACAAAAAACAGAAAAAAAGAACAAAAAAAATAACGAAAAAATATTAAACGGATTCGTTTGTATTAAAGATGTGGCGTGGAGTCGTTGTTATTGTTGTTGTTGAAGTTGTTAATAAAATCAAATCGAAAAAATGATTATTTATAGCTTGGGTCCCTTAATTTAAATGCATTACGAACGGTTTCAAGTGACGATTCCATGTTTTCGATTTTGTTTAATATTTTAATATCTCGTAATATTTCTGTCTGTTTGTGAATTTGTTTGTTAGTGCGTTTGTTCTTCATCCAACTGCGTTTTCACAATTTATTGATAGAATTTATATGTTATTCTTTTTTTCTTTCTTAATAATCTTTTTTCCATTACATAAAGACACAGCGTCGTTGTCACAGCGCGCGAAAGAGAACTCTTTGCTTCAACGTTTTTTATTGTTTATACAAAACAGCTGGGAACCTCCGACGACTGATGTAATTAAAAGTATAATCGAAATTTAAGTGGTAACGGTTAAGTGCAATTATTTGATGCTCCGCTTATTTACTTAAGATAAACCCTGTATCTGTCATTTTGTTATAAGATAAGAAGTCCTTCATAAAATAGTAAATATTTTATTTTTTGATGAATTGATGAATTAATCGAAGAATATCAATTATCCGAATGTGAAGAACTTTCCTCTTAAGACGATTTTTCAACTTTATGCAACTCAGCAGTACTTCTGCATACTCTGTCCTAATCCTTCCTCCTCAGAAAAAACACCTTAACGTAGCTTAACAAATCTATGAAGACCTTTGTAATGCATTTAGATACAATGAAAGGGGAAAAAGGGAAACACGAACAAGAATTCGAATAATTTCTAATTTCTTAAATGCACTTTTTCTTTATTTATGTTTTTACCGTTTTTAATATAACCCATCACTTAGGGGATGTCTTCTGTAGGCGTGACATGGCCATTAGTCAGAAGCAAGTGAGATAAGAGAAGAGAGATTGGTGCAACACATTTACTATCAAGGCAGCCGCGAGCGAACTAGTCAGGTAAAGCAGGCAGTACTAAGTCAACACAAGCGATAAGTGTTCTCCTTTTCCGAGCATTGTTTGAAATCTTATGCAAGAGCAATATTATGACGAAAGTCAATTTCGATTCTCAATGTGGTTCTACTAATTTTGTTAAATTAACGCTTAGTGCTGAACACGAAAGATCCACAATTGAAGCATTGCGTCGCGGGAAGCAGTTGTGCATCAGGCTTTTAAATGATCTTTTAAATAAATTTTTTTAAATAAAGTGATTGGTATGTCCCTTACTAAATTTGTCTGTTTAGTTCGAGCGAAAGTCTCATTATTATCACGCTCAACCACATCATTTTAATAATAATTTCTCTTCAAAAATTCTTTGAGATTTCAGCGACTATCATCCAAACTTTGCTCCTGCAAAAGCGATTCAGAGATCAATTCGGTAACCTTGAAATTTCTATAGCCGTCTTTATTATTTATATTATTTATTATTTATGTACACCCTTGACAATACAACAAAAAGGTGTCATCAAGTCTGCCTTGAATCTCATAAAAAAATATATATCCGTTTGACTTCGCCTTTCATTTTTTTAAAATAGATATAATAATGCTGATAACATTTCAATATATTATCTCGACGGCCGAATAGTATATGGGTATGAATTGAATGAATGCTCGACAGAGCTTAATACTTTAGACCTCATTTAATATGCGCTGAGACTCACAGTCGTATTTTGAGCATCATTACAGAGACCTCCCAAGCCTTTCCTTGAATCGATAACATCCTTTTATAGCAAAATTGACGATTTCTATTGTGATCGTATTGCTGCCGAATACCGCATTTAATACAAAGGCACAAAGGCTGTGACAAAAAAACAAAGCTGTAAACTCTTATAATTAGTGATTGGTAACGTGGCTGGGAGTGTTAATTAGCACATGGTTACAATCTTTTGATAGCGAGTGCAACACTACTTTAAGGCGTTATCTGCAGAAGTTGGTTTCATCCATCACCTAAGCGGGCGTGTATTTCAATGAATGAGACAGAGAGCGAAAGGAAATAATAAAAAAAACGAAAACATATAAATTGCCGTAGAACGATGAATGGAAAGTATTTGCATAACGTTATATAAGTGTTTTAGAAAATTACGCTGCGATTACGCATGAGCAGCGAGGAAAAACGCCCAACATTAATTTTCGAAAAGTGGAAAGCTTAGCTGAAAATAGAAAAAAAATTGTTGTTAATATCTTGCAAAAAATTATGGATCCAAGAAATATTTTTCATTTGATTTTTGCAGTAATGCACATTATGAATATTACATATAAAGTATAAGAAGAGATATCTGAAGGAAATTATCGTCATCACAATTTGGTAGCTCCATCATTTTCAGCAGCAATTAACAATAATTATTTCTTGTATGTTATAAAATGTTCCAAAAAAAGGGAAAAAGATTAATATAAGAGAAAAAGACTTTAATTAATTAGATTAGAAAAATTTCAAGCCTCTGCTGATCAGCACATAATCGGCGGTTTTTTTTCCAAATATCAAGAAAAGTGTTTTTCAAATATTACTCATCACCCAGCTAATGTCCTTTACACGTGACACACAATTATGGTCCGAAAGAAGTGAAGAAAGAGAAAAAGATAGGAAATTGGTTAATGTTACGCTCCTTATCAATTATGCATTTGCTATATCTAAGACCAGGTAAGATGAGTGAATCCGCGAACACCGACTTGATAATCGCGACTCTTACCTATTCGGGTACACGATAGCTTGCAGTTAACTGTTAGAATTATATGTTTGAGTTCTTCCCCTTTCCTTTCTCGGTTTATATATAAACTTGAGAACGGTAAACGGTAAAAAAATTGGTTTTGTAAAAATTGTGTTTTTTTTTTTTGTTTTTCTTAAAGAAAAAACTTCCCTAATAAATTTCAGTCTTCTCTTCAACATATATCTTACACCTGATTAAAATAGCAACAATAATAATAACATAAGTATAAGACAATCTAATCTCCATCATTGTCATCATCATTATCAAGTAAAAATGAAACGAAGGAAATAAAATAGTTAAAAACTATAAAAACCATTAAACAATGACATAAAATATGCTTTCAACACCTTCGCAGACATGAATAACAATTCGAAGAGCATTCAAGCAACAACAACAAGCAATAGCAACAAACTAATGTATATAGAGAAGTGTTGTTGCAAGATGGTTTGTTTATTTGCGTTTTTATTTTGTTTATATCAACTTCCTTGGAATCGAATCGAAATTAGGAACCACCCATAAACGATTTAAATTAAAACTTAATTATCATTAAAGCTGCATAAATATCATTATAATTCATCGCAACGCATACAAAGACGAAACGTGTACTAAAAATGCAAGACAAGGAAATGAATTTTTTCCTTTTCTTGGTTTTTATTTTTTTTTTTTTTAATTTTTTTCAGGCATGTGTGGCTGGAAACAAAATGTAAAGAAAAAGAAAACAAATGAAAAGAATTCTTCATAAATTAGTTTTAGGTACGTTTTAACATTATACGCATATTTAAGTGGATCAGTGATCAGTGTTGGAGTTAACCAACCAGCAAAAAAGGATGAACAGAACAGAATATTAACCTTTAGATATAATAAGACAAACAAACACAAACACGGACTTAAGCACACACAGACACGTTTAGTCAGTCGTGTCTATAATTTTTATAAAAGTAAACATAATAGTTCCCCCTTGCCTTGAAGAGATTTTGAGACTTTTCTCATTATAGCATTTCATTTCATATTGAATGCATACACGGATGCATGGACTATGGGCTTAAGATACCTGTTAGTAATATTTCATTATGCGTTAAGCATTTTAAACAATCATTTTCAAATTATACAAAAGAAGAGAAAAATCAAAATTCCACCAAACACACACACACAAAGCCGAGTTTGAATATATCAACGACAAGAGCTATAGCAACAACAAGAGCCACAACTGCAACTATCAAAACAATTTATACAAAAAACAATAGCTGTACTAATCCAGAAAAGGTTTTCTGTTTCGTACAGTTTTTTTTTGTTTTTTTTTTTTTTGTGTATATATGCGGTGTACGCGCATGCATATACCTTCGAATATATTTGAAAATTTTGAATTTTAAATAAAATGCGTAGAGCGCATACACGCTTATGCTTCGCGCTACGTCTCCAAGTCTGCTTTTTTTCTGCCTAATAATAAATACCTTGATTAGGGAGTGCAAGCCTTTGAGTTTGTTTCAGTTTGTTTTTTTTTTGTTTTTTTTCTAAATCATTTTTTATACAAACAAAACATGTACTACCCAGAACACACAACAGTCTAACAACAGCCCGACAAGACAAGACTTCTCTCTCTCTTTAGTAGTTGCACGCATTCAGTCAGTCACAATATGTCAGTGTTATGGGGATTGGTCTAGGTATGCCCTGTTTAAATCTCGCTACGTTTTTGGCCGCTTCATTGCTTGCCCGAACTAAGTCTGTCTTGAAGTCAGGTAAACATGCAACAATCATGTTTTGATTATATTTTGTCGTCTCTTGTTGTATTTGCGTTTAAGTCTGCTACGTTGTTTGACTTAATAATTATAAAATCACACACACACACACACACACACACTCACACAACACAACATCAAAGTATTAATAACCACAATCTTGGGAAATTTTTAATGTGCTTAAGTACATGCGCTTTATTATAACTGCTTTTATGTATGTTTTGCTACAAAAACTGTAATAATGCGTGATCATAAATAATCGTTTATCGGTTTCGGTTAATAATTAACAGAACACAAGGAAACGAAACAATTTGAACTGAGTGATACTCTGATTTCTTCGCTAACGCTAACTACAGCGCATATCATTCATTGAATAAAGACGCTATGATTTAATCCAGTTACACTGTCTGTTAGAAGCATCTTTTGTTTTTTAGCTCATCTAACTAATGCGGGGGAAACTCGTAAACATTAGTTACCCTTAAGAATAATTAGAAGGAATAGACGAGTGAGCAGTTAACTGTGAGCAACGAAAACTGAAAAATCAATTCCACAGGCAATCGCTTTGTTTGGATATTTTTTTTGCTATCGTTTCCCTTGTTATTAGATGAAATATTTATTATGATGGTTATGTGATGGGTATTACCACCAGGATTCAGGGTGGTAGTGCCTTACATTTTCTACTACTTTTCACGAAACTTGTTTTAAGTAGAAATAGAAATAGGTATAGTCATAGACGTAAACCTGGAAATACATAAGACAGACCATGGGAGATTCATTAAGCAGCAATCCTTATTTCTACAATACAGCAGAATATCAGGGACTAAAACTTTAAACTTTATTCCAATCAAGAGCCAATTTTTTACGTACGTATATTATTAGAGTACTTGGTTTCTTATGATTACATAATAATCTTATGTTAAGTACAAAAGCCATCAATAAAAATCAAAAGCTGCTATATGTTATCGTTTAATCAAAAAAATTTGAAAAAGGTGGCTCTATAGGCAGAGCACCAGTACTTTCGAATACCAGCTGACATTTAGAAGCAATTAATTGAATTATATTAAGAGCACATTCACAGGAGATTGCAGTGGCTATTGCAGTGAATATAAAGGTTTCCTTCACAACTCCTCTACAAAGTCTTATCCAAAGCAAACAAATTTTAATGCTCGCTATTACAAATAAAACAAGCTCGTACATATAGGCGGACACGACAGTGATTATGGGAGAAGATTCCAACAGTTCTAGGCTTCAAAACATTTTATTAGAAAAAATGAAATGAAAATCATGTTCCTCTAAGGCATTTTGAATAATCTCCCTCTTTAGAAAGAGAAGGCGTTTTAACCAGTGAAAGAGCGATATTTCAATTTTCAGTTGGAGCTAACTTATTGCGTAGCCTTCATTAGGGGAAAAACCTAAGAAGAGGATAATGTCGTATCCCTCTCTGGACAATATTTCGCAAGCGAACAAACTTCTATTAGTATTTTTGTTGAAGATGAAAAGCTTGTTCTTCATATCGTCCTATTATGATAATCAAATTATTAACTTTTTGCTTGCATTTACTCCCCAAAGCAGTGAAACATATTCTTCTTTCTTTCCTTCCAGTTTACGTTTTACATCATTTACTTTACTAACATAAATTCATAAATATTAAATAGTTTGCCTTTGATACATTGAAACTTCTTGTACAGTGTTCGCCCCACTTAGAGGTAATTCGTATCAAACTTAGAGGTAATTTTTAATGGGCTCATAACTTTTTAGATTAATTAATATAAGAGATGGTTTCACAATAATCTTATATTTTATGAACTTTCTCTACAAAAAAAAAAAAAAAAAAAACGCATAGGTTAAGCAGCATTTCATTTTTCCAATATCCATAACAATTCAATTGTCTTCAATGGTAACGAAATTTTAATAAAATTTACAATAAAATTATTATTAAAAATCACAATCAAATAACAGCTCTCTTACATATGGAAATCACAGCATATATAAATAGACAACGACCAAACAACAACAATAACAACAAACCAACCATCACAATATATTAAAGAGAAAAAAAAAAATTCATTCATTTTTTCCGGTGGTTGACGATGTGAAATTTTTAGTGGTTTTTTTCTGTTTTTTTTTTTTGCAACAAATGGACGGCAACAACAAGGAACTATTGCAGCGATAATGGTAATAGTAACGGTTATTACCAAAACATTACCATTTATAGAGAGACAAATAAAAAATAGTAAATGTGTAAATGTTTGCATGCATTTATGTATGTAAGTGCATGAACAATAACAATAACATTCTTGTGGTAAGAAACAAATAATAACAACAACAGCGAAAATAAAAACAAAAATATATATTCATTTTTACCCCCCGAACGAATAGAAAAAAAAAACAGAAACAAAAACAAAAACAGAAGAGAGTGAACGAACACAAGACACACTTATACATAGGCACAAAACAGGGTCAGTCAGCTGCAGTTGCAATTCGGTGGAGGCCATGTTTCAAACATTTTGAGGCATTGGCCAAATGTCGTTAAGCGACATATAAATCAAATAAAACAAACAGACACACACAGACCAAGTTTGTAATAATAATAATGCGCCACCGCATTATACAAAGTTGGCAAAAGTTGGTTGCAACTAAATTTGCATTAAATGCAACTGGCTTGCATGCCAGCCAGCAATCTTAGCGTTACAATCACCGATTGAGCCCAAGCGATAGAGAGTGAATGCACTTAGTATCCAAAGCAAACGGTACACAAAAAAAACAAAAAACACAAAAAAAAATGACAAAATACAAAAAAAAAAAAAACAAAAACACAATGGCCGGCCACGCCATTGAAATTGTCGACCAAGACGGCGGCAACTTCTTATGTACGGTATGTATGGTATGTCCATATATATGACCGCCACCGGAAGTACCGAGGAATGGAATTATTTTTCTTTCTTTTTTCTATTTTTTTTTTTTTCAAATGCTTTTGCAAAGTGTATTATTCTGCTTTAAATAGGATCTAAATATCGCTGGGCTTGTGTTTGCATACGAAAACTATTTTCCATTAAAATGCGTAATATTTGCATACGTTAGTGAGTAAAGAAAAAAACGAATACAATTCGTTTTATTTAAAAAACTTTAAAAAAGGAAATAAAAGGAATCGCTTATATTTAACTTCTTAATGCTTTAAAAGAATGATGGAAATACAGAATCCTTTGAATTTAAATCAACTTTAATGTCTTCAAAATGGCGCTACATACCTTAAGAATATACTAATTTTATTCTTTCTTCAGCAACATCTGGACGTAAACGATAAGAGAAACCTATTCGGACATCGTAATAATATCTGAGGGACTTAATGTCAGTGAAATACGTAGCTTCAATAATTCTATTAAAACAAATAAGGACACTATACTCAAGGCCGAGCGTTAGATACCCTACACCACTTCGCCTAGTACAACTTTTGACTCCTTTTGATAATAATATGCCAAAAAGTGCACATTGGAGGAATCTTTATATGCAGTGGTATCGAAATTATAGACCTATGTGATCCAAATTCTGTAAGGTTGATTTCTATGTGAACGTAGTATTATGAATTAATTTAATAATTACGAGTTACACTTTTTTACTCTATCAAGATTCAGTTTTCGCGGGAACAGTTATATGAGAGAGGTTTCAAAAAATGTCCCCAGCTGGACCAAAACTTTGATACCAATTTGGAATGTCCCAATACTATTACAAAGTGAGTTTTGTCAAGAATTTTGAAAACTTCATCCCAAAATTTACGACCTGTAGCTTCAACGCACATATACATGGACCTCAGACGGGTAGATGGACAAACAGGCTCGATCGATATAATAAAAGGTGGATCTATGTTAAGCCCTTCTGCGTATTACACACGTCCGCACAAACTTAATATACTCCGTACAACAAGAGGCAAACGACTCTTGTTTGTTGAATGATGTCAAGCGTCCTTATGATCTCGAAGAAATTTCAGCTTGCCATTGTTGAACTCTTTCTTCTTTTTCGGAACTTTATGTATTTCTGCGATTGAAACGGAAACCATAAAACTGAAGAAACTGAGAGGAAATGCTCTGCAAGTGCATAAAATTTATCCAAAAAGCGCAAACAATCCCCTTTTTCTTTCTTTTTTTAATATGATCGATCACCCAGGGAAAGTGCTCTATACGTATAGTAGGGTGGTGGTCAAAAACACAGTACGCCATCGCTCTAGGCGATCGATTCTCATAAATTATTACGACTCTCATCTCATGATTAAAAGACCTAAACTCGCGCAAATTGTTGGACTCTCGATCTGTGCTTAATGGACTTTTCCGCAGATCCAAAACCAAAGATAAAATTACAATGTTCTTCCCGAAGACCGGCTATTTGCATATTTACAATCATTATTTTATTGCTGTAAAAGTAAACTTGAAAACTGAAATTGAGTGCAGACCTATACCTAAGGCCTAAATCAAATAACCGGACTTTCGAGATAAAGTTATAGTTATTGTAATGGAAAACTAAATAAATAAATAAAAAATAATATATAAGCAGAATTTTTATATTAGAAGCAAAGTTAAAGCCCAGTAAGTGACGAGTGATCGAGATTCGTCTTAGGGTCAATACAACTTTCACATTCTTTCTTTTTTCTTTTACGTAATTTTATTTGACATTTGTTGGAAAAATCAAAAAATTTATCTGCAACTTTTACAAATTAAGTTCATCTAAATGACAGCAAACCTTTCGTTAAATTTATGAACTTGCATCGGACTCGCGAATACTTAGATATCAGATAGGATTTTTAGCTGGAAGCTTTAGGTCAGTGAGCCTGTCCATTTAATCACATTTTATGCGCATATATGCACCCGCTCCTGCAGCCACATAAATTTGCAACTTAACTGCTTCGCAAACAGCAAACGAATTACAACGAAAACAATTTTAACACCAGCCAGCAGCGCACAGATCAGGCCGACAGCAGTTAAACTACATACTGCTGAGATGGGCAACCGTCAGTAATGAGTATCAAGAAAAAATAAAAAAAATGCATTTAATAGAAATAAAGGCAAGGAGAAGAAGGAGACCCTTGCACACTTAATAAAAATTTGCGCCAAAGCTTTTCCTAACCTGCTTGTATGCTCTTAACATCACTTACGTACAGTGGCTTACCTTTCTTTCTCTTTTTTATTTTATTTTTTTTTTTTTTTGCTTTTTTTTAAGAGACAATTTATGATCTAAAGTCACATAATTTTACAGGCAAATAACAAATTGCCAAGGAAGTAAGCAGATTTAGTGGAAATTGTTTAATTGTATACACGCACACAAACGCACACAAACACATACACACACACACACACACACACACATACACGCACGCACACTCATATATAACGATAGTCTTACGCGAATGCTATAATTTCTTGATAAGCTTCCCTGCAAACCTCATGTCTGTAGTAAAGCTCACAGTCCATACCCTTAATCCCGCATTCTTGAAGCTTTACTTTTGCGATTTTTGCTTTTTTTCTCCTTTCAATTCGATTTGTGCAGAGATTTTTTTTTAACATCAGCTTAGGCGTATTTTATCTTTCGTACCATAGTAGTTGCAAGAACAGCGGCAGCTGTTGCACTCGGAAATATGCGAGTATGCGAGTTTTTGTGTGCGAAACGTACGCACAAGAGTCTGCTGTTCTCCATATATGTATACTACTGATTCTTCGTCTGTCGGTCCGTCTGTCCCAAAACGTCGCAGCTCATTGCATAAATTAAATTTGTTTTGCAAATTTATGCGCCATGATGAAGTTGTTACCTGAACCAACATAATTTTATTTGCTTTGCTTCGGTTCGATTCGATTACAGTGTTCCAGGGGATTATTTTGCACAATGTCCCCATTGCATTGCAATGCATTGCGTGGTAATGGTATGATGTGTGGCATTCAGATGGTGGTGGTATCACTTTGTCATGTCTTCGGTTAACGCCCATTCGCAAAGCTTGTCCCTCTCATATAAGATATTGCGGGAGTTTTTCTTTTTTCTTTTTTCTTCTTTGTCTTTAATTTCAATTTTATATCGCATTTTAGTTTATGCGGCATTACATTACAGATTTTATATCAAACTGAAGGATATCACAAGCATCTCAGAGAATAAACTCATATCGTACGACATATGTAAATGTGTCCATATATGTGGCAGACCGTTTATTTGAAGTGTCAGTCAAGTAGACATTAGAAAACCAAGACGCGAATAAATTTTTCAAAAATACTTTGCTTGACTTACAAAATGATGAGGATAATCTTGTAGATGAAAGTTTGAACAGCAAAAGATTAAGTTAAGCTGTACTTGATTTGATTTCTGTTAAACAATTTCATGACTAAAAATACTGAAATAAATATTGCGATTTTAGCTAAAGCGAATGCATGCATGCGTACACATTCTCCTGTCATTGTAGTTTAATAAAACAAAAGTACAATTTCTACCGACAATCTTTACTTTTATTCGAAATACTTCCGAAAGTATTCTAATATTTGGACTAAGAGTCTTGTCGAAAATGAAAAGAAAACGCTTTTAAACAACAACTTTTTGAAGATGTTGTGATTTTTAGCCAATTCTTTTGGTGGAACTTAGTGCAAACGAAGCAGTTGACATGGAGACTGATCGACGTAGTTAAGTACTGTTGCGCATCGCTTAAAAGCCCTTTGTTTTTTCCTCAGTTTATCTAAAAGTTATTGCTTTTCCAAAATGTTCAAATGAAAGTTTTACGCAATATAGTTGGAACGTTGCCTTCTTATATGCTTAGAAGCTTGACCAACGTAACCCTTTCATTGCAATGTGAACAAATAATTAGAGAAAATGAACTTTATTTCATTCTTTCGAAAACCATGCAAAGCTCTAAAGTTCACAACATCGCATACTGCGCACATGCTCACAAAGGGCGTATTTTTCCCCTTGGAAACGTCTCGGTTAATTGCCAGTTTTGTAGCCTCTGACGCTCAGTACAGTTCCCATATGCTTGTAAAGTCTGGTCGGGCAGTTAACAAAATAAATCAATGGGCAGCCACCAACACATTAGATTACTTAGGTTATGGATAACAAAATATGCATATATGGATAACAATACGATTCTTTAATTTCAAGTATCTCCCGTAAACTATTGCAACTAACAGACGTCTTCTCCTACAAACATATTATAGAAGCATCTTACTACGTGCATTATGACATAATTACAAATCGCACCAGTAGCCAACTTGGGCATTAGAACAAGTTTGATAAGGGAATAGAAAACTTGAAAACGCCGTGAAATAGAAGGCAGGTGAGTAGAATCCGTGAATGTACTTTGTTTCTTTAAAAAATGATTCGAATCAAATTTATAAGCAAAGATGAAACCTTATAGATGATGAAAAATACAAAACTGGGGAAGAAGAATTGTATGGAGAACTTATCCACCTAAACCTTGTCTAGGGAATTAGGAAAGGTGGAAAAAAATCGCTCAAGTCAGTGCACCGAACAAAAAGAAGAGCCAACAATCGCCTATGAAGATCATGATTGGATTTATCCAAAAGCCTCAGTTAGCTCACTGAGCTGAGCTGGTCACTGGGTAACAACTGAAACCTTTATATCGACTGTTGTTTACTAGTGACTTCCCCTGTTTTCGGATCTCCATACTACCGTCTATAACAATGTACTGAGCCCACGTAATTATTACGCGTAAATTGTGGAGAGTTTACATAATGTTCGTTTCGCATACAGAAACGGTTCAGATCGTTGGACGGGTCAACCAAAGTCCTAATCTCGAAAAACTGATAGGATTAAGTTGAATGAAAGTAGAAAAAATTTATCAACAAAGGAATAGATGAACGCGATTTTCTTACTGATAAAATATATATATACAACGCTGTAATATTAAAGGGCCTCTGACTCTTATTAGTATGCAGCATACTCTGCCGCTGGAGCATGCATTATAAACCAACTGAGACACACTAGCATCCAAAGTTCTTTTTTTGCTGGAGCATGTATTGAAAGCAAGTGAGATATACTAGCATTCCAAAGTCCCTGTTGTTGAGCCAGATCTTCAAGGTCTGATGATAGTGACAGTAATAGATAAACCTGTCAAGATACATGCGTTCCACTGTAAGGATATTTACACATATCGTTGGTGTGGGTACAAGGAAATTATTTCTTGAAATCAATTTTACTTTTAATAATGTATTGCAATCTCGATAATTTGAAACACAACAAGACTACAATTATATAACCAATACAGTCACGTTGTCCACATTGGACCAATCATATATATAAAAAAATGAAAATTCTAAACGCTTTTACACCCAATCATCGATCCTTCCTACATACAATTGTCGGCAGTGAGATCATCAGAATGTTGAAGAGTTGAAGATAGAAAAAAGCAAATCTAACGCATGTTTTTGTTTGTTTTAAATCTTTTTAAACGACTCAAAATCAAGTTTCAATGTTATAGGAAAAAACGAACACGAACGAAATTTCATATGTTTTTTTTTTAATATGGAAATGTTTTTTCTTTTTTTTTTTTATAAAAGATATATTTTTAACCTTAAGAAAAAAAAACAACACCAACAACTACAACAACAAGAACAATAATAATAACAAGTTCACAAAACAACACTGCATGTTGCATGTTTCAGTTAATTTTTTGTTTTGTTTTTGTTAAAACATTTGACTAAAATGACAGGCAACGCTGTGGGATATGTTATTTAATTTTCAGAGTTATTTGAGCAGAGCGGCAGCTGGTAAAACGATTCATGTTATTTCTGGTTGTTTATTCAGCTTTTCCTCTTCTTTTCTTATTTTTTATTTATTTTTTTTTTTTTTCATATCACTTTGTAAAAATTTGCATTTAAATAAATTTTAGGTTTCTTTTTTCATTATATTTCTCGTATTTTCTTCTTCACTCGTCTTTTCTTCTTAATATCAGTTTCAAGCTAATTAAGAGGATTACTATCGTCATCATAATCATCATTATCATCATAATTTCGATCATCATCGAGATCATGATCATCGCTTAAACATTTGTTCACAACAAGCTATTTGCGTGAATAAAATTAAAAGGTTTTATATATGAAATAAATATGAAGGAAGCATCGTCACAGTCAAAAATTATTAATTGACAGCAATTTTAACAATAGAAGCATTATTTTATTTGGCATTCATTTGCATTTTAAATAAAATCATAAATTAATTAAAGTCAATACAATATTTCATTGGTATTCCACTACCATTCCCTTTCTATTGTTTTTAGATATATTGACGATTAAAAGCCGTTTTACTACATTTAAATTGGGATATATTTTATAACTCAAAGTTATTGCGTGCGTCTAGATTAACACTAATCACTCGTAAGGTTACGTTGCATCTGTTGTTCACATCACAACCTGTGCTTGCTTAAGCCATAACAAGGATGGAAATCTATTATCTGTTTAGCTCAGATTTTCTTGATCAAATAGCCTTTTATACCCATCACCGAAACGTGGCATGGAGCGTGAGACACATTGCACACATTGTTTAGAAAAACACAATTCGCTTTTTCGGAAAGTTAGTCCATTTTTACTTTAAAATTAACGCACTTAGCCCGTTGCTATTCTATGCCGCAATACATAAAAAACTTGACTGTACTACATCGTATTCATATTGTATTGTAAGGTACAAAGTAAAATTTCAACCTGCTCGCAATCTCGATCGGAATTTTCAATACTAATATGAACACAAGTGGAAAAGCTTATAACACTTTTCGGTTCAGGCGAAAAGAAATCCCAGAAAAAGTTGGAAAAAGTTCATGAAGCCAAGCATAGCCAAGTAGTTAAGAAGTGTGACTATCACCGTCGGTATATCCGGGTTCAATCGTCAGTGCTGTGGACCATACTTTAATTTGCGATTGCTATGTAACCGTAGTAACTATAGTGAGTGCTCGATCGGTAAATGTTGTGCCTTTAGCGGACATTTATATTGTGGAGGCAATTCCATATCCCTAGGGAATATCCGCTGAGTGAGTGGTCATAAAAAATAAAAGAAACATTAAAAATGTGGTCATGAACTGATCCCAATTCCTTCGTAAGGAAGAGCAAGCAAATACGCTTGTGACGGCGCACTATACGTTACTCTAAGTAACCAATGCTTTAGTAGTTAACCTAGTTTCAGTAGTGACTGCATTAAATTGTTGCGTGAGATTATATGTAAATGTGTTTGTATAGTAATTTATAAGTGTTAAAACGATTGTTGGACTTATTGCGCGTACTTACAATAAAAATTCAAAATTATTAATAAATTTTAGAAAATAGGTTTGCGTGTTGCTTTTTTTTCTATTATTAAACTACTGTAACAACAACAAAATTGAAAAAAATTTCATTTAGCTTCGCCAAGGACCACCCTGTGCATAATTAAATTTTTTTCACACATTTTTAATACAAAAATTATAATTTGCTTTAAAAGTTTCCTTGCCTGTTAAGCAGTTACCATTTCCAACTCGCAGTCTTTATTAGACGAGGAAAGTTTTTTGTTTTATAAAGAGATGCACTACAAAACATGTACGTAACAAGCAGAATGAATTGCACTCACTTCTGAGGCTCAGAGTTAAGGGCCAATCGTCCGTTACAACTTTTCGTAAATTCGGTCTGAAAGTCTCATCATACATTAAAGTGGAAAGAAAAGTGTACTTAACGATTTACAAAAATTGCCACAAAACTTAAGCACATTTCCTAGTGATTATTCGAAAGGCTCGGTTACAGTTTCATGGCTTAATTAACCAAGAAAACATTACCTGATAGCTTAGAGTACTGGTTAGTATAAGATGCACAAAGTTTGCTTTCGCGATTTTTTTCCCACATTCAAACACACTAAACTTATCAAACGTTCACTATTCAGAATATTGTCTATCACTTAGCGCTATTTGTACCGTCGTTTCGACAAGATGCGAAAGGGAAAGACGAGTAACGATGTCATGACTTTCAGCGCATTGTGCAGGTTTTCCGTTTCTATTGCATCAGTTGTTGTTTGTAACGGTCTCGAATGAAGTTGGGACAAACCACTCTTGGTTGAACCCATCAAATGGGTCTACTGCATATATTCACTTTCATCGTCTCTGTTAGCGTCGATTCTCTTAGCCTGCGTCATAAATATTTCTGTTTTAAATGTCGTAGCTCAAGCATTGATCATTGCTCGTCCTTCGAATTAAGAATGAGAAATAAAGCTACTTCCTGCAGCTGACGGGAATTCAGTGGAGAATTTTACGATGCATACAATGCTTTGTGTTGAGTTATGTTAACAAAGGCCAAGACATAGTGTTTGACATTTCCCCTATCGCAAACCGCCGAATGGCTATCTATTGAAAAAACGGCAAAACTTGCAGTTTGGCATGATCATCGGGTCATTGCGCGAGCACTAAATAAGAATGGGTTCTACGTATAAAGTTAAAAACAAATAAAAAGAGTATTACAACATTACCAAGAGTAAATAAACTGAATCAGGATAAATAAAAGAAATCTACATTTCAGCTTACTGTTGCATTTAGTAAAATAAGATTTATGTTGATATTCTTCTTCTTTTTCGCATAATTGAAATATTTTCAATCGAATGCCGTAACAATAATTAAATAACAAGAAAAACAACAAAAATTTACTTAGGGAAGTTTGCCTTCGTAAGTGGACACACTAAGTAAAATTCCGGTAGCCACAGATGAAGCATTTTACATGCAGGAAAAACCAAAGGACGATTCTGTTTATCGTCTATTCTCATCCACAACTGTTGAAATTTGCTTAAGCATCGTGACCTTGCTACGGAGCTGGCTTTTGTTTAATCATTTTTCAATATACAGAGTACCACCTCATCAACGGATGATTACTAATAGAATTTGAAGATATCGTGATGTGATTTCAGCATTTTTATGATCTAAAATTATTTATAAGGATCCAATGAAATAGTGGAACGGTCGTATTAGGAATGAAGCTACATAAAGATGTTGGACTTTTTCGAAGATTTTCTTCTTCACCAGGATGATCTTAAGCCAATAGGCTTGCAACCGAAACCGAAGCGATCAGCAGTTACATTTTCTACATCAACATCCGCGTCACTATTTCAAATTAAGCTAAAACACGTCACGGTCGTTGGAAAGTATAGTAATTTCTTTAAGCGTAATATTGATGCGCAAAGTTATTTGTAATCGTGAGTTACGTGCGAACAAAATTTACCATCAATTATGAAATCACGAAAGAGTATCGTTTAAGATTTCGTAAAAGGTGGTAAAAGAGTGATGCTCTACTACAGAAATAGTCTTAAACATAGCAGAAGTTGCCACCTTGCAGTTGAAGTAAAACCGCATTTGTGTGCCTTTGAATCGGCGCTAGAAGAGTCAGTCTGCTGTTACGTGAATTAAAAACCGATTTAAAAAAATCGAAAGAAACATTTAGAATTAAAATTTAATTAACATACGTCTCGAGTTGTATCTCAAAAACCAAAGAAAAAGAATTAAATACATTTCCTGCAAATTAAACTTAGGCTACTCTCCTTTTTTTCAAGTCTTTTTTTGTTCTTCTCAGAATTGAAAAAAGCTTTGCCTATATGTAAGCAAACAAATACTTATTACAAAACTGTTTGTTGCTCGTTTACAGTAAAAAAAATAAAAATAAATAAATAAATAAAAAAAAAACGGTCAAACGATGTTTATAGTCTCAGTATAATTTGCCCAGTCTCGAATATGGGTTCACACTACGTACGCACAGAAATTTACTGACTGAAAGAAAGTGTACTCTGTGCACACATATAATATACGGCAGACCTCGTAGTTGCATAAATATACTGATATACACACACATACAAACTCACTGTGTGGCGGTGCCTGTCAGTTAATTTGATTGACAGTTTGACTTGAGATCTTCGTAAATGTTTTATTTCGCTTGTGTTACGCTGATTATTATTATTACTACGTGTTATGGTGAATTAACAGGAAAAAAAGTACAATACACACAAACATGTAAATATATATTTATATATATATATATTACTGCATTATATATATATATACGTATATGTGCAGTAAATTCATATAAATAAACAAAATAAAAGCATGGAATTTTTTCTATATCAGCAGCGAATGGAAAAAAACACCTCGACTAGCAGTGACTGGGGAAAATTAAGCACTTGCTGGTATTCCGCATTCATATTGTTTGTCTTCGTGCTCTCGAAAATGTTCTACAAACAAATTAGCTCAACAAATCAAAAGTGCAAAAAAATCGCTTTAGTAGATTTTCAGATAAAAATGGAGAAGAAAAACAATCAAATAAAAAGTAATTAAATAAATAAATAAATTATAAAGCATATCATGCTTTAAGAAAAAATAATTGAACATACTTTTAATAATTGTTACTTAAACTTTAAAGACTTTAATTACGTTATTAGGTTTGATATTTACTAACGTTCAAGCACGTTACGTAAATTACGTTATGCGACTGAATGGAAAGATTTGTACAGAGAAAACTCTTATAAAAAAAAAAAACCCTATAAAGTAGTTAAAAACACGGATGGAACTTCCTTTATGTTGATATCCTACGCAACCTGCTCTCATTCTCCTTCGACCGAAAATATCTCAACTTTTAAATGTATCTATGCGCACATGTTTTCATATTTGACTTCACCACCCACGAGATATCTCCTATATGTGAGGGCGCGACGATGGTCAGAAAGGATAATAGGTAGAGGGTAGAGTGAAGAAAATAATAAAACATCAAATAATCTAAGAAAGCTGGGATCTTCGCACCTTTCTTTTAGCTCTTACTAGCCTCGTTGCTCATTTCATATCCTCATAATTACGTTTTTGGAACCAATCGACCGTCTGTTATTCTGTTATTCCATTATTTTAAAAAATTCGTCCTTAAATCTTTTCAATCCATCCGAATTCGCTTAATCGTATATTTCCTTTCTTTATTTTTATAGTTTGATACCAGCGTGCACCTCTTACTCTTATCATTGTCACTGCATTCACAACTGCATAGCGAACTTGATTGTGTTATGTAAGACGAATTAAGAATAAGCACTGCCGTTTCCCATTGTATTAACGAAACCGGCTAACGTAAGACCTAGACTTGTTGCGCAACAATTTTAAGAGATCTGACATTTGGTAACTATGACTGGCCAATTTTAGGGGTACAGCGCGAGAAATGGAAGAATTAACGAGTAAAGAAATTAAAATAAGCGTAAAATGTTTTCGCATTTTTATTATTACGACAAAATCCAAAGGGATTTGTGTCTTTAGTCAGATTTATAAATAAATATCTCCTCTAAATTTTATCAAAACAATTTAGCAAAGTTTTTATCTTCATCCTTAAAAGATATCATTGTTTAAATCGAAAGGCAATGCATATTTCATATCGACCCCAGCATAGGTTTTGATGTGGCTTTATATTCACTCTTTCATCTCAGATTATTGGAAATGGTTTCTTTTCGGTGGAAAGATTTTTCAGTAACTCAAATTTAATATAACCTACATAACATTACACATGTTTTAGGGCAAACATCACCGCGTACATTAAGAACAACATGGACATGGAAAACACAAAAAACCAGACAACAAAAATAAGTATTATAAAGACCATCTGATCCACTTGTCGTATCATGTCATAGAGTATCCATTGATATCCCGTGTTGGCTGTGCAAGACTTTACCAAATTCGAAACTATCAGAGACTACCGGCAGCTACTTTTTTACTTTCCATTTCATTTCAACTTAAAACATGTCCATAGGAAAAAAGTTCTACATCAAGAACAACAATTTATTGGAAATATTTATAAATGAACAGAGAAATAAATACCTTAACATTTATCTCATTAATACATATTAATACATATATATATATATATATATATATATATATATATATATATGTAGGACAAACTTTCAATACAACTCTTTTCAGCAGTCATTAAATGTTATACTGACAGGTCAAGTGTCAGAATGACAAAACACCTTAAAACACAATAAAAATGTCTGAGTGCTATCATCAACAGCCCCTTAAAGTATATAAAATTATTATAACATGATTCTGCAAAATGAAAAAAAAAGCAAAAAAAAGGGGTTCAACAGCATTTCGATTAACAGCGGCAAAAAGGATAAAAGAAAAGATGGATTAAATTTAAAATCATAGCGCAATAGTTTGTGTGTACGCAAGTGGCCGGCCAGCCCGCATACATAAGTAAAATTAAAAAGCGCCGACATTTTCATAGAACTGTCATTGCTGATCTCACCATAAGATAGGCTCCTTTGATTTAAATAGGTTTCGTACAATACCCTATAGAGAATAGGATTGTGAAAGGCACACACACGCACGTTACAATTTCAATAGAATATCCTGTCAATAAGCACTTCGCTGAAAACCCTTTATAAGAGCATCATTGCTACTATGGGCCTCCTGACGGTGAGTAGCAGAACTAAAAGTATTGCAATGTATTTCACATCACCGACAAAACTACAGTTTATTCGTTTTCACTTATAGAATGAACAACTCATAACAATCGCTCTCTATAATCTTCATAACTGACAGCTAACCATCAAGTCATACAAAGCAGTGAATACTGGATACACACGAAATGCAGCTAAACCCTCGAGAACTCGAAACCATCATTTTGACTTGCATACTTGCGTATGAAGACATATCATATCATAGCGCGCATACACATGCACACACAAACGGACACACATACACGCATTTACATTACCATCCTTCTCTTTCGTCTTCCCTATCATCTCTTTTTTTCTTTCTCTTTTAAACTTTCACTCTTAATACCAAAAGACTGCTACATTTTGCTCTGTCTCTCGCAGTTATACCCTTCCATGTGTTTGCTCTGTATTAGCTCCACCTCATTTTAAAAATGGCCTTTACTCCGATTGGCTATTGATTAGCGTAAAAAAAGGCGTCACAATTGAATTTTTAAAATGTTTACACAAAACTTTTAAGCGAATAAATTTCTTGCGTTTTTTTTTGTTTTTTGTTTTACTTTCGTACTAATAAATGCAAAAATTGCGTGCGTTTGTTTAACATCACATTATGATTTACTGATTAACTATTTGTTGAGCTTGTTTTCTCGTGTTAATCTATTATTTTCGTGCTTTGTTGTTATTATTGGAGATTTGCGCAATTACAGCCTTTTTTTCCATTTTTTTCCATTTTTTCAATTATAATAATTGCAAAAAATTTTACAATTAGTTGTTTGTAAACGTTTTATGAAATTATGCAAGTTTGTATGCAAGGCAGTATGTGTGGTGGATGTTAATGCGTTATAAATTTTGAAGGCAACAAATTTAATTAGCCGCTGTCGGCTGTAGTATAATATAATT
This sequence comes from Glossina pallidipes, assembly GCA_000688715.1. Lineage (NCBI taxonomy): Eukaryota > Metazoa > Arthropoda > Insecta > Diptera > Glossinidae > Glossina > Glossina pallidipes. The sequence continues at coordinate 1,541,524 of KK499818.1, read as the reverse complement.
TTAATGAATTTTCTTTTGCGTTATTATTATTGTAATTTTTATGCGCACATATTTTTTTGTCAGATTTTTCAACATGTCAGAAATGCAATTATCAGAAGTGCTACATTCATATTTTTATTGCATTCCTTAGCACAAAAATACTATCAGGAAATGATATAAAGAAAACTATTTACTAAACTAACTGTGACTAATACAATCATTTTTGAGATCGTAACGAAGGAATGGGAAAATAATGGGTTTGAATCGAACTTTGAATTGACTTTTGCAAAAACTGCCTTCTCCTTGTCCTTGAATCACAATTTGACAAATATTCTCATGTCGATTTTGGTAACATTTCTTGTTTTTCTTTTTGTCTACAAAAAACACTTCTGTGCTTTCCCTATTGATTGCCTGGCGATCCCCTGTTTCTAAATAAGAGCATAAGCAATAGAAATAATAGTACTTCAGACCTCTTCTGAAATGTTAATCTCAATTTCGGACGAATGTCGTAAATCTTATTCTTTAGCAAACTTTCTAAGCTTAACACCTTAATAGGTCGACTTTAAAATACTGGCATAAAACGAAAGAATTTCAAATTTAAAAATTATTAAGACGCGTCAACTCTCTCTAGATAACATTCCGGTTTGCGCAAATAATTTCCGTGGCAATAACAAACAGATAACATAACATATACATATACACCTAATTTTCTTTTTACACGACAGATATGTTCCCAAAAAATACGTACAAAAAAAATTCGTGTAAAAAGAGAATTGGGTGTATACAAAATATGGTAATGAATCAGGCAGTTGGACTGAAAGGGAAACGAAGAATACGTTTAGCGAAATTTAAGCCAAAGTTCAATGTTAATGAAAATAGGCTCGAAGTAAATTCTCAGATTTTACATCTGTTACACTTCATAAATAATACAAAGTATTTAATAATTATTGTAACTTTACTAAACAAACCACATAAACTTCGTCGATAGGAGAAAATTATTTTAATTTTATTTATTTAGTATTAAAAAAAATTACCCCGAAATGTTTTTTATAGGTTTTTAAAAAAGATAATTTCAGTGTATTTATAACCCGGAAGCACTTCTTATTCCCTTGAACGAATTCCTTGAATACTAAATCAAATTTAAGAAACTAATAACGATTTAAAATTCGGTGATTGATAGAACGCAACTTGGGTCAATATCAGCGCAGTGTTAAGTGCACACCGGAAAAAAATGATATCAAGATATTCTTTGCATTTATTAGCTTCCAACACTTTGTAGTTTTGATACACTCGCGCCACTGCTTAGCAGCGAGCGTACATGTTGCTGACACGTATCCTTGAAAGGTTAAGCTTAAAGCCACAAGGCACCTAAAATATTATTTGGTTCCTTCACAAATGGCAAAAGGTCAATACCATAGTCTTTACGCTCTTAACATTATTTTCATCGTTTTCGCATGAAGGAGATGAAGGTTTTAAGCTATTGCGAGACGGGAGAATAAACGCGTCCTGACTGTTCTGCTTCAAAACTAAAAGTGAAAGTGGACATTACCTAGGGGGTTTCGAGTGTAACGATCCACTTAAGCTATAAAGTTTATAAATGAACTATGCATTTGAATCCGTTTTCCTTAAAACCCCCATTCAGCCTAACAATGTTGTAATGCCTGAAACCATTGTTCTGAACCTCTAACGAAATGATTTCAAATTGCCATAAAATTGTACGTCATTTAGATGTATTTCGAACGTATACTTGCAGTCTGCTAGATGCAAACTAGACAGAAAGCTTGTTGAAGGAAAGTATAATAGCAATCCAATGCAAAATTTTTACGCGAATCCCTTGTTAAAAAATGTACGGAACTTGACGTGAAGTTTCTTCATGTTGTCCGGTGCAGGGTTTAAGAATTCCATCCAAATAGGTGAAGGAAGATCAATAAATATATATATTGCGGACGAAAGGAATAACAAATTAAATTTCCATCATTTCTTATATAGAAGAGAAACTTCAAACATCAAAAATAATACGTAATTTATTTACTACTTTATTGATTTTATTTCGAACCGCTCGAAAGCCATCACTTTCGATTACCCCTATCTTCGCGCAAAACCTTGCAATCGAAAGTTGACTAATGAAATATTCATTGTGACACTAATTAATTAATATTTCTTTACATATCTACCTGAAATTATATATATATATATATATATATATATATATGCCTTGTTTCTTACCGGCAACAACGAATTGATAATATTTACCTATCATTGAAAATATTACGCGGAGAGCAACTAAATTAAAGAAGACAGCAGCAAATATTGTTGTGACAGCATTGTCACCGCTGTAATAATTTATTTAGCACTTTGTTAAATTATATGACAGCCGCGCCACAGCAGCAGTAAACGCTTGCGAATTTAAAGCAGCGGTAGTAAATGAAAAACAAATCAATGCTCAATCTATTGAGTAAACGCTGCATTAGTAATTTGTCAATGAATTTAACAACGGAAGCTCACAATACATTCGATTGCTATGACCGAGCATAACTCTACAGGTAGGTTCTTTTGAGTAGTTGTGGCTGTGCGCCTATATATAGTTGACCTCATACTGTTCGGTGCTGGTCATGGTGCTGGTGTAAGTTCGAAAAATGTCAAAATTATAAATTTTAATTGCTTTTGTTGCATTGCGAGCATTTCAATTAATTCTATCAACACATTCTGCAGCATTCATTTTTACAGTAAAACAAGTTCACGGCCTTAGGTATTATCTAGAAGACTTTGTGAATTCTATCTAGCCTTGCAATACAGTTACAGTGAACTGGGGGGGTTTTACTCTCAGCAGGTCTGTTTGTTAAATGTCAAATGTTGATTTACACTAGTAATAACAATTTATACCGTTATACACGAATACTTCTCGATGAAGTATCGGCGAATGTGTGAAATTTCATAGATAGACCTTCATGTGCATCTGGAACATATGTACATTTCTATGCATATATTATGCAGAAAACAACTTTTAATTGTCCCCAGCAGTTCGATCGGTCGATCGATTACGTGTATGTTTATTTACAAGTAAACGTATTTACAGACACTTTATATTTGTGTGTTAGTGTTAGCGTTTTCTTCCTTCTATATATCAAATGTATACAAATTTAGAATCATGTCAGTAAAGCTGTCAACTTTGCCCAATTAACATTTAACAATCATAGCCGTGCAGTTAATGTTGTATATCAATAATTTAACTGTGCCGTTGCTCTCTATTATGTGTTATGTGTTATGTGTTCTGTGTTGTGTGTTGTTTGCCTGCTGGCAAACACTTACTTCCTTACTCTACGTACATAATATGTATGCTTTAAATAAAAAACCTGCCCATGTTTGCTCTGCTTATTCTGTGAGCGAATAATTGCGGTTTTGTGTTAAATGGTGCAGACACATGTGTTAGTTTGTTTGTTCGTTCATTTGATCGGTTTATTGGTTGGCTATCTGTCTAGCTGTTTGTCTGTCGTCTATATGCCTGAGTGACTACTACTACTACTTCTACTACTTACTACTACCACTACCACTACTACTGCCAATACTACTACTACTACTACTACTACTCCACTACATAATAATTGTAATTGCTTGATGTTCTTGTTATTGCTGGCGGTTGTTGATGGTAATTGATATGATACAGACAAATGTTAAATGTATGGCATTCTCTTATAATTATACACGGATATATGCTTACTTACATGATATATATACACGTATGCGGACTTGCCTTAACGATACATTAATAATTATTGTTCAGTTTATAAGAATAAAATATATGAGAAAATTGCATTACATTTAAGTGTAATATAAAATCTCTTCACATGAATAGACTTTTTCTGATTTCCTTTCCAAGTTGCTACGGTGTACAATAAGGCCATGAGTTTAGCGTATAATAATCATTATCACAATGCTTCTGTACATCTGTTTTTCAATTTAAGAATTTATTAATTTGTAAAGTTCGCAATACAGAGTCTTGCCATAAAAAGTTTCCTTATCCTTAGCTCAAATCCAATTTTGTTAAAGAAATATCCAAAATTTCATGTTCTTTGCCGGAAAACTTTTTACTTTATTTGGAAATTTTAATAAATGTGACACACACTTCGCACCTTTGAAAAAAGTATTTTATCAAATGATCATTGATATGAGATTTTGGGTGGGAATAACACATCATCAGAACCCATTGCAAAACAGTTTTTCGTAAAATTTTTTACAGCCAGTAGGCAAACAAAAATTACAAACAGAATTTAAAGTTAACGTTACGGTTATCATATTGAATACGAAACTTTCGCGCCAGCTTCTCGAATTTATTTACGAAGGACAAATCCGTTTATTGACGTAAATATCTTCATATCAGCCTCTGTTTATGGATTGAAGTACTGAAGAAAGCAAATTATATTCGGTCATGATCGAAACTTTTATTCACATCACCGATTAAAAAAAAAGGAAAAGAATTACATTTTCACACTCTATAATATTGAATGGGTGCGGCTGATTTTTCCTATTTTCAGAGCAAAAGTGGAAACTTTTATATAAATTTTTTGTTGTACTTTATGAGTAACAAGCAACAAAAAAATGGAAAGCAAAAAAACAGTTTTTTAGCATAGGCGAGTGGGCGTTGAAGGCATGTCCTCTGATCGGTTTAGATTATTTTCAGACGTTTTTGCAAATTTGTGGGAGATATTTTTATTTTCGCGAATGGGGGAAGTTTTACCACAAGCACTGCACGGTTAGACGAGCAGAAAGGTGAACAGACGAGCAAACCAACATTCTCACGTGCATTCTGATTTTGAAACTGGCCCAGAATTGATATATCCTATGAATGGTTCAAACTTGCCCCTGCACGTTATAAAAGTATTAAAAAAAATTAAATTTAATAAAAATATTACTTATATATTTTAGAAATAATCGTAGAGACGATCCCAGCAAAAGACTACAAATTTTACAAAAAAAACTAATGTTATCTCTAAGTTAATGGATGTATGTCAGATAAAGACAAATCCTTCTTAATACTTAAATTGTTTTGTATAAACTAAAGCTAATTTCCATATCGCTTTTTAAGATATTTTTAAAATATTAGTTTCCAATTTACACAGTTTTCGTTTACAGCATCGAAGAACGTAGTTCGTATTGCTTGCTTCTAACACACACAAATGAAAAAAAAACTTTCAATGTCGGAACTAAGTAACAAATGATTCATCAAATGTACGCTTTAGCTTAATACGAATGCGTTGGCATCAACAAGGTAGAGAAATAAACCTTCTCTTTAAACTTCTAAATATTAGTTGGAATAGACAAGTCTGCCGTTTTCCACACCAAGTTGAGCGAGAAGCTAATTTTTATTCAAAACATTAAAATATTTGGGTCGAAGAGAATTCTCTTAACAGATTGGATATCTCCTCAGTCGTGCAAATCGAAGTTTCAAAACAGTAGAGACCTTTGCGACGTTCTGCCATTGAGTTATTATAGCATCATATGTACGGGCATTTTCCATCAATAGGCTTCCTACAGTGACTGTTGTGAGGAAGTCAACGTGCCACAGTTTTTTCTCGGGGAAGTGGTTGTGTAATAATGAAACTATGCTGGTCCTGCTGACGTCTGGGATAGTTGAAATTATGTGACAAAGTTGCTTTATAAATTGGTGATGGTATGCCAAAAGATTTAAGGTGACTGCTGACTCATGCTTCAGTAGATATGATAATAAACATCATTCCTTCTTCTTTTCTCTTTTTATATTGCCCATACGTGTAGGCGTCGTGATGGTCTGGACGATTTATGGGTAGGGGGTCTCCAGTAAAGACCACTGCTAGTAAGACCACTAGCTAGTAACTAGAGCAGTGTCCTTGAAAGAACAATGAACCGCGTTTACATGCCGAGCAGCATCCAGGATAAGTGGGTCAGAGCATTGAGAGACATGCTCAACAAAGATCAAACTGAGTAGATCGGAGTAATGTTTTAGAATTAATTCTTCCAAAGGATCGCTAAAACATTGCATGAGTTTTGTGTAGTTTTTAATTGCGGGGAAATTTTGAAACTCTCTAAGGACAACGTTTTGAAAGTATGAACTACAGGAAATTTATTGAAAATGTGAGCGAAACAGTCAAATCGTACCGACTGAGCTTTTCCTGCCTAAGAGGATGCTGATTGCCATTCGGCATTATTGTATGTTCGTGCAAACGTTCTACTTATGAGCAACGGTTAAATAGCAAAGGGTTAATATGACTTAAAAAGAAACCAGATAAATACAACATAAAACAAAGGGTTACGAAGGTTAAGAAATTTTAAAAAATATCCTTAAAAATCTAGAGAAGTAATACATAAGAGATACAAAACCAGGGAATGGTGTGAAGGTTGAGGAAGCACTAGCATAAATATCGCAATGTGTAAGTATAGGGATAAGATTTTTTAAAGGGTTAATTAATTATTAATTAATTATTAGTTATTTGTATCCATTGTGATCATCTCTACTATGATGTGCTTTCCAAATGCTTGCTTTAAGGAGAAGCATCCAATAACATCCTCCCCATGTTGAAAACAATGTAAAGGCTAAGAATGCTAGAATGACAGAATACACAGCAATGCTTGCTTTCCAAATCCTTCGAAAAAATATAAAATTCTTTTAACCTAATCCTTAATTCTAAAACAAATCATGTTTACGTTGGATTAACCCTGAAAAGTTTTTATACCGGCGTACATTACTTTATTGCCAGTTGAAAAAAAACAATTATAAACGCAAATAATATTCTCGGACAGGAAAATCACCAAAATGTGCACTATGTTCAAAGCAAAATATAAGCATCATTCATTATGTAATTACGAATGCTCTAAGCGTGGTTAAGTTGAACACTGGTCACTGGTCACTGGTCATTGGTCGCTTAAGTGTAACAAAATAATAATAAACACAACTTGTTTTGCAATGTTCAACATGAATTTCTCTTGTACACTCACACTCACACACGCATATGCAAATATAATATCTATTCAGTAGTTTAATTTTCTTTTCATACAAATCGTTCTCAATTAAAGCCCACATCGGAAATAATTCATCTGAGACGAAAAACAAGCAAAAATGGAGGAACATAACAAATATTAGGCATTTATTTGGCAAGTGGTAACGCAATTATGACAGACGACATGCATAATTTATGTTCACTACGTGCGAACGTTTGTTTGTAGATTTGTATGTGCATCAACATTTCAATTCTAAAGCAACTGATGGCGCACAGATACATGATACATGAGAAAGAAAGCAAATACACCAGAGAGGGAGAGAGAGAGAGAGAGAAAAGGAAGAAAGCTTGAAGAGTTCCTTTGTTTTTTTTTTTTTATTGTTTTTCTATTTTTTTTGTTATGTTATATTTACATGTATATGTGTATGTAAAAGTAAAAAGTTTAGTTAAGCAAAACGAAAAGAAAAAAAAAACAACATATTGCTTGAATCATTTGCGAAGGAGAAGAAGGCGTTTTGCCAGAAAGCTAGTTTATTGTTTGGGCCTCCATCAGAACAACTACTACAAGTACTACTACTTGCTTAGAGACTCTATAAAATGCAATCAACTTATTTACTTATTGAGTCGCATTTGTTTTCCTGGCTGACTGGCTGGCTGGCTGGCTGGCTGGCTGACTACAAGTAATGCCTGCTGAGCTCCTATCCATATCTCTATGTAAGCTTGTATATATGTGGCGGCATTTGTAATTCACGCTAATCCACCCACTTTGTACTTGTTTTACATGTTCTTTTAACTTTAGTATATGCAATGCAATGCAATAAGCTTTTAGTCAATGCTGCTGCTGCATAGTAATTTGCATATGAATTTCGTGTTATTAATGTTGCTAAACAATGCTTGAGTGCCCGTAAATATATCTTTTTTTTTTTTGTCTTTTTTAAAGCAAGTTACAAAGACTTTTACTACTACCTATTACTATTTCCTTTAGTGATACCAAACACATCTAAGTGCACAAAAAAAAAAAACTTAATTTGTTAACGATTTGTTGTTAAGAATTCTTTGGAAAGTTTATTGGAGCTTCAGTCATTTAAAGTCCTGGAACTTATGAACTCACTACCCAAAAAGAATTTTATAAAAATTAAAAATCATACAATTAATGTTTTTTGGTTTTTTTGTTTTTTTTTTTGATTTTGAAAGCACATTAATCTCAACTAATCAACACAGAGACTTCTGTGTAATCCGTTCAATTACTCCTATCTCACAATCTATTAGCACTGCAAAAGAGCATATACACACACGTACCTTATCATAACATAGAATCGATATTTTTTTAATAGTAATGTAATAATTCATAAATTTTTATTATATGCAGCCGTTCCGAACATTAAACAATTCATACATCATTGTCATCGTGATTCATATTTGTTTATAAATTTTATTAATTTTTTCTTTATTTTTTGTTTTTTTTTCTTTTTTTCTCGTTAAATTAAAATGTATACAAAAGCATTTTTGAAAAAGACTTAGTTATACGCAGGCATATATATATACATATATACATAATACTATTGTTTCCATGTACTCATGAACATTAACACTAGAATTACCGAACAGGTTCATTTGATTCATTTCAGCTGAAAAAAAAAATCCTAACAAAGGATGTAAGATTTCAAAATATTTTTACGATTTTCGCAAACAACTTTTGTCTTCCAAGTCTTGTATTATCGGCGGCATACATAGGTATGTAAATATGAAACCGGAATATGTGTATAGAAAATATTTTACTCAAAGCGTTTCCACATAACTAGCTATATATTTTCCCAACTATCTAATAATTTGGGGACGCCACGCCCATTTTGATATTTCGCTCGTTTTTTGAGTAATGAATCATTCAAATCGATTAGTTGCTGTTGGTAGTGTTTGGGATTAATCAAGCCTTCATAAACCACGTCCTTCTGGTCCCACGGTAGGCAAAGAATCGTCTTGTCCCTTTGCCATAACGATTCGTTCTTGCGATAAATGTGCACGGTACACCTGAAGTTTTGCGCATCGGATTCGCGAAATAAGTCCACTTTTCATTTCGAGGAGCGGTGCTGCGCAAAAATGAATTTCTCTTCTATCGTCCGAAGAAAATAAAACGCTTTTTTGGAAACAAAACTTGACCTGTTCAACGCTGTTATAAACGATGCTGTTCTACGAAGCTTGTGTTGTCAATGAGCTGAAAATCTTTCGTCAGATATCAACCAGATAAAAGGGCGCCAATGACTCAATCAATTTGACAGTGAGACGGCGCGAATTCTGGTTCTAGATTTACACGCCCACTAATGTGACTTAATCGAAATAGTCCGACATTTCTAGTGTTAATATATATAGTATATCGTATACTGGATAAACGAAAAGGTTCGCGTATTTGAATTATAATATATGACTTCAATTGTCTTTCAATTTCCTTTCAGTCTCTGCTTGCTTTAATATCATTTGCATTTGCTATTAAAGCTGGTTTTTCAATTTGGAGTTTGTTTTTTTTTTTTTGCTTGCTAATACTACAAGTTTGTTAACAATATTTGTTCACGTACATGGTACTAAACAAAGACCTTTTGCATTAAACCGTGATTTAAATGCTATGAGATTCATATGCTTTTCATAAGCAATCATTTAAATTAAAAAACAGACAAAATATTTCTGTCTTACCATCGCCGAAATTTGTTTTGTTTTATTCTACAGCAAACACAAACTAAACCTGTCATACCTATATCTTTTGAAAACCGAATAGGCGCTTAGTTTGTTATGCAATTTGGAGCAGAATGAATATGCACTGGAGACTTAAATCAGTTTCTTACAACAATTCTCACAACACATACCAATTCCTGGCAATCTCAAGGCCGAAGTAGTTCAGAGAGAAATTCGCAATACACAACTCGTATGTAAAAAATAATATGTATATGCACATGTATATATACATATATATATATATATATATATGTCTGTCTATTGCACCCCAAGCGTTAACGCTAAAAATTTACGTCTATTTCTCTTGATTTGCTTGAAAATGGCGATGGTTTTCCTAAATACGTGGCTGGTGAGTCCACAACAGCCGAAAGGATTAAAACATCGGGAAAACTTTTTAAATGTAAACAAATTTTCATTAATATATTAACGGATAACGATGAAACATTGCAGTGTAGTTGTCAACACATACACCCACGCACACCCATTGGAAAGATGCCGTGAAATGATTGGCTTTCTTGTTAAGCTTATTCATGCCTGATATACTAAATAGATGTTGTTTCCGTACATCACAGTAAAGTCCTAAGCCTACCTATAGATAACAGACGAATCTTTGCTTCCAAGACGAGTGGTTCCTTTTCTATGTAGCTTTCTAGATTACTGCTGCCTAGTCCTAGTGAGTAATTGAAGTCATGTTTTCGCTTTGATTGGACTAAACCACTTAAGCGTCGCATTGTTTAGAAGACAATTTCTAGTTTGCAATGGAATAAACTCATAGGATAATGAGTATAATTACACCCAAATTATGGACATAAGGATCGTTTGACATAGCGATCGTTCTGCGACAAAGTCCACAGGTTAAAGTTTCTTTCGCATAGAAAGGCATGCAAAAGGAAGACAAAACTCAAGCAGAACAATTGTTTGCTATGATTTTAACTTTAGGAAACCTTAGTTTTTCAGAAAGGAGTAGTCCTTGCCGAAATTTCATCTTTGACTTTAAAATTCTCTCCAAGTGTTGAGGAAAATAAATGAAATGGAGCGAATTTTTCTTCCTCACAAAAGCTACATCTCATAAGACTTGAATGTTAGGTACACTGCAATACGTTTGTTTAAAGAATTCTCAAGCACTTTCACCACTTCTCAGCAAGGAATATCTTCCTTTAATGTAAAACTTACACTTTTCTCTATATTAGACGGCGGAATTCAAATTCCAAGAAATTATTTGTTTACTTTTTTCTTTTTCGGTTAAAAACTCCCAAGAGGCGTAATCTTCGGAAATTTCTCTGCTTTAAATTTTAGTCGCTTTTTACTCAAGATTTTGAATTTCAAGTCGGGAATCGCGATTTCTTAAAAACCAACTCCGCCAATCGTATTGGAACTTTGCATATATGTTCCAGGTCCGATTGAATTGTTTTTGAAATTTTCTTCAGATATTTTTTAGTATATTACCAATCGACCAACCAATCAATGCAACGGTAACGGTCGGAAAGAAGAGGAAAGAAGAGGAGCTGCTCACAATCGGTAAGGGCCGACTCAGCATTTTCTCTAGCTACAACCAAACTAAACTCCACCGCATTGAGATTTGAACCCATGAACACAGACACGATGGCCGCGATTCTTACTCGGCCACTCATTCGGATAAATTCCTTGGAACTCAAGCTTTAAGTTGTGTGTGTTTCGATTCTTTCCTTTTTTTTAATTGAAACGTGCATGAATTACATTTTACATAATACGTAAAGCATCCAATCCACTATAAATTGTGAAATATAGTGTATTGTCAATTGTTTCATTTGTCTTTTGCCGTCTAAACTAGAGCTCCATCATTAGGCAGAGTGTTGGAAGAGGCTTCACAAAGAAAAAGTTTCAAATTTAGTTTTGTGTCGTATAATCGATCTTCTTCCAACAAAATCAAGTTAATAAAGTTTCGTAGGCAAATCTTTGCTGAAACATAACGAACTCTTCTCATTGCTGCATCAATAATTAACAAGCGACGCAAAAATTATCATCAGTTGCTCTCGCTGCAGAACTTTCGCGAAGTCTGAAAAGTGCGTACTGCAGAAGGGATATATGATTAGCAAAAATTTGCACAAGTTCGTCCAACCCTATCATACTTGCATGTAATAGAAGTGTTGCTCTCAATTTTAATATTCATCCAACGGTCTAACCTTTAGGTTATAAAAAGGCTTACAACGATCAGTTACATAATTACTTGCAATTTTCCATTGAAGAGGAGAGCCGTGTCTTTTCTTTCTTTAGCTTTTCAGACAACAACAAACAGCTGAAATCAAATAGCGGCTTCTAATGGCGGGTTACATGTTTTTAAATTCGTAATCTTAGCTACTTTGCTCAAGTAAGAAAAGTAAAAAAATGCCGAACTTTTCCAATCTAAACGATTATTTATTGAAATGTTTATTTTATTTTACCGCGTAATAATTCAAAAATTATCCTCCGTGAATATTATAATATTTTAGAGTACACTTAAGTGCCTGAACTAAGAGATTACCTGACCTTCTTTTAAAATATAAATAACCATCTGCCTATAAAATCGTACTTTAAGGCATGTCCACACATTCAAGCCCCACCTAAGATAACAAACAAACAAACAAACTTAAGTCTTTCTTTTTAAGACATAAAATACCTGCTTTATTGTATACAAAGAGCAAACACTTATCATCATCTATGCAGCATTTGTTAGTATAATTTTCGATACGTTTACGTTTACATTTGATTGTGCCTTGGGATAAGAGAAACTACATTTCACACCGTTTATATAATATACGAAGAGGGCGACCGACTACAGCCACCACCAGAGACAACATGTCTCATAAATTGAAATTATGCTTGACATGGTTAACAAAAGCTTTAAATTGCCTTTTTCGTTGCAATGATGTGCATATTATTGCATTTATAATTATTTTTATGCAGCATTATGTAGCACATAATCAAAATGCATGCTCACAACTCTTACGATCAGTAAAAAATGGAAACACAGCCAGTTTGATCATAATAATAATAATAATAATAATAATAATAATAATAATAATACCAACATCATCAACAAGATCAACAACAACAACAACAACAACAACAGAAATGACAAGGCATAACCTTTAAAAAGCCCATCAAATACTTGCGTTTATATATATGTATGTATGTATAACATTTTTATAGATGGATGTTAGTGCATGGAGACAACAAATTTATAACGCAAACGCAATTAAATTCTCCGCAGGCGATTTTCTTCTTATAAAAGAAATAAGTAACAATTTTAATAGCGGATAACAACGACAATTGACCGGAAAGTAGCTGGAGTTAAATGGTTTCTATTTTATCCCCGTTTTTTTTTTGTTTTAATTTTTTTGCTAATAACGAAACAATGTTTGTGAAGGAAAAGACGGAAAATATCGCAAATAAAAGCAATAATGTTCAAGGTTTCCCACTTGAATACAAAGTTTTAAGAAAGACTTCGAAAAAACATCGAAAAGTTTAGCTTCTCCTAAGCTATAAAGCGTCTACGCTTCAAGTGACTACACTTCGCCTGAACGAAATGTTTTGAACTCCGCATCAATAGATGTTGAAAAACTAAAGAAATATTTTTGTAGAGAATTTCGGATCTTGCGTAGACCTAAATGTCTTTCAATACGTCTTGCTCCTTACTGCCAACATGCGGGGTGAGGGGAACTAACTTCGCAGTATTTACAATCATAAGTAGAAAATATTTACAATCATGAGTAGTAGACCTATGGAGATGATTTTTATGTCAAGAATCCTTGATGTTCACCAAGTCAGTCCAATTGGTAAAAATTGTAAAGAATGTCTTAACTGCAGGCTTTACAGATATGGGCTTTGAACTTTTTTCGCATTACACGTTTAGATATCCGTATGAAAAGTTTTGTTCAATATGTCTTAAGAACCATAAATTTGTTCTTCGAAAAATCTCAACATTAGGGTTTCGAGCGAATCCAGACGTCTTTTGCACTGTAGTTTTAGATGATTTTAGCATATATTTCCTAAAAATCGTACACTAACATTTTCAGTTAATATGTAAATGTTTTACGTCTCAGTAGATTAGTTGTGGACATATTTTTGATTCTTATCATTAACTACGAGCATCTATAGAAATTTCCCAGTGTTTGCGGGCGTAAGCATTTCAGCAACAGACAGTGCATATAAATGGATGAATGGACAGTGGGACGTAGCCACTTTCAAATAATCAAGAATGTATATACTCTGCGAAGCCCTTCACGTCTTTTGTCTTGCATATCTCCATCTTTCGGCAATGGATATAATAGATTGAGAACTGTTTTCAGCATAAATCTTAACTTAAGGATAACATCGTAAGCTTTTAAAGGTGACTTAGATATTTGTTGTTGCTCTAAAACATAGCGATAGTAGTAAGTAAATGCAATATAATGTAACAAAATATTGTGTCGTATAAAAAGTACTACAACCTTTATACTCATCACCGCCATCTCAAAAAGAATTCAAGAAGAAGAGAAAAAAATGAGCCTTCGATATTTTATAATATTTGGTGGTAGCCGATATTTTTTTATTTTTGTACAAACGCTATAGAATCAGCCAGGGAATATACATGGAAATGTTCAGTGGTATTCGTCGAGGTTTATAAGCAATAAGAAAGAACGCAATTGTTGTTGGTTCTGAGGGGCTCTTAGTTTATGCTGCATTCTAGCGATGCCTTTCGACTGATTTGACTGATTTTTAATAGCCTGCGTGCAACAATTTCCAATGCTTTTGCTTGCCGATATCTAGTTTTCGCGACCGAGACAACGTTCATCACAGACGCAGATGGACAAGCGGATATCGATATATATTATATCAGAATCTAATATATTGATCAAGATATTACATATTTTCACAGAGTTTCTGACCTCATTCTGACTGTTGTGAGATAGGAGCCTTGTAGTTGCCGTCGATGTAGAACGCTAGAGCAGCATGGTAACTGTTTTTTGTGTCAGAAATTAACCAAACCTTCACCAAAATTTTTCGTATTGTTGGTGAAATAAGAGCAGATTTATGTGACCAAGTGCCGGGATTGAACTTTTAGAAAAACCTAAAAACTCTCATTCATATGAAGTCATTTTTAAATTAAAATGGTATCTAGCAATAAGGATAGTTCATGTTGATAACCCTTTCAAGAAAGCTAGTAGAGAAAAGCCATATCACAACCCTTGTGGTATGTTTCAAATGAGGCGCTAAGTAGAGCATACATGCAGAACATATACAAATCAACGTCAGCTCAAAAAAAAAAAAAAGTTAATATAAGAAAATTTAGATGCGGCAGGTCACACCTTATCCTTCACTATCAGTGAATTGAAATACATTCGACTAAAACGTCTATAAAGTGCATATAAATGCTGGAATGATTGACAAGAAACATTGTTCCTGGTTCACGAGCTGCATTTAACATTACGCTTAATAAAAGCGTACAAGATAACAATATATTACTGAAGAAATATTCATCACCTTCTCGTTTTGCTGGTATTTATTATAAATCTTGGACACAAAATAAAACCGATGGTGTTGAAATAAGGAAGCAACTTTCATAAATCTTGTAACATATAAACAACAACATTTATTAAATGTTGAATAGCTGGCTTTACCGAGATAAGCAGACCGAGCATATCAACACCATAAGTAGACATTATTTTGTCACTTAGAGAAAAAGTTCGAGAATTAGATTTTACTCTTAGTTTTCATTCAGTGTTGAGAAAAAAATAACTGAAAATCTAGAAATGCTATAAAAGTCTACGCAAAGGTAAATGTCTGCCTGTTCAGCTTTCTACAACAGTTACAAGTTAAGCTAGGGAGATACAACCTCGGCAACAATGGAGCAAGTCAACTAACATGATCCAAACACGACACGAAAAAACAACAAAGATTTCAATACATGTGAGTGATATTAAGACGAAAATTTGAACCGTATATTTATTGAAATCTCAATAACAGATCCCTTATATAACGCCTAAATTAGGAACAGTCCTTAACTACCAGAAAACTGTACGACACTTTCGTTGTCGAATATCAGAGATTTGCGAAGGAAAATTTCTTACGCCTGAGGAGTTTTAAGTTTTTACGAATGTATTCAACACCCAGGAAGGCTTGAGGTAAATCCTCCTTTTATTATACTGTTCGAATTGCCTTCTGAATCGATCTAAGCTTTTCTGTCTGTCTGTCTAGCTTTCTTATATTCAACCTACAGTCCCCAATTTCTGACCAAGAACCACCTCAATGAAAAGTGGTTCGTATCGGACGATTATTCCACTTCCCCTGTAACGTCCTTTTTTGAAAAGTCGTTAATATGGGTAACAGTGAAGTGATGTAGGATATTTAGTGTTGGGCAGTGATGTTGTGCTAATTTTTTTTTTACCGGAACGCGCATATACAATTATATAGACAGGGCCGATCTTGGGTAGGAGGCCGCGGGGGGAGATTTTCCCCAATTTTCGCCCATCTTTTAATGTTTATTATAAATTCTCGTTATCAGAAATCATTTTTAGTTCCGGAACGCGTTCCTGTCCAAAAAGGAAGTACCGGAACGACGTTCCGGAGCGTTTCGGCTCGACAACACCACTGGTGTTGGGCCATGGCCTACTATAGTGATTTTATTTGCATTTCGTGCAAGTTTTAATTACGTACCGTGTAGTATGCAGCGAAATATATTCAGCGCCCAAGTGTTAGATTTCTCCTCATTTCATTTCGATTGCAAGCCTGCGGTAGGTAAATTGCTTTTTTTTCAAGTACTCGTGTAGTAAGTTGTACAAAAATTATAATAAATAAACAACTTTCTAATTTGGATTTTAAGACCACACATGTGGAAAAAGAACGGTATCCTGCTAATGAGTTTTTGGTTCTCCTAGACGTCTCCTTGTTAAATGCCTTCGTTTTTGTTCTGCTCTTCTTATTTTTCTATTTTTTTTTTTTGTTGTTGTTATCTACGAAAAAGGATTTCGTTCATAACAGCTCATAATTTAAACCTTACGGACACCACTGTTGTTATGTTTTTGAAAATATTTACTTTTTTAACCTTTAATTTCATGGATTCATGTGGATATATGAGTACGAGAAAGCAATTTTGGTAAAAATTTTCACGAGAAAATTTACCATAACTAAAGAGAAAGTTCGTTCATCTTATTATTTTTGGTTTGTTTGGTCATGCGTTCAGGTTAGTGCGCAGCTTGAGTTCTTTTTTTTTTGTTTCTATGCACTTGCGTTTTTCCCCTTCAAAAGACAACAACAAAAAAAAAAAAGAAAACCCAATGCATTTTATTTTGTTTTTTTTTGTAAGTGTAACCATAACTAAATTGCCTTTTCAGCGTGTGATATGCAAATCTCGGTTTTATCTTGTAAGGAATTCAAAAGCAACGCAACAATAACAACAACGTTTTATGCAAAACGATCGGCAATTTGTTGTGCATTTGATTCCTGTTGTTTATGTTGCATTAGATAGGTTTTTCACTTAGCCTACCGAAACGAATTCGTGGAAAAATTTGTACTTGTCCGTTACAACTAAATAAGGTGACATAGCAGCACCTTTTTTGGCACAACATAACCGTCACCGATTGTTTAACATATACGATAAACACTATCATACTGTGTCTTGATATTTGTTACAATTTATTTCTAAATGTGCGATTAAGCAGAGGGACATGTTCACGTAAGTACCTCTTTTGTATTGAAAATGTGTCTGATCGCAAGATTTGGTTTAGTTTTCACATTTTGGCCAAATAATCTAATACTGAATACTGGTCAACTCAAGCCAGCGTACTCCAATTGTGAAGTTTATATATTTTAGATATTCTTTTAACGCAGTCGTGATATGTTTATAGAAAATTTTGTTATGGCATCTGGTATCAACGATTTCCATAGTACAAATAAAAGGTTAATGGACGGACAGACAGACGGACGGATGTAACCCAACAAAACCAAGCACATGCCTACCCTTTAGTGCTGTACATAGTTGCAATTTGAAAACTCTCTCTCCACTTCATGCAAACAATTTTTATAATTACGAAAACACTACAACAACACAATTAAGACTTACCTGATTTTCTAGAAGAAAAAAACACCATTTGCTGGCATTTGTGCGCCCATGGAAAAGAAAATCGTATAATTGAACCCACAAAACACTACGACATGTCCTCTTCTTTTAGACACTATTTAATTCACCGCTCGCCTGCAAATATTTGATAGAAAGACATTTGTTTCAATCTTATTCCTTCAAGATCGTTTTCAAATTTCAAAAATAAATTGTTTTTCAGTTATTTTCTTTTCTTTTTTTTGTTTTTGTTTGTTAGAGGAAGTGGATTGGGCCTGCATGCATCGATTTAGACCCATAATCCAATAACGTAAAAAGCGACGCGTAGGTGATATGAATCCGATTTTATGATGCGTGAGTAACACGTTTTTTAGAGCGATTTTTTTTTTTTTTTTTAATTTTTGGTGATGCTTATGTTTGTTAAACGAGCGACGTTATGCGCAGCAATCATTCCCAAAGTCTTCAGTACGGTGTGGTTCGGTCCGGCAGAGAGTGCCGGAGAAATGAAAGTATAGGCGATCTGTGTTAGTGGACAAAGTTATGAGTAAAAGAAAGTTTAGAAAGAAAAATCAGCTGATTTGATAAAAGCAGTCAGTTGCTTCAATTGCCTCAGTTTCCAGCACCGAATACTTCATATAAGTTGTTGTACAGGGTAAAAATAGTGAAATACTGTCTGGAGATGTCAAATTTCCTGCATTCAAAGATGAGATGTTCGGCAGATTCGGTGAGATCAGTGGAGGAGAGGCTTTTATCATTTTAAAATATACCTTGTCTTAGGTGTGATTACACATAAGTCTACGAAGTACTTTAAATTCCCATGCTGTAAATTTTCCTTTTGGTAGAAATCTGGATGTTAGGAAAGGGTAGATTCTGTAAAAAAGCCCGTCACTTTTTCTCTAGCTAAGACATGATACTCATCTTTCCATTCTTTTACGATAAGTTTTTTCTAGAAGTCTACAGAGTGATAATCGAACAAACGTCAAGTTATCGATAACCGAAAAGTACAGAATGTAAGATAACTGAATAACGTAAGAAATAAGTGAATGTTACACAGAAGAAGAAGAAGAATAAATGAATGAAAAACGGATGAATGTTAGCATTTCTCTGTTCATGTTTGTGCCTTTTCGAAAATTGTTTACCTAATTATTTTCTTAAAAAAGTATCACAAATTTGTACTACGTTTAACAAGATTTACGCGCCCGTGTTATAACAAAAAAAAAATTACTGATTGGCGATGATGTTCTTGTAATGAGAGCTTGTCGAAAGAGGAATAGCATGTGAACAAAAAACGAAGAGGGAGTGTTTGTTTTGCTAAAGGGAGCATAAAGCTATAAAATACGTTGTTTAAAACATATCCCTGTACATTTCACATTTAAGATACGAACTAAGCATTAATTAACACTAATTCTGACGTATTTTACAGCTTATTGTTCTCTTTAGAAAAATAAGCAACAAATTAAATCAACTACTAAAGAAACGTGTATGCGTTTAATGAACAGGGATTATAAATGCGATGTAATTATTTTCATTACACGATATATATCTTCATTACTAGTGCTAGATAAAACTATTGCTGCAAACTCCATTTGCCGAGATTTAGTTTTTAGTTATTATGAGCTAGAATTGCTTACGTCGAGCTTTGGCCGCCTAATTCAATTTTGGGAACACGTATGCAGCAACAACAGCTATTAGGCAGAACCGGAAACGTACGGATAGACGGATGAATCCAAGAATTTGGTTAAATCGACGCTAATAGCCATTTGTTGTTTTTGCAATGCAAGAATATATCTCTTGGTAGTGGGTATAAAAATTACAAATTCTCCCCCCACAGAAAGTCTTTTCCGTTTTGCTACCACGTATAAAACCGGCCCTTACCACAATTTTTTGTACAACGACAATGGGGACCAAGTTAAATTAAGAGAAAGTTATATTAAGAGATATTCAGCTGTCATCATCATCGGCAAGTGCAATCTGTGCACAATCGCTTATATATATTGCATATGCAATCAAATATAATTCAATGTCTGGTCGATCTATGCAATTTTTTTGTTTGTTTGCTTGTTTGTTTTTTTTTTCTTTGTTTCGTCCATTCTTTTACGTGCACTTTTCACCGAAATGATTAACAAACGTCAACGAAAAGCTTAATTAGGCGCCAGCAAGTCGTCTCTATTGAATGCCACAAGATATCCATATGCATAAGCGTTTTTCTATTGCAATTGCTTCGGAATATTAATAGTAAATTAATTGATTTTTTTGTTTTTGAAAAAACAAAAAAAAAAAAAATAATACGAAAAGAGCAACAAAAATGGATAGAAATTTATATGTTTTTCTAACATAAACAATTTCAAAGCAACTGTAACAGCCAACGAATGAAACAGACCACAGGCAGGCTGACAGGCTGTTTATATGAATATGCATGCATGACTGTGCCTATGTGTTTAAATTAAGCGCCACTTGCTGGCAGTGCGCTTTTAAAATGTGATTTTGAAATTGGTTTCATTGCTTTTTTTTCGACAGAGCACAAAAAGGCGGGGGTGTTTTCATATAATCATTCCGCTTGTAACCCACGGAAATGTATGCCGGAGTTTACTTAATTCATTTTCCTAACCTTACGCGCCGCTTTGCTTTGCGCAAAAACTGCGTCTACTTGTTTATTTCGTCTGTCTCTCTGTCCATCCATTCATGGGTTTCGTCCCTCTAGCTACATGCCCAACGATTTTCCCCTTTGTCTAAAGTTTTGTGTGTTCATCGACTTCTTTTCTTGTTCGTTTCTCTGCCTTCGTACTAGCAGTATTGTCTCGACCGCCAATCAAAATTTCGACTACAAATAAAGCTGAGATTTGTCATAAAGTATCCCTTAGTTGTCGGAATAATTTATATATAAGTAAATCTTCAATTTTCAAATTTAGTTCTCAAACGATTACCAGAGTCATACAAACATTCGCTGGGGATCTTATTTAAATTGCTTTGATTGCGATCGTTGTGTGAGCATCAGGAGTGTGTCTTAATTTATTTATGACTAATGACTATTTTAAGGAGAAACATTAGAGGGAGTTGTTGGAGGGTGTTCGACATTCTTCGATTTCTGGCGTTTTTTATCTGGAGTCTCTTTTCTCCAATTGTGCTGCGATTACTTATGCGGACATTGGCGCCAACACTTAAATAAGCGTTCATAAATATTAGAAATATATCGATGCGCATGTGTGTGGCATAAATACTTGTTTATTAAATAAACATTTCGTTGATTTGTTATTAGTAAGGAGAAGTTATTGTAATAATTTATTAAACAAAAAATTAAAGACAAATAAGTGGTGGAAGGAAAAACAATCAACCAACCGTCAATTTTAACAATTTAAAAATCCATCTGCCCTTACAAGTAGATTGTCCTTCATTTCTCTTCCCAGAAAATCCAGTTAATTCTTAGTTTCTAGCGAGCACGCAAGAGAGCATTTAGTTTCCTTTGAATTGATTGGAAAATGTTCTAAATTCATTTTAGTTCACTGAAAATCTTCAGATGACAGAAGTTGTAAAAATTTGAATCAACAATTTATGCCTTCAGCTTTTTCCGCGCCTTTGCCGAACGTAGCTTATAAATCTTTTGAAATTTTCTTTTTCATTTCCATTTCCAAATTTTCTAGGAAATGCCTTTACAGGGAAAATCCTTACATAGAGCCGGCTGCAAACTCTTTAATCAATCAACAATAGTACACAAGCAAGTGAAGAAGGGTACAAAAATAACGAAACCTCTTTGGCGGCTCGAGGTTCCACAAACAAAAGAATACATTATTCAATAGTAATCAACATGATGACTACGATGATGTTGCTTGCCGCTGATGAGAATGAGGAATAAAGACGGCAATCGTCATCATCGTCGTCGTCATCATATGCTTAAGATTTGTTTGACTGAAATAAAAGCAAACAAAACAACAAACTAAAGAGGAATACTATATACAAAAGCTCTTAAAAACCTTACATATGTATATATGGAATAAAACGCCTGTCTCCCACCGCTGCACATCAATTGAATTGAAAAAATTTGCATTTCAATGCAATTTTCCACACATGCAGGATTACATTGAGTCGCTCAGATGAAGTGCATTCATACCACACTAAATCCAAAGAACGAATAAAGAAAACCGATTCAGCTAACCTTTGAAGTTAAGCGGCATCGATGCAATAACGTTGCTCGTTGTTGCAACTTTTTGCTGTTCTTTAAACTTCTCTCGACGACGATTGCGCAAAAAATCGGCTTAAATTCAAGTGATGTACGCCATTTTTTATGAAATGGAACCATGGAATATAACAAAAAAAAAAATAAAAAAAGCGCAATTTTAGTTGAGTTTTTGTGCGAGCTGCGACGACCATAAAAATGAAAAAAAGAAAAAAATAATAAAAAAAAAGCAACCGCAGCAGAAAAGTGGCTGGCTACTGTCTTACGCAAACTATGCATTTATTGTACTCTACGTACATTTATGCCCTCATATATGTACACTATTTTGAGGCGATATCAAGCCATTTCGTGGAATCACAAAATTGACATGGTCTGGTCAACCAAATAAACTAACCTTTATGTACATGCATACATACATACATGTAGATATGTTTATGTACAACAATGCAATTCAATGGTTGCTATAGCTGTAGCTGTAGCTGATGCTGATGCTGATGCTGATGCTAGTAGCTGATGCTGCTACTGATGTTCTCGTTGTGTTGTTGGACAAAGAACGATTGAAAAAATGTCGCCAATTGAAGGATAAGTTGCAGTCAACAATGTCGATAGAAGCCAAAGTGTATTTATTCTACAAAATGGCTAAAGATTTCAAAAGCTAAGAAAATATACACAAAAACATACACACACACACACACGCACACAAACACTAGAGATGCACACATATATGTGCATTCAAATAAAAAGTCTACCAAATAAATCGTCTTGTTAAAAAAGCTAAATTTTGTGGGAAGTTTTCAGATTGTTTGTGCGCGCGTTTGCATCGTTTCTTTTTTATCCATCTTTCTCCTTCTCTCTTTCTCTCGCTCTCTCTCTCTCTCTCAATATATCAAAGCTGAGAAAAACGCCGACAAAGCTTGCTTGTAAAGCATTGTTGTTGTTGTGAAGTTTTGGAATTGTTAAGTGTTTTGTAGATGAAAGCCGCATGTCTACGCAGATAACAACTCTGTTTTTTGTATATTTTTATGTACGTACGTATATGTCTATATCTGCATACAAAGATCAGATTATTTAATAAGTGTGTTTGTGTTTGTATATCAATGTCTTGTTTTCTTTTTTTTTTATTTGTAATTTCAGATCTTAAAAGTGGGTAATTAGCCTATAAAATGTCAGCTGTAGCATGCATTAATCAAGTTGCTCTGTAGGTCCTTTACCGTGATGGGAGAAACAAGTGTTGTTAGTTTGTTCGTTTCGTTTTAGTTATGTTGCATGTTTTGTCGTTTCGTCTGGATACCTTTTTTTTAACTAATTTGTTAAATCTGCCATGATTTCTTTCATGTACATACGTCGGCTTTATATGTTCCTTACTGATTATTGCCATGATTAAGCGAAAAGGAAAAATAGTAAAACATATTTAAATCGGGAATTCGCTCTCTCTCTCTATCTCTCTCTCTATCTCTCTGATCCTTTTCAAGATAAAACCGATAAACTTTATACCGGACAAGGAGAAGCGTAGAAAGTATTTAAATGAAACTTTTAAATAAAACAAAACAACAGCCGGTGCATCCCATTAAAATATTTAAAAGCATATATGGGTCAACTTCAAGAACAACTGAAGCAAGTATTGATGCAAATCGTATCATTTAGCAATCGTAACAAAATACGAAACATACAAAGAGATTTCGCTTCCTTTGAAGCGACTCTAAGGTACACACAACTTCCGCAGCATTTTATTGTTTATTGACATCTCAGCTAATCAATCGTTTTCTCAAATTTGATCTGCGATCATGAGAGCTAAGAACGTATTCACCGCTTTACAGGAACTCAGGAGTGGACGGACGGACAAGTAGAGTGCGATATACGTATATGCATAATACACATTTCCATTTCTAATGAAGTTTGGGATAATCGTAGATACTAGAAGGTTACTAACTAAATTTCTATTCTAGATATCAATATTTGATGGCAGGGCTACGCAATAAATCTCTAAATCTCACTGAATTTATTCTTTCATTTCTAATGTCGAGCATATAAGCAAAATAGTCGTAGACAATTCAGACATCTTAGTTCTAATCAGCTTGTTTGTGCCTGTTTTTGGGGTGGAAGTACGCCACATAGTCCACATATCAAGTTTAACGCTGCGCGTCATGCATCCCAAACACACAAGTATCACATGATCCATATCAGAGATTTACTCTACAATGTTGTTTTTTCTGAAAACTAAGGAATCAATCCGAAATAGGGATGGGCTTCGTCAAGATATTATGAATAAAGCCAAAAATATTACGAATAAACTTGGTACTGACCAAATCGTATGGGTACGAAGATTATATATTTGTTTGATTTGGGCAAAATGAAAGAAAATCATTAGTCAAGGCTCGAAGTAGAATTACAATTCATAAAGCCATGTGAACAGAAGCACTTGTGAACACCAAACTTGCACTCTACAAATTATGACAAAAATTCCATGAAGTTAGCAGCGATAGTTGAAGATATCGACCGTGGATATCGTCATCTAGCTATCACTTCTTTCAGCCTCTAATTTAATTTAAAAAGAACTGACTTGAAAACTTGTCACAGTTTGTTCAGACGCAAGTGATTGTAATGCCTGTTAGTCGCAAAATTGAAGAAATAAATCTCACTTTGTGGAAAAATCTTTGGCTGCCAAATGGAGTTTCATTTAAATATATTTACAACATCCACTGGCCAACATGGGCCTAATATGGTTATAATTGCCATTAATATTCTTTTCAAGTATAATGCATACAATATGTCTTCGACTGAACATGAACGTGAGTCGCATTTTTTCCCACATTCTATCCACTGCGTTGATCAAAGAGTTCATTTGTCAAATTATTTGAATACCAACGACTTTCATAGTACGAGTTAAAGGCGGGGGGATGGACGGACGAACGGATATCAACAGACTAATTCGTAAATATTATATCTAAAATTAGTAGTCGACCATCCTCCAGTACTAGGTATAATTGCAGTTTAAAAATTCCTTCGCAATTGATGCAAATGACGAAAATTTCGCAATTTTATTATTTGTGATAATTACTTTATGATCGCAAAGACCAAAGGCAATCGAGTTTCCCCTAAGGAGCAAACACGTAGCTGAAAGTCAGCTGTCGCCGTCAGTCGGTTTTACCAAGCACCTGAATCCAACCCAAAAGCTAAATTTTTCATACGTGAAGCAGAGAAAACTCCACTTTTTCTCAAAGTTTTACTCATCGCAGCTAAAATCCTTTTATTCCGTGGTATTTTATCCCCCAAAAATATAAGAATTAACAAATAAACTAATAAATACTTATGGTGGCGTAGACGGGTAGAACTTTCTTATATATACACCATTTTCATAATCTAAGTTGTCTGCAGCAAAAGTCCCAACTAAACAGGGAAGCACATCGACAAGTTCTCAAATGTCGGTATTAACCAATTCAACAAAATAGCTTAACTCAAGTGAATCATTTATATTGTTCTGATGATTAGTTTACAATCGGAAAATTTGAAATCTTCTGAGTAGACGTCGCTTAGGTCCAATTTAAAAGACTTACATCAATCACAAGTAATAAACAATTTCCTGAAGTATTGTTATTATCATTATTATTATTATTAAAATTTTAGACTAATGAAATAAATTCTTAGACTGGAAAAGAAGACATTAAGCACTAGCGACACAGGCTATCGGCTCTAATTTATAGAAATGTACTTTAGATATTGAGCCTAGTAGTTTTAATAAAGAAATATATTGAATTAATATTCTGTTCTGAAGCTGATTTTAGAATGTCCAACGGGTTACTCGTTCCAAAAGCAATACTTCTAGGCAAGGAAAAGATAAGGCCGTCGCAGAGAATGTGCTTTATAGTAAGAATTTGTCGACACCTGCAGATTGGGGAGGAAGACTTCTTCAAGATCCATTGGTGAGTTGCAAATATATGACCAAAGCGAATTCTCTAAAATGTTTGGATTTTGATTTTCTCGACATTTGTTGGATATAAAGGTGGAATTAGTTGAGGGTTAATAGAAGAGTAGTGTTGATGATGGCATCGTAGATTTCCTTCTGTAATTTTCTCTTTAACTTTACCTCCAATGTATCTTTGAAGATCCAACTTTTCCATGACATCATCCTGAAGTATTTTTAAAAATTATCGAAGAAACTGTTTTCAAAAGCTTTTAATAAAGCACATAGTTACATGACTCTGCTCACGCTGGGCAAACAATTGCAACTTTCAACTAATCGAACTTAAAATATTAATCCAAAAGTTATCTAAAAGCCTTACATAAAAATAGTTGTGAACACACTTCAAAAAAAAGTATTGCAATTTCTGTGAATTCTTCCTAAAGCTAATATAATTTTTTTTTATTTTACATACTGGTTTGACATGTTGAGGCGTCAATAATTAACGTCAGGGCGTATACAATTTTCTTATTTATATAGTGTTTCGATCAATATGTGCAGCAAACTCCAAGACTACTACTACATTGTTGTATAAATCCCAGGCTAACACAAATTTTAATAACTGCCTGTAATCAGGTTGCATTCATTTCCAAATTTGAGATGCGAACTGGAACAGCTAACGCATTAGTGAAGCGAAAATATCACGTCAGCTATCTGTCTTATGAGATCTGCGAAATAATACTTGCAAGATTTGCGATCAGAATAACGCAACATTAGAAAACATTCCCTCTAGTGAGACAAATCAAAACTATTGTGTTCTTCTTCTCCTTTTGCAAAGGTAGGCAACGAGCCACCAACAGAGGAGTCACCAGCCACCAACAGAGGTGTGCCAGCAATACAGCTTGGGTTCTTAGGTTTGAGAGGTTTAATATAGAAATAATTGATTCACATACCCAACGGTTTCGCGATTTACAAAATCATACGATTTGGTACTTAGAGCAGAAATAGCAATAAGACGGACATAAGAACATGTATATATGTTCGATCGTACGATTTGGTACTTAAGGTAGCACTAATAATAAGATATACGTAAGAGTAACATTATAATACATATACAAGTAAGAGCTGAGATTATAACATAGATGCCGGCAAAGCGGCCATGTACACATGTTCGATAGGATTCATAATAAGACATGCGTAAGGATATCGTTGTAACACATACACAAGTGAGTGTTGAGAATGTAACGCAGGTATAGTCAAAATATCTACGTGACGGGACGGTGATGGTGATCGCGACTTTAAAAGAACGCGTCGCAACACGCTCATCCTTTCAGTCGTGTCATAGCAGCCAGAGGTAAGTAATCACAGACAACGTAACTAGTTGACGTTACCAATAAGGATATTTTTTTTGGACTTTACGGATAGGGGACGGCTGGCTCAGCTTAGTCGTCACCCCCGAATGACAGGGGGACACTCCCTTCAGCGACGTGAAACGGTTAGGGACGGACAAGTGGCCTTATACGCCGAGGTTGGCTGCTATAACACCTATGGCGTATTCTTTTTTTGCAGAACCTCGCGATACGGATAAAACGTGGAAATAATCTCTCAGGACGGACTAAAACGTGGAAAGTTTCAAACAAGAGTCAGGTGGCGAATCACCACGCTGGTTTTCTCCCCCTCCCAATAAAAATCGCTTATCTTAATCCGAAGGTCCAAGAGTTTTTTTTTACATAAATTTTCTTAAAATAGGACTTCCCGGGTAATCCTGAGTATACCCCGAAGAGAAGACGCGTTACACACTTTACCAGAGCTTTAATAAAGTTAGCGATAAATTTAAAATGTTTGTGAATACTTGTTTGTCTTATTGATTTATTGACCGTAGTTGTTATTGTTATTTGCAGGGCGTTCTCATCTACGACTATTACCGTAAATTTCTAAACAATATTTGATGATTCAAAAACTCCTCAACGTCGGAGTGTAAAGAACGCAAAAATATTTCAATTGAATGAAGGAACTGAACATATGAATTTTGCATTACGGAAGGCTCATAATTTTTTAGACTACCCACAATAAATTCTTTAATCTATTTTACACGATATTACGGCACTACTGTTGTTAGTTACTATTGTTGTCTAAAAGACATTAATGTACGTTTTTTGACAAATATTATCGCAACCTGTTGAACTTAGCTTTAAGTGTAACAAAGCGCAAGTACAGCGCAGTTAACATAAGAATAATAACGAGGAGATGAGACGGGTAGTGATGTTAGCGGTAGCGGTGTTGTAGTGTGGTACAAGATATAACAATTACCGCAAAAATACAACATAACAGTCACGTATTCGAATATTGCGCTCTAAAAATAATCAAACACATTCGTATACAAAAACAGAAAACAAGAAAAAAAAATAGAAAAAATAGAAAAAAATAGAAAAAAATATCACACCACACTTTGAGCTAAGTAAAATGAACACACACACACGATCAGACAACAGCAAACAAAAAAGCTATAATGAAGTTGCCCAAAATGTATTTCTTCTCATTTTATTTTTCATTTTTTTTCGTTACCATTGTGCAAATTGCGCAACAAAGCATTTATGATTGTTCTTATTGTTGTCGTGTTTTCTGATTATTTTCAATACAAAAGCTGGTGCTGCTGAATTTTGTGCATTTGCGTGTGTTTGTGTACGTGTGTATGTGTGTGTTTATGTTATGTACCCCCGCATACATGTTAAAAGATTAAAAATTTGCATATTAACCATTTACCTGCTGTGTGTATGTGACGGCATTGCATTGCATTGCCAGAAACAAGCAGAAAGTAGCTCAAGTAGCCAAAGTGAAAAAAAAAAAAACAAGAAAAAGACCAAAAAAAATAAAAAAATAAAAAAACACCACAAAGTGCAATCAATACTTAAACAACATGAAACATAGATACAACACAAGCACATAGAGCACATGCGATTTCATTTTCATCCATTTCCAACAAGCCATGGTACGTTATTGCTGTTTGCTTGACTATGTGTGTATGTATGTATGTGCATAGTTGTTGAAACATTGTACATTCGTGGACATACATAGCATATACAGAGGCAAGCATGCATCTGTAATGAAAAGAAAGAATGAGAAAAAAAAAATAAACGAAAAACAGTAGAACGCGTGCGGCAGTGCTCAATGGGTCAAAATATGAGGCTCTTAATAGACGCTGACAGTTACAAAGTGCCAAGCAATTGTGCAAAAATACCACGCGAATAATACATCTAAGCATGTCTGTCTATGTATCTATGTAATGGAGATAATCAGCAACAGCAGCAGCAGCAGCAACAACAACAATTTTAACAATAACAACAAGAACAACAAACATATGACTTTCGTATGTAGTTTTGTACAGCATACAGCGACCTTTGATGAACATAACGAACGCCAGCAACAAGAACAGCAACAACATTTATTCGAAAACAAATGCTATTTCAATTGCAACATTTCGTATTACACACTTATTTATACATACATACATACATACATGCATGCATGAACGTTATTATGCATGCACATATACGCGACTATGTATGTAGATTATAACTTGTACTACTTACATATGCTCCCGCTGTGCCAACAGCTTTGTATATCGATATATATGGTCGTTTGTAATTTTGCGAAAGAATGGACAACAGAGGGTTCAACAAAATTTAGTTACATGCATTGCTTTCGGCAATTAAAGCGCCAAAGAAAGAAAGCTTTGTCAAGTCGTAAAGAGAACAATTTCAGAGATTTTTTTAGGTGCACTTTATACAACAACAACAACAACGACAACAACAACAACAACAACAACAACAACAACAATAACAACAAAATCGAATTGAATTAATGAAATTGATATCCTCAAGACATTCGTAGCTACTGGCAATTACACTCATCCATCCACCTTTGGCTTCCTCCGTCAATAGACGTGAAATAGTATGAGATTTATAATACGATGCCTTTAAACTACATGCACTCACTTAAATTAATAGTCAACTGGTAGCGCAAAGAATTGCATTCTGTTACTTATTAAAAACAAATTCGAAATGAATTCTTGAGACTCAAGACAACATGAAAATAATTTCATTTATAGCCTAAAACTATGATGTGTTTGTCTAAAGCAACTTACTTTTCATATTTCGCCTACGATGAGTGCGGGTATGTTAATGCAGTCATTCGATATGTAAAATTCAAAACTAGATATCAGTGCACACATACAAAAAATGTGCATTTCCTTGATAGACACGAATTGAATTTGACTCAGTTCAGCCACGTCTGTCCATAGCTCCGCTTGTTATTAACGCTTCAACAGCTGCAATTGGCATGAACACGTTAACCTTCCCCTGATCTGTTTAATCTTGTAATTGGATTTAAAAACAGGCTAAATAGCTTTACTTTAAATGGAAGGGTGTAACAATTCAAAAGTAGAGCAAAGTTCCCCAAACCGTCAGTTAATATTTTCTCATCCTTAGTAGC
Organism: Glossina pallidipes; assembly: GCA_000688715.1. NCBI lineage: Eukaryota > Metazoa > Arthropoda > Insecta > Diptera > Glossinidae > Glossina > Glossina pallidipes. The sequence goes on along the minus strand of KK499818.1, from coordinate 1,511,237 downwards.
TAGCACTCAGTTTTAAGCAAGTCCTAATAAAACCCATTGCAAGCATGTTCCCCATTGTCTAAGGTGCTAGCAAAGTCGTCGAGTCGACTCATTGAGGAATAATAGCCTGTTGCTTGTTAAGATTGAGATTAAAATTTGCAACAAAGTAGAAAATTGAAATAATTCTCAATTTTGTAAATTTGCAAACTTTCAAGTTGATTGAAGAAATTTACATGCCTTTCTCGTGGCCTGGAACACACATTCGAAAGTTAGTGGATCCGCAAACTATACGTGCAGGGTTTATCAGAAAATCCCGAAAAAGTTAAAATAAAACTTTTCTTAAAAAATTTTGAATCAATTAAAATTTTGATCTAATATCTAATATGGTATAAGCGGGAAATTTATATTCTTAACCTCAAATAATGCACAAAGAGTGGAAAGCATTTTGCTATGTGCATTGCTTTGGTTGTCGGTATGATTTTCTTATTAAACTTTGAATGAAATCAACGCTAACTATACACCTAATTCTCTTTTTACACGATAGATACGTTCCCAAAAAATACGTGTAAAAAAAATCGTGTAAAAAGAGAATTGGGTGTATAATGCTGAGAAACCAAAAACTCAACAGCGGAAAACTCGGAAATAGTAAAAGAGGAAAGTGTCCGCTTTTGAGAGTAATTACGTCCATTCTGTTAATTTGGATGCTTACGATAAGAAACGTAAAAAAAAAGCAATCAACCAAACAATAAATCTCACACGCTTGCTTGCAACATACCACGTTTTCTTGAGTTTTATCACTAAGACCTTAGGGTACCAGAAACACTATAAAGAAATACTTGCTTTGCTCTTAAAGCCTGATTCTTAATCAAGTTTTTGCTGACAAAATTAAAATTTTTAGTAAATCAATTTTTTCTTTTCTTAATTGAAATAATCCCTTAAATAATCGAAAATGATATAGAAAAGTGGTTGCTTCGGAATATTTGATTTTCGAAATAGAGGAATACACAGGTATTTGAAAGGATTTTCCCGGCACACAATCTTTCAGAGCCGGCTAAGACATAACTGATACAATTTTCAATGTTTTGATTAGCGAACTGATCAGAGAACTTTACAATAATGTTATCTAGAGAAACAAGGATAAGTTACAAGTTGACATTTTTCTCCATTCACTATCTCGGCTATTGCACAAAAATCGTCACTTCTACATGTGTCTCTAGCGACAGACATGGGGATTGGACGTTTTTGCTTTTAAAGATTCAAATGTCACCCTTAAACCAAACGTACTTCGTACAACTCGAAACGAAATGACCCCACCCCGGTTGGATTATTACAACCTCCATTAAGGCCATGATAGAGCTTATATGAGAGCCTGATGTTATTCATCTGTAAAGAGCCTTATAACACCATTGCCAGATAAGGGGGTGATGTCCCTTTCGGGACATCAATTATGAAAGGAAAGGATTTGAGGAAAATGTTGCTCACATGCTTAGTTCACAACAAACGAGCTTTCCGCAGAAGACAGAATTAATTGCTTGCTATATCCACTACTGAAAGTTGGGAGTATATTGACTTTATCAAAACGTTTGCAACACCAGAACAAAACATCGGAGACTCACTCCTTAATCAGCATTTAATGCTTTTGTTTCTTCTGCTTCTGCAAAATGCGCGTTTAGAAAAAATGTGGCGGTTGCTTAGAAGATTCGGTCACAATAGAGCACAATTTTCGCATTTATTTATACTTAACCACGTAGTACAAAACACTCCTAGATTTCTGCAAACCTTTATGATCTTACTTTAGAGGGTAGTATTGACAGATAATTTTTGCAAATTGGAATCGATCTCGCAAATCATTCATTGCAACTAAACTTCTTTCTTAAATTTATATTTATTTACAACTAGATTTTGTACTGAGTATTTTTATAATTTAATTTACATAAATACTAACTATCTCATGTAAATCTATTAAGATCCTTTTGATCGATTATTATGACAATAACTGATATTTGCATAATAAATCTACTATTTACCACGCACGCTATCTACTTCTTCTACACTTGCGATCACATTTTACCAGCCTCCACCGTGTTCCTTCTGTACGACATGCTTGTAGATCGGATATGGTACAGGATACGGTTTAGGTACGACAATCTTGATTTGTTTTATCACCTCGACTGGATAGGGTTTCTCAACCTCTACCGGATATGGTTTCTCTACTGTGTACGGTATACGTTTCTCAGTTATTTCTGGCACAATACGATAGGTCGGTACTTGTATCTCCTGCTGCACTGGCACATGGACGGCATAAGGCTCAGGAATTTGTAAACGGATGACATTAGGCACTTTAACAGGCACTGGATGCGGAATGGGTAAAGGAATTTTCTCAATGACCTGCACTGGAACAGGTTTTGAAACTTCCGAATAAGTTTCCAACGGCTGATGGTGACCGGACAAGGATTGATGACCATCCGATATGGTTAAATCCTCTGTACTGACATGCGAGGCCGCACTTATCGTTAAAAAGTAAGCCAAACTTATCAAAGTAGCTGGTAACATCTGTTTTGAAATTGAAAGCAACTGCTTCTCCGTCTCTCTCTCTTTAAACAATTTTGTAGATATTGAATATTTTACTTACTCTAAACTTATCCATTGGTTTTGTATTAAACAATTTATCAAGTGATAGCGGTTTATAAAATAAGATGTATTATGATGTATTACGTTTATGTGGCTTCAAAGGCCAGAGACGGTGTACTGCGGTCTTATTCGTTATGGCCTTGGCTTTTATTCGAAAAACTTTTGTTCCGCTATTTACAGCCCAAAAAAGTGAAAGATATACAAAGCTTTGTGTTGTGTAACGTTTAACGCTCTAGAAAGGAAAAATATTGTACTCCGCGATGCATAAGTAAAGCAAAATCGCAGTTAGACTTGGCGATATTATATCGTGTTATAAATGAAAGTTTAATGTTTTTTCTTTCCATTTCTTTTTTTTTTTTGCTATATATGTGTTCACAATTCGGAACAACAGATCAAATAACAAATGGAAGTAAATACTGACTGACATAATCCTATAGGTAAAGCACCCTCTCTCTTAAGTCTACACATACAATGAAAAGAAAGAAAAAAAAAAAAGTAATAGGAGATATAGTAGCGCAAGCAATAAAATGGTAATATTGGCAGGCAACCTTTAATAACTAAGTCAACGAAATGATTACGAAATTAATCAAAACCAAACTTATATTTAATATCAGATCATAAAGCAACTTCCGGACTTTATTGTGTTCAAAATAAAACTGAAATCATGAAATTTTTGCCAAAAACTTGAATAATATCATTATCACGGCCATCGTTATCATCATCATCATCGTTATAATCATCATTACTATGAACACATTTCAGCATCAGCTTAATTTACTTCCCCACTTTTTCTTAATGCTTGTTACCACTTTGCAGTTTAAGAAGAAAAAAATCAACATGGTTTGGTGAACAACTATTTGTTTGTGCATTCGGTGAATAAATCTGTGAGACATTTGATATAGAAACTTGTTATGAATTGCATGAGAAACTCATTGACAACAATGTACAACAACAGGCTAAGTTGAATCAAGTCAGTGTTAAATGGGGCATAACTTACTTTCAAACATCAACCTTTTTTTTTCTTTCGTCTTTACCTCAGAGATTTTTCTTTCCTTTGAAACACATATGCGCACAGGCACTCTAAGTGTTGCTCGAGATTGAATACAATGTTAGGTTAGATAATTGTTATGTAAACACAAGTTATTAAATTTTATAAAACGGAAAGCTTACATTGACCACGAGTTGCTTTACTTTAAATGCAAATTTCGTTTTCTATCCGTCACCATCTGTCACCATCTGTAGGTCTTGTTAGTTATTTTGTTTTCCACATCTCCATTTTTGGTCTGCAAACATTATATAGATGTACTTCCCATTTTCATTATCTTCGTTTCAGGTTGGGTTGTGACATTTGTTCTTTTAATTTCTTCTCAATTTAAATTAAACATGAAACAGCATTCTTTTCAAACATGTAGGCAAAGCATTGCAATCTTTTTTATGTTTAACTACGGTATGTACGTCCCTATGAGTAACCAAACACTGAAAACTTGCAAAAGAATTCGAATCGTTACATAATCGCAACGTTCCCATGCTAGTAAGACCCGCAAAAGCAGAACGTAAAAGATAACAATGCAAAGATTTACGGATCGCTTCTCAGGAATTGAATAACGCTGGGCAAATATCGGAACGCGCTAAGATGAACGAAGATGAACGACCAAAAGTACGATCGAGTGAAATGTCTTTTATCTATATCGGGCTTAAATTGATTACTTAATGGACATCAGATTTTATATTTATTCATGCAAGCGATGAATATCGTTCAGATGTTCCAACTGAGATTACAACACCAGAAATCTTTTCAAGAAATCCATAGACGGGCTTAAATTGAAAATGAGTAACTCAGCTATGAACGTAAGCACCTCACATGGATCTGTGCTGAATGCAAAAACACTGTGCACAAAACGCATTAATCTCACTACTTCATTGAGTAGTTGGAAAAGAGAAGAACGTGTAGGCAAACCCAATACGAGTTACTTCGTCGGTTCATAGCAATGCAATGACTTCTACACAGACCTGCAAGAATGAGTTTTTCCGTTCGCTGGATGAAAGCGCTTCAAAAAGAGCAAATAAGCAAACATCGAAAAGGATTTTTTTTAAGACGTGAATGGCACAATATTGCGCCCTTTTGCGGTATTGGATCGGTTCACTAAAGAAGCCAAGAAGAGGGAAGGAAATCTTGTTTCGCCGCGGCAGTATATCAAGTCTTGCCTCAAATATTACACAGGCAATATTATGTAATTCGGGATATTAATTACTTCGCATTCTCTTAATTTAGCCAAGAACTACCGTTATATACTTAGAAAGGTGAAAAAATAGCCCTGTGTCAGGCGTTTTGCGATTATCTTGAAAAACAAAATCAATTCCAAAAAAACGAGTGTTTAGCTTATTAGATACTTTATTAGGTGTCTTTTCTAAAAAAAATCACTCGCAGCAGTTTTACAAAGCAAGTATTCCGTGTATCCGAAAATATGATTTACATGTTGGGAAAAACTTGGAATCCACGTAGGTATTAGCAAGTAATTTCTGCAGCAATTTTATTTTATAACGCCGTCTACGTTCGGAAATATAGTTTACATTTCCAAATAAAACCTAAATGAGAAAAATGCCATTGCACATCGTTATCTTTCGCCTTATGTCGGCTTGAGTAACTAACATTACTTTTAACAGCAACTAACCTAAAAAATCTCATGAGTCCTTTTTGCCAAAGGAAGATTTTCCTTAATATTGCATTGAATTGGGAGGAGGGAGAAATTTCGAAATGATTCATAACCAATGTCATGTTACGCTTCTAAGGTGAAAGGATCAAAACCTAATCCATCACTCTTACGGGACATCCTTTATACGTATATTAATGGTAAGAAAGAAATGGAGAGAGAAGTATAGAGTGTGGTTGGCAGCCTGAAAGGTGTGTATGCTCGATTGGTAGTCGTTATTCTTCCGCCGATCAAGGCCTTGAATAAAGCCCGACCAGACCTTAGTGATACTTATAGCAAAGTATAATAGGCATCACATCAAGAATTGGATCTGGTAGACGTGCTTCTAATCGGTTAGGTTATGCGGGGAACTATTTAAGTCTCCTTGTAGAAAAGGGCAGTGTAATGACAAAGTGTATTGTAATTCAACTTTAGTAGAACTCTTTCTAAACTCCTTTTCATATTCTATTCTGATTTCCAATAAGATCACCGCTTGCAACTCGAGCACTAATCCCCCAACTTTCACGGTATACAGAACGCGAAATTCATTTAAGTGTAAATATATTTTAGAATTTTGAAAATCAAATTTATCAAATAATTCGATGAAATACCTGAAGTCAAACGATATGACTTTAAATCACATACACGGAGAAGCGTCATCCAGCAAAAAAAAAAAAAAAAAAAAAATTAAATTCTTTTCAAAACTACTGAAGAATAACTTCAAGTTGGTTACTTGAAGATAAAACGTGTAGCGTGTGAAAAACAAATTTTTAACTGACAAATAAGACAAAGGCTGACAGAAGTCAATCAAATCACATCATTGTAAATAAGTTATTTAAAGAGAGAAAAAAAAAAGCTAAAAACATTTTGACAACAAATTTAACTGACGGATCAACTGCCAACCGACAGATTCATACACACATTGGCGCCCTTTTACCAAACTAAGTGCCTGCAAGCAATATTTTTTGATTAGTGTATGAAATATGTACTCTACGTACGTAAGGGAAGGCTGTGTGATGCTTTGGGTTTCTTAAGAAATTGTATGCATTTAAATGAATTCCTCTAGGGGCCAATAAACAAGTGATGGACGGACATATTTAAAATGTCAACAGTCCCTTGGCTTTGTTTTTTTTTTTTTTTTGTTTCGTTTTGTTCTTTATTTGTCCTAAATTTATTCAAGTTGAAAATTTCAAAATTTTTAAGGTTTGCCATCGATGGCATGAAAATTAACCAATGGACGTAACTACCGTACGCGGTACACACTGAAAGCACATATATTCTGGTATTCTGTTGTGTGCACATTGTGCCCCAAAAAATGTAAGCATAAATTAAATTAGCACAAAATCTTCTCAGCAAAAGAAACGCGTAAAGGTAAGAGGTAAACGAGTGTAGCCAACCAACACCCAACCAACATTGATACACACATTTTTGATTTCCCAAAGTACGACAAGAAAGCAGTGAACGTGTTTTTTCCTTTTTTCTTTTTTTTTTTTCTTTTTTCTTTTCTTTGCTTTTTTTGACGATAACGACATTGAAGCGTAGTCAAAGTTAAAGTGGTGGCAGCGTCAGTGTGAATATTGTCAATAAACGCGGTATTATTTGCGGGACCTCTGTCCATGAATGGTTTCTCCTCTCTCTCTCTCCCATTCTTTTTTGCTTTCCTTCTCTCTCCTCATTATTGTTAAATTTCACGTTTACTTAACTACCGCGCGTTATGCGGAGAATTTGAATTCAATTCAGTTGGTTTTATGTGACATAAATTATCAGCGACATGACCAGGTATGCAATAACAACAACAGCAACAATAACAATAACAGAAGCAAGCACGTCACAGCAGCCACAATTCAAGACATCAACTTGTTCGCCATACAACGTAATCTAAAAAACGTTAGCACTGAAGCGTTAATTCAGTTTTCCGTTATTGTAATGCTTCATAATCCGAAAAATTATTTTCAGAGGTTCACACACACACACGACGCACACACACACACAAAAAATCATTTCATAAGCTTCAGCTTTGATTTGTTTATCCATTCAAAAGCAAGCACGTTCATCGCATCAGTGTTAGCACTAAAGACAGTTTGCGTTGATTACCAACAACTTGGGTAACAGTTTTAAAATCAATTCAAATCAATTTTACGACACATTGATGAAATCTTTAGCTTATTGACAGCTAAAGTGCATAGCTAAGTATGTGTATATGCGTGTGTGTCTTTGCTTAAATATTGATTCCGTGAAACTGATTTTATAGGAGAATTAAGTAAAATAATTCTCGAACATTTTCGAAAGAATTTCGCAAAATTTCTTATAAAACTTAAGACAAGAAACTGGTCACTTGCTCGTATGCATAAAATAATTACATCACACAATTGACGCTTAACGCATTTGTTTCAATGCGTGAATGCGAGGGGTAAAGCCTAACAGGTGTTCACGAAAGTTTCCTTCATGCGTTCATAATAACACCAACCAACCAACCGCATAACGCGTACAAATTTTGATTTATAAACAAATTTTCCACCACAAAGTTTTCCTTAAATTCATTTAATTCGTTTATTTCTCTACTATTCTCTACTATTCAATGCTCTATATGTGGTGTTGGTTTCTCACATGTGATGACGACATTGTTGCTTGATGTTTGACAGTAGCTTTCACACATTCCTAATTTTTTAATGTCAGCACACGAGCGAGTATCATGTACATGGTGATATATCGAATAGACTAACATTCGTTTAATGCAGTCATCTGTCTGCTTAGCTTATCCTGATAATATCCGTTTAATGGAGGGGTAGGTAGTTGTGTTGCCAGCTCGCACATATACACACACATTCTCCATGATATCCTCTCATCTATCAGTTGAATTGGCTGAAGAGCACTTATTGTTCGGATTTCATTTGGAAAATTGTAACGGAACAGGCTGACACGTGTAAACGGATGTCCAATGGCTAACCGGAGATATATTTCATATCCGTTATGTTTGAAATACGAAAAAATATTTGAATAAACTTTGTGATGTGTAATTTTATTTTTCATTTTTTTTTTCCTTTTATTTTATTTTTACATTTATTTCTGTTTAATAATAGATTTCAATTAAATTTTGATGTCTCTCCTTGACAACATTTTTTTTTTTTTTTTTTTTTTTTTTTCTTAAAGAAGAAGAACATTCTAATGCAATATCAATCTACATAGATAGTGTAGGAAAGAAAGGCGCCTCTTTTTACAACTTTTTTTTTTTTTTTTTTTTTTCTATAATGCTTCTTAAAAGATATTCAACGAATCAACAATAGATGAATCGCGGCAATGAATGAATGCTCAGGATGAGCACACCTGAGCCTTAATAGCCTTAGTTAGGGTTATTTAGTTGTCATTTTCTTTTTTTTTTTGGGAAGTTGGGAGTTGGGAGGATAAAATAAATAGGGAAATATGGAGTTATTTTTCAACTATTCAACGCCTTCTGGGTATTGCAGAGTATCCCAAAAACTAAAATTATCTTATCACAGGTGGTGTAGGGTGTAAGAAATTTGAAATCGTCTCATCTTATCGAATTAAAAGATTTAATATTTGCTCACTTTTCCCAATGAATCGTGTTAATGTTAACAGCAGTGTAAAAAAGGTTTTATAAGAAAACAATGCTATATATATATATATATATATATATATATAAATAATAGATCAGAGAGCTTTCCAATTATTTTTAAATGATTTACTTGAAATAGTCCATCTTCCATCACAGCACCGTTAGACCGACTTTTGATAGAAACAATCTAAAGATTAACATCAACAAATTTGACCTGAAACCCTCGTTCAACTTTCGTGACTCGGAGAGTATTTATTATTTTATACTCTTATCACTGATCATTGACCTGAAACAATTTACCGCCTCTTGATCGACTTTTCCTCGCGCGCGCACACACACACACACACACACACACACACACACACAAACACGCATACGTACATATTCCAACTTATAATAAATCATACGAAAGTCATATGAAAATAATTTCATGACAATTACCGCCCACTTAATCGTCTTGACGGAAGGACTATTAGCTTTTTAGCGATACTTAAGCTCATAGCTTAACAAGAAGAAAACAAAAAAAAAGCTCGTGTAAATACTTACGAAGCAATCCATAAACAATGAACTAAAAGCTAATCGGGGATAAGGGAAAAAAATTGAATTTCATATTTAACCCAAGACATGCCACAACCTAAGGCCATTATGAAATGATTACTCGACAACAATTACTCTACAACAACGACAATAACAACAACAAGTAGAAAAACCATAAGAATAACAAAAAACATCGACCACTGAATCCTTTAGCTTTAGTTAAATTACTTTTTGAATGTAAAACGATTACAAAACTCCTACTGTTTCGTCATAGGTACACAACAGTAAAACCAATGTTCAAATAGTTTCCTAGACAAACAGACACGGAGTGCGCAGAGCGAGAGCAAAAACTTGTAACAATCAAGAAGAAGAAAAAGAAGAAGAAGAAGCAGAAAAAATCATCATCAAATGGCATTTAAACAGCAAATCGGACACAAACAGCGAAACATTGCAGGCAATTAAGCCAATGTTATAAATTAATCAGAGGCAAAAGACTATAAGCGAAAAAGATGGCAAAAAAATAAAAAATAAATAGAAACAACAACAGCTACAACAAACTTAAGATGTAAACCAAATGATGACGATTACCAAGTTGGCTACTCATAGAGCTCGAAGTTCATAATAGCAAAGATAAAATAACGCTCGATGACGACAATGATGTTGAGGATGATGATAATGATGATGATGAGAGCCATGTAATGCTATGAAACGAACTGAACCACACTGAACTTCAAACCAAGGAGAACAACAATTGCCTTAAGGTTGGCTTTTCCTGTGTTTTTGTTTGTGTGTGTGTGTGTGTGTGTGTGTGTGCGTCATGAATGAAGCAAATCATCTAGAAAACATGCAACTAAGTTCTTAGCAAATATGCATGTAATGCCTTAAGTTATGTTGAAAGTTTTGCGCAGACAGAAAACGAGAGAGTTGATCATAATCCCTCGCTAAACGGCCGGCAAATGAACTGCATTGAAATGCAATCATTCTGGGGCTTTTAAGCGGTTATAATTTATTTCACTAATTTGTGGCAATCGACATGAGATCTTGTTTATTAAACGTTGCACAAATACTACACAAGTATAAAATGCGTTTACTTGTCGTCGCTGTCGTCATCATCATCATCATCATCATCATCATCAGCGCCTGCATAATGCAGTCTTACATGCAAAACGTTTTGCTATATAACTTGAATGCATCGTCATCATCGTCATCATCGTCATCATAATCATCATCACCATCGTCATCAGCCCATCACCGGTACGTCCTTTTCATCTCTGGCATTTGTCTGGCTGCATCAATATCTCCTGATGAGGCAGACAATCACAGACATGGCTAGCATAAAGCGGCCCCAGAGAAAAAGGGGCTAAGAAAACGCAAATGCATGTATTGTTGCGTTTATTTACTTCGTTTTTTTTTTTTTGTTTTCTCAACCATTTTTGGTTGCACAACCGTTCATCCGACCGTTCATTTGATTTCATTTAGCTCTTGTCTTTTTTCGGTTCAGTTCAATTCAGTTCGGTTGGGTTCAATACGAGTTATCTTGTAGGATGCAAATGATTTGGCCACTTTTTTTTCTTAGCAAGATTTATGGTCTTGTTTGATGTGACGACCGACAATGGTTGCGACAACGCGTTTAGTTAACAATTTTCTTTTCGCTTAACTTACAAGCATCTTAAGATCTTCTTGTCTTTTTTGCTTTTCTTTTTTTTCTTTTTTTTTTTTTTTTGTTGATTCTTGATTTTCTTTAGTGTTCGTATTAGTCTTAGTCTTTCTTTAGAGGAAGGCTTTAATGTGTATTTAATACAGTCACTTATTTATACGTCTAGAAGAATGCTTGACTTGCACACGTTTCTATTAGTTTGTGTAATGGGTTGTCTGCAGGCCTGGAATTCCACTTACATGAGCTCTAATTTAAAGGTTTTTTAATTACTCAGCACTTTTCTTTTTGGTGCCTCTTAACACGAGCCTTTTCCCTTCCAGTTGGTCAATTACGCACGCACTTTTGCCAAACATTCTAAAGGACTTAAAATATCTTCAGAAACATGTTCATGTAATCGGTATTTTAGCTCAATTAAAAATGATCCTAAGTGTGTTTGTTGCGTTCATCGATTCGAAAATAATTGGGTCTTAATTGGGTCATCCAAATGTAATCCTTTTCTATCTAACAGTGAGGTAGACATCTTGTCCCACATAACATTTTGAGACACTTTTCGAAATATTCCTCGGAGGAGCCGAAGACAAAGTCTTGAGCTGCTAGCGATGGCTTATGTTTTATACATACTTTCAGGCGTCCGTTGTCTAATTCTGTCACGGCGCATAGCCTTTAGTTTAATGCTCGTCCAAAATTTCAATAGATATCCTTTGTTATCCCGTTATTTACTCCTATTATTATTATTGTCATTATTTAGTGGGGAGAGACTCGTGACCTTCAGCCCCGCTTAAACCATTTTACTTGTCTGGGCTTCAGTTGGTGTCAGTGCGCTGGTTGTCTGAATCAATCGATTTGCTTTGTACATTCCGCATTGAGCATACACCACCCAAGCTGCAGTCGCCCCCTGTCTTTCGTTCTTTCCACACTTCTTTCTCCTTGACCAGCACCGTTCATAACGTATAGGAAACACCCCTGAGTGATTGATTATAACAGAAAAAAGAAAAAGACGTTACAGAAGCCATTATCTGCTGCGAGGCCGTCGCATTGACACCACACACATCTTTAGGAGAAATCATCACTGGGAACATCGTTCATATAGATCTCTGCCAACTTCTCTTAATGGTTAAAGGCTGATACGAAAATCGCTTTGCTCAATATTTCGCCCGCAAATCGCAGAAGTTCTATTTTGATAAATTAATGGCTTTACCAAAAGATTATAAACCGATTTGGGTTAATATAGTTTGTTCAAATGTGTTCGAACTTTGGTGAAACACCTACGAAAGAGGCTATGAAAGTGCTTCCTTACCTAAGACAAAATTTTCTGTGGCTTTATACACTTTTGAGGTATTTTTCTCAAGCGCGAAATTTGAAAATTTTCCTGTAATGGTTCCGATAATAGTAAGACGTGTTAAAAAAATGCCCCTTTGTGTTATCAAAGAAGAGGAGAAAAAATTTAAACTTTAAATATGACTCAAGGATCAGTCCAAAATAACGCTTTTAATGCTCTCACGGCATTATAAGGAAACAAGATTAGGGAAGATTTTCGTCAACTATTTCTAGATGCTACAAACGACGAAATGAATTAATCCCCCTTGGCTAATATCAGCATTGAGTGCAATTACGATGTAGTGACTACTGGAAAAAGCATAAACTTTGCACATTTTATATAATGAAGATAATCATTATATGTTACACAAATATAAACATATATATGATGCGCTGTTTGTGTATGTATTATGGAATATTTCACGTTATAATGTCGATTTGTCACGAAAATCTACTCATATAGAGGGAAGAAATGAGAAGTCTTGTTGTTGTAAGTTGAACTTCCACGATTTTGAAAAATGTCTCCTAACATTAAAACGAAATCTCGGTTATAATTTTCGTGTATTTCTGTGTACGTGTGTGTGTGTGTGTGTGTGTGTGTCTGTGAAAGCGAAATGCATATATACACAAATATATATATATTTTACCAAGGAATTTCTCTTGCCGAATAACGAAATAACAAAAGATCTGATTTGCATATATATCTGATTTTGTCTTTATACCGAATCTCTCTCTCTCTCTGTGTGCAAATAAATTTATTGCATCAATACAAATATTAAAGTCACATTTCAATCACATGCAAATAAACTGCAACTCATGAACTCAAACAAACTTAACTAAAACTTCTGACTTCTTTCCCTTCGCTCTTCGCGGTATACGAAACAGATCTTGGCCGCTTCATCTTACATTCGATGGAGTTATGCACAATACATCTTTTTGAAGAAAAAAAAAAGCCTAAGAAGAAGAGGGCTACTGTTGTTATTGCTGTTGCTGTCGTTGTTGCTGTTGTCGGTTCTTGACTAGATCGTTCTTGGTTAGCAGAAGAAGAGAAGAGCTGAAAATTGAAACAATGACAAAGAAGGACACGTTTCGGAAATGAAAATTTATGAAAATCATGAAGTCAAGCCATAAATTTTGAATTTGGCAATTTAACGCTGTATGATATCGTTATGTCGGCATTGAAGTGGGACAAGCACAATAGTTAAACATTTTTCTTTATTTCGTTTAAAGCTGTATATGTATATATATACATATATGTATGTATGCGATATATATACGATAGATATATATGTGTATATAATATTTGTATTGGCCTTGTTCTAAGCTTACTTGGTTAGTTGGTTGGCATGAATCGATCGATTGATCACTTGCGAACGATCTGTCTGCCAGTTTACCTGTACGTTTATTTGTACCTTATGCCTCTTAAGGTGGTAGCGATACACAAAAGTCAACAAACCGCAGCTACTATAAATGAAAAAAAAAGATTAGAGATAAACCAAATCGAATCGAAACGAGCGGACAAACCGAAACATGTATTCAAAATATAAGCTAAGACATCCTTCGCGTTCTGCTACTGCTACTACGTTCAACCGAACGATCACAGAAATGCAAAACCAAGCAATTTGAATATCAACCGTGTTTTCAAGACTTTACTTGGCGGCGATTCTATTAGAAATACTTTTGTAGTTTCCTTCACAGCAACAAGCAAATAAACAAGAAATTAAAAAAAACAAAAAAAATTAAAATCAACAAGACTTTGAACCATAATGTGCGCACAACAAAGCACAAAAGGCCCCCATACCACCTGTAACACGCATAATGTTCGAATGTAAAGCAAACATTTCGTTTCGATACATTATCTCTCCCTCTCTCCCCCTCTCTCTCTCTCTCTGAAGGAGCCGAACTATAACAATGATTTCGTTTGCTCTGTTTATTGTTAAAAAACTCAAATATTTCTAATTTGCATGCCGCACAATTTCGTTGAAATCCCAAACAATCACCAAAAAAGTGCGTTTCATGAAAATACTTTTTGATATCGTTACGCAAGCCTTTGGCTTTGCTTTGTTTAAAATTCTTGGAGTCGAAAATATTTTTATTTTAGAAACAAAAAAAAAAAATAATAATAATAATAAAGAATGGACTGAACCGTACAGGCTACGCTTCCAAGAATTTCCAAAGCAAACATTTTTTTTTGATTCTTATAATTGTACTAGCAATGGAATTAGGAAAGGAGCAGCATATGGACGCATTTCTCGCCTTCATTTTGGAAAATTTTGGACGTCAAATTTTTGCTTGTAATTAAAAAAGAAAATTATGTTTTTCAAGGAACTTTACTTTATAAACTTTTCTTGTCCTGCAATTTCTTACAATCAAGTAAATCACAACACAATGTTTCACAATTCGATCAGGGATTATTGGACTTCTCCATCGAGTTTTGTTGGATGTTCATTCAATCCAATTGCTCATGTATTAGAACAATTAAAAATTCAACATTTGGTCAATTCGCTTTATGCCTGTCTACCTATAGAATAAGAACCTAACCCTAAGGAAATGACTTTTATAATCCCTTTATATTGGAGACATAACACTGAAGAAAATTCATGTTTGTGAAAATCTTACATGGAATTGCTTTTTATAACGAACGGTCTTTCTGGCGATCAGAAGACCGATCTAGGCCTTCATAGATTCCATTTCCTACAGCCAATGTCGGTTCCTTAAGGCTATCTTAAGTACTATGCCTTTGCATAGAATATAGAAAGTGATTGGAATGTTTCGCGATGTGAAAGAAACGCTTATTTTCTGCTTTTTATGTAGTATGTGTATGTGCGTCTGTATGTCTTTCCCATTCCAGCCTATCAATTTGTAGAGCATACTGAATCCTTGCGTAGTTGAACTTTTTTTTCTTAAACATATGTTGTATGACAATCTGATAGAAGCCCCTAAGATGAGCGGAAATACATTAATAGCCGTGAAGTGCCATATGATAAACAGCTTATTGAAGTTCTCACTGTCTTTTACTTATCGCAACCGTCAATATACTGGTTATTGCCGCGTTTGTGGAGTTTCAGTCTCATGATATTTTAAACAGTCCGATTATCAAGGCATGTCTTAGCTTTCATTGAGAGGACTAGGCGTGCTCGTACAACATATTATGGAGCAAATACTCCAATACATGATTCTCTTCTTCTCGCTGGAGATCATTAAAATTAAAAAAGTTATATAAATAATTCAAGCAGGGCGTGAATTGGTTGAATGGTTTAGATTCGCAATAAAAGGGACTCCCTTAAGTTAGTTCACGGGAATCAGAAGGCCACAGCTCGATACACTACACACAGTGTTGGATATGTGCCAGCATTGATAAACACAGCCTCTCTCCTTCTGCAGCATGTCCCCAATGTACAGCTACGTGTTTGCAAATTTCCAGTACTGCCTCATACTGCAATAAACAGCAATTTCTTTATATTAAAATTTTATCTTTGTTTTTTTATCGTACAGCGTAAGTTTTCGCAAAGACGTGGTGTTGACTATAAATGGATGAATGCGTAGTTTTTCCTATCTAATCGTTCCAATGTTCCTGTACTCGTTACCATTCAATATCAAAACGATTGTCAGCCCGAGCAGATTTAAAGTAGCGCTGTATCCTACAGCAGTACAATATGGTTATGTTCGCTATATGTTTACATTACTGGGTGGACCCGTTTCATCTTCTCCCATGCTAGCGGCGCTAAGTTTAATTTTGGTCTAAATAGGGTTAACTAAGATTTAAAAAAGACGAACATAGCTTGTTCTCGGCCTACACCTGATTAAGCTGACTATCCAACCTTTTCTGAAATTAACTTAAGAAAGAACTGACTTCTCCGCTCGCATGGAAGAGTGAAAAGCTATGCTAGTGATCTTTCGCGTTCGTGCGGAGATGCACAGTGCGACGTGGGGGCTCGTAAGTTTTTTCTAGAGATAATCGCCAAAACTAGAAGAACGATAAACTCTGATTAAAGCAAATTCTGGCTACCTGGCTACCAGGCTAATGTTTTCTTTAACATAAATTGGAAGGTCCTGTATTGTCCTTGCTTGTCTATCCTGGCTGAAGCGACTGACACCAGCCGCTGTAAATACAAATTTTTTTGCAAAGATGCCCGGAACATCGTCAAAGAAATAGTCTTGACAGTATGATAAGTTGCTAAAGACGACAAGACAGGCCAGATATATACGATGTTCAAAAAGGCGTAGTATAACAGGAAAGTCAAGTCAAGAAAAAGTTGAAAGCACTGAAAAGCACCCTTTCTCTTCAACAGATATTGCTTCAAATAACGCGACAATCAAAAATGGTTTCTTTCGTAAGTAACCTCAAAAAGCAAGTGCAGCTTCCGACACGAAAAGTGTTTGTTGCTGATGTTAAGATAAAGATTAAAAAAAAGATAAAAAAAGGGACTAAAAATGGATTAAGCGAAAAGTATTTCAAATAAAATATTTTGTGCCATCTTTGCTAATCAATATTCACTTTCACCAAAGAACACTCGAAAGCTACGCCTACTTTCAAAAATCATCAAGCAAAAGTAATGAACGCAAACACTTTGCTCTGGAACAATGATTTTGAAATTTGGACGAAAGCAATCCTGATTATGTGATGACATCTAAAGGAACTCTGATTGCCACCGATTTGATTTGCATCAAAACTTTCTTTTCGCAACTTAAATTTGGGTAAAAAGATTTCGCGAATAGTCGACTTAAGTCTTAAGACTTAAGTACTTCTTTTCTACACAAAATAGTAAAATTTTATCTCAACTTACCTTCCTATCTCCCTTCAATTCCAAAACAAAAAAAAAAAACAAAAAATTTCCAATTTTTAAAAAGACATTTATGGAAAAAATGGTTGCTTAATATTATCAGTCAACCTGAATGAATGATAACAATAAGTAATATCTCCACACAAGACACGATATGCCGCAGTCAAGCAACGCTTCTAAACCACCACCACCACCACCACACTAGCCACTATATAACAACTACTTCTACATCGAATAGCGCATACATACATACATGCATGCATACATAAGGTAGCAGCAACGAATCGACAAAAAAAAAGAATAAAAAACCGAAGATAAATCGCTAGATGAAGGATAATGATATAATTAATGCTACTATTGCAACTGCACTGTAAGGAAGCAACTGAGCTGTAAGTAAGGTTGCTACTGCCGAGTAGAGAAAGAGTGTGTACATATAGACTGATGATGTTGCTGATGATGACGACAACGATCATAAGTGCAACAGGAGTTTATAATAGTACTATAGTGGAGTGGAGTACTTGCTGCAAGTTGCCTCGGCATCAAAGTATAAACGCCGCCAAATGGGTGTGCGTCGTTTGTTTGGTTGGTTGGTTGGTTGCTTGCTTGCTTGTTTGCTTAGTCGAAGCGTTCATCTCCACTATAGTAGCAAAATAACAGCAACAGCAACAGCAACAACAACAAAAAATGAACCAGGAAAAAAACCATAAAGCCAATCGGTCTGACTGCCACAATTGGCTACTGTTGCACGTTGTTGCAATGTTGGAGACAAATGCAATTCTTTCGCCAAAAGAAAAAGCAACAAAAAAAATGAAAAAATAAAAACCCTTCCACTCCGGGTAACCATAAGCAAAAGTGCAACGGTGTTCATAATAACAAAAGATCTTTTAAAAAAGTACAAAATTATCTGATTAAATAGGGTTTAAGAACAAACAAAAAAAATAAAAATAAAAATAAAAATAAAAAAAAGCCAACTCTTCTCCAATCTTACCATTCGATTATAAATGGTAGTTGTAGTTATTGTTGTTGATACTTTTTTCCTTCCTCTACTACATTTTTGGTAAATTCAAAAAAAAAAAATAAATAAAAATAAAAGCGAAAAAGATGAATAAAAAAAGTTTGTCATCGTTATTTTTCAGTTTTGTATGGACAACAATGGAGACAAGGACGGTACCTTTACATGTTATGGATTCATGGTGGTTTAATCATCAGTTCATGTTTGGAGGCAATGCAACAGCAAACAGCCACAATTCAACTGCTTGCCGTTCCTTTTTGACTTTACATTGATCATGAAATGCTTTTTGATTGCAATTGAAATTTCATTTTGTTGTATCGCCGGTTGCTTTATTATTATTATTATTATTATTATATTCTTACTTCTCTCTCTGTATGCGTGCATATCTATGTGCGGGTATACGTACATATCTAACATAGAGCAACTTTGTAAGCAGATTATTAGGTAGGAAAGTACACATGCAGAAAAACGATCCAATACATTTTTCTATATATTTTTATTAATTTTTTTGCAAATATCTCTCTGCTTAGTTCAAACTAGCAGAGCAGAGAAATTAAGACTTAAATATAAGAATACTAACTGCACTGACGTCAAACCCGAATTTTGAATTCAATGAATTAAAAGAATTTCATTGTTTATCTAACATCGAAACCTGAAGTTTTGCTGTCAGTTGTGTTCTTCTGCTGTGACAGCTCGAAGTCGGAGAAGTCGGAGAAAATATTTTGTTTGTGTCTTTGTTCCATTATTTTTGGAATTTCTGCAATTGCAATTCGCCCATGTTTTCTTAGCTATTGATGAGAGAACGTCGGCCAACTAACAAGATTCTCATCGATCAACTGACAAGTACACAAGTACACAAGTACACAACTAATTCTAATCTTGCCACCCGGCAAGTAGTGTAAATCACTTTTTATGTAACTTTTTAAATTATTTCAGATTGCATTTCCAAAGAATACCCCGTACGCATACCCGTAGGTAATATTTTAATTTTGTATCTAGCAGGTCTGGATGTAACCTACCAATGAACTTAAACTGTGAGGACCACAATTGTTTCCCCGTTTTAGACAAACATCTAGTTTTACTTTATCTTACGCATCTGCAGCGTAGGCTAAGTTCATAGACGATAACTTAGCAAATCAGAAACATTGTGGAATCGACCGAGGTATTGTTTTCAAAATAAGTCAGCTTCGAGCATGAAGGAATATAATTTTGGGTTGGCAATGCCAAAACGGCAAAAGTCCGGGCTAGCGTCTCTTTTTCGATCGTGCCGGCAACCGGCGTAAACGCATCAACAATTTCGGTCCGTTGGAATCATAACCAGCCCAAGTAGCTGAAGCTTCATAACCAGCGTAACCAGCCTAAGAACCTGAATTAGGTTACAGGACTCAAGATAAATATTAAAGAGACAAACAGGCATAGACCTCATGTAAAATGCCATTATGTCAGCCATAGAATAAGTTGCCTTCGATGAACATTACAAAAGTCAAAGTAAATAGGGTACGCTTTACGTAGATTGTTGAACTACCAAAGTTTAGTTAAACGGCCTAAGGATGCGACAGCGTTTATAGAATGTAAGGTGTATAGTATTATTAGGAATCCGCATGGATGAGAATTTACGATAAGCTAGCACACTAAGATAAATAGCAACCAAAGTGTTTTGGGAAAAGCTTACAGGTTTTGTATTGAATTAAAAGATTTAACGAAGAATTCGCGTAGAGAATTATAGAAGTTAGGTACTATGCTCTAAGAGCACAGTGTAGCATGTAGCATGTGGGTTTGTGTAAACAAAAGTAGCTACCGCTTATAACGCACAAGAACAAAAGACCTACCTCCTTAAGTTTAATACCATTAAATGAGACGGATGCGAAGGTAGGAAAATCCTTAGAACGTAAGGCCATAGGAAAACCCCGACGTGCAACCCGAGAGTTCACGTCGTTTTTAATAAATTTCGCCGGCATTCACCCAATGATGAAACATTTACATCTCGACCAAACTATAACCAAAAATGAATGACTGACGAACGCACCGTGGTATGGTTCGTTATAAAAACACGTAGCACGTTGAGGGTTCAATGAAAGCATTACAATTTTTATATACCTACTTGAATTGTCCCAGTATTGATATAGTTTCCAATACCTGGTTTTCTTCTGTCCTCGACCATGTACGATATAACGCGAGAAGAAGGAGCAAAGAAGAAAAATAAAGAGATTTTTCGTACATTTTCAAACTCAATGTTAATTATTCGTGACTACTTAAGCCACCAAACTTTATTTCAATAATATATGATTTATGGGAAGAGGCGGGACTAAATAAGAACAAATACGTTCTTTTCCACCTTCCACTTGATCTTTAAAAATATCGAAGAAACCAACCAAAAAACGGAAGTGCACCACAGACATTGAACGAATCAAAGTCAAAAGGAGGGATGGACATGCCCAGATGAATACCGAGTTTGATCCTGATCAAGGACGTAAATACTCTATAGTCTGTACTCTGAAGCCTCTTTTCACATATAGTATATGTGTCCTATCTTCGCGTGATGAATGTAAAAGGACATACATCTCATAGGTCAATATGGACCTATAAGTTATGTAAGGTATATAAAGAAAGTTCATGAGCGGCGTAAGATGTTCAGTCGATTTACTTAGCACCGTCCGCCTGTCTATGCACTCGCCTGATGTATGTTTGTCGCACAGCTTTTCATTTTTTTCTTTGCCTATCAATTTATACGTCCATGTTATGTTAGAATTCTTAAAATCCGAAAAAACTAATGGAACACATATTTTTAATTGAAAAGCACTTCAAATCAAGATTGTCGACCAGCAATTCAATGGTCGTGGATTCAAATCTCAAGTGCGGTAGAGTTTTTAATAATAATAATAACAATAATCATAATAATAATAATAATAATAATAATAATAATAATATTAATAAAAAGTAAAGTCGAAAGCCTTAGATGGTAGTGCTTTAAGACTTTAGCCTTAGAATTTATTGTGTGGCTAAATTTAAATAATAATAATAACATCTTCTTTAAGCCTTTGCGCTTCTAATTTTCTTTTTTTTTGCCTAACTCCTAAGCTATTTTGCAAAAAAAAAAAAAAAAAAAAAAAAAAAAAAAAAAAAAAAAAAAAAAAAACATTTAATCATTTTAAATAATGCAAAATCGAGTCTAACAGATAAGAACGTAGAAATGCTTGCTCGAAAGCAAGTGGAAAGGGTTAATAAGACCAGAAAAATAAAAAGCCGGTTCCATTCTTTAATCCGAGTTCCCCATTAAAGTATACCGAACTCTAGCCATGGAGAGACGTAGATGTACATTTTTGGTTCACTGACTTACAAACGGTCCCTTTAATTAGTCAAGAATAACATGAAAAGATAATTGTGGGTGTGGCAAGACGTAACTCAAGCAATTTTCATATTTTTCATTTGAATTTTTTGCAGTATCTTTGAAACAACATCCTGTTGAGAATGTGCTGGATATTTTCGATAAATTAATTTAAATATTTTCTATTAACAAAAGAGTGTCTTCTTGAACTATTCACTCGAAACTTTGTCATCATACAATATGTCTTTAGCTACAAGCATGCAGATTAAGTGATTTCCTACTCTTTCGAATTTGAAGGAAAGACTCCTTCAATGGTCGCGATGTTGCAATTTTTTAATATTTTTCCAAAATAAATTTTCTCGTACTAAAGGTACGCCTAACAACAACCTCCTCTAATGTTATCATTCCTTCCGTCCAAAGATAGCCGTAAAAAACCTCTTGTTTTTAGTGGGCTGCAGTGGCCTTGGGCCGTCAAATTTTGTTGCAAGTGAAGCAATGTCAACGTACGCTTATCAAAGGGAAAGGCGATTTGATATCGAAAATTCTATTTAAAAAAAAAAGAAAAGGGAAAACCAAAAGCAAAAAGATGGTATGAATGGAGTTGCGTTAGTTAAGCAAGATAACATTGTCGTAATGGCATAAAGATAAGCTAAGGAAGCCAAAGATAAAGATCATCCGAAAAGACAGACAAGATAAGTAACGATTTGCTGACACAGCTAAGTTCCAATGTTTCATTATTAACATTAGCGTTTGAAATAAAAAACAAAGCAAACATAAATGCAGATTGCCCTTAAGGAATTCATTAACGAGATGAGATAGGAAGAGGAAATCGAAGCTATATTGCCCATATCGTCATTGTGGCTCTAGGGAATACGCAATCGATTTAAATCGCCAAATACCAGATGACCAGTTTCTGCAACTTCATTCTAACGGGAGGTCTGTTTTTTTATTTTTTTTGAGTTTCTTTACCCAGGGATCCCACACTTAGGAAACCGACAAGCGAATTTACTAAAGTTTCCTAGAAAAGAAGAGGAAAACACCAGCCTCAAGTTAATGCGGATATATGCAACACCCAGAAGGACTTGACGAATCACTTTGCGAATTGATTTAAGCTTGTCTTTCCGTCTGTCTGTCCTTTGTTTTTTTTGTGTTTCAACCTACGGGCAGCTATTTTTGATATATATTTTCATGATTAGTACATTGATCTGTTTTGCTCAAAAGACAAGCGTTACTGTAAATGATTTCGATCGGTCCACTTTTTCAACCTTTTCCCATATAACGGCCAATCTTCAAAAGTCGTTATATGAATAACTGTAGAGGGCCATATTCCATTATTGTGTTTTTACACGTTTTCCTATCATCTTTTAATGTTAAGAAATTTTGATCCAAAAAATTATCGGTTTTTAATATAAGAAAATAAAAGAAATTTTAAATAAAAATTTCAATTTTTTGTTTACTTTAATTTCATACATAAGCTAAGCATCAGTTCATATAGCATATCCTTCCCGATCGACATTTGAAAGCCAAAAGAAAACACAACCAAATCATGTCTGAAGCAAACTGTGTTACTTGTCGTCTTTAAATCGCTTGAAAGGATAAAAGAAAAGTGCCGCTGCACGACTATTTTTTGTTTTTGTTTTTTGTTTACTCAGTCAGTTAGTTACCTACTTAATGCTTACTAACGAATACATATGCAATAGGTACGTGCGACACAAATACAACACTTGCACTACTTAACTTCACATAATGAACCTTATGGTTTATTTTGTTTTCTGAAATAAAACTAAAAATGAAAGCAGTCTTTGTAAATTAAACCTTAAGGTTGGTTCCTCCAGCATCAAGTCATACCATTTTAGATAACATATACAGACTACATTGACTTGAAGTGCATTTGTCGTATTGAAAATATAACTTAAACACTAAATGAACACAACTACCAACCAATAGCTACAGAAATAACAAAAAGCCCAGTTGTTACTGTTGACTTCTGTGTTTAGTTAATGTTTGTTATTACTATTGTTGTTGTTGTTGTTGTTGTTGTGTTGATGCTCATGTTTTCCAATGCTAAAGGGCGCTATAGTAATAATGTCGCTGAAGCGGCATAGCTAACAGGCCAGGGAACAGAATATATGGAAACAAAAAAAAGACAAAAAAAAAATTGAACTCATTGTCAGCCACAACCATTGAAAGAACACACATTGCTCTGACTGTGGCCATTACTCGTGTTGGCGATGCTAGCGGTGCTGACGATGATGATGACGATGATGGTGGTGGCGGTAGCGGTGGCGGTAGTATGTGCTGGTGATGGTGCTGGTTGGTGGTGGTGGTGGTGGTGGTGATGGTGATGGTGATGTTTTGTTCTGTGCTTACCTCAACTTAACTGA
The DNA here is from genome assembly GCA_000688715.1 of Glossina pallidipes. Classification (NCBI taxonomy): domain Eukaryota; kingdom Metazoa; phylum Arthropoda; class Insecta; order Diptera; family Glossinidae; genus Glossina; species Glossina pallidipes. The sequence continues at coordinate 1,487,347 of KK499818.1, read as the reverse complement.
TTGTAGATCGGCATTCAGATGGTGAAAAAATTTGCCTCCTTGTTTAACAAGCAATGAGGCCAGAGGACAAGATACCTAACACGAGCATTTTTCAAGTTCAACGATAAAAGTTATCCATGCTGCTACGCTGCTACTTACTTACTTTACTGCACAAACTGATGGAATAACCAACGGGGATTTCTTTAAGTGAGGGAGTCGTAAAAATTAATTTGAGATTGGTTGTAGTGTAGTGTAGTGTGTAACTCAAACATAAATTGTTATAGTTTTCCTGCACGGTGTCGGACCCCGCATACATTCGCGGGCATGTGTGTTATGTTTGCTTTCAGCTCTTATCATGAACTTCGTGGAAATCTCTCTATGGGACATACTTTTCTTACCGCCTTTGCTGTATTTGTCCTTTTTTTTTTTTTTTTTTTTTTTTTTTTTTTTTGATTTTGTTTTTTTCTACCCTAACAACAAATATTTGCTCTCGTATTTGACTTTTCATAAAGTTTTAAAACACATTTAATGCGTTGCTTCTCCTTCTCCTTTTTCTTTTCTTCTTTCTCTCTCGTTAGTTTTTGGCTTCATTAAGTATTTTACGCCTCGCTTATCAGAGGAACATATCTACAAAATTTGGATAATAATTTGTTTGAATAATGATGTGTTGAATCTGCAGCGAAATTTTGTCTTTTTTTTTTCTTCTTCTTTTCCTCTGATATTTGCTTCTTTTTTTTCATTATCAAATTCCCACAGTATATTATGCCTCCGTGTTCCAGTGTTAATAATAACCGTGTTCTACGTTTGTATATCTTTGCTATGCTGCGCTGTGCTGTGCTGTGCTGTGCTGTACTATGCTGTGTGTGTATGTGTGAGTATTTCTCTCATATAGAGTTAAAGTCTTTCATAAAAAAAAAAAACAAAAAAAAATTTTACATTTTTATTAATTAGTCAAAATGTCTGATATGTCATTTGATCAACATTTGCCGTATGCTGCATAACAAGCATTCGCAGCAAAACACAACAAACCATTCGCTACGCATTATTCAAAAAAAACGAAAAGAAGAGTGAAAAATATTAAACAAGAGATTCAAGTATTCATGATTGAAGAACTGAACGTAATTTCTTCAAGGACGGTGGACGGTGGCATAACTTTCGGTATAATTGTTTCCATGTTGCGTTCCTTATTAGTTTCGAAGACAAGTTACCTTGCAGGCGATACGTTCGAATTTAGTGTTTACTTAAACCCGAATGAAATTTCAATATTTCTCTCTTACTTTCATTTTCCAACATGCAACATGTTGTTGCTGAAGGCCTGCTGAGATCTTGTGTAAATCTTTAAAGATTTTTAAGGAAGAACATTGCCCTAGTCGTACGCGGTCCTGCACTATACTTTCTTTTTACTTTTTTAAGGGATTGAAACAACAACAACTTTGTGTTCACATTGAACCTTTTTTACTCATCTGTTGTCGATTTACTGATTCGCAGGTAAAGAAGTGGACGTATTTGCTTTTCTGTTTATCAAAGTGCTGTCTTTAGGGTTTAAGTCAAGTTAAAAAACCCATGAATGCTTGCCTATGAAATTCGAATTAACTGACCTTGGTGTTTTTTGGGGCGCTACCAACCACAATCGATGCCTGCAAAAACAGAACGAGCATTGAAGGTAAAATCGTTACAACCTAGTATGCAATTAGTCTTGGACAACGGCAACGTTCATATTGTAAAAGAAATTTCGACCTTTATTTCATAGAAAAAAGTAGAAAACTGATCCGTAAAGAGTAAAGTGTTTTCGGAGAATTTTTGACAAAATCGGAGAACACCCCTATATTCCAACACACGCTGCCCCATTTGTTTAAATCGATCATTCATTCAATCGACCTTCATTTTTGTGACGATAGCGAAGAAGGTGACCGAGCATCTTCAAACTTATAACGAAAGCCGAAAGCGCCATCTTTCGTTGCCGAGATGTTCTTTCATCACAAAATGCTCCAACGAAGATAAGAAAATAAATTTTCTAGTACCACCTTTCTGCTGCTGTTTTACGTAAATTCTGGAAAAATTTGAAGACTTGGACTATTGAACGTTATATCCGTATGGTATTTGTGCCAAATTACATGAAGGGTGTTCAACTTAGCCGATTTCAGTTTCTCAACCCAAGCACAATTTCAAAGTAAGTTTCCTTTTATTTAGTAAGGAAGCAAAGGAAAGCATACTTGACTTAGGACGAATCTTGGTATAACGGAGTATTATATCAATACTTCTTTAGCTTATGGAGATCTATGATTGATTCCTTCAATCCTCATCTACTCTGCTTCTCTGCTACGGATTTCTTTTGCTGAAGATATATTTATTACCTTCTAAGGGGCAAAGATGCCGTTCAACTCTCATGGCAATTTTTCCGCGAGACCAGAAATGTTGAATGACACGAATGCCCAAAAGTTGTTGTAAAAAAATGTACAAATAATTCTAGATAATCAAGAAAAAAACTTATAAATGTTAAAAGGCGCTCTAAAGATATTAAAAGCCAGTGTATTCACTATTTCGCATGAAAATTGCTTTCCAAATGGATATCACCCTTACACAGATGGGGGCAAAACCATCAACTATTGTGTCGCCGAATCGCAGCTCTGTTGGGAGCGCTCGACTGCAATAAAAAGAAGCCTTCATACCGTATCGGACAAGGGAGAAATAATGTGTCCATTAGTACCGTCTTGAAAAGAAACGTCAGCCCGTTGTGACCTGCACACTTTGGACGGTTCATAATATTCTACTCATCGAAGTCGATGAGTAGCACTTTCGATGTGTGGCACTTTCATTTCGATTGGAGGCCAAAAAACTTGAGCCACATTGCCAAGAAAAAACCGGTTTTTCACCAAAAAAGTGCACGGCTTCATGAATCGTTGACCACAATGACAAAATTGCCTGAATCGATTTGCTATTCTATCCGCCTTGCTCTTCAAGTTTTGACCTCCAACGACTATTATCTGTTTAAAATTCTCAAAAGGGTCAGGCCCAGGAAAACTAGTTGAACTAAATGATGAGATCATTGAGAAAATTGAAGCCAGTGAAGGCATCGAACTGTTAGCGCAGCGTTGAACTCATTGTACCATTGTTGAAAAAGACTTCACTGATGAATTAAGTCGAGTTTGGGAAAAAAGGAAAAAAACTACTTTATCGCGGGATTTATTGATCGCGTCTTAGTAATCCATAAGACATAATTCTTTCTTTAACAAGCGAAAGGACAAGCAGTCACACGGAAATGGTAAGAGTAGGTGAACCCCAAGCATTCACCGAACCATATCTATCAAGGATACTAAACAGGATGACCAAATCAGTTTACCACAACCCTTCGGTAGCACCTATAAAAGGATTAAAAGCAAAATTTACACAGGGACAAAATTTGATGAATGCTTGTTGCGCGCACAACTTCCGTGTTGTTCGCATACGATGATTCTCGAATTGAAAACAACTGTTCCTTGTATATAATGATATCTGACAAATGACTAACGAATCTGTATAAATTTAATGACAAGTACAAGTATGTGACTACGTACACATACACGCATCTAAAAAAAGCATTTGCAAACGATTCGGTGTTAATTACCAAAAGTTACTTTAATGATTTTTCAAGTTACTAATTATCAGCGACGATAAAAAAGCGAGCATCTGAATACTCAAAACGCAGATCTTCCTTTATGGCAACGAGAATCGCATATATTCTGCATCTGCATATATTGTACAGGTTCCGCAAACAGACTTCAGATCCAATGGCTTTCGAGCAGATTCGTGTACGCTGTGTGCTGTGTTTTGTGTGCGATAAACATTAAATAAACTGTTTTATTAAAAGACATTGGCATATATGACGACTTCATTCATATGTGTACGGGTGAGTGCGAGTGTGTAGCATGCGTTTACATGTGTGAATATACGATACGTAAAGTACGCCATGGCATATAAAGGTAGAGGATCCATCGCAACTCTTAGCCATGGATTAATTGGAAGCTGTTGCTTTGTGATCCCGTACGCTTGATAATAACATTATTAATAATAATAATAATAATAATAAAGACGAACCGAGACGTTTGGCAATGCGACGAAACATTTCAATCAAGTCGGGTTTGCATTATATTTATTTATCATTATTTATTTTTATTTTTATTTTTATTTTTTTTTTTTTTTTTTTTTTTTTTTTTTTTTTTTTTTTTTTTTATGTTCGCTGTGTGTGCAAGTGTATGTGTAAAGGTACATTTTTCTTTTTTTCTTTTTCTTCTTCTTCTTCAAGGTTTCGAAGGTTTAATCCATCCACACTCAGTATTATATTAAAGGAAATTTTCAAAAGCGTGCATAATGATGGTCTAAAGCGTAAAATCGTTGACAGTAAAGCGTTACTTGCAGCAAATAAAAAACTTAAGGAAAACAAAAAAAGGAAGGAAAACAAAAATGATTTATTGCAGATCATGATAAATTCTCAAAGCCAGTATATCAACTACGAATACAACAACAACAACAACAAAGACAACAAGGCAAAAAAAAAAAACGAAACAAAAAATCCCACAATTACGCATAAAATCGACTCTTCAAGGATATCACATTAATGAGGTGGTCGTCGTTTATATGCATATAAGATAAGTAATAAACTTACAATGTATTGGTTGCATATACACATACACAGTCATACACAACTCCTATGTGTATATATAGATGGCATTCACAGCTGCATACACATGGTACATGTACTCTGTCAGTATAGTATAGCATTACAATGAAATTCAATCAGTATCAGCCTCAGGTTTAAAGTTATCTCAGCGACTACATCGACGCTTACAAAATTGTATCTTGTTAATTATCAATCAATCGCTAATTATCGATAGTAACGCGATTGTCATCTTTGTCTTTCTACCCGGTTGAGTTGCTTTGCTAGACGGTCCCTCTTTTTTCGCCATATTCTTGAATCGATTCTTCGTTCTTTTCTTACTCTTCGCGTGTACATAATGAGAATTAATAAGAAGAAAAGGCTTAACAGTAATAAAAAATATATATAAAAAAAAAAAAAAAAACAAAAGCCATGCCTTGTCAAGTATTGCTCTCTACTAATAAGCTATTGATACAAGCGGCATTAAAACACTAAAGTTTTAGTTACAATTAATTTTCAGTAACTTTATGGGATGGATGTTGAGACGAAAAAATTGCAAAAAAAGGCAAAAAAAAAAAAAAGCTACAGCAACTTAACTACAACTCTGCAAGTCGGCTTCAACGACAGCGACAAATGAGATCTACCTACATGCGACATACACACTCATGTCCGTGTTCACTCTATGCCTTCTCCGAGCAAACTATGTTTTTCCGTTCTTTTTTCTTTTTTTTTTTTTGTTAGTTCGCTACATAAGAGAATGAAAAGAAAAGAAAAAAGAAACGAGAAATTCATACAAACTTACGCTACATCTAATAAGTGTGCTTTACTGTCTTCTGTTGCGATCTTGCTACAGTGATAAATAATGAGCCAACGAGATGTTTGGCTAAATGTAATCCTAATTCTGGTTCCTTTACTTGATGACATGACGCTTTCCCTCGCGCGTCGTATAAGACCAAGTTGTATATACGTGTACAGTTTATTACCCCTTATAATGGGTTAAGCGTTTATTGCTGCAAATTTACAAAACGCAGTAAAATGCTTGTTATCTCATTGGTTTACGCAATTCGGTATAATTAAGTGTGCCGTCTGTGACAAGTCCGCGGTAATTAGTTTGATATCTGTCATCGTAATTGGAAAATATATATACGGATTTTAAAACAGTGAAAGATTAGTATTTTTAATCGACTTTGATCGAAGCTTTGTTAAATGCACTTCGAAACTAGGGATTGTTTTTTTTTATTTTTATAAACATTAGGAAGCAAGAATTGTTCTCACAGAGACTTGGAAAAAAAAACATTTTGCGACATAAAAAGAAATAGCAGCAGCACCATCGGGACAAAAAATAACTTCTTTAGACTATAACTCTCATCTGCTTATTTAAGAGGTTATGAGGGTATGTATGAATTTAGTGGTCATTGCTTTCCCTTTACTTACTTACTAGAAATCCATTTTTCATGTAGAGCTCATGGAAACTTAAAAAAAAAGAAAAAATAAAGAACAACATTACGGTATGACAAGGCCTTCCATTAAGTAACTTATGTCCCCCTACCGTCCTTCGTATAACGATTTTTCGAAATGAGGCGTTATAGGGGAAATAGTCGGAAGTTCGATCCAAATCATTTTCAATAGCATTCGTCATCGCCACAAACCAGATCAGTGTTCCAAGCTTCATCAAAATTACTCCAAAAATTGCAGCGTATAAATTAAACAGAATAGAGGGACCCACGGATAAACAATTCACAAAATGATTCTGGACCCATCGGTATACCAAGATGTGCGTTTGTCTCAAGTCATTGAAAAACTAGCGCGTGGTTACCAGCCTAACTGCTCCTTACACACCCATTCATGCCCACAAAACCACACACATACATACATATACTTTGTGAATACGAAAACCTTTTCATTCCGAAGCGTCTAACTCTATGGACTTTTTGGAAGGATATAATATAATAAAGGAAGGATCAATTAAAACAACCAAGTAAACATCTAGTCTAACTTTTAAAAAAAGAAAACCCAATAGTCTTGGCTGGTAATACTCGCCCCTTTCTTAGTCCTTAGTCCTAGAATGTATTTATGATGGTGGATTTTATTATCCCTATTTACCCCATAAATTAACCTGAACGTACACAAAGACTCATACACACATTTTATAAAACCAATAATTCTTTGGCTTTGTCCGTCTCTCCTTACTTACTTTTAAAAGGCGAACATCACAGTGTATATGCACAAGAATATGCCACTCCCCCAAATGAAAATTTTAGTGGGAAAATATTTTTTCCTTTCTTGGTGCGCCCTAAGACTTACGGAACGGCACACAAGAAGGATTACCTTTTTACAATACATTTGATAGTCGACTCGGCAAAAATGCAACAACTTTTAATAAACTGCTAGTTCAGTTAAGTCGTCAGCTGCAATCGAGCGGATCAATGCAATTCATAAGACATTAATTGAGTCTGTGGGAGTAAGAGGACACGTAGGAAACTACTACGTACTATAGAAGTGGAAATATTTTCAATTGGGATACAATGTCATTGATATTGGGAAACAATGTCAATAAAATATTGTTTGTGAAAGGAGCAAAACAGGCAAGCAGTCTCTCGACGGGACATCGAGCTAAAGGATCAGAGTTGAGAAACTGTGGCTGCTGAAGAATAGGTAGCAGGCGGAACAACTGACACTTGGGTCCATACCATCTATGGAAAATCTTGGCCCAAGACAATCGTCCACATACTTTGCAAAGCCGAATATTTACGTCCAGCTGACTTAAATACTGCATGTCGACATCCATCTCTTTGCCCTTTGATGTACACTGACCGACAGCTTGCAAGCAACCGAACATTATGCCATACAAGTACCAATATGGCTTTTAGCTATGTATTCGGAAAACTTGGGAAGAAATAAACGCATCATGTTCCCAGCAAAAAAGTTTATTAGCGCAGTTATTATTTTTCATTTGGGATAAGTTAAAGTTAATATCATTCTTACATATTACGGAGTCAGTAAGTGCTTTAGTAACGTTCTTATATTTACTTTCCAATAAGCCCTTACAAGCTAACATTATAGTAGCATACCATAGACTTACAGAAGCGGCGAAGATTCAAATCGGATCACTTGTACTCCAGTAGTTTTACTCTGGCAATATTCTGCGTCTAGGAACTAAAATGTAAACAAAATGGGGAAACAAAAACGAAAACCGCCTGTACGATACAAGCGGTACTCCTTTATAATAGATTCTTGCATGCACTTCCATCAGCGCATCCATTGATGACAATGATAAAGTTAGGCGAAGTGTCAATGTGCATAACGGTGAAATTCGATGATTTTGATCTTTCTCTGCATAAAGTGACGGTGTTCCGCTTAATATTATTGAGCTATTCGGCGTATGGAGACACTGATCATGAAACGCTCAAAATTGCATTTTCGACATCCATTACTTTTGTTTTCTGCGACGCATTGTGGCTGGCGATGAAAAGTGGATCTACTACGACAACCCCAAGCGCAAAAAGCCATCGATTAGTCCAGGAGAGCCGTACACATCAACACTGAAACGGAATATTCTTGGCCGCAAAATTTTGCTGTGCATATGGTGGGATTAGCAAGGGGCTGTGTATTACGAACCGCTAACGCCGAAACTATTACTGCAGATGTCTACCGGCATCAATTGAACGCATTGAACGCTGTATAGTTGCCACCAATGGCGGCTAACAGACGCAAAGTCGTCCTCTTGCAGAACAATGCCACACATAGCAAGAGTTTTCAAGGATACACTGTTGCAGCTCGGATGGGAAGTTCCGTCGCACCCAGCATAGCACTTTCCGATTATCACTTGTTCAGATCGATGCAGCATGGCTTGGCTGAGGCATTGCGAATGAGTCAATGATTGAATCGCTGCCAAACCAATATCGTTCTTTCGATACGGTATCGCCATATTGCCACAAAGATGGGAGAAAGTTGTAGAAACTGATGGAAAATATTTTGATAAATTCTTCTCAGTAAATGCTTTTTTCAAATATGATGAAAACATACACAAACAAATTGAATAAAAACTCAAATTGAAAATAGGCGCCAAGACAAACATGCGGTAAGAAAGATAAAGTCAAGCAGAGCATGAAAAACTGGAAACATTCGCAAAAGCGCGTATAAAAGAAAGCCTTAAAAAATCTCAAAGTTGTACACACAGCACAAAAGAAAAAATGTGAAAGTCTAAGCTTCTTTTCCGCAAAAAATCATCTTGAGGTTGTAGTCTTGCTTTCGGCAGCTGGCCAAACATCCAGCCTTAACCCACTCGATGTTATTATTCACTCTCGAGTAGTAGACCGACTATTGTGGGTTTAATTTAATTAATTTTTTAATTCAGTTATGATTAAACGTTTTGCGCCGCAGTCTCTTTTGACATGAAAAGAAGAAATCCGCAAATTCGTGTTAACGTTGCCTGGCGAACGTAAATTGATTGCGAGCGCAATTTCTCCAAAGTAAATAATAGTCAAAGTGCGGAAGCGTTGTTGTTGTTGCTGAGAACACTAAGTCATAATCTGATAACATTTCTGATGCCAAGTAAGTATATCCGATCAGAGCGTCGGTCAGATCATCAGCTATGACAGGTGAATGATTTCTCCAAGTCTTCCCAATGCGGAAAATAAAGTGTTAATGTCTTGTAACCTTCGTCTGAATAAATTAAAAGCCGTAGGTCATTTACGGTGGCTGATGTTGTCTTTTGTTGAAGAAACTTGTTTTCGGCCTTCATTAGGCCAAATTACTTCACTTTTACTTAAGGTATTTCTTGTGCGCATATGTGTGTGCATGTATGACTTATCGTTTTAGCAAAACCCAAACGCGTTAAAGTTTAAAAACGCTTTAATAATTCATTAAAATTAATAAACGTAACGCAACTGCGAGAGGAGAGCGAACATCTTTAAATAATTGTTTCGCCCAAAATCAATTTATCAGAATTTATCATTCGCACCAATGTTCTGCTGTCACATACATGTTATTTATCAACACGAACACGTTGTGCAGATGCAAGTGTAATGGCGATTATAAGGGTGTTGATCTTGCAGGCACTTGTGTCTGATTACGACTTCATTAACAAAACATCATCAATTAGCGCAATTCGACCAAACAGAAGAAAAACAACAAATTTTAATAAAAAATAAAAAGCACTTTAGCTGAGCGCATATAAGCCATGAAGTTAAACCAAAAATACGATCACTCTTCCGCTTAACAAGGTGTTGCAGCAAATGACGAAAACACTTGCAATCCCGTACGTGTGTGTATGAGGAAATGTAGCGTTAGTGACACAAATATGCTCAACAAACGAAACAAAAACGAAAAGAAGACTATGAAGAGAATGGAAATTTCTAAACACAATGAGTGTGAGTGTGCTATTAAGCTTTACCCGAAATTAATGCCAGCTTAGATAAGCTAAACACCAAGCAACATGTGCAAGAAAGCTAAATACGCTAAACGTTAAACGCTAAATGTTAAACGCTACTCGCACTACTCGCGCTACTCATTTCAAACACTCACTCCACTGACACTTAATAAATTCGGGCATTGTTCGTTAACAATACATCTACGCGTCGATATGCTTGCATTTGTCGTTTGTTTATGGATTGTGAAAATTTATTGTACCGTCCTTAGAAGTTGACATTTTTCCACCGGCCAGTGGCAGTTGAAGCGTTGGCGCAATCCTCTTAACAGCATGCACATACAAATACACACATAGCTGTTTATATGTGCAAGAAGGTCCTAGAGTTTGCACACCGTTCACGCAGCAGGTGTTTATCGCTACGCATCGCATACTTGCGCAACTATGCGCACACACAGTAGTAGTAGTAGTAGTAGTAGTAGTAGTTTCCTTAAAATAGATTACGATGTGTTACTGTAAACGTTATTTCACATATGCTTGCTTGCAGAGCAATTGTATGCTTTATGTATGTATTTAAGAAATGAACAGCAGCAGCTGAACTTGTGTACATTACACAAATGTACGTATGCATGCATATATGTATGTATGTATGTATGAATATGTGTGCATTTACAAGTTTTATTTGTTTTACGATAAATAATTTGTGATAAAGTTTTGTTTGTTATGTTTGTTATTTAATTTTGTTACATAAATATAAGAAGAGAAAGAGAAGAGGATGTTTGTACAATAATTGAGGTTAGCAGGTTGTTAAAACTGGATAAAAGAAGGGAATGATTACGTAATGAATTTTGAAATTTTATCATCGAAAATCAAATTTTTATATAACTCTTGGTAAGTGTCTTTACCAAAAAAAATATTTTAAACGTGAAAAAGGTATTTTCGGCTAACAACACTTTCAAAAAACGAATACAAAAAAGTAAAATTTCCTTCCGACTGAACCATATTCTTGATTCGCCCGGAGAGGTAAGAGTCTTCAAAAAACGAAAATAAATAACTGCAACAATGCCAATGTATTGCTCGGTAAATTATAAACCAATTTAAGCAAATATTCATACAATACACATACTTGCGTGCGGAGCTAGAAAAACAAAAAAGTGAACAACGCATGTAAAAAGTGCGTAAATGCATACTGGATGGAATGATGAACGTGACTTTTTGGTAATGAATAAGAGATCACAAATAATGAATAGTGGATTACAGAGTCATACCTGATACTAAAGCCCGTTTTAAACAAAGTTATTAAAATAAAATTTATTTAAATAATAACGAACAATAAACACAAGAGATTGCTCTTGTAGCAAGCAGTGCATCGGTTATAATATTTGTGAAATTCCAAGAAAAAAAAAAATGATGGATAACACGTAAAAAAAGGAAAAATGAATGAAAAAATGATTGCAGTGGTTTATGGATAGCCGATCTATGCTGAAAATTGCATATTTAACCCAACAAGCAGTGCACAACAACAACAACTAATAACGAATAAAGCAAAACTTTTCTCTTACACTAATTCTAAAAATATTTACCCGCTAATAATAGTGACAATTAGTTGCTACATTAAAAACAAAAGCTTATCTTGAGTTTTTGTCCAAAAAAATATGAATAAATGCCTTAAATATTATTGTTTTGTGATCGTCAAGACTGAAATTTTTAGATAATAGATTAAATCCTTTGTTATGTAATACGCATTGAATCTATTAATGCCTTTAATCTATTACCTATAAATTCGACTCTTGACGATCCAATATTAACAGTCAATATTATGATTCCAAGGTAAATTAATCCACACCCAACCACATTCTGAATGGCGAAAAATTTGAAAATAATGAAGAATGCAAGGACAGATAAGATTTGTGCATCTCAATCTTTACTGACAGATGTACAGCCATGGATAGAAAAATAAGTGCGATATGTACTTTTATATACAAAGTAGTCGTATATATAATAACAATATCGATTCATTAACAAAAATGAAAACTTTTGAAAATTTTCATGCATCATAGTAGTGGTTAGTTATGTTTGAAAATTGTTTAGTTAAGCAAAAAAAAGGAAGCTCACCATAGTTGTTGCAAGCATGAACAAGAGAACATGTACTGTGCATAAAATTTGCTCTCTCTCTCTATCTCTATATAATTTGGCATATGACATATATGTGGAGAAAATTTTATATAAAAATCACTTTTATATTTCATTATTATTTCACAATTTTCTAAAAACATATTTCACACATCATATCACTAACACACAAACGCAAAAACAAAAAACATCTTAGCAATTAAATACATAACTAAAAGTAAATTGCGTTTTAAAAAATTAAAAATCATGCGAATTTTTTAATAAAAAATTCAATTCTCTCTAGAAATTATTTTACTTCTTACTTTTAGTTAAGTAAAAAAAGAGAGCTCGCTTTCGCTAAAAAAAAAATCATAGTTCTTGCAAGCATGAACATCAAGCAAGAAATGATATGCAACGGACAATACTCTCTCTTTCTCTTTGTATATATAATTTAGCATATGATATATATGTGGAGAAAATTTTATATAAAAATCACTTTTATATTTCATTATTATTTCACAATTTTCTAAAAACATATTTCACACATCATATCACTAACACACAAACGCAAAAACAAAAAACATCTTAGCAATTAAGTACATAACTAAACTAAATTGCGTTTTAAGAAACTAAAATTCATGCGAATTTTTTAATAAAAAATTCAATTCTCTCTACAAATTATTTTACTTCTGACTTTTAGTAAAAAAAGAGAGCTCGCTTTCGCTTAAAAAAAAAAATCAGTTCTTGCAAGCATGAACATCAAGCAAAAAATGATATACAACCGATAATACTCTCTCTTTCTCTTTGTATATATAATTTAGCATATGACATATATGTGGAGAAAATTTTATATAAAAATCACTTTTATATTTCATTATTATTTCACAATTTTCTAAAAACATATTTTACACACTATGTCACTAACACACAAACGCAAAAACAAAAAACATCTTAGCAATTAAATCCCGTTATCGATAACACGAAACTGTAAAAGTAAATTGCGTTTTACGAAACTAAAAATCCTGCGAATATTATAATTTCGTAATAAAAAATGCAATGCTTTCTACAAATTATTCGACTTTTTACCTGAATTAATTAAAGAATACATTATTTTACAAAAATGAAAATTTTTTTCCCATTATTTGCTTAAAAAATTGTTTTACTTTCAACAAGACACTCGCGCAGTATTAATCACAGAAACGCAACTGAGATTAGAGATGGTATTACTTATGAGAAGAGAAAAAGAGTAGCGAAAGAGAAAAACACCAAAAAGAAGAGAGTGCAGTTAGTTAGCTGAGAGATCTGCTTATGAGAGCATAAGAGACCAAACGAAAGTATGTATCAAGGGTAACGGAATTGATTTATCCTTAACAGCATGTTCTTTATCTCTATGTATTTAAATAAGCTGTAAAACAGTTAATGTTAAATTCTTGCTTCAAGGTAAAATGCTTAAAGTAAAAGGAGAGAGAGCAAATATATTCCATTTTCCTTATAATTACCTCTACCGTTTGTTAAAAGCAAACAGTTCCACTGTTCCATTAACTACGATTGCATTAATTCTTAAGTAATAAGTGGATATTTATGTAATGTATGTATGTACATGCACTTACCTATGAGGAAAGACCGAGGAAATCATATAAACACTCAAGCGCACTTTTAAATATGACTCTGAAAAATATGAAGGCCAATTTTCATCAATTATTCTTTGGCATATATCCTATTAATTATTAATAAAAGTTCTAAGATGTTTGTAAAATGTTTTTCTACGCCTTTATCAACTTTTAGTCCTTTCTGAGCGAATTGAATGCCCATTCACAACATTTTACACCAAGTCTTTCCCAACATTAGGTCAACTATTCTAATCGTGACCACTAAATAGAATTAAAAAATCAGGTCAAAATTATATGCATGCAGAAAGTACTAATAATCGCAAGATAGATAAAAAAAGAAAAAAAAAGTTTTACGAGCTATCTTTTTTTTGTTTTGTAAATGCTAGAAAAGAAAACAAATATCATAAAGTCGTTTTTTACAGTTGTGAGAGCATAATTGAGGAATTCTTAATCACATTAAACATTGTAGCATACTTTTAGCATATTGTGTATTATGAAAAGTTGGCTATTGTCCACGATATTTGTTTTCAACATTTTTACTCATTCACATGTAGGTGGCAGTTTTTTAGTAAAAGAAAATAGAAATTTGTCAGACAAAAGGAAATTAGGCTGAGAAATGTCACTTTTAGCAATGAGAGATACTTTTACTCTTATATTGTTAGCGATTGCTCGGACAGAATGGTATGTAAATTATTTATTTCCTGAAAGCAGTACATACAGAGGCATAGCTATGGAAAAAAAAGAGAAAAATGAAGAAATAATTAAAATTTAGCCTAAACGACTTCTGGTAAGAAGATATATTGAGTTTGTGAGGATGCATGCAACAATCCAGATGGACTTAACTTAGACCCAGCTTTAACTGAACCGAATCGACTCAAAATCACTTTTTGAATTGATCTAAGAACGTCTGACCATCTTCCCGTCTGTTGGTCTTGTTTTTTTCTGTTCAACCCACAGGCCGGAGGACAACAGGAGAAATGTTAATGCAATTCGCAATAACAATACGTGTTGGCTCAAGGACGAACACTATTGATAAAAGCGCTTTTCCGACCACTTCCCGTAAAACGCCTTATTTTGAAAAGTTGTTACATGAATAACTGTAGGGTGATGTGTGTTGGCTTACAAATCAAATTTAAATTTTTTTATGAGAGCAGAATCCCCAATTGTCACTCTCTTTACATATATATATTCTCTTCAATTATATAGATTGAAAAGAAAATTTTTAAATGAAAGATCTTTAGATTACATGTGTATTTCAATTTTTAGTATTGCGAACCTTTTTAACTCCGCCACAATCGTTGGGCAACTAAAAGCAATAATGTTTTTTAAAAAACGCTGAACCTACAAATGAAATAAAAGTTTTGCTGCTTTTTCAAGAGGATTTCGGTGTGCAAAACTTTCAGTTATGTATGTTTGTGTATTCAACTGCTTGAAATTTTATCTATATTTCTTATCGGCACAACACACATTACTACTAAGAGTGCTATAGACTGTAAATAAGAAATTTAAAAAAAAAAACAACTTAATGACGTTGCACACGATGCTTTTTGTGTTTACACAAACGTTGTTTCAATTGCGTCGATTAATAAGTAAGTAATTCAATATATATACATATATATTGCAACTAATTGAAATATACTAGAAATGACAATAGCAAAAAAAAAAAAACAAAAAAAACAAAACAGAGAAAGAGAAGCGATAATCCGGTAAATGAAACCACTTGCAATTAAACTTGAGCTAAAGAAAACAAAAGAAGAAGAAGAAGAAGAACATCTTTAAAAACAAAATAAACAGATTTTTTACTTGTAATAACGTAAAAGTGGTGTGCACACGCACACCACTCTATATTGACCCTGTTTACCACTTTGCACACAGCACACCGCTGTGTGCGCTCTATCTCTCAAAGCTAATACATATAGCGAAAGAATTTCGTAAACATTCAATTGAAATATAATAATAAAGCCGTGTGCGTCTGTGCGAATCGCACACGACACCACTTAAGCTGTGTATTGAGAACGGGCCGAAGAAACTTTTTTACACACAATTGATATCTATAAAACCGCGCTAACTGAAAGTCACAGGCATCAGTTGTTTGTGAAGTTGACAATTTAGCAGAACTTTCTTTAAAAATCATCCGAACGATAAGACGGACGGCACAGTAAGCTAAGCTAGCTGATAAACTCTAATTGAAAAAAAGAAAACTAAAACAAAGCAAAATGGATTGCCCCTGTGGACCTGGTAAGTCCTAAAGGATATACTTCGATTTATATCCTTTTGATAAAAAAAAAATCCTTTGAAAAAAATTAACTTTTTTTTTTTTGGTTTTTTAGGTTGTAAATGCGCCACCCAACAAACTGGCAAATGCGGCTGCGGTACCGGTTGCAAATGTGGATCTGCCAATAAATAAACAATAGAATGCCTCGGCAAACCAATCATGTGTTCAAAGCAAATGGATGCGGCGAGCTAATTGAAATCAATTAAAAATAATTTATTTTTACATTTTCCTCTTTGTTTTTTTTTTTTTTTTCCTTTTTGCGAACAAAAGAATGCAAAATTTCAAAGTTGATTTTTTCAATCACATATCATTTAAAAATGTATTAACTAATTTAAGCGCAATATACATTTCAAGCAACACAACTAAACACATACACGTGTGTGTGTGTGTGTCTGCGTGTAGGTTGCTTTAAATAAAAACAAATTAAATGAAAATTGTGTTTGCTTTTTAATGAGAGCTCAGTTAAATCCTAATGAAAGCATAATTTAATGCCCATATTAGGCTGAAGTGTGACGAGGCTACCGAGGTGAAAATATCTGCTCACAATAGAGAGACACGAGAAATTACCTTCAAAGGGGCAAGGGATACTTTAAAGAATGATAAGAAGCTAGAGCAGAGCAAGTTAAACGCTTAATACCTCGCAAGTGTATTCAACTCTTGAAAGCAAACGACATTGATGATCTCAAGAGCTTAAAGAAGAACGGAAGTGTTCAGCTTTTTTCGAAGCTATTTCTTTAAACCGGGTGTCATTGAAATAAAAATGCAAAAAATTGAAAAGCAAAACAACGACTCATTTGTTTAGCAAATAGTTTTATTTCGATCTTTGTAAGAATCTTTTAAAATTGTCTTCTTCTTGTTGTGTTGTATGTTCAGCTCACCTATGACCTCTGGCGATAAGACCAGGCATTTTTAGGAATCTTTGATGTAAAGACAAGTGACATAAGCATACAATAAGTAAGAAAGAGAACTATTTCATCTTTGGCCGAACTGCTTAGAGCTATAGCCACTTAAGGAAAATTACTGGATGTCATCAAAATTAAAATCGAATTATTTGACTTATAAAAATATTTGCGCTAAATGCTCATTCAGAAGCTAAGAAATGTTTACTAAGTTTGAGAAACATTTTCAGATCAATGACTTTTACTGCCGCGTAAATAATTTGCAATAAGTAGCTAAAAAGCGTCGCATGTATTTGAGAAATCGTTTCAACTTTTCGCCCGCAATAGGGACGCCTTACAAATGAATAACATCTGATTGGAACTGAAGCGGAGCCTACGTTCAAAATCCATCTTTATTCCCTACACCACTTATGGCACAAGGATATATTAAATGTCTGCAGATCTATATGAGAACCAGAAGGACAGGAAATAGACTATCCACGTCATCTTGTATGTATGTATTCAGCCTAGTTGAAGTTGAAATAGACCCACCTTTTCTTATTCCGAAATTTATCTGTTCGTCTGTCAGTCTGTTTTATGTCACAAAATTAGTACAAAATCATTCCACAAAATGAAAATTTTTTCTTAAAATTTATTTACCTGACAATCTTTTCATTTCATTAACCACACATTACTCTTCAAACCATGCATAAATCAAACCTATAAGTCTAACGGAAGATATCGTACGAGGAGCTAACTTTTTAACGCAATGACGTAACTTTTGTATCTAAATTATTAACAAAAAAATATAACAAAATAATTCAAATTTACAGAAAAAAAAAAGAGGAAATTATATTTGTCCATGGCCGAAACTTTTATAAGCACAGTCTTAAAAAAAAAAGGAAGTAAAATTTTGACACTCTATACTGTTACGTGTACGTTGCGGTCTTTTTTTCAACCATAAAGCAGAATTAGAGACTTCTATTGCTATATCTATTTTAGGATACGAGCAACCAGCAAAGAGTGCGTTTTTTTTGCTTTTGAAAAAAGAGGTACAGTTACTTTGTATTGTACATCGAGTCCGTCGGCCTGGCAGGCAAGCAGACAAACAGGTGAACAAGAAACGAGGAAAGGGATAGACAACCAGTTATGTGCACAGACAGTCAGATAGGTATGCAACAGACAGACAGACAAACTTATATGCTTAAATCGATTCAGAATTAATTGCTAATCAAAAGCGGATGTTTCTGAGGTTTCCATTTGTTTGTTGCAAACGTTTTGACAAAACGAATATAACAACATCTTTCGTCGATGAATATAATTGAAACAAAAAAGGAAATATAAACTAATCTCTTCCGGTGCTGAAATCAACTTTAAATAACAGCTAAAGCTTTAATTGGTAATTTTTGATATTCAAAAGTGGCTATCTTTGAAAATTACAACAACAAATAAGTGGTGTAGAAAAGACATTGCGAACTATATCTGAAGAGATAGACGAATATATATGGAGGCGAATAAAATGTAACGTAAATGAGTCATGTACTTGCTTCAAGTTCCAAAGCAATGTTAAGTAATTTTGTGCGTGTGTGTGTGTGTGTGTGTGTGTGTGTGTGTGTTTTACCAATTTACATTTTCAAAGAGAGGACTTATTTAATGAACAAAAAAAAACAAAAATAATAATAATAACGTAAAAGAATAATTATTATTTTTTATGTCCTAAAAACCCATTAAAGTAAAGCAATAAAGTTTCGCTCACTAAAGTATATCGATAAACAAAAATAACTGAAATGATAAGCAAAATAACTTGGAATATTTTCGGCGTAGGCACGTACAGTTCATATGGCGCAGTTTCTAAAAGACAAATTTAAAGCAATATAACCGACGAAAGTTAGATACCCTTTTTTCAGTTAGGTTTCAATCCAACAATCGTAGTTTATATTAAATACCTAAGGAAAAAATACAAATACAAAAGAATATAAAAATTTTTGAAAGATTCCTTGCGAAAGGACAAATTTCGTCTTAAATTAAAATCAATCTTCGAAGGTGAGCTAAGAGTAGACATAAGAATTGTTACGATTTGGCAGACGTCGCATGGCATTAAGCAACGCGGACTAGAAATCTCAACAAGAAAGTAAACGTTAGTTAAGGCAATCAATAGTAAGTGTTTTTGATTGTAAAGAATGGTTGCGATAAATGTAACAAAATGAAATAAATATGTATAGTCTTCGTTTATCAGAATTCCGTACATACGTACACATACATATATATACGCTTTGAAAAGACAAAACCTATATATTTATATGTTGAATGTTATATTTGTGAGTATGCATGTATATATGTATGTGTGTATGTATGTATGGATGTAGGTATGTATTTATGCATTAGAAAAGATGTAAAAAACAATGTGTGTGTTTGTGAGAATATCATTAAAATAGAAAAAAAAAGAACTATAGCAATCTCCTAACACGACAAGAATAAAATATAATTGATTGCATGTTGCAGATACAATCTAAGAGTACTTACTTGCTTTCTCGTATTACGTTCCTTAAAATTCATATAAAATTTTGAGTCAATCGTTCGACAAAGTCCGCGATGATCAATTGTTGTAAATACACATCTATATTACTGGCTTGAAATAGCCTAGGCGTAGCCATTCGACTGTAACCACTTGGGAATCGATCTAATTCGATATCCATGTCATTCGGAAATTCATTTACTGGAAGTGTAAAAAACAATATAGAATTAAATAAAAATATAAATAAAATATATTTTGAACGCCTAATCCAAAACATTACATATGTATATATAATTATATAATAATATAGCGTTAATCAAATTGCAAAGTAATATAGTATAAAAACTAAAATATAATATATAAATTTAATATAATTATAAAATTTGAAAAATCCTTTTCATATTTGAAATAAAAGAGAAAATTTCTATATGTTTATGTATTTATTCTCCGTTCTTTCAGTATGTTTAAATCTAATTTTAAAACATGAGCGGTCAAGCGATCTCGATTTATTTAGCTCTTTGCCTGAAATTTTGAAGTAAACGAGTTTTCTTATATTTAAATGTTTTAATTTGCTTTGCTCTCTTATCTTTCTTTTTTTTTATTATTATTCTCTGATTTAATAGCACACTTTATTCATTTTAGGATTTTTAATTAACTTTTTTGTTGTTTTCAATTTTTCTCAGTGTATTTAATGAAATCTTCTTCTTTCTTCCGTTTTTATGAAAAATTGCGGGCACTTTTTATGAAAAAAGAGCGGGCAATTCTAAGTTGCCCTTTCTTTATTCAAAAACATCGAAACTACGTTCTTAAATTGGTGTAAACGAGGTAGAAAGTCCAAAGGCAAATATTAAGAGACGTTAGAAAGAAACCTTCTTCTTTTTAAAAAATTTTTAATTTTAAACAAACGCAACTTTACCTGCTTGTGACTGTTTTCTTACTATCAACAATTTAATTGTATAACAGCTGTTTTTAACAGATGTTGCAGTTTTAAAAGTAATGCTATGTTTGGTTTCGGCCTTCAAACAACGCTGAACAATGCTTTTAAAACTATCTTAATGACGTTGCGGCAACTCTGGCTTCCTGATGTCAATATCCGTGAATGTCAATCACTTTGTTATTATTTCAATTTAATCCAGATGCATTTAATTCCGGATTTTAAGAAATTATTCTAGCGCTTTCAGAAGAAGCTGGTTTGGAGCAAATGGCTACTACCGTGCAACAAAGATCTTTGTATATCCACTTTCCCAATTATCACATAAAAGACGACGTTAGTTCTTCAAATTTAATAAAAAGGGACGTCAGTTTTCCATTTACCCATTCGCAGCCTCGATAGCGTCTTTTTATTTGTTCAATCGCATTCTACTCTTTT
Source organism: Glossina pallidipes (assembly GCA_000688715.1). Taxonomy (NCBI): domain Eukaryota; kingdom Metazoa; phylum Arthropoda; class Insecta; order Diptera; family Glossinidae; genus Glossina; species Glossina pallidipes. The sequence goes on along the minus strand of KK499818.1, from coordinate 1,466,608 downwards.
CTAAAAATCTATTTAAAAATCCATTGCTTGTCTGTACGCATCATTAATCAAACACAAAAAGTGTTTTATTTATTGAAATATGTCAAGTGCTTTTAAAATCCATTTAACGCCAGATGTAGAAAATAAGATGATTCGAAAGAAATGTAAGAACCCACCTTCTAAAACAAACTTGGAATGCGGAAATGTTAAAAAAATAGAAGACGCCCGTTTATAGTATAGCACAGCGTATGAGCAACAAACATTTTAAATACCTTTTGCTAATCAATATTGAATGAATATTCCAGTTTTTTTAAAGCACTTATTGCGAGAGGTAGTTGACGTGAAAGAATATCTCGTTGCGATTAGGTGAACTTATTTTTAATAATTAATCCGAATCATCAGAAAGTTCGATAACCCTTGATCTTGCCTGTCGTTTTGAATCTTTTCTGATAAGACTTTCTAAAGGATTTTGACGTGAAGAAGACTGAAAATAGAAAAGAGCGGAACTAAGAATCTTTAGATTTGATAAAAAATACTCCAAACTTACTACTGATTTTGTAGAAATTTCTAGCTGAGGCATTAATCGAGTAGACCGAGTTCTTGAATTATCGACAGAACCACGAGCGCGACCACTTGTGCCGCCTCTCTTGTTGACAGCAGTGCGAGTTTCTTTTTTCTTATCTCCAGTTGCTCTAACATTTTTCAAAGGCAGACAATCATCGTCACTATTCTCGTTGTCTGAATTACTAGCCCGACTGTTTTCGAGATTTGTTGCATTTTGTTTGAGTGGTTGACGTACTTTATGAGTTGATGAACCCAACAGATTAAATATATCATCAGAAGTAATTTCCTGTTTAAATTTCTGCAATTCTACGTTGACGTTTTCTTCCGCAACCATATTGTCCATTAAATAATCTAAAGCTTTTTTTTGATAAGACCTGTAAATGTTATTATATAGAAAATATTATTCTATGGAAGGTAAAATCCTTTAGTACTTAATTAAATTTTCGGCAGCATTATTGTCGTTGCGTTCCACCATCTGATGGCACACTTCCGCAAGTGCTTTGCTTGATAATACTTTTAAAGATTTGCTTTCTTCTAAATTATTGTAATAAAGTTCAACCAAGTCTTCCACCTTGGTTATATTTTCAGATTCCTATAAACTGTCGTTAATAGTCATTTTCATATACACAGGTATTGTTTGTTATATCTCACCTTTCTCTTGAATTGAACTTTCATCTTTTCGGGACTTGATTCGGACTTTTCCGCTTTCGCTTTTTTAACCATTTTTTTGAAGTGAATCATATCTGCTGGGTTAGCCACCTAATTGAAGATTGAGAGCATTGTATGAACAAAAAGTTTTCTAAATAGACAACATTAAGGGTTACTCTGTCATTGAATATTTGTCCAAGACGTATGTGATTAAACATTTGCTCCTCATCCGAATAAACTATGCGCAAACGAATATTGGGCAGTTTCGGTTGCTTAACATGATCGGTAACCATTTCTTTAGCTTTTTCAATCATAGCTGTCGCACGTTTTTCCGCCATGTCTCTTACTTTGTTAGAGACGTCTCCTTCATCTAAACGCAATTCATCAGCTAGATTCGCAACATTTACGGACTCAAATACAAAGGGACGAACAGTTTTTAACGGTATAGGTTTCATTTGAAATTTATCTTTGTATATCTCTAATATGCCTACATGTTTTTGTAAAGCTTCGCCTTCTGAGAGAGACGTGCAAACACTTGATCCCGGTTGGCTAACGTAAAAATTTCGCTGAGCGTTGAATTGGGGTTCTATGTGGCAATCATGTTCGTGACCCCATATAATCAGGTTGAGAAATTCGGGTAAAGCGATCTCCGGCAAATAATTTTTAGGTCCTCTGTCAGCCCGATTTTGGTGTACAACCATCAAATGAAACCATTCACCATCGTGATCACTAGGTGCCTGAATATGTACTTTACGACTTTCAAACAACCTAGATAAGCGGGCATCATGGATATGACTCAAGCCGTATAAAGCTAATCGCGTCGCTCCTTTTTTCAATAAAATTGGTGATATTTCAACTTTGGTCAAATCAGTCCATCGACCGAAATAATTTATTAATCCAGCAGTAGATAATAAATCCAATGAACTCAGGCCACCGAAAGAGCTCGGATCATCATGATTGCCATGTATAGAATACACGGGAATTGCTACATTTAAATTTGGGTCTTCGTAGTTTACAGACTCATTAATAGCACCATGAAACTGTTGATTACCATCAATCACTTCCACGGCAATAGGCTTATCACCGAAAGTATACATTCTCAAAAGATTCATACATCTTCAAGTATGCAAAAAAGAAAGAAAAACTTGCATTTTTTAAATGCCTCTTATTATTGGTGCCAACGTACTTAAATAAAGCATTTTGACTGGGAACCGCATCATGAAACAAATCGCCACCTAACAATATGAAATCAACATCTTCTTTTACTGCCAGCTCCAACATTTCTTCAAAAGCTATGAAGCTGTCTTCGCCTGCAAATAAATAGCTTTACGTTTAAACTACTTTTTAAAGAGACTTAGTTCATTTACATGTTTACCTCTAATGGGATCTTTCTCACCGTAGCCTAGGTGATTATCAGTCGAAATCATTATCCGTATGATATCATTTAAGCCAATTTCACCATCATCCAGCGACATGTTTTCAAAGTTTAATAAATCAAATTAAAAAATATAGCTCGCTATGCTTTCCTTTTCTATTAGGAAGACTTATATTAGACCGTTTATTTCGAAGAAAAAGCAATTAACCAAAAGTTTACACAGTAAATAAGACAAATTTGCGCCTTTTTGCAAAGTTTTGTTCGAATTTGTGTGAAAATAACAAACTGCAACAGAACAAACAATAAATATAACTAAAGTGAGCGATTGAAGGAATGTGTGAAATGGAACCAACAATTAATACTTGCCTGTGTATAATTAGAAAATAGTTATAAGTAAATGCTCGCGTTTGTTTATTTTCACATTTAATTTGCTATTTTCACGTTACAAACGATAATAGTTCAGAGTTGCAAAAAAAAGCAAAGACTCGCCAAGTATTGATTTGACCAAATGGACTGTGCCTACAATGTTTTTCCGGAAAATTAGCCAGTGATTCCAAAGGAAACTAGATTTGCTATCAACAAATGCTTTTTTAAAACAAGAGCAATGTTTCCTTGAATTTTAATCGAATTTCTTTGCAAAGTTAAAGTTCTTATAAAGACTTATAAAGTAAGGAAAGCGGAGGTACAGCAGAGTTAAGAAAAGCTGGCGCAAAAAAGCAATATCAAATAGTATCTGTTATGAGAGAAAGGACATAACGATTTTTTTGGCATATGCTTAGATTTGATCTGTCGTCTTGGCATTGGCTTCAAATGGTCAACCACAGCTGTTCCTTTTAAATACGAATCAATTTCCTTGACATAAACGAACCACTTGAAACTCTAGGGCTAAACTTATACACAGCTCATCCTATTCCTACATGCTTACCTTTGTTCAACTTTTACTAGTTTGGAACGAGTTACACTTAAAGAGCTAGCTAGAATAACACACACACACATATATATATATATAGATACTCATATATTGCGTACATGATAGTTTCCGATGGTCATGGGCGGAAGAATGGTAATGAATGTAACGAAGCTAGATAAACACTTCTTTTTTTTCTTGTTTTTATCAGAGTTGTACTATGTACACATACACATATAAATGAAAATAAGAGCATTTATATGACGAAAATAACATTAACAAAAAAAAAATTGTAACAATCAACTAAACTTATAAAAAGTATACTGTATAAATATATAAAAGATATCGCGGCTAAAAACCTAAGAGCATTTTCTCGTATCACTTAATAACAATATTTTGAGTCAAACGTTTAACAAAGTCCACATTGAAGACATTAGCGAGCATGGTGAACACAGATTTTTTGGGTGGCCTGCAGTGACGTAGACCTGCCTCTTGACAACAAACGTTCGGGAAACAATCTAAAGTTGAACTACAAATTTTCGGATGTAGGTCGAAAATCGGTGGGGGCGGAGGCGTGCATTCTAGATAGTCAGTTACTGAAAATAAATGAATAATTTAGTAGAGATTATCTATCACTCTATAATAATTATTTACTTACAATAATTAAAAGATCTTTGTACCGATTCCGGCACTGTATCCAATTCAGGCTGAGAAGTGCGACAATAACGTTTTCTACCATCTGGGCAACAAATACGTGGCCAACAATCTGTATCGGTTTCACATTCCTCCACTTCCCACCATAGCTCTGCTAAAGGTCGGCTTGGACACTTGCGTGGAATAAGACCCAAAATTGCTATAACATTCATTATAAAAATTTCAATATCATGCCCCTGGAAGCTAACTTACGTGCATGCGGAGCTTCTTGTAACGGTTTCGGTATACCCGATACACAACTTTTAGCTCCAAATATCTCGCAGCACAACTCATCTCTATTCCAGACTTTACAGTCATCGTCAATTTTACAGATTTTTGGAAACAATTGAAAGCGTACTTCATTCTCGCGCGGACAATTGAATTTTTCACGCAATTTTGCTTCGGTATCTCGCTTATCCTTATCCGGATTTATTTCGATATCCCGTTTAGAACTTAATCTATTTAAAGTCGGTATAGCAATACGAAAAGGTTCCTCGTTACGTTTAGTAGTAGTGTCCTCAACGGTCGTATTGTTACTTTTGACTGAATGTATTATTGATTTGTTGGCACTGGTGTTAGTCGTTTTGGGCTTTTGATAATTCAATTTCTCTTCTTTCGTTGAAGCTCGAGTCAGGGCGGATGAATTTAATGACGAAGTGGTTGGTCTATACTTTTTAGGTGGCTTCCTTGTTGTTGTTACGGTTTGTAATGATTGAGTAGATGGTTGAATGAAAAATTGCCAAAATTCCGGTGAAAATATATTGAAAGATAAAGGCAGAGAGAGTTGTGCTCCAAAGGCTAAAATGAAAGTAAAAAAAAAAAAAAAGGTTTAGAATAAGTTTACTACAGTCTTTGAAGTCTCTACATAAATACTGATTGGCGTATGCCCGAAAATGTTAATGTAACACCGAAATAAAAAAGTTCTTCCTGAATGTTGTGAAACGAGTCTTAGCAATTGAGACGAAGATCGTATTTGCCGCAGACAGATATAAAAAAAAATGGACGTAAGGACAGACAGGGCTCAACCTTTAGTGTAAAGCGAAATCCCGGCAATTTCGGAGCTATTTCTTAAAATTTCGATTAATCAAAAGTATTTGCTCGAAGATTTTTATTTCTACAAACATCTATTAAAAGCGAACCATAATCGTGATAGTTTCATGATAGTAACAACGTTATCATCTCTGAGAATATGAGATGAAAATGCCCAGCGGACAAAAACCTTGATGGCACTTAAATTTACTGCCAGGAAGGTTTGCTGTGTAGTGCTTCAAACTCCTCCTCCTCCATTATCGACGATTAAATATAGGCATAAGAATATTATCCTTTAGCTTAAAGGATATCAAGTTGGATATTACATAACACATAGAAAAGCTCATTACGTACCGATTGTAAGTGATTTGCCACTTGATTCACGGCAGGGCTTTTAAAAAGCCCTTGTGTACTCCCTGGCGATTTATTTATGCTTTTCTTTTAATTTTTCAAGAAATCAAATTCAAAGAGCGGCTGAGAATCGACAGACTCCATAATCACAATTTCTTGACTAGAAAATTGAAGTTTTAGAGTGACAGAAATGCGGTCAGAAAGCCAAAAGATCGAATAATTCCAACAACAATCTATCTTAAGTTCGAATAACTTCGATACCATTTAGACCATTTACTATAAATACTTAAAGCAAACAACAAATGATCATCAAATGTTTTATGCGGATGAAAAATTTGTTAAATTAAATTCCATCTTATCATCAAGCCTTTAAAATTGCGTCGCTATTAACTGTTAATGTTACAGGTGTTTCTGTATTAATATCATCATAAAACTTTTTATTATTGTATGCAATTAGCACTAAAAGTTACTTAATGCCTCAAACTCTACGGCGTCGTCATAAATTTCTAATTCAAACCAAGTCAAGCTTATGCGTTCATATACGTAGGTAAGCAAACACATAACTTTCATAATTTATTGTTAACCAACTGTAGAGTAAATAAAATAAAAAGACTTATTAGTGGATGAAGATTTAATCTCGCTATCTAATGCATTTTATCGTATTAAGTGCGCATTGAAAAGATAACATACACGGTTGGTGGGGAATGTTTGGCCCGCATAAGCGAAAATTGTAAAATATTCTCTTAAGTGTAGATGTATCAGTTGGTCCCCTTTACAAGAGTCTTATATCTTATCACAAGAGTCTTATCTCTTATCGCATAACAAATCGACAGATGGAGGGACAAAACCATATCGATATATAGTTAAATTCTATACCCTACATAAAGGCGTTACAAAGTCTTCATAAATCAAATATATTCTGTGCACTGCACACAACAACAAGCAATTAACACAAATATATATTTTATGTAATGTATGGAATAAGGCCGTTTTCCGATTTTTATAAACGAAACAGAGATTTCAGAACTTGTAGATTTCGCTGATGGATTTGGGTGACGTATTATATGTAATTGAAATTTTCTTTTCGTTCGTATTTGAAATCGAAATATGTCGCTATAATTAAACATGCCTTTCGCCTGCAATAACCAGAACCAACATATATCAGATGTATTTTATAAGGCCAGAGGATTGTAGCTTCGGGAGATTACAAATCGTTGTGCCTTGCGTTTATCTAGACATCCACCCGCCGACGGTCAAATTTCTCAAACCTTAAGCATTGAAATTTATATATGAAAATTACTATATATTTAAATCTAATTACACAAGCTAAGCTTGAGTGTATTGTTTCATTTACCCTGAGATTAGCGTAAAAATCAAAGCTATCTTGAATTTTGAATAATTTTCTTATATATTCACGTGGTTTAGAGGAATTACCTAAATATTTTCTATATAATCCTTTTTGTTCAAAAATAAGATGTACTTTTTTGTCCGTAAATATAGTACACATTTATGATTTATCATTTAATAAATTATACAGTCTTTTCAACAAAAAGAAAAAAGAGAAAGAATATTGTGTCCTTCACGGCTTTACTTCTTTATTTATTTATTTATTTTTTTTTTTGTTCTAATTTCATAAATTGATGTTAACTTCTCAGCATCGAGAGCAATTACTTTAAGAGCACTATATATTACGAATTTTTGTTCGCGTTAATTGTTTGTTGTTGCATGCAATTCAGAGAAGATCTTAGATTTATGAAGAATTTGTAGCGTATGTAACTATACATCCGATCTTACAAAGCATGAAATGTATGAGTCATCGAATTATCAGTGCCCTTAAGGTCATCTACGGAAATCAATGTAATGAGTTCAAAAATTCATCTAGAAGCTGGCCTCGACGAAATTGAACATTTCAAAAACAAGTTTTTAAAACACTAATGAGACTAACGAATGTGCCAGAAGCCTTATATGTATGTATGTAGAAGTCTAGAGAAGAATATATTTGCATAGCTTCTTAGGTTTGTAGAGCTGCATTCGCTAAAAGTCAAAAAAAGTAAAGGAGAAATGATGACAAAGAGTCGTCGGTCTTGCCACATGCGCACTCTCAAGGGAATGTTTTGATGAGAGAGTTTACCGGAGGGAATTCATCGCGGACTCATCGCTGCATTATGTAAACCAAGGGAGGGCAACTTTTTCCATCAACGAGCCAAAAAATTTCCATATCACGCCGATGGCCAGAACATAATCCAACTATTATTAAAAATGTGGAATGCTGCATGAGGTTTCCTTCGGTCATTTTACGGCCCAATGAACAAAAAAAGCGCTTAAGCATTTTTCACATTTTTGTTAACTGCATAGCTGAGCGGATAGTGAACACAGATGGAAGACACTTTCAGCTTAGCTATGCGCGAGCAAATTGAATTATTTGAATTTTTAAACGTAGCGTTCCGGGCTCGATGAAATCACGGGCTGACCTTTCCCCATACCTGATGTCAAGCACTTGTTATTTTACTGCACGATAAGCACAAAAAGGCAAATAGTTTAGTGAAAAGTTTAGATTACATTTAATCAGTCAGTGCCTTGTATTCCTTGTCCTTGCACTCATCTTTTCAGTCTAATGAGTAATATGTAATGAATCCAAGCGAATAAATGCAACGTAATTAGGGGAAGATTTTATCTTATTTAGGATAACTAAAGAAACTAAAATATGTGGAAACCTAGTTTGGTGTTTGAAAACCAAACATATTGTGTTTTATTTAGATCCCTTTGTTCATATTCTTTATATCTCTTTGTATGGACTGCGTGGAGACAATGTCAACAAGTCAAACATATATATATATATACACAATTGCGCATTATTCCTACCATGGACATATGCAGCGAGGTCAGTGCCATCCACATACTTATGCGCATATCAGCAACAGCGATTTCGATGCATGCTAGAGAGCTCTTCTACTGTGCGTATAAGGTAAATAACTTGTCAGACGACATTGTTGTATAGTAAATTTGTAAATTGTCTATTCGTATACCCACACCCAAGCAATTATTTGATAATAATTGCATTGACCATTGCACAGCATTCCTCGAATCTTTTATTAGAGTTAATACAGTCAAGTGTGCTATAATGACGAAATTTCCGCACAACGAGGGACCGACGAACGAAAATTAAGATTGTTCTCCCATAAGGCGCCTCCTTATAACAAGTTCCCCGTTTCATACAAGAACATACCAACAAATCAAATGACTTGAAAAATGTATCCTATGGCTGCGCTAATTCGATGCATTGGGTTTTTATTGTTGACATTTTTCCATTATTTCAAAGATGCTCCCTTTTCACTTTCTCCAGTCATTTCGAAGATAACACGATACGAATTCATTTACTTTGCATTAATTCTGAGTATTCACAAAACGCAGCAGTCAGTGGGCATAAAGTGTGCTGATCTGATTTACACGCTTTCCACAGAACACACACTTCCAGAATTGAATTAATTCGTTCCCATATAACACGGCATGAATCAATCGCGTCGTAGAAGACTTGACTGTATCTTAACGTACATTAGAATAAATGCATCGGACGGGTCGGTTTCCAAGCCACTAATCATAACGATTACTTTACACAAATTCGATTGTCATGCATAAGAAAAAAAGAGTAATCATGTAATTATTTAATAAAATGCATAAGAAGTGATTTAATAAACAGTTCAAGTTTAACTACAATTTATTAAACAAAAGTCTCATTGTATGTAGTTTTCAGATTTATTTATTTATTTTTTTTTTTGTATTGCTTTTAAATTAACATTTTTTTTCCAATACAATCTCGTTAACCTTGTTAGCAGCAAATAAGTGAAGAAAAATACCACAAAAAAAAAAACAAATTTAAATTGAGTTCAGCGATGTACGCTGTGGCAATTATATGCAGCTTATAGCAGGAGCAGATGAGATATGGATCGCGTCGCGAGTTAAAATTCCCAATACTCAGCGGAAAGCGCTTTCAAAGATGCAACTTTGATTGGTAATAGAAACGGTATGACTTATGTACATTGGAAGAGCTTTTTAAACAATCACAGTCGACGACAAGCATTTCAGCCTTCGCAGCATAATTTATGCTTAACAACTTGCAGTCTTGCGGTCCGGAAAGTATTCTTTCCCTTAGACTCTACAATTGCAATGAGTTGGCTTGAAAACCATTGCAACGTATTCTAGTTTAGATTAAGAGCTCGGGCCAGAAAAAATAAAATACTCTCATATGAAGAAGTAAAAACATTAGAAGTGGGCCAATATCGTACGCCACTCTACAATTATTCGTGTAACAGCGTTTCAATGTAAGGCGCTACGTGAGAACGCCCCCATCCGAACCAATTCCACGAAGACAACTTGGAAATTGTGGCCTATTGATGAAGCACAAGAAAGCACGACATACCGACGCACAGACAAGCTTAGTTTGACTTTTTTAGTCGATCAGAATCATTCTCGACCCATTACTAAACATCCTACATCACCTTATAGTTACTCATATCATGATTTGTAAAGTAAAGCGCTATATAGGACGTCTATGTACTAAATATCATCAAAATAAGTCAAAAATTGCGTTCCGAGGGATGAACACAAGAAAACAAGGCAGGCGATGGGCAGACAACCTTAATGATTCTGAATCTAACGGTATAATAAAAAGGGGATATAGCTATAGGGTCTGAATGTTGCATACATCTATACAAACTTAATAAGCTCTTTTACTGCGAATAGTTTGAGGTATAAAAAGAAAAAAACAAAAACATCTCAAGGTATTGCTTCTGTTCTTTCCAATTCATTGTAATCTATGGCTTATATTGATCTTAAATATGTTTTCGTTTTTTCTTCATCAGCGCGAAATTTAGAATGCTTTTGCCTATCGTCAAGAGATGAAACGCTCAATGAATGAAAAATGAAAAATCTAAGCCAAGATTAACCTTAAGTTGGACGGGAAGAGTGATGGACTGGAGAATTACTTAAAAAACTAAGAATAAATGACAACAATGCAAACAAAAATTAGCGTTTAAATTAAAGTTTACGACGATATGCGTTCAAGTTTGCTTACTTAGATTATAAATAAAGAGAAATAAATGAAAAGGAAAAAAAATCCAAAAAACTTTTATAATTACGTTTTTTCAATTCTTGCGTAAACACTTTAATTTGTTATTTTTAGCTCACAAATAATTTCACATAACATTTGAAATAGTCGGCTATTAATGTACGGCCATGGGCATATAAATAGCGTACACTTCCCCCGGACAAAATATTTTTATGAAAAGGTTTAAAAAAAAAGTAGGAAAATAATTTAATTTTGAAAATTTCGTTTAATTATACCCACCATTGTAAGATGGCTGTGTACCCATTTTGTTTTTATTCATAATGCATGCAACACACAAAAGGAAACTTCGCAGACGCTATAAAATGTATATATTCTTGATCAGAGCGAAATTCTATGTTGATTTAGCCATGTCTGTCCGACTGGGTGTTTGTTGTTGGCACTCTCCTGGTCGCAAAAATGAAGATATCGACTTCAGATTTGGTAGAAACATTTCGAAATTTTTGCACGTAGATTGGTATTGAAAATGGACCAAATTGGTCAGAGCAGAAGCCCGCAGTGGAGCATGAACTGAATGCAATTAGGTTTTTCTTAACAAAGATTTGTGGATGTTTGCTCGTTACTCAGAAATTATTAAAGTTAGAAAACTGAAATTGTCCACATTTACTTTACGAAACACTCCTTACTCCTTACGTGCAAAAATAGGAAACATCCGCAAGTTACAAGTGATTAAATTTTATTTTTCTTCACTTTTTTGAGATTTTATGCTTATGGCAAACAAGACAGAATGTTTAAAACTGTTTTGTACATTCCTCAAGTGAAGATATTTTATCTGCCTAAAAATAGGTTAAATCTAAAACGAATATGGTAAACACCGCGATTAAATTTTTCTTAGTAATACCCGCGACATGGGCATCAAATAAAAGAGCTTGGAGAGTAGAATGCGAAAGCATAGCAGGGGGGGATGGGAAATTCGGCCCCTCACCGAATACAAGTTTCTTATTTATTTTTGTCATTTCTGTGCTCCCAGAATTTTCATACTTTTGGGAGCAGCACTTGTGCTACAAGAATGCGCTATGTACGTAAGGATTTGAGGTAGACTCATCTTTTATTATACCAATTGATTCAGAATCGCTTTCTAAGTTCAGCTGCAGCAGTTCTGTTCGTCTGTGTGTTTTGTATTCAATCTACAATTCGGAATTTTTGAAATGTTTCGATGAAATTTAGTACATTGGCTTGCTTCGGTCCAAGGGCGCATATAATGCCCTTATTTTGAAAAACCGTTAAATGCATAACTGCATTAACCGAAGTGGTGCAAAGTGTTTCGTGGTAGAGGGCGTGAACCATCGTAGTGCTTTTACATGTTTTAATTCTTGTTTTTAATATTTTTTAGAAAAATGTTCAAACTACATTTTTGAACAAAGATGAATAATTTTATTTTTTTTTATAAATTAGTAAAGCTGCTGCTATGAGTAGGTCCATGTCTGCAAATGTAACAAGCAAGGAATTTGTATATGACTTGTAGTGAATTCTCGTCTAAATTACGGCTGTTGACCATTCGGCCGACCAAAACTGTTTTTATACTGAATTTTAGCCCTATAACATATTTGCGATTGATTGTGAACATCATACTAAAGCAATTAAAAATGCATTTGTTTTAAAGTTGACCCGAAAATCATCATCATGCTTCAGCCTGACTTCTTGTAATCGCGGACGTTGCAATGAAAGAGAATAGGTAAGCAAGCAAATAAATGTAAAGAGAGATTCGCTTAAATCGATTTAAGAACTAACACTCGTAATTCCGTCCTTCAGATGGCAAAATCGCAAGAACTAATCTACGATTTTTACTACAGCTATAAGCTTATCTTTCGATCGAGGGTTAACGAAATTTATATGAAAAAAGAATACTTACCAGTTGGTTGGGCAGGTTTACCACGTGCCGAAGATTTTCTAACAATTGATCGACTATTATGCCTAACCATCGAAGATTTCGTTGCTGTTCCATTCGAAATAGGAAAATTCTCCAGTTGAATAGCGTTAGACAATTGCAAGCTTTTGTTGTCTTTATCGTTATTATAATTTTTAGGGCTTTTATTGCCAACAGCGATAGACTTATTGTTACCGCTATTCACATTACGTTGTGTTGTTGTTGTTGTTGCTGCTGCAGCTGAAAATAACGATGAAAATGATGATGACGATGGTGGGAATTGTGTTGTTTGTGATTTTTGTTGCTGATATGCCGAAGAAGTCGCACGTATTGCTTTTTTTGTAATCGGAATAACTGCTTGTCTATGGATTTCTTTAGGCTGCATATTTAATTGCATGGGATTTGTTATTTTATAGTCAGATGATGTACGTGAACGTTGCTTTCGTTTCTCAAGCTGATGCTGATTTTGTTTCGATTGCAATTGTGAATGTTGCTGATGACCTATTGACGTACCCTTTGTGGGAATATCAAGCTGTTGTGTAAACTTTTGCTCTATTCCCGATCGCGCAGAGCTAAAAGGTTTTGCCGTTTGATTGATCGGTAAAATGGAACTATTTTTTGCAAAAGTTCCATTTCTTATGTAATTGAAAGTCAAAAAATCTTCCGGTTTTGCCTGCTTCGTTGTAGTTTTGAGGCCAAATTTTATTGGTTGCAACAAAGTTTCTGCTTTTGGTTGATTTACTTCCGCTAAATGTTGTCCAACTTCCCTGCGGCTTGCATAAGCCACAGCAACTAAGCCAATGCAAAATGCCGCTTGCAACAAACACCAACGATAAAAATGCATATTTTTGTGGTATTTTTCAAAAAAAAAGATATCTTATGCAAATTTTCCAGCTTTGCGGCGAACACATTAGGTCGTATTGACCTTAAAGCAAATGATTGACGCTCATCAATGTTGTTTTTAACAATTTTGATAGATATTGACAGTTGTTTAGGTTAGGAAATGAATGAAAAAAACTTTTCTTGTATATTTTTTAAATATAAAATCTTTCAATTGCCATTTGATTACGTGTAACACTTTTGATTTTAATTTAATTTCATATTTTTATTCAAAAAATTTTTGAATAAAATTTCCTTTTACTAACTCAAAAGTCGCGTGCGCCTTGGTTGAAGTTAAACTTTAGACTGTATTGTTAGTTTTTATAAACATGAAGAGTTTACTTCATACCCAACCAGTCTGCAGATTTATACGCTTAACAAAAACCATAACATAACATATTTAAACTACATCAAGATTTGTTAGCTTAACTTAAACGTAAATAACTGTGTCTTTGTTTATTTACACACAAGTACCAACCAACGAATTTTCTGAAGCCTTCACCAAAATAAAAACCTGCTTCTTCAACATTGGCTTTAAACCAAGTTAGTGAGTTAGTCAGAGCATTGCACTTGATTGAACCGCTTAATTGTATTGTTGTTTTATACTATTTATTAAGTGATAAGCATCGTTACCGATTCATTTAGTTTTTCTCTGGCCAAATCATACATATATGAAAAAGTAAACAGAAAATTTTAAATAAAAAAAAATAAATTAACTCGCACTTTTTTAATATGTAACGATTCGGCTAAGGCCGAAGAGCCTTTGGTTAGCAAGCAAATTTTCTGCTTTCGTTTTTTTAATGAATACATTTCGAAATTAAAAAGAATACGTTTTTTAACCAAAAAATTTACTAAAAGTAAGACATGAAAAGTAAAATTACTTCACTAACGTCCCATGTTTCTAAGGCAACTCATAGCAATGAGCGACCTGTTTTGACCTAACGTATCGGTGTAAGATTATATACGCTTTCAATATAAAAAACTCAAAACACTTATACATATAGCCACCCCACACATTATTTCCTTTGCCTAATAATATAATATAGACGTTGACATTTTTTCTCGTCCGAAATTATTCTATACAAAAACGATTTTTTGGCTTGAACGCTCGTAAATATTCAATAAGACACGAAAAAAAAGCTTTTTATTTAACAAGCCACGGTTGATCCTAATTTCAATCGCAGCACTATCGCAGAATTGAATTTTCCAGTTTTTTCACATTCAAACATAGCAGTAACTTTGGTCAAATGTTAACTGCTTTGGCCTACGCGATGTTTTGATTACGGTTGTTACAATATTTGAGGAACATCGTATGTTCCTTGAGCTTTTGAAGTTTTCCCTTTTCCTTCGATGTTAAGCTTTGCAATAAGGACCTCTGTCTCTTCTCCGTGACGTTTATTTCAATTGTTACATTTTCGTTGGACTTCTCGCTTTTAAACAAGCGTTCACATTGTTGACTGGGCACCTGCAGAACAGACTGTACGTTGCTATATTCCTGTTGTTTGTTTAATAAACTTTGGAAGAAACTTTTAAAGATTGTACCTATGTGTGTCGTGACTTATGCCGCTCTTTTTCTTTCAGAGAGTACAGAGGATACGCTTCGAATAAAATTTTTGGCAAATTAATTTTGGCGCACGCAATCTTTTCTTTTTTTTAATTTGCTTAACAACCAAAGATTTAGGGATATGGAGAACGAGAATTCAATAGAATAACCATTTAATTCATAATTCTTGGTCACATGTAAGCAAGATATTTTGAATTTAAATTCCAGCAGTTATTGCGGCCAATGAGACTAATATATCATTAATTGGAGAGCAACGTGAAGAAAGCATATTTGTGGAAAGCACTGGAAATATTGCACTTACTTACAGGCTAACTAACATAGTCTTAGGGATTTAAACTCATTCTTTGTTGCTGTCAGAGTTCAATGTTTATGAAAATCAGATCGTTGAGAGCAACTAAATATGTTGATACTATATATCCACGAATATATCACCCGCACAAATATAACGAGAGTAACACGATATCACTATATATCTTATGAAGACTTTTATATTTTTTATGCTAAACCGTGTTACCATCAACTTTAAGAATTTTAACAAATAATTCAGCAAACATTAGCAGCGCAGGAACAATTCGTGTACTCGTTTTCATTTGAAATGCTTATCCGATGTCCGATAGAAAGGCTTCTAAGAAGAATTTTTGAAGAGATTCAACAATTTTTGTAACTAATTTTTTCCGTGATTCATATTTCACAAAATTAGAAAGATAAAATTCAATAACTATACAAGTAACGCACTAGAAATCAATCCGTTCCTTTATAAAACAAATTTTAAATAGATTTTTTAAGCTTGTTATTTATTAATCATTTGAAAGTTTCAATAAGTAATTCTCCAACAACTTGTGATAAATCATTTAAACTTTATACACGACTTGCATTAAGACCTATAGTTCCTTATCCGTTCATCTAAATGTCTGTGTTGACGAAACTTATTTAAACTCTAAAATGATAAGTTTTTTTAAAGTATATTAAGTCACAGAGTTTAAAAATTTTATGTTAAACTTTGCGCCTTAATATGAGGATCAGTAGCCGAGTCAAGCGCTAAAGTGCTTAATCCAACTGTAACAAAACGAAAACTACACTTAATGTATGCTGAATTAGAGATTTGAAAACATATATATTTACCTTCTTAAATCCAATATCGCTGGCATATTCGCGGAAACATTGCCGACAAATATTTAAACCATATTTACGAATTAAACCGTGACGATTAGAGCAGGCACGGCTGTAAGAACGTTAATGAAACAAAATATAACTTGAGCGAATTCACAAAAAAATTTACGAGTCTATCTGCGTATTATGCGTGTGCATGTATGTAAATGTTTCTCAATAAATTGCAAAAAAACAAAACTATCAATAATACTTGATTTGTTTCCCATATCAAAGCAAAAATAAGATTTATTTTCTTTCGCCTCCCTCAATTAAGGAACTTGCAATTTAGCATAATTTCGACAAGCTCCGTACTCAACCGGAGGCTTTTTTTATGTATGCAAAATGTATACACTCGAGAATTCCAGTGCAATGTTAACATAACCTCACTTTCATCAAATCCTACTATTAACAAATGCTTGAACTGAATTTTCATGAAATTCTACACTTTTATTCGTCCTAAATATTATGTAGATATTTTATTTACCAGCATCTGGAGCCTTGACCATATTTACGAGGATGAGAATACCACAAATTAGCAAAGCCCATGTTGGCTATTACACTTCGTAAACGCAAAAGAAAAAAAATATGGACGGCAAATAATCTCAAAGTTGTACATAGCACAGTGTTGCATTTTCTAGCATATTGGCATATCAGGAATGTAATCATTTCCCAAAATCCTATATTGTAAATATAAATTTCTGCATATGATTAGATCAATCTATTAATAAAGTGGATTTCGCAGTCAAATAAAACGGTAAATTTTAGGAAAAATAATAAAAAAACCTTTTGGAGATCTCTTTCAATGCTTTTCTTCTGTTCTTCTTTCACATCATCAATATGCTTTTATGCTAATAAATTTTAAATGAGTCGTATATGCACGACGGTGATTTTTTCGCTGTCGGCGAATCTAACACAGATCCGTAACCAAACTTTAATAGATTGAATAAATTATTCCTTATCTACAGTGGCTAGCAATGGCTTTTTTTCAATCCCATGTATTCCCAAAAACTGTTCACTATTAATTTACTAAATTGTTTTGTAGGGTCACTATACTAAAAATTAACAAAAATTTCAATACAAGGCAATATTATTTTTTTCATACGAAAAAAATTCAGAAGTTAGAAAAGAGCCTACCTTGGCGCTTACATTATTTTTAATTTCAATTTCTGGCATACGTTTAAATTTCTCGTTTTCTTAAATCAACTCCAGGAAAAAAATGGAAAAAATTTATGAAGATTTAAGCTCAATTGAAGCCAAAATTAATAAACTGAATGATTTTATTTCATTAAGCTTGAAAAGAGATAAAATTTCCAATGAATTGAAAAGGCTCTTGCAACAAGCCAACAAAGTCAGTAGTTTGATGAGCCATGGACATAAAGTAATGCAAAAGGAGTTGAATAACGTACAAGCAGATTGTGATGATGCCATGAAGCGAATGAGGGATCATCAAACTGAAATGATGGATTTTATTATAGAAGAGAAGAAGCGTCAGCTGCAAAAAGATTCCGATACAGATATTCGGAAACTGAAATCTCATCGACTGAACGTCAGGAAAGGAAAACCTCTTCGGGACAGAGATAGCGATATAGATGGAGCCACGAACTCTGACATAAAATTATTGGGTTCAAGTTTATTACGATTACAATTGAATCAAGGAACCCCTAAGATAAGAATCTGTGATTATAAGGAATCGCCGTTAGTAAAACGAAAACTTAATAATGCGGCGATCCAATTCTCAGATTTTGATGTCAAAATTACGAAACAACAATTTCAATCTATACCTAAGTATATGACAAATCAAGAAAAAAAAGAAAAGTATATTTTCAGACAATATCTTTTTCCATTTAGATATATGCTTGGGCGAGAAACTTTCGCAGATATTAACAATTTCTTGGAGCATGTTATTATAAAATGTTTTAATGAAAAGTATGAACTTTTACCTAGACCACGTAATGTGGTCCTCCGTAACATAAATGATTTAGAATTATGGAAAACATACAATGATCAGGAAACTTTAGTACCGGGAGGTAAGCAAAGCATGCAGTCAAAAGGTTCCTATTAAAATCAAAACATTTTCTCTTTAAAGGTTACAAATTCATAACGTCCGTTGATATTGCTCGTAAACTAGAGAAAAGTATTCTCGATCGAAAAACTCTAAATCGCATCACCATTCTGCGTCATGTTGGAATTTTGCAAGAGTATAGAGTTAATCAATTAATTTGTTATATATGGGTTGCACATTCTCGATTTAATACTGACGTTTAATATCTGCACAAAATTTCACCTATCCCTTCTTAAATATAAATTAGTGTCATCCAAATGAAAGTCGTGGAATTACTTGTAAATTTTGAAGAATTTTAGGAATTTCTCTATGATTTACCTCAACGCGAGTTAAAATTCAAGTTTGCACTATAATTACTCTAAGGGAGGATAATCATAGAAAAATTCTCATAATTCTCTTTTTGTGAGTAAATATTTTTTAATGCGCAAAAAAAAAAAAAAAAACATTTGATTACACAATTATTTAAATAAAACAAAACGAGAAACGAAAATTCGCTGAAACAATAATTAGTGCATTTGATGCATAGCTTTAATAGCTAATTCTTCATCGATGTCGGGCATTATTGGCTCAAACATGCTTTTAGGGAAAGCGACATTCCCCACCATAACTACATCGTTACGGTCACTGATCATTGTTGGATCGTATAGAATTGGGAGACTTGGAAGACTATTCTCATTATTATTAATGGGCAGTGAATTCAACGACGCCAATGTGTTTGGTGTTCCTTTGTTCTGCTGAGCTTGAGCTTGAGCTGCTGCAACGGCGGCCGCTGCCTCCAATTGCAATTTCTGCATCTGCATCATTAGACGTGCATTGGCGTCCAGATGAGAATGACGTGCTCTTATGTGCTTGTCTCGATCTCCTCTTTGTCTGAAATTCTTTGTGCAAAATAAACAACCAAAGGGTTTTTCTCCAGTGTGAATACGTTGATGATTTTTTAAGGCATCGGCCCGATAAAAACGTTTGCCACATTCTTCACATTCGTAGCGGCGTTCACCGCGATGTATAAGCCGGTGTTGATAAAACACAGAACCGGTCAAGAAACGTTTACCACACACTAAACAATGATATGGTCGTTCGCCGGTATGACATTTGCGTATGTGATCGTTTAAATCGGGTCGTATAGTAAACTTTCGGGTACAGCCGGGCTCTTTGCAAGCAAATGGCTTAACACCTTAAAAAATAATGACACGTAAGAAAGAGGAAAGAGGGAGTAATCCATCCTCAAAAGCGAAACTTGGATACCCACCACCTTTACATTTTAATAACTGTGGACGTATCACGAACCGAATGGGAAACTTTCACACAGCCAAAGTTCAGATTAATATTTATTTATTACTTATAAATATGTTACGTTTGGTAGTATGTTGGCGAGTGAGTTACGCTCATTTTCAAATCTCATTTCATTTTAAGTGCATAACTGGCTAGAGACTAAGTAGTCTTAAAACTTTTAAATTGATGTATATGGGTAAAAAATATATCTTCTGTGAATACATCTGGACATTGCGAACGGAATGACAACCTTAATCCGCCGATTTCAACACGGTCCAGATAGATAAATTCAATTTTCTTCTTACATAATTACATTAAGTTTAGCATGGGTGAAGAGATACATGAATTTTAATTTAAAGGACAATGATTTCCGTTAATGTTATAGACACACACACACACACACATACATATGTATTTAGGGTAGCATTACGCAATGCTCTTATCAAAAAATTTTTGAGCGCATATATACAAAATTTACTTTTAGCGCCTTGCGCAAATATGGCTTCAGCACGGTTTTGCTAGAGCTTATCATAATTGGTTTCAAAGTCTCCAATATCAGATTTACATATAAGGATATAAAGCAATATAAAGAACATATATGATGGTTTAATGGGATCTTCAATTTGGGGTGTTGCAAGCGAAATGATCAGGTTTGTGCATCCCCGTTCTTTGGTAGTGGGCATAAAAGTCTATACTGCTAAACTGAATATTTCTCACCTTGATGAAAACGCAAATGCTGCCACAAATGGCTGGATTGCGTATATGATTTACCACAAATGTCACATAGATATTGCCGAGTCTTGCTAATATTTCCAGAACCATCCTTTTCCCGCTTATATTTCTTGTAATGTTTCGCCTCATAATGATTCACACATTCTTGGGCATTTTGGAACAACGTGTCGCAGCATTCGCAGGGCAATTGCAAAACGCCCAAACGCGCATTTAAGCGAGGAAAAAAATGATACGAAGTATACCTGAAATAAGAATAGATTTTTTTTTTACATTAAACGAAAAATTTTGACCGCCACGAAATAATACCATACCGATGCCCATGCAATTGGTCTAATGATTGAAACTTATTCTCACATACATTGCAAGCAAAATAACGTTGAGTTGTGGCGTGATGGATTTTAATACTTTCACGCATGAACACACACTCAGCCTGCCAATGGGTACATATTTCCTTTGAAGTTCTCACATGTATATCACAAGAAAAGCATTCGAAGCGTCTTTCGGGCAGATGACAAGCCGAATGAAAGAATAAATACGATACTTCCGAAAATAACAAATCGCAGAACTCGCACTGAAGAATGCAACTTAAAACTGTCATTTTTAAATAGACAACCATTTTTTCGTGTTGATAGGTTTTAATGGACAGAGAAGGAGGCCCTTTTGTCTGCGAAGGTGTAGACAATATTTCTTTAGCGAAAATGTTCTAACCACATTAACATTTTAAGCCACATACCTCCATTTTTAGATATTTCAGAGCGTCGTCTACATACGTTTCATAGGGAATATCAGCACTGTTATCAGGTTCTTTTTCGTCTGAAAGTGGAAAATGACTGCAAAGATGTCTAAACGCCGTAGTAGGTTCAAAAAATATACGGCCGCACAAAATACATTTAATAACCAGGCGCAAGCCATTGACACTTTGTAATGAATTGCCCTGCGCGACCGGAGTTTTGCCACCACTATTGCCATTCGAAGTCGGTATTAAATCCAGAGCATGTTTTTCCATATGCCGCAACAAACCGGATGCATGTACAAATTTTCTTTCGCATAATGTGCAATCGTGAGGACCGTCTTGTTTTTTGTTCGTTGAGGCGTTACTCGATACTGAAGAACATGTAGATGTGTTAAGACCACTAGAACTGGAACTAGTGTTGACATTTAAATGTAGACTGCTAACAGTACTATTGTTTCCAGTAGCATTGACGTCGTATTTGAGTTCATCTTTCAGAAAGCGTCGTATACGTATCTGATTCTCTTTTAACAAACGTATGCATGCTGGCTCTGCCGGTAGTAGAAATTGATATCTAACTGGCTTGTCAGAGTTGCTAGAGGTCGCTGTCGATGGTACCAATAAGTTGTGCTGTTCATCATAATCGCAAATATGCGATTGAAAAGATATTATATCAAACAAACAGCTACAATTGGCACATTTCACTATACGATAAGCAGTAGATGGTAACTCCGATTGTATATACATTTTGGAACCTAAATTTAGCCGGATATCCCTCAATTCTATTTATTTAAGCTTCTTGCGTATATAAATGCACTTACCCGAAAAAGTATTTTTTGGTTGTGTTTCGAGAAATTTTAATAATTTCAATTCTTCTTCAGTTGGGTCGAAAGTAGGTGAAACATTTTGCTTTGCTGCCTCACTGACCACTGCAACAGCTTCTGCAACAACTGGCGCAGGTACTAGAGGCAGTGCGGCGGTAAATTCGATCATAGGAGGAGAAACTGCAGTATTTAAATCCAATACTTCGGAATTCAAGTCGTACGTTTCGTTCGGACCACTTTTATTCTTTTTAAAAATCATATCGAACAACTCCAGGCTTTGCTTGCATGGTTCCGTGCCATCTTCTTTTAATGGTACTTCATTAGAATTCTGCCCATCAAGAGGATAATTTTGAAAGGCATCATTCACCATCAGAGTGGATGCATTGTTTCTATCTTTGAAATCCGTATTGAAATCTTTCAGCCGCGCAAACAATTGCTCCGACAGCCACGCATCTGAATTTGCGTAATCCTCCTCATTTATATTCATTGCGAATATAAATAAAAACCAACACGAAATGACTTACGAGCGCTCTTATTTGCTCTTAACGGACCGTTGACAGCAAAATCAATGCATGCTTTTTTAAAAATACTGCTGTAGTCGATACACAGAGTTGTAGTTAAGAGGAATGACCAAAATTCACTTTGGCCTGTTCCTTAATTAACGAAAAATAGGAATAGAAAAGGAAATGGAATCGACCACATTGAATCCTAACCGTTAAACATAAAGTTCGTAAGTGATTACGCAAGCCCGATATTTAACATAAAAAAGAGGGAAAACAATTTTCTTGAACTTGATCTTAAATTTCCATAAAAAATGAAATTTCATAACCTTTTAAATTTCAATTCACTGATTGTTTAGTTCAGTTTACTTTAATTTATTACAAGTCTGTTACAGCGCAGTTTTTTAACGTACATTTATAACGAAATTCCTTAATTTTTATTTCTCCGTTCGAAGTTATATTATTCTACTTTCTACTTTTCGCACCTGATCTAAACATAGGAGCGTTTTTGCGTTTTATTGAAATTTTTACCACTAAGAGAAATCAAAGAGCCAACAGCCCAGATCACATACAGTCACGTTTACCTTCACTGAGGTTAACCTATAAAATAGAACCCACAAAAATTGGAAGTGCAAGTTTCCCTCTACCAGTAGAGTAGCGCGCTCAGCAAAGAAAAGAGCTGGGCTACTTAACCATTTTCGGAAAGAGAAAACGCTGACTGAGGCGTCGTACTTAATGAAGCCGATTTAAATATCTGCGCACACCAATCTTCTTGATTCTTTTCTTTCGAATTCGTTTGTTTTGACTCTTATCATTTTTAATTCGCTTATTTCATAAAAAACACACATTACAGCATCTGAAACATCTGATTCACCTGATTCTTAATCCACCATATGATTAAATAAATAAAATTTTAAAAATTGATTTACAATTTCTGTAGTTAATTTGACATTTCGGAGAAGAGTAAAAGTTAAAATCTTTATTGCTTTTTTTTTTGAAATTTGTATAGTTGTTGAGGTTAGCCAAAAATTTAAGCAAGTAAACAAAATTTTTGACGGAACAAGTGGTCAAAATTTCAAATTACTCTCACTTATTCTCACATAATTCAAAATTTTTGGTGCTTATTATCACATAAGGCTAAATTTTTGATGCTTATACTCACATAAAATTTACGCCTACGTTATGTGCACATTCAAAAATGATAACGTATTACAGCGGTGTTTTTCAATATAACTATGACGAGGTTTATATGACATTTTCAAATATATCGCAATATTCTAAGTAATTGCAATTTGCAAACCAACCCTGGTTTAGATGAAGAGAAAAGCATGATTCTTTGATTCTTGTTCTCTGAGTAAACGATTGGTTTTTTGCAAGCCAAAATATAGTATTTTTTTTAAATAAAAACATAATAGTCTTTATAGTTTGCAAAATAAAAAAGAAATTAATATTTGATGTAGTAATTATCAAAAAAAGTGATTTTGTGAATTAATATGCGTTTGTAATTAACGCACAAGTCAGCGAAAGCACATATATATATCTTTGTACACACATGTATACACTTGTGTACATAAATAGATTACAATAAATCCAGCAATAATTATTTGTTTGTTTGTAGTTAGCATTTCATTGCGAATTTTATCAGTAGGTAACTTTGATCTGCTTAAATTGTTCTAATAAAAGAACTAATAATTTTAACCCACAACAAAGTAACATTTATATATTATGCAACGCATTGCTGTAATTGGCGGAACCGGGATGACCGGTGTACATGTGGTAGATTACGCTTTACAAAAAGGTATATAATGGAATGAAGATTTAAAAAGGAAAATTTATTCTATATTATAAACGCGTGGAAATATTTGCAGGTCTTCAAGTACGTTTACTGTATCGCTCTGAGACCACCGTACCGGAACGATTTAAGGGCAAAGTTGAACTTTGTCAGGGCAATGTTGTAAACTACGATGATTGTAAACGTGTTATTGAAGGAGTTGACGGAGTTTGTATTATATTAGGTACGCGTAATAAACTTGAAGCCACCACTGAACTTTCAAGGGGTACAGCAAATTTGATACAAGCTATGAATGCTGAAAATATCAAAAGATTTTCCATCGTTATGTCTTCATTTTTATTCCGTCCCGACTCCGAAGTGCCTGCAATGTTTCATCGCTTAAATGATGAACATCGACGCATGTTAGAGTTGACAAAGGCGTCCAATTTGGAATTTATAGCCATATTACCGCCGCATATAGCCGATGAGCCATCAACGGCGTACACTGTTCTGCACGACGAAGCGCCCGGCCGTTCTATCTCCAAATATGATTTGGCTAAATTTATTGTTGATTCTTTGGATCAACCTGAGCATTTGGGGCAAGTCTGCGGCATCGCCAAGAAAAATGACTAACGCAATAAAATCCATTTATAGTGCCTTTAATTGAAAAGAATTTTAACGACATTATACAAATATGTGCATGACACGTATTTCTTTTATTTGTACAAGCTTTTTTTTTAAACTTAAGCATTTACAGTACTATAATATAAACGAACATTTCAATGTATATACATGTATATATACATAGATATCGTATGTAATATATGTATACATAAGAACTTTGGTTCCGTCAATTAATAATTAAAATGATGAAATCTAAATGGGTGCTTAAGCAACAAAGAAAACCGTATTATTTTTGTATTATATTGGATTTGTCTAAAGTTTCTAATGTCTAGACAAAACTTGATTTTTTTCCTCATCACAATTCGATTAGTGTATGGATAATATTTCTTTTTTATATAATTTATGCAATCTATCCGCCAACCTATTTGGACTTACGGCACTAAGTCTAAAAAGTTTCAATCTAAAGCCTTCCGCCTTATTGTTAATGACTCGTGGTTCGTTAGCAACAAAGCTATTCATGGTGACCTGGACTTTCCATTTCATTAGAAATCTAATTCCAGGCATTTCCTCAAAATATTTTGTCAGGCTGCGTAATCACGTAAATACCTTGGCGTTAGCTCTTCTGAATGAAACGAGTTTAATAAGAAGATTGAAAAGATACCCTATCCTGGATTTTCCATTTAGAAATTAATTCCATTTCATTCTTTAGATTAATCTACTTTCTTTTTTTTTTTATTTAAACATCATATCTGTGCCCCTTTAGCGACAATAACTTGTGTTATTTTTTCCATCTTGATATAAAATTTACTGATATTTTTACCTACATTGTAAATTATATATGTAACGTGCCATTAAAGAAGATAAATTTTTTCTAACTAGTAAAAGAAGTGAGCTGAAAAATGGGTTTTAAGTCCGTAGCTTTGCTTATACTAAAATTAAGGCCCACCACGTATGAGGTCAGTATAAATGCTTTATGTAATATTAGATATGTGAACTTAGTTTAGGAACTTATGTATGCTATGTATGTTATGTTTCGAACTTGTGTTTAAATTTTTGCAAACATCAAGAAGCTGCGAACAAAGGCACTGACGATCGAATCGATATGAACTTCAAGGCGATAGAAATTTGGCCAAACCATATGCGAGTTTTTGAATTTCTTTTCTTTTTTTTTGAATAAGGACATTAACCATTGCATGACCTGCAAGCACTATTCTTATTTTTACTGTTTGATGGGATCATTTGTAAAGTAATGTCAAGTTGTGAGATTTGAAATTTTACCGTAAAGCAATCTGCTCAAGCCATATATAATTATCCTTTGTTTTTCTATTCAATTTTGCATTGCAAAGCAAATCTGCTCAAGGGTCAAGAAAAGATATATAAGTAAGAAAATGCAAGGGATGGAAACTATTGCTTGACATTTGACATTGGTTGACCTCTATACAAGCCACAAAATCCACTATTCGTGTAATCCCAAAATCCTAAATCGTTATGTGGGCGAAAATATGTCTTCAAATTTGGTAATTTGGTTGATCTGTGTTTCGAGTTTAATCTGATGATGCGCGATTGATAGAGGTCAAGAGCAAGTTTCCTTCTATTGCGAAGATGTTTTAATTGATATTGTTCCTTCTAAGAGCTACAAATCACACTACGAACAGCAGCTAAGAAAGTCATCGGACAATTTTTACATATATCTCTAAAGTGTTGATAATGACTTCAAAATTGATCTCATACACGCTGAGTAGAGATGCAATATTGATAATTTAATAAAAAAGTGATAAACAGCTGTATATCTATGTGCAGCAGACATATTTTCGTCGCAAATGGACTGAGGAAATTAACACGTCTTTGTTCGCTTTTCAAAACTTTCATTCAGTTGAGAAAAGGCAAAAAAAAAAAAGAACTATGTTCCTATTGCCTTGTTGATTGGCACAAAAATAAATGAAAGCATTAAAATTGTGCGGAAATGTTTACGATAATTATTTAAGCAATTAATATAAATTCTTTTTTAAAATAATGTCAAGCTTGTAAATTTTCTACAAACAACAATTAAAAGTTATTTCTATATTTCTTTATATTTTAAAAACTATTTTTCAACATATGTTTAACATAAATGCATCCTTCTATGTATATATGTACATATATGTAAGTATTTGAATTTAAATATCTCGCGACAAAAACACGAGACACTGTGTGTTTGCCGTATTCCAATCTAAAGCATCTTCAGGCACAAGAGCGATGTGCTTACACGCGAATATCATCTTGAACTTGAACTAGCAGAGCAAATTGCATCGCCCGTCATCTTACGTTTGTTTTGTTGTACTTCTCGTTTGTGTCGTTGGTGTTGCTGTTGTTTTTTTGTTTTCTTTTTTTTTTCTTTTTTTTGGCAAAGCAATTAAAACTTTTATGCAGAATTTTATTACATATGCATGTAAAAGCATAGTTTCTTGTTATTGTTATTGTTTCTCTTTTTATTTTCATTTTCTTACTTGTTCTCGTTTAATTAATGTGAAAAGTCTAGACTAACATATGACTATATAGCAATGTATGTACGTATATAAAATATATTTTATAATTATTAACAACCTTTCTAATGAAGTTCTTTAAAATTTTTAAAACATTCGTGAGATATAATTTCATATGTATTTGGTTTCGCGTTTAATTGTCTACTTAGTTATCCGATATTTGATTTGATTGATTACGTATAGCTACGATTCTAGCTTATTGATTTTAATATGAATATTATTTAATATTTTTTCGATAGTTAAGGCATTTGATTAGATACTCCTTGATTTACTTTTTTGTCCTTGCGTTTGTGTTGCGTCGATAACATTAAATAAAGAAGCCGGACATCCTTAAATAATTTGCTAAAACTACGTTAACTTGTTAAACAAGCAGTGATTTGAGCAATTATGGCGTTCATATATCGCTTTTCGTTCTTCTTCCATTTCCTTGAGGCCAAGAAGAATCTTACAAATTCTTCTAGTTTTTCTTTGAAATATAAAGAAGAAGTTCCCGACAACCATCCAAGCAGTGTTTTTTTTTTTATCACTAACATTTCATGGAAATGTTTTATAATTCCTTCTTCATGTATTTC
Source organism: Glossina pallidipes (assembly GCA_000688715.1). Classification (NCBI taxonomy): domain Eukaryota; kingdom Metazoa; phylum Arthropoda; class Insecta; order Diptera; family Glossinidae; genus Glossina; species Glossina pallidipes. The sequence continues at coordinate 1,438,872 of KK499818.1, read as the reverse complement.
TTATTGACAGTCTTCAAACTTGGTAATTCGCAATGCCTAGGTCCGTACAGGGATATAGGTGGGCAAAGCGTATAGCCAATGCGTTCATAAAAACCGTCCTGATCGATAGTCGACAAATAAATTACTTTTAAATCTAAAACGACACGGCAATAATCCTCGGCAAATTTCATAATTAGTTTTCCAAAGCCTTGCCCACGAAAACTCTTATCCACCACTACTGATTCAATAAAGCAGGCCTTCTTTTTTGCTTGTATTGGACTAAGCTTGCAATGCGCTATAACACGATTAAAACCTTCTGTTGTTAAAACTAAGCTGCATGGTAATGTATCGCACGACGCTTCCAATGAACGCATTCGAGCCGTTTCGCTGCGTGGCCATTCGGCATTAATAAGCGCACATGTTGCCTTCATTAGCTCGGGATAATGATGTATTGGCACCACGTTAAAAGGACTTCCAGACACATTAAACGGTGGAAGACCCTAAAATTTACATTAAGAATATTATCTTTCTCCCTTACTTCGTATCCAATTATGCATAATAGGATTAAAAAATTATTTTACATAATTTTTGTTTAAAACTTGTTGTATACCTCAAAGCATAGATCCGTTTCTAAATAGCGCATAATATATAAAGCAAATATAAATACTGAAGGTGTATATTAAAGCGATGCTTGACAAAAAATTTTAAAAAAATCTAGAAAAAGCAAATATGAAATTTTTAAATTAATAAACGAAATCTTTTGAAGTTTTTGAATAATTAATAAAAATGAACACATTGACAGATATAAACAAGAAGACCAAAAAATATTTAACACAGACTTGTGGAAATTTTTTAAAAAGTATTTGAAGAAAAAAAAACCTGAAATACTATTTACTGGATGTACTTGTATTTTAATTAAGCCTAGAGCCACTTATTTATGCTGACGACAACATTATACATTATAGACTCCCTGAAGCTTCCTTCTGCAAACGTTTTGAAAAAAGAACATTCTCTCTATTTTCGATGGAATTAAAACCGTTTAGCTTCTTTGCACTCACACGCCCATGAGACATGATTATACATTCATATGTGCGTTTGCTGACAATGAAATTCCAAAATGATAAATTTGTTTGCCAAAAAGTTAAATTTGTTTTCTCACCCACATTCGTGCATATAAGTCGTATATGTAAGTCAGCTCATGTCAAAATCGAGGTTGCCGTTAATTGTGTCTAATTGATTAAATATTCGCAAAGAGGAAATCAAGGCTTAATTGTTTGTTGTTTTTATAGCTACGTCTCGTTGATCGAATTATGAAAATGGAAGAACTGGTATTCCCTGCAAGTGTGTGTGTCAATTCAATGTGAAAATGAAATGAGTGTACGAGAGTCAACAAACATATCGTTGCATAATAGCAATAACTGAACATCGCTGGACTGAAAAAAATTACGTAAAATTACTAGTAACACAAATTATGGTCATTATGCGTTATTTTCAACGTAGCAACACTTCACGTCAAAAAAGAAAAGTGAATCACACACTTTTATGCACACAAAACAAGATTATTAATAATTAATAAATAGCATCATTAATATGGATTTTCTGTATGTTGTTTTACCATAATGATATCTCGATTATTTCTTTCTTCCTGAGTAATGCCGCTGCCGCCACGATGCAAAGCACAGCACGGACTGAGAAAAGCACCAATGGTATGGACTTTTTCGAAATATTGTATGGCGACGCTTCTTTAATATTCTCTCAATTTTAATTTACAAAAAACAAATTTACACCAACACAATCAAGATATTATTTATAAATAAATTGAATTTTTTTCTTCCGTTCCCTTTATTGTTATACGTTTTACTTTTTTGTTTATATCTATTCTTTCCAAAGATATACAAACATTTACATACAATATCTTATAATTTATATTTAGCTTCGACGTAGACACACAGCCATCGAACCACTGAATGCAAATGTAAGAAATAAATAAAGAAGGGAAACAACAAAATTTGAAAATGTTTACTTTTTCGTTTGTTTTGTTTTAAAAATTCATTATAAGTAAGCAGTGTTGCTAAACATAAGAAACTTTGAAAAAAATTTTTTAAATTGCAAAAGCGTTATATTTTTGTCGCATATCCATATACGTGAATACACACAAAAAAAATATACTTATTTTCCATTAAAATTTTCTAACACAATTTTGACAATAGCTGTGATCTGCCCTCATTTATTTTTGGAAAAACCAAAGCGAAAAGCGAAACACTTTTAAAATATCTTCATAAACGAACTTTGAATTCACAACAAACACTGTTTAATACATAATATATACAAAGTATATGCGACAAAGATGGCTTTGTCACTTTTTTTAATCATCTCGATTATTGTTCAATATTAATAAAGTGCCAAAAATTAGATAAAAATGCAACAATCTTAAAGAATGCCTAAGCACACGTTCAACGGCCGCATAATATATCCAAATGAGCAAACTAAATAACTTTTCTAGTAATGTTTGTTTTTATTTATTTATTTATATACGTACTTTTACATTTTCGAGCAATGCAAAAACTCTGTAAAACATCCGCATAAATTACCGGTGCAATACAAACAGAAAAAAAATTCTTATATTTTTTTATTGTTTTATGCAAATCGAATATTTTTCTACGTTTTTAAGAATTCGCTTTAATTGTGTTTCAAGTGTTGGCATTACCGACAGAAGAATGAAAAGCTGATGTGCGACTGATAAAATTTGTATGAAAAACATAGCAATCATATGAAAATTTATCATTCAAAAAACAAAGAAAAATATTTTGCAAATCTCTTTTTCTATTTTTTAGAGCAAGTCAGCACAGAAGCCAATAGTATTGGCAGCACTTGAGCTTTGCTCAACAGCTGATTTAGCAAATTACACCTTCAAGCAAATCAGGTTAATTGCAAATTTTTCCACGTTATATGAAAAAAAAATAAAAAAAAACTTTAGAAAACAATTCGCAAACTATAAACAACAAAAAAGTGCAAGTGAAATAGAATGTGAATTCCACAAATGTGAGACTTACATGCAATTGCAAATTTCCTCCTGCACTTTAACTGTTTTAACAGCAACTTCAGAGTCAAAAGACGTCATTTATTTTGAAGGCAATTTTAAAACTAAATACTGCATTGCACAACGAAATTATTGAATAATGTAAAAACACCATAAAAACGAAATAAATCAAAATAGGAAACTAAAACTGTATATGTGGGTACGTGTATGCAGAATTCATACACTAAAATCTCAACATATCAACAACATTGACCTCTAGTTTATAGCAATTGTTGGCTCGAAAAATAGAAGAAGGAAGAAAGAGTAAAATGTTTTAAAAATAGTGTGGTATGGTAGACATAGAGGTTTTATTTAGCTGAGTAAATGCACTTGTTGATCTTTCATTGTTGAATTTCAGATATTTTTAAAATATAAAACGTCACAATACTAAAATCAACAAACATTTTGCCTAACCGGCAAATACTTTAGCCTACATAAAAAAAAAGTGCCGATTTTTGTTGCCGTCCCAGTCCTAACACTCGTGGCGACTGGTTTTATTCTGATATCAATTTTTACCAAAATTCAAATTAAGGTAAATTTGCTTAAAACCGCTTTATTTTCTTTTTTACATACAGGTACTTTTCTAATGCGCTAGAAAAAAACAATATTGAAAGTAAATTACTAACTTCGTGATTGTGGTACGGATTTCACTCTTGTAATGAGTACCCTTATGGTGAAAACTATATCCCAGGAAAATCCCCTGTGGGTATCTTGGCATGACACTCAAATGATGGCTTCTTTAAATCCACAAAATGTTATGGATTATTTTTGTCGCAAATCGAATCCATTTTATGATCGTATGTGTAATAATGAAAACATACGCATGCAACGTTTGGGATTGGAAAATTTAAAGTAAGATTTGTCAATATTTTTTTACTTTTTCCAACACATGCTATAGTTTGCCTTTGCAGTAATATGGTGGGTCTGGAATACATTTTGCTGCATGTCCATGAACCGATTTTGTATGTTATTCGTAAGCAACATCGTCACAGCCCTACCGACGCTATTCCTATTTCGGATTATTACATTATCGGTGGTATGGTGTATAAAGCTCCAGATTTGGCTAATGTTATAAATTCCAGAATTGTAAGCATTAATATGTCTAATAGAAACTTAATTTTTATAATCGTTTCGTGTTTAGTTGTCGACAGTCACAAATTTACAACTTGCCTTTGAGGAAGCTAGTAACTATTCCAGATACCATCCTAATAAAGGTTACACTTGGGATTTTACATCAAACAAAGCTCGTAAGTAATATAGAAATTCTTTTAAACATTCCGAGAAAAGATCTTTGGCCTAGCACTAAAGAATATATTCCTAAACAATTCTTATTTCTAAAAATTAAAGTTGATTCTCCAAATTAAGTTTGAAAATGGAGGTCACACGATGGTCGTTTCGTAAGCTCGCTTAGCGAGTTCAGAAAGTAGTTAAAAAAACGACTTCACATAGTAAAATAAATATAAATTTCTTACTTTTTCTTATTAGTATCGGATAAATCTAAAGCTGCCGCGAAAAAAGATGCAACGTCTAATAAAGATGAGAGTGGTACCGTTTTCCAAATGCAACGTGTTGATATGCTACTGGCTGAATTATTGCGGAAATTCCCGCCACCAGTACCGCCAAATTTACATCAGCAACAATTACAACAGTCGGGATCACAATCGAACGCTAATGTTCAAGATCATAATGCCGCAGCATCCGATTCGAATGCGAACACCGCTAGTTCTAGTAATGGCACTACTTCCGAGGCAAGCCCGGTAACAGCACTAGGTGTTGAAATTAAGCAGGAAATGATTGACATGAAACCCCCACCCGAGAAGAGAGCCAAACAGAATTAAAAATTTCAATTCATTTTAATTATTCTAAATACTGAGAGGAGGAAAACAATAAGCAATTTTTTCCCAAATTTTTTGGTCAGTCAGCAACGATTTATTGTCTCTTCCTCTAAATCAATGCAAAATAGGGTTTAAAAAGAAATTAAAAAGGTTCAATAAAATAAATCTTATTTACTTCAATCTTCTTTGAATAAAGCGCCAGCTTTCACGTCAAGTAGTTTTCTCAAAGAGCTGTTGCCGTGAACAGAAAGATTGTGGTTTGTGTAATCAAGAATATTTTTAAATACCTCGTTGCACGAATGACATGGTATTAACTTGTTGGGCGTGCAATAAACACCTGAATGCGGTGTTTTTTGTTTGATTTGGGGTAAGTTTGACTTACATGGCGGCGCCATCATTTCTTCTCCGGGGACAATCGTTTTTTTATCTACATCTGCAAAGGGATAATAGTTTAAAGTTTACAACTAATATATGCTTCTGGCATCCCTCGAGTTCTTACTTTTTGTATCTGGGATGCGCCGTATAGGGCTTCTCAAAGTTCGACGTCCAATATTGAAATTGCAGGACGCCCTTGGTGTCGCATTGCTAGACGACGCATTGCTCTGTTGCTTACTGTGGAAAATTGGCAATTGTGCCTTTTCAACGTGATCCATTTCAGTTAATTGCAATTTACGCTTGTCAACTGGAGGAATCTTTGCGCAATTTTGCAACAGATGTATATTCAAGGTTCGTAATAGAGCGAATTTCTTGTCGCAATACTTGCACTTATTTTCAGCACCAAAAATTGAGCCCCCAGTTTTCGTTGGTACCATAGAGTGACGCTTAAGGCATGTGGGTGGATTAATGTCGGGTTCATGTGAACGTTTATGAGCGTCTAAAAGAGATTTTATAAGGAATTTCTCCTTACATACTCCACAAACAAATGTTGCTTCAGGTTTCGTATTGGCTCGTGCCGATAATACCGTAGTTTTAGGATCACTCATGACCCCAACCTTGGAATGCTTTGTGGAGGATTCCAATTTATTCAATTTCTCTTTTTTAGGAGGAAATATTTTAGCAGCCGTTGCTTTGTCAATTGTGTTCGCAGCCCTTGGTAACATACTTTTGCGAGTTGTGCCTACGCTTTTTGTGGGCATAATACTGCGTCGCGGTTGTTGCGTTGCACCGCCCAGAATACTTTTACGAGCTAATTTTCTTGCTGGACTATTTAGTGTGGTTTTCACTACTATCGACATATGCTGAGAAAAACTGACGCGTCTCTTTTCTCCTGCTATCGATGGCATAGGAGGTTTTTCATTTATTTTTTTAGTTGCTCCATCTGCAGCTTTAACTGTTTTTTTCTGCTGTTTGTCACACACTCGAAGCATTTTATTAATCAGGTTACAGACGTCGACATCCGGATCTAAGGTTACGTCTCGCTTATCAGGAATGTTCAATTTATTTTGATATATTTGTCCAGGCGGTAATATTTTAGAAGGCTTCTTCGATTGCAAATTTGTATCGTATGCTACAGCGCTTGGTTTCATTTTATCAGAACTCCTCTTAGCTTCAACTTTTGTGTCAACGTTTTTAACTAAAATTTTTCAAATTTGGATCATATAAAAAGAAGATTTCTATATCATTTTTCTGTTTACCTAAAGAATCGCCGTCCGTTGTCTTTATTACATCCAGTGGAGATGCACTGACTTCAACCCTTTTTCCTTCATCTTCCAATCTTGCAGCTGTCAATTCTTCGCATTTCACTCCTTTATCTTGCGGCGTTTCATCTACTTTGGCTTCATATTCCAGTTTTTTTTCATCTCTGGCGACTTGTATTTCTTCCTTAGTATCCGCCATAGTTTTTACTTCAGCCGCTGAAATTTGAAGAGGGTTTGCTTCTATGATCGTGGTAGCTGCTGAGGATGATGCCGACGAGCCGTCTTCTATTTCAGGAAGAACATTTTCTTTGTTCTCCGTATTAAATAAGCTTAGTGACCGATTAGATAATTTGTTTTTGTGCATATCTTGAAAAGCCAAACACAAATCCATACAGCGATTGGCATCCGAGCCACGCGTCACATCAACTGTTTTCAACAATTGCTCCTTTGACGGTGTAGAAGATAGCGCGAACCACGACTTTTTCATCCGTATATTCTCCGCTAAGGGTCTTAAAGGCGTTACTGGCGCAATGTCGACATCCTTGACAGTTTTTACTGGTAAGAAGGACGACTGATTTAAAGGTTCCAATGTTTTGTTTAAAAATTGATCTGATCCCATCGATTCGCCGTATAATTGAGGATCTTCTAACGTTGTTTCCAACGTTTGAAAAGCGAACGACGACAGGGCGCTTTCTTCATTGCAAGACAAATACATTGAAGTATTTGTACAGTTCTCGGCGTCGTCATTTTTCATTTGTGGCGAAGAATCCATTTTTGCTTTTTTCTCCTTTTTTTAAGTTTAATGTGAAATTTTTGAAAATTATGAATATTTTAAAAAAATTCTACGATACTTCGATCAAATATTTCCTTTATAAACAAAAGCAAGCTTAATAGCTTTAAAAAATGCAAGTGTTTTTTCGACACAATTCACTAGATATTCAGTTTTTTTCGCCACCAAGCTAATTTTTAAATTTCTTCCAAACGCTTCTTCAGTATTGCCAAATTTTGAAAACAGTTTCGCTAAAGTGGTTTTTGGAGAGTTGAAGAAATTTGCAAATTTCCAATAATCCATAGTAAAGTATATATATTTTAATGAAAAGTTTACTTGTTCTCTTAACTAGAAAATATTGTGTATATAATAATTCAAATTAAGTGCATCTTTGTCAATATATGCTACAAATCTCTACAGTTCTCAATCACTTTCCATCGCAAAAAATAAAAATTACGGTCATTCGCTTTCCATTTAAGAAAAAACTTATCAACTCTGTTTTTAGAACACGAATTGTGCGAATCATCTGTTAATAAAATCGTAAGTCACGATCTATGAACCGGTAATTTTAGTGGTAGCAATTTATCGAAAGGCATTGGCTAAATATTGTTAATTCAACTAATTAATCATAATCAAAATCCAGGCAAAAAAGTAAGTGCGAGAACAAGATTAGCGGTGTGCCATTCTTTCCTAACTTTGGTTTTCTTATATTCGTGGTAAAGTAAAGAGCTCTGTTAACATAACCTATATAGATAATATGCAAAGCATCTTTTTTTTTATTGTTTGGGAGTCCGTACATGTTTGTGTAGATATGCATATGTTTTGAGTTATTGTTGCACGTCGTTTTAAAGTATATGTTATCTTTTTGTGTTAAAAGACTTGCACAGTCATCTTGGATTGCTTACATATCCACATGCCGACAGTTCTTCTTTTATAAAAATATATTCCAGACTGGCTTTTCTGAATTTAATTTTGGTTTTTTTTTTTTTGCATATTTCAGCAAGTAAATATAAAGATTTTATAAATTCTAGGATACAAGTTCTTTTAGTTTGGTTGTAAGTAAATTTAAATTCCCCTTCTAAAGAACAAATTAAAATACATTTTCTTCCAGAGCCAAGAGTAAAAAAAAAAAAGAAAGAAAAAAATGTTAACATTATGTAGAAGCATTTATCATAAATTGTTAGGAAGAGGTTTTCGTCCTCATTTTAGTAGCATTATTGAGGATAAAAGTTGTACTTTGTGTTCGAACGCAACCGATATTAGTTTCTCTAGACATTATTCCAAATTAAGGTATTTGAACTATTTTTTCAATTATTAAAAGCATTAACTTAGTTTTTGTCTTGTTTACTTTCAGTATGTCTTCCAATCACGCATCACATTTTGTATTGCCAAATACTCAACCAATTGCAGATTTGGAATGTAAAACTGCTTTTGAAAATCTGACAGAGAAAGAGAAACTCTACGCTCATTACTTTAGTAAAGCTTCATGGGATGGCGGACTGATAGCTTTGATTCAATCCAGTCCCGAGGGGCCTTTGATTTTTTCTTTACTACATCGTATATTTGTGGCTGAACCTTTAGAAGAGCTGAAAAGCAAAGCCCTAGTCAATAGCATAACTGAAGAGGATTTTACGGTGATTATGTTAATTTGTCAGGTATTTATTAAAATTGACCAGCCTTTTTTCTTGCAGGCCTTTTTAGTTTATGCGTGCGGTGTATTTGCGAATACTGGCAATTATAAAGGTATGGGTGATAGCAAAATCATACCCAATTTGAGTGAGAGTACATTCAGGAAAATAGTGCGTGTATCGGCTGCTTATACTAATGATAAGCACGTACCTTTGATTTTGGACAAAATTAATTCTTTGATTTATGATTTAAAGCCTCGAAACGAAATTTTGGGTTTTGCTCCTAATGGCATTACCACATATTGGTCTGATAATTGCACAAAAGAAGATAGCAATACGGTGAACGACTGGCTTACCTCGAAACGTATTGAACCTTACATGTGTCGAACCTTCAAAGTGGAAGAAGATGGTAAAACGATATATGATATCAAGTTGGGTTCGGTAGCTGTGGATGATAAAGATGGAATTACTTTGCCCTTACAATCATATAAGGGTAATAATTTCCGCGTTACTCGCGGCGATTACAGCAAGTTATTGCAGAGAGTCAATAATAATTTGCAGCAGGCGTTGAAATATGCTGCTAATGAAAATGAAGTTAAAATGATTGAACATTACGTAAAAGCATTTCAAGAAGGCTCCCTAGTCGATCACAAGGACGGTTCCAGATATTGGATTAAAGACAAAGGACCTGTCGTAGAAACTTATATTGGTTTTATTGAAACGTATCGCGATCCCGCTGGAGGTCGAGCAGAATTTGAAGGCTTCGTAGCTATGGTTAATAAGGAAAGTTCAGCGAAATTTGGAGAATTGGTGACACGAGCTGAAAAGCTTTTAGAATACTTACCATGGACGAAGGAATATGAAAAGGATTCCTACCTAAAACCTGACTTCACTTCACTGGATGTTTTAACATTTGCAGGTAGCGGGGTGCCAGCTGGTATAAACATTCCAAACTGTACGTATTTGCACCGTTTAACGGTTTTCAGATTGTTAGATATTTCAAAATTTGCTATTTCTTAGATGATGAAATTCGTCAAGATGAAGGCTTCAAAAATGTTTCTTTGGGCAATGTCTTGGCTAATATTAACCGCAAAGATCCTATAGCATTTTTGTCGGAAGAAGATCAGGCACTAATGAAAGAATATAAAGTTAAAGCGTTTGAAGTTCAAGTTGGACTTCATGAGCTTTTAGGGCATGGCAGTGGTAAACTTTTCCGAATTAATGAAAACGGAAAATTTAACTTTGATAAGGAAAATACAAAAAATCTTATTACCGGAGAACCTATTACCACGTGGTATTTGCCTGGAGAAACTTATGATACTAAATTCGGAGCCATTGGCTCATCATATGAAGAATGTCGAGCTGAAGCCGTGGGACTTTACTTATCGTTACAACGTGATATTCTAGAAATCTTTGGTTTCACAGATCCTATTGAACAAGAGAAAATTATTTACATCAATTGGTTATCTTTGATATGGAATGGCGTTGGTGTGGCTTTGGAGATGTATAATCCTCAATCGAAGCAGTGGATGCAAGCACATTCAAGAGCACGGTTTGTTATTATGAAAGTTCTACTTGAGGCTGGTGAAGGTTTTGTCAATGTCCAAGAAACCGAAGAAGGCAAGAATCTACATCTTACCGTAGATCGCAATAAAATCGAAACCATAGGAAAAAAAGCCATTGAAGTGTTTCTTAGAAAGTTGCAAGTTTACAAGTCAACCGCCGATATAGTCAGTGCCTCCAAAATGTATGAACATTATTCAGAAGTCAATGAAACCGGATCTCACCCTTGGGCTAAATGGCGCGATATATGCCTGATTCATAAAAAACCACGCGTGATTTTGGTCCAAGCGAACACAGGCATAAAAGATAGTAAGGTTGATTTGCGTACCTACGAAGCAACACATGAGGGTTTTATTAAATCATGGACAGAACGTTACCCAACTACCGAAATTGATGATATCATAGAGGAAATTGTTGACCACGATAAAAAGTATTTTCCGAGTGCCTTTGGTAATTAAAAACAACACTTAAAGCATTTTAAAATTTTAACTTTAAGACTTACTTATATGTTTGTTTTAATGTATTGATTACAAGTGAAAAAGCAAAAAAATATAAATTTTCTTATATCTTAAACTTTTATGAAATTTTGGAGGTTAAACTTTACGCACTTGACATCCGATATAACTGAAAGGATTACTCTCTTCTTTGGGATCAGTAGGTGTAATAATGAAACGAGCGAAAGTACCACCGTTGACATCGGCCAAACGACCGGGATTAATGACTAAACATCCGTTGACAAGCTGTTCAAAAGAATTCCTGTTAAACTGTTTTGTTGTAGGTAAAAGACAATATTGACATTACCCTTAAGAAGCATTTCTGATCGCTTGGTAAAATGATGATATTTGGTATCTGGTCTATATTGGCGAATTTACTAGCCAAGTCACTATCGAAGTTTATTGTGTCCTCGATCGGAGGGTTTAAGGGATAAAAGGACTTTTGGTGAAACAGATAGTTAACGGCACGCTTCACCTTATCGCCAGCGTTACTGAAAGAAAAGAATTTTCAAAGCAACGTTTAGTCTGGCAACACCTTTAAAATATACTTAAAGTACTTACACAGCAAGTTCTTGGGTTAGGATATGGTCCAGTATGTCCGTTGAAGTCAAGCCAATAGTAAGGCCATTTAAATCGACTAACGATGGATCCGGTAACATATGAACGTTAGAATATGCCCTACTTAAAGTCATAGGCATGGTAGGGTAAACTGGATCTGCGTGAGCATCGCGATACGACGCTACTACCAATATAGTAGTGTCTGTGCCTACGGTATCGATTATACCATCCATTATTTTTTCGAAAAACATTTCAAAGGTTTCAGTTCTAGTAACATTTTCTTTAATCAGCTTGTGATTGGAATCCACGAATGGTCCTGTCAGTATTAGGACATTAGGTTTGTTCTCTTTCAAATAAGTGACAAGATCTTGTAAAGGATCGTAAACTAAATCATCGTCGTTGGTATACGGCCCAGCCGCCACAACAAAACTTAACTGTTCAGCTAGCCGCGGCGGACTTGGCATCATTAAATCTTGTTCAGTAAACAGCTCTTCTACCACAAAAACATCTCCTCGCGGATTTATACCAGACGCTAAGACAACTTGTCCGGGAAACACAGCTACAGATTTCATTTTGGAAAAATTCAATCTTACTGTGCGACACATCATTATATCCGAACCGACTAACAATGTAGAAGCAGAATCTAAAGCTCCATCATAATCACTGTATATAGTACCGATAGTTTTCACGGTTTCCTTTTTATTGAAAAAAAAAAAAAGAAAGAAAGAAAGAAACATTCATATACGTATGTAGATGCTGTAACTTATCGGAACATTTTGCAAGTTAACCTGTGTGTGCACATCTACGTGGCTCAGTACATAATCCTCAGTTTTTTCGCCAAACACTTTCATGCACAAGCTTTTACTTATATTGAATATACGATCGGCTGCTACGTCAGCTTTTTGGGAAAGTCTGTCATGCATATATTTCGCTTTAATGTCCAATGGTTTGCCATTATGCTGCAACAGTTGCTTTACAGTTATCTTTGGTTGAGTGCTAAGCGACCATTGAGCATTGTTAATTATCGTTGGATTTCCAAGGGTGTAAACGATTTTTCCAGACCCTGCGGTAGTTTTGCGTGTGCGTGGCGTTCCTCTTTAAAAAAATGAAAAAGAAAAATCCGTTTTCAATGCGATAAATAAACTATAAATAAATGTGAGCATACGTGTGCATGCCTAAGAGCAACTACATAGTATAATATTAGAAAACATGTGGGTGTTGTAAAATGTGAATGAATGGACGAATGACAGGATGAATGGAGTTGTATTCATTTTCGAGTTTTTCGTAAGTATGTCTATCCAATATATGAGAGAGGTAGTCGTGTAACGAACCCTGTTTTTGCTGCGTTTCACTTAAACCAATTGTAACTTTCTTTAGCACGTTATCGTAATATTCTGTACGTCTTCAATTAGCTACAGATATTGAAGAAAGGCAGCATTTCAATAGCTACAGTCAAAAGGTCGGGTCGAATCAGGTAAGTTCACTTAACATAATATTAGGCGCGTTAATAAGTTGTTTGTGTTTAGTGTTAGTTGCTTTATTAAACGCAGCCGGCACTTTCATGTCTCTCGAAATTTCGACATTAGTGCCTGTAGAATAGGTTCCAATGCTTTATTAATTATAGTTCAGTGTACATCAAAGTATGCAGGGATAGATCTCAATTAGCAACATTTAAGGGAATCCAATCTAATGAGATGATTGAGTTGGTTTGGGGCGGAAAAACAATGAACTAAGAAGCAAAGAGCACACAACAGTCAATCTAGTAGTCCTAAGGACGAGCAGAGGAGATATGTCTCTCGGTACGCAGCAAAAGCAACCCAGGAATTGATCATCAACTTGGATGGGGAACATCTCCCAATTGTGGTGTATTTTTCATACCTGTCTTCCTCTGATTACCATTGGTTGAGATCACAACGCAATCATATTTAGCGGATTAGCGGTTCACAAAAATGCAAGATTTTCAAAAATTGGTTGACGAATGTTTTTTCACAAAATTTCTATCGGAGGGCAGCACCATGTTACCCGACAAAAGGCAAAAGACTGTAGCTAGTGCTGTCGAATAAGTTTTGTAGCAAATACATTTTCAATAAATTTTTAATTTTATCAAAAAATTAGGAGAATTTATTGCCACGCCTCCTGATTTACAATTTTTATCAACTTAAAAAAATGTTTTTCTTGTTTCTAGGCTAATGATTTTAATATAATAACACGCCCTCTTGAATTAAATTCTTGGCAACAAAATGAAATGGGTCTCGCTATCCTTATCTCCAGCAACTCATCCAGTTGGTTAATTAGGTTAACCATTTAAACCAATATCGTGATTATCAGAAAAATATTCATACATAACTTGATCCATCGGTGTATCTTGAGACAATGTAGAAATGACTATCAATGTATTTTTCCTAGCACGATGGGAACAGAAAACACAATCATACAATCATACGTTTTAAAATATTACCTTCGCAGTTTAATTTAAGAGCTTTTACCGACTCTTTTTACATATTAGGGGCTGTCACGAGCATTCCGAGACAGAGAACATCTAGTTTTCTAATAGCCTTTGCAAAGGATAAAATGAATTCAGATCAATGTCTTGATTAGCAACAATAAGTACTAGTTTTTGCCTACTGCGGGAGTGATTATTACTTAGAAGATGTAGGTCATCAAAAAGTCACATCGAGAAAGTGATAGGTTACCCCTAAGTTTTCATTGTAATTGTATAGGGAGTCCGATAATATATACATATATCTAGTTTCACATCCTTCTTTGCTACGAATAGTCAATTATAGTTCTTTGACTATAGTGGGCGTGCAGGCGGGTCACGTCCAGTGTCATACTCTAGGAAAATATCAAAAGAGCGTATATATGTCGAGTCTTGGCTTTCTTTTTCGATTTTCGTAAGCGTGAAACAATAGTAGGCAATAAGTTACTATTAAGATCGGCTTAGAATATGGTACTGATTAAAAGATGTATATACTTCATGGGATCTCGCTTGGCAAGTTTATGACGCGGGTTACAAAAACAACAGAAAATCGCTGAAATTTTTCGATTAAATTTAACTAACGAAATTCGGCAAATTCAGAACTTGATGTAGGACGAAATACTTGTGAATGACAGAAGCATGGTGATGCATAAAACGCTATTTGCGAGTGAACTGCCATGTAAAAATATGCAAGCTATCTGACACAAAAACTATTATAACTAGAAAATTTTATATTTTGAAGAAAAATTCAGCAAAACGAAAAATTATAAATGAAGAACAATAATAATATGATTGGAAATGATTTAAAAGAAGTTGCCTCTCTCTCTCTCTCTCTGAAAGCCCTATGTTGGAAGCAGTGGTTTTTCTTAATCAGTAATAAATAGATTTTTATTGCGAATGAAAAATATTCCGTGAACAGAAGGGAAAACACTATAGTGGTGTATTACCCATTATTAAATACCCTACACCACTTTGTTTAATATAGTTACTCATAAAACGAAAAAGTGGTCCGATTTGAATCGTTTTCAATAGCATTCGTGTTTGGGTTAAAACATGTCGGTGTGTACCAAATTTCATATAAAATTTTTGAAAATTAATACCTCTACGTTGAACACAAGAAAACAAAGTAGATAGACAAGGGGACGGACAAATTTACTTACGGAAACTTACGGAAAGTGGGTCTGAATCGATCGATATAATAAAAGATGGATCTATGTCACGGCCTGCTGAGTGTTGCACACATTCGGGTAAACTTAATATACCCTTGTACCGCAAGTATCGTAGAGCGTAATAAGGCGAAACGAAAAAAATTAAAAACATTCTATTACAAGTTGAGTTATCATGGGCGTTCAAAACACGCAAAATACATTCTTCTCTTCTTCTTAACTTTATGTAATTCGTAATAAGGAGGCAAGGCCTGATACAAAACACAAGCTTGAATTTGTGATTCAACACCAACAACATATCTGAGTAGTAGTTAATCCTTTAATACAAGTGACAATCGACGCTTAACACAAGTGTGCTCTCGACTCTTATTTACACGATAGTGTCATTAGAGCAGAGAGAAATGCAAAAAGTATAATATGTATATGAAACGCAAGGCAAGCGTGTGATCATAACGTAAATATATGCGGGGATATTTTTCATCGCAACACTAAGATTTCGTGCATGTGAATATGCAACTCCTGCGGCATATTGCAAAACACACAGTCAATATCTGTCAATACGTAAAACTTTGAATTTTTTATGGATCGTTAGACGTTTCTTTGACTTTATTTGCAAAGCATGTATAAAAATTTGTACGTGTTTCTAATAAATTTACGCTCTACACATGCAATTAACATATTATCTGTTACAAATCGATTTTTAACTTGTTTACAGTTATGAATAATGAAATCTCAAAGTCTTTTTCAATATGATGCGAAAATTTTATACTACTTTACGTTATGGGCAAAAGTAAATTTTATTTAATACAAATCAAGTACAAACACAATAGAAGGCCACGGCCCATGGCCATTGATTAACTTATCCCGCTTACGCTTAATAAATTCATTCAAATACCGACGTTTCAAAAGAAGACGGCATATGGGAAGTCGTCGAACAAGCGGTCCGACCCGAAACATTTTCAATAGCATTCGGCCGTTCACTAAAATACATCGTTTTATCAAACATCACCAAGAATACCCTAAAGATTGCGAGGTGTAGATTGAACACAAGAAGCAAGCAAGACGGACACACGGGGTATAATAAACGGTGGATCTATCTTAATCCCTTCTAGACTTTATATACATCCGACAAAGGGGGTATAATAAAAGGTAGATCTATCTCAATCCCTTCTAGACTTTATATGCATTCGCACAAACTCAATATACTTTTGTACCACAAGTGAGGTAGGGTGTTACAAAAAAAAAAAAATAATAAATAAATAAAAATAAGCGGACACCATCAACGGTAACATTATTGGCATTACAATGAACGTGTACCGTACCTTAATTGCTTTTTATATAAATTTGATTATAATCTAAGGTTTATAAGCAAAGAGCATACAACAAGCAGCAAAATGAAAAATTTATTTATTTCAATTACATTTAAGAGAGATCACCTAAAGTTGTTCATGTACATTGACTGTACACTGTGCACTGTAGACATCATCACAAATAAGGTATAAAAAAAAAAAACAACCACACATACAACAAATGTAATCTTTCCCGAAAAAACCTTTTATAGATTCCTAATTAAAAACGTACAAGTAAATGAATAACTAACGGTAATCAAAGTTTCTACCAACTTTGGTGCATTAAAAGTAAATATAAAAAAGGAGTTCAGCTCAGCTTGTGGCATAGCGATCAAGTTGTGAACACGTTCCTGTAACACTTTAGAGCATAGCACATATACAAGGCATGAATTTACAACAAATAAACATTACTTATGTTTTTCATCTTTTTTTTTGCATTTTTTTTGCATTTTTTTTTTTTTTTTTTTTTGGAAATCTTTTCAGAAACATTGTGCATAGCTAAATCTAAATTCACCTTAGGTTGCATTTATAAGAGGACAGCGTCTCTATAATAATGTACATGGAATGAATGCTATATGTTTGTACGACAATGTGCATATGCTTGCATATACATAATGTAAAACAATGTTGTAGAGTTTGCCGTGTTGGAGTTACGAGAATAAAGATCAAAACCCCCCAGAGTGTTTGGCCAAAATACAACATATATATATATATATATATATATGTATTGAAAATAGCGGTACAATAAAGCATAACCTCCCTTGGCATGAATGTTGGCCAATACAGAAAAAGAAATTAGACGAAAAAAAAAAAACGAAAATAAAATGTAAATAAAATAAAATTTTTTTATTTTTATTTTGCTTAATAACGGCATATATAGAAAATCTTTCAAGATGCCCGAAAAACTGCTGAGTAAGACGCGAAGCCAGCAAAACAAAAACATTTCCATTAATCAAATTATTGCTTTTCTTAATGTACGAATAAGAAAAACTATCTAACAACAAAGCAACATTTGGCCTAAATCGAAATTGTGTTACTTTCTACTAAGATTTTGAAGAAGAAGTTTCCATTAACATCACAGACAAGTGACATATGTTTATTTTTTGTTATTGCTTTCGTTAATACACCGAAATATGCATCAGAGGCTCCTCGAAGTAGACAAATTTTGCTGAAGCTAGGAATCCGAAGGCGATAATCGTCCGAGCGATGTCAGGTTCAAAGAAGTCACACAGCGAATTGAGACTATTTTGAACTTAATTTCAATGATACAACTTGAATAAGGCAAAAAATTATATTCGGCTATGACCGAATCTCATATAGCCGCCGCTATCTTTATTTTACAAAAAGAACATGAATTTTCAGTAGGGGCTGAGTATGGCAGATTTCTTCTACTTTGGTATAGCTACTGTAGGATCTCCTACAGAGTTTGCATGAAAATTTTTATCGTTGCATCTGTTAGGGTCTACAAAGACAGAGTTTGGAAAACGAAACAGTTGGAACTGGCGCCCTCTAAGGGGTACGACAATTTTTATCTTTATTAAGGGCCCTGTTGCGCTTGAACCATCAAATTGATTTAAAGTTCATGGCCATTAAATCTATTCTGGGGGATGTTCAAGACGTATAACCACGGCCACTACAATAAACTTGGAAGTCGTGTAACCAGCAGTCAGGACTCGACACTGCTCCTGTCTAAGTTATTCTATGCATGCGAAGTTAACTGTCCTTTCTGGATCGGCATTCCTCAAGCATTCTAATGCAAGAGGTTCTCCTGAACATATTTCACTTAGTTGTGAGAGGCGCCCCCATGATGTTTTGATTTATATTGAAAGCAGTTACAGCAAGAAGAAGTCTTGAAGAAGTCTTGAAGAAGTCTTGAAGAAGTCTTGAAGAAGTCTTTCAATTATCAGAGAGTCTGAAAAGTGAATTAAATATTACGGCAGATATTAAACCAGGCATTAGGTTTCATAATCCGATTCTACATACACGCTTCTGTATGTGCTGCTCTGTCATCTAATGACTCAATCTACTTTCGGACCTTCACATAGTTCCGTTAACGAAGTAGGTAAATAAATAATTAAATTCAAATTTATTTGCACATCTTTAGTTGGCCTAGTGACGGTTGCAAAAACGAAATAATTAGATGAAAGCCATGATATGTTTTGTAACTGGATATGAGAATAAATATCTAATAAATTTTATGTCGCTTGTAAAGCCGTATAAAGCTTATTCAATAATTTTTTGCTAAATTAATTGCTAAAAAGGCTTTGGTTAAGTTAACATCTTCTGTTGTGTATCGTTCGACTTCCAAAGTTATTGCAATCATAACACACATTAAAGTAAATAAACGCTATTAAGAAGAGAACTCGTAGCATTAGAACAAACATCTTTTCAAGAAGTCCTCCTCCTCCTCTGTCTTCGCTCTACTAATATGCAATAAAAAAAAAGAAAAAAAAAATTTATACTTGTAGTGCGCGTCATGTTGTTGTTTACTACAACTCATAAAGCTACGCTGGCTGTCGCCTAAGGGCATTGTATGAGTTTTCGTCGTGATTATCATTATCCAAGAATATTATAGATTTTGCAATTATTAAACACTTAAAAAATCTTTACAGGCGTTGCAGGCATCGCATATGTTCATTCAGTTGTTGTGTTGCTAATAAACTCTATTAGTGTTTCTGCGGAAGTACATAATGTTGTAAAGTTGTCTTACAATAATCATTTTTATTAGCATTCATTCTAACCATTGATTCTAAGAATCTCTCTAACATTCACTGTCTAATGGTTAATGGGTTCATACAACAATCATTTGGCTTAGAGGAAGCATGTACATGTTCGCACATATATACATACACAACATGTGTCCAATTGTTATCGTTATGTTTATAAATTTAAAAGTTTATTTAATGCGAACGATGAACTGATAGCATAAGTTGGTCTAATCATTGGACAGATGAACAGAAATTTCTATTAGAGATAATCCTTAAATTGCTGTTTACATTTTAGAGCCTACGCGTACCAAGCGTCTGTCCCGTTTCTAATGCGAAACCCAATGGCGGCAAAAATTAGTGATATGCGAATTCGCATGAGGGAGCGTTTATTTCAGGACGAGACGCGAAAACAATATTCTCTATGCTATTGCACTAATGGCAGTTATGGCAGAATGCATGAAAGAGCTAAACCCGGAGGGCTAATGAAAGGCATTTGAAAAGAAGATATGCATCACATTTTACATGAATGTATGTAAATATTTCCAAATGTTAATCACAGACAAATGTGTGAGAACATAATGCGTTTTTTGCATTAATTTCTTATGACAGACAAAAGGTGATCGTATTTGGTACAAAGCAACTAAAAGCTTCTATACCAAAAAACGGCAAGGTCTCGGCTTATTTGCGGGTTATATGTTGTTGACAATATTTTCCTAATGGTGACTTTACGAAGAGTGAAATAATAAGATGTAGTTACTGGGTGCTTCGGGACTAAGAAAATGGTTAGAATGCAAAAAGAAAAATTCTTTATCAGCAGAACAATTGATCTTCTGCTCAAACGTATGGCCCCCTATTCCTTAGTAAACTGGGATGTTTTCAAAAAAAAAATATTGCGGAAATGTGAAATTATTTTTGAAACGATCATAAAGCTGCTTTTCACAATTAGCCCAAGCAATGTTTACTTGGAAACGTTAGTTACCCACGCAGAAGCCAAATAAGGCGCTTTCCTTGGTGTAAAGTTAAAGTTAAGTAAAAGATGCCCAGACTTAAATGAAGCAATTTTTTCATATCTACTACCTACGAGACGATAATCGTTGCTTTTGTTTGGCGGATACATAGAACATAAATGAATGTGAATCGAAGAAGAAAAAGCTCCAGCTTTCATCTTGAAGCGAGATTTATATCATCTTTTCTCGATTTCATCAGTCGATCGGTTGAGGTGAGTGGTAAGTTAGCTCAGAACTCAGAAGAAAAATCCTCAAGCTTTCATCTTGAAGCGAGATTTATATCATTTTTTCTAGATTACAACAGTCGATCGGTCGAGGTGAGTGGTAAGTTGGCTCAGAACTCAGAAGAAAAATCCTCCAGATTTCATCTTGAAGCGAGATTTATATCATTTTTTCTAGATTACAACAGTAGATCGGTTGAGTGACAAGTTAGCTCAGAACTCAGAAGAAAAATCCTCAAGCTTTCATCTTGAAGCGAGATTTATATCATTTTTTCTAGATTTCATCAGTCGATCGGTTGAGGTGAGTGGTAAGTTAGCTCAGAACTCAGAAGAAAAAGCTCCAGCTTTCATCTTGAAGCGAGATTTATATCATTTTTTCTAGATTTCATCAGTCGATCGGTTGAGGCGAGTGGTAAGTTGGCTCAGAACTCAGAAGAAAAATCCTCCAGCTTTCATCTTGAAGCGAGATTTATATCATCTTTTCTCGATTTCATTAGTCGATCGGTTGAGGTGAGTGGTAAGTTAGCTCAGAACACAGAAGAAAGATCCTCCAGCTTTCATCTTGAAGCGAGATTTTTTTCAGATTTTTTTTTAGATTTCATCAGTCGATCGGTTGAGGTGAGTGGTAAGTTGGCTCAGAACTCTAAGAAATCACCTCTAACGACCATTTGTTGCCCTAACATGTTCTGTCAATTTAAAGATTTGTGGTCTGCATTGCAAAAAGATGGCCAATTAGATGCATCCACGTATAGAATTATTCTTGTAATGGTCGGTAGCATTGATTTTTACTCATACATAAACTGCATAAGCTGTTGCTACGTAGGAGGATAAATAGATTTCTTTCTCACAATTTGTTGCAATTATTTTGCCATATTTGTAATTTTCATTTTTTAGTATTTGTTTTGTTTTCTTTTATTTTTTTTTTGTTTTCTATAGAAACGCATACATGCATATATTTGCCAACCGATATCTTTTTAACATCCAGTTAGTATTTATGACCAATTGTATATTTATGATTTAAGCCACTGCTAACAAAGTGTTGGCTAAACGTAACCGAGATGTTGACGGACAAACGAACGGTGATGATGCATAAATGTAATGTAAGTCCACCACGGTACAAAAAGCACAAGAATGAATACAAACGTTATACGCTTAGAGAGAAACTTAAAGAAGGAAATCATAGAATTTTTATTTATATTCCTGCGCGTATAGATGTGTAAATGTGTAAAATGTGTTCATTTATTGAAGCGTTCCAAGTTATGTACTTACATCGGTGAATAGCTGGCAGGACTGAAGAGGGCATCATTGTGGCGAGCAGGTGTTCTGGTCAAAACATTTTTAGTCTGTAACGAGCGGAAGAAAAACAATAACATAAAATATTATATATATATATATATATATATGTATGTGTGTGTATGCTATGCAATGTTGATGTTTTTCTTATTGTTGCTATTATTGTTATAGTAGTAGTTGTCGGCTACATTAACAGGTTGCAAATGGACGAAATGGATAATATAGTGAATAAAAAATAGGTTTTCATGATCATTTTAGCATAAAATATTGAAAAATTGTACGGTAATGGTATTTTGAAAGATGGAAAAATGAACGGAAATCTATTTTATGGGTAAGAAGAGAAGAAAAAAGCAGCTGTTTTGCGTTGTGGTTACAATTGTAAAACTAGTTTGTTTATATGTGCGTATGTATATATGCAATTCGTGGTTCGTTAATACAAAATTTTAATGATTTATTTCATACGATCAAGATTTTTCGTTGTGCATTCGCACAAACAAACATAAATACAAATCGTTTTACAAATGAAATGTTTAGACACGGAATAGAGAGCAAGCAAGCAGGTGATGTTTATGCGATTTTAAATCAGTTTTCGCATGATTTTTTTTATTTATTTATTTATTTTTTTTTTTAACATTATTGGTATCACTCAAAAAATATGCATAATCGTTTGCTTACTCGTTTAAAATATATGTAGAATCAAAATGAATTGCAATTGTTGTTAGTTTAATAAAGCAAAGAATTGCTTTGTTTTTCTTTCAACATTTTTTTTTTTGCAAATCTATCTGATTTAACCGATTAACTGATTGCATGACGTCAATAAATAGGTTTCAATACAAAAATGGCTTAGTTAAGAAAAAGATTTCAAATCGAGCAATTTTTCGGAATTATGCGAATGGTTTCAAATGACACGAAGAAAAGTTTTTAATTGACTTTTACCGACCGCCACGATGTTGATAAGATAAGGTAAGAGAGGCTATTGATGGAATATAAACACATGTTTATCGCAAACTAGATAACTGTCTACCAAATCCTAACAGTTAGTGACCCAGAACGTGTTTATCCTTGAAATCCTTGAATGTCTCCTCGTCCTATCTACTGTAGGTAGCAGTTTGTCACATGTGAGCGTATAAGTTGATCGATCATGCCCCTTTTTACACTGGGATTTTATTTCATTCTATCGATTTCTTTTCCATCGCTTAATCTGTTTTGCAGCCTGTAAGCTGCAGATTTCTGTCCGTTATGGTTGCATTTGTAGGCGGATTGTTTGCAATATTGTGTGTCGCAGATGATTCTCTTATTTTTAGTTTCAAATAAATATCTTTTGTAATTTACGACCTTTGCCGAGTATATTCGTTGATGTGGACGCTACTGTGTATATCGTAGCAAGAGATTAACCAGGAAAAACGAAGAAACTTAAAATTTAAAAACAACTCGACTTCAAATTATAGTGCGCCCTATGAGGTTTGAACTTGA
The DNA here is from genome assembly GCA_000688715.1 of Glossina pallidipes. Taxonomy (NCBI): domain Eukaryota; kingdom Metazoa; phylum Arthropoda; class Insecta; order Diptera; family Glossinidae; genus Glossina; species Glossina pallidipes. Next base: position 1,415,634 of record KK499818.1, on the reverse strand, counting down.
ATTTTTTTGATTGCATTGCGTACAATATTTCTTGCTTACATATAGTTTGTTTGTATGTATAAGTGAATTTAGACTATATATATATAAAAACAATAACAATTAAATTATCCCCATGGTTCCTATAAGTGGATAGCATTCGCGTCATTTCGCGATATGATTGGTCTTAAAAATGCTTGATACTATTAAATGGGGTAGGAAGGGACACTCGCGCCGAATATCAATTATACTTTATTTTATACTTGGACTAGTTTCATAAACTTGGGGATTTTTCTAGACAACTTCGATATACCCGTCGGTTCTATGAAAAGTAAGCCTTTGTTAAGCCAATAGGCTTTATTTTTAATGTTTTATGATGAAAATTGGCCCACAATATTAATTTCAAACCGAAATTAATTGATCACATAGTTCTTCTTTTAGTCGTCGCCCTATATACAAGTTCTCAGAAAAAGTAATCCTCTATATGGGAACAAAGTTTAACTTTAAAAATACTTTATGATAATATGAAGTGAAGAATAACGAAATCTTTGACCAAAATGTTATATTTGGGCCTCGTCAGTTTACTTTTTTGGGCCTTGCCTATATAATAGATTCTATAAAAAGTATGCTTTTTTACATGGAAACTACACCCAGTTCTCTCTTTACACGATTTTTTTTACACGAATTTGATTTAACACGAGTTCAAAAGAAAAAATTTTCTTTTTTACACGAATTATTTTATTTTAACACGATTTTATATATATGAATTTCAGATATAATTCCCTTTTTCCAAAGTAGAAGTTATTTTTTATAAAGTATTTAATGAATTAAAATGTGTAAGCACGAAATAAATTAAGTGAACTCTAACAAGAAGTTTTTAATATTGTTTACACCTAATTCTCTTTTTACACGATTTTTTTACACGTATTTTTTGGGAACGTATCTGTCGTGTAAAAAGAGAATTAGGTGTAATACAAATGTCGTCTTTTATCAACGAAATAAGATATTTTATTAGGTGAAGTAATACAGGGTTCTTAGTAGTCAGCCTTGGCTAACTTTAACGCAACAATGAAAGAAAACTAACAGTTAGAACTAAGAGAATCCATAGGAGAAAAGAAATTCACAATGTGTTTTGTACAGTAATAATCAAGGTCAACCATATAATAAATAAATAGGGCTGCGGTGCTCATGAACAGACATGATAACTAAATTCTGAAGAGAGTATAATGTTTGGATATAGAAATTGGATTTATCGTGTATTGTTATTGGAAAAAAAAATCTAAATTAAATTAATACGATTGGAAGAGTTCTGCAAAGAATAAATCAGAGAAGAATAGGACGATGCCAATTTAGAGATATATACTGCGGATATATCTATTGCTGTCAAGATTTCTCAATTCCTGACAATTTTTCTAAAAACGTGATATTCCTTTACGCACATTTGCACTTCACACGATACTTATTTTATTGAAATCTTATTTTCGATAGAACAAATCTAACTCTCAGACCATGTTCCCAATTAGCACAGTTTCATGTTTATTAACTGATTGAGGTGTGAATAACGTTGTTTATCTTTACGAAGTAAATTTCCGTAACAGAAATTTTTAATGAAGATATTCGGGAAATACAGGCAATAACTAAATACATTTTTATATAAAATTGTCATTGGCTGGAAGTATGTAAACGATTTATGTTTCTTAGTATCTCTTACTGGCGTAATTCTACGCAAAGCAAAATTCTTCCCATAATAGTTTATAAGCGCTTGTAACCTCACAAGCATAAGAAGAAGAATAGAAAAAATTCCACCTGTTAGCAGAAATGTTGTTGTTTTGTCATTTGACACAATAGATAACTAAGCGCTGATAGGAATGGAAAACATTTTCGTTTAATTTTCGAGGGAAAATGCAAAAAAATCAAGAAATCTCTCTCTGTATGAAGAGAAAAAGGAAAGAAACATATAGACGATTAAAAGCTAAAGTTGCCACCACGCACACATACGTGTAAAATGCATAAATATATATATATATATATAAATATATATATATAAATATATATATAAATATATAAATATATATATATATATATATATATATATATATATATATATATATATATATATATATATATATATATATATAAAAACATATAGTATGTCCGTGCATTTACAATATCTATGTAAACTTAGGTAAAGCAATCGTGAATTAGACTTTTTACACAAATAAATGCAACGCATTTCCGTTAAGTGGTGTAGCTTTGGAAAATAAAAAGCACATAAGAGGCTTTAACTTTATGCTTAATGACATTGCAAACTAAGCATGTTACAAAAAAGTATGAAAGAAAACATGCAGAAGAGTACTCTGGCATATATATATACATATATATATGAGCACTAGTTAGGCATTTTTATATATGTATGCTCTTATATCAGTAAAAATGAGGAAAAAAGAAAAAAAAAAAAGAAGCAAAAACGAAACACCACACATATGGAAATCATTTATGTTGCATCTTAACAATGACAAAAACACAGCAACAGCAAGACAACAACATGTTGTCGTATGTATGTTGTTCACGTTAAGTGCGGGAGCAAATATCTTTTCAATCTGTTTATTCGTTTATTTAGTTTGTCAAGTTATAATAAAAAAAAAAAAATAAAAAAAAGAAATAAAGAAATAAACACATGAATGTTGTTTGTTTTTCTTTTGCCAGCTTGTCCATCTTGATCAATGTTGAAAATGTGCAACAGCTGCAAGAGATTTTTTTTCCATTTATAAAACTGGACCTGAAGTAAACGAGTGGTTTTCTATACTTAATTAATTTACAAAAGTTAGATAATTATTTAAATGAAAATACACTTCTAGAAGGCATTAAATTTAGGTTAAGATGAACGTTGGATATCTGACAGATATCTTTGTTGGTGAAACGAGAGCAAACGGATGTTAAAGGAGTTAGTAACAATTTCAAAGAAGATTATGTACAATAATTAACATATGTCTTCTTATACCCTACACCACTTGTGGCAGTACAGGCTACATTAAGTTTGTGCGGACACATATATAAAATTCACAAGAGCGCAGTAAACACGACTGTCTGTGTGACGTCCGCTCATGCATTTTTGTGCTCAGCGTAAAGATCGAAAGGTTTTAAAATATTTTGTTGAAATGACGTGCTTTGACCTAAGGGCGAACACTATTGGAAAAGTTTCGGATAGGTCCACTTTTTCAGAATTTTTCGAGTAAGCCCGCTGAGTAATACACGACATTCTAAAGGGCTATGAAAAATTTGATTCAGCTGTGACAATTTTTTGAATCTCCTCTTACGTAATCGTTTCCTCCGAAATCTGAATCTTTATATGGTAAAAACATCTAATTTTCGCTATGTCATGACGAAAATTAGTTCATAGTAGTAAACTGACAATAAAATCAATCTTGTCGAATTTGGACAACGTAGGTATATTTTTTGGATACCACCGCATATCAAAGTTCTCAGAGCTTAAACTGTTCTATACCAAAAGGCCCTCATTATTAACGTTTTGTGATCAAAATTTGTTCATGGTAGTAATTTGGCATAAAAATTAGTCGGACCAAATTTGAACTCCATGGTTATGTTTGTTGGACCTTACTCTAGTGGCCCTTCAGCCGCTCATTTCTTGCGAAAAAAATCTAACTTTTAATATTTTGTGATGAAAATGACTCCATAGTAGCAGTTAAGCAAAAAAATTAACGTTAGGCACTTTCGATCACATAGGTTTACTTTTTAGGTCCCAATAAATATATATCACGTCGTTGCTCATCGAAAATATATCAAAAATCTGTCAATTAAACACGAGAACAAAAAAGGCACAGACGGACAGATAAGTTTTAATCGATCGCTATAACAAAAAATGAGTCTATGTCCAGTCCTTCTGGGTATCGTGTACATTCGCACAAACAAACTTACTATACCTTCATGTTTATAACACTAAAAAAACTTCTCGAGCGATTTTTCAAAAGGACAAGCGGCATATCTGCAAAAATTTGTATACCTTTTTCTTAGGTTAAAAATTGAATTTTTCCATTCAAATTCTGCCAAACACAAAAGTATAAATATTTGCTCAAGCTTTCTTCCTTATTTATATTTTTTTTTCTCGTCCTCTTATCCTGATATTAAGTGTGATAATACTGTGTTGTAACCGGCTATAATGTTGTGTACGCCTAACCACAATGTAAGAAAATTGACTCACTTACTTTGCTTTTTCCAGATAACTTAAGCTTCCAGGTTTAACTACTTAAGCGCGATTGTAAAGTTTTATTTTACACAATAATTATTGGCTTCGCTGTTAATCGGTGCCTTATATGCATGAGCTTGAAAAATAGTTCAGTTCTTATGCAATATATGTAAAGGCGGAAAGACTGTTAATTGATGGCAAGAGAAAAAAAAAAGTGCTTAAAATGCACACACATTCTTTTCAATTCTTTCCTATTTTTAGTCGGTCTTTTAATCGTTGAAATTTTAATAAATAACTTTACGCGACTTTCGAAATTTTCATTTCTCGTTTAGTGTTGGGATGTAATATATAATAAAAGACTTCAGTGGTTCGTAAACACTTTCAATTCATTTGAATAGCTGTAAAATGTAAATAAACAAAGAAATAAGGAAAGGGAGGAATGAAGAGAAAAAACACAAGAACATTCTTTTTTTTTGAGTAAGGAACGAATCTTGAATACCTATACTAAGGCAAAGGTAATGACTACAATAACCGTAAGTGCAATGGAATCATTGCTACTACCTATTAAAGAGAAAAAATGTGAAATAAAGAAAAAAAAAAAATTCAAACCTTTCGAAGAATGTTCCTCGGGTAAGTGGTCGGACAAACGGACCAAAATTGAAAATTCTAAGTGAACTTTTTGGTACGTTGTGTAACGTAATATTACACTGACGGCGAGAGAGATTCAATTCCATATGTCTGATATATCGATCATATTTAAGACTAAGTATAATTTCGAAATGATACACATATCGGGCAAAATGATCAATAAAGATATTATATAATTTATATGTACGTAAATCCTTAAGATTGCCTTGCGCCTTGATTCATGATCATGCCATGATTTTTTTTTCTTTTGCTTTCTCTGTTGATATTTGATAGGCAGTATAAAGGAAAGATTGAAATTTCAAAACAGTTGAGGTGACTGTTACATGATCTCTGCTGCTATTCATTCTGAGAATCAACATTTCCTTTATCGCATATAAAATCTCTGCTTGTGAATATATATAGATTTGTAATGAGCCGATTTTTTCAAAGAAAAAGCAATAATTAAAATATGCTTTCAAAATCTAACCGTTCGATATCTAGGATGCCATGTAGAGTGAATACAATTATCTCTTTAAATTGCTTTCTTCTTCTTTAATAGGTAAACATAAGCATTAACATAAGCATTTCTAACTTTCAGTTCGAGGCAAATTTAAATGGTTACAATTTAGAGAACATTTATAATTTGCGTTACAAAGATTAAAATCAACTAAAGCCTTTTTCGTTGTCGTTGCATTATCTCTACATGGTGTTTAGACTATACTTGTTGGCTAACTTGGTTGTTAAATGTTTTCACAAAATGGTTTTTATCTAATACAACTTTTGGCTTAAGAAGTGTTACATTTTATTATCAGGTGGTTCTTATAATAGACTTTTTTCTTTTCTTTTCTTTTCAATCGCTTAATATATTATATAATACTTGGATTATTTTAAAATTTTTAATTATTTATTTATTTTATTATTTATTTGTAGATGTATGTGCAAAATATACTTTGTTTTTCATTAAAATTTTTTTTTTGATTTTTCTTTCTCTTGTTTCGTCTTTCATTACAAAGAAAACATTAAGTAAGAAGTCCTGCCCCCCAAGTCATCTCCTGTTTCGCGGTATTAATTGTATAAATAAGCTACTGCTACGACTATCACTGCAACTGGGATTAGTGGGATGTCCCATCGCATCCTATGTGAATGCAAAGCCATCTGCAGAATCAAATATTTAAAGAATACTTTATAAGACTGCCGCCAGCCCAACAAGGTGACGGGATTTATAAGAATCGTAAGACCCGAGCGAGTACAATAGAACTTTTAGATCGCGGTACTCGCGGATACTCATTACTCCTGCTACTCCTACGCTATTATTATGATTACTGCCATCTTCTTCCTCTACAAGAGATTTTTCTGATTTTAATTTTATATAGATGGAGTTTTGTTTTTTGTTTTTATAATAAACTATAGCTAATGGAAACCGTAAGAACCTTTCCAATCTAAGAAAATAGGATTACATTACAAGCAACGTTCTTTTACTTCTAAAGTTATGTTTTCACGTGAGTATGTGAACGTTTAAATTTTTCGCAATAAAATGCTAGATATACATATATACATATTTATAAGAGAGTATTTAGTTTGGCCACAAACCCACACATTTATGCATTTGGCAGAGAGATGATGATAATAAAATGATGCCATGTAATGGGTTGGTTGGTGTTGCTTTAAAATAAAGTGTAAGCAGCTTACGGAGATATAACAAAAAGAAAAAAAAAATGAAGAAAAAAATATGAAGAAAATCAGAGTTTATCATAGATCAAGTTGAAAAACTCTTATCTGCCATTAATGTCGTTGTTGACTTCTAGGATGTTGAAGTTCTTTTGTGCTTTTTACTTAAAAGGCGTTTAAAAACTTTCTAAGAATTCTTCTTAAGATTACACATAAAAAACAAAAACTTGCAAAATTTATACTCAAGACGAATTTCAACTACACTTTTTGTTTAAATCAACAAGGATTCTACTCTCAAAAAATGACCACATAACTTTGTATATCTTCCCGGCCTAGTTATCAAATAATTTTCAATTTTCGTTTAATTATCCCTCAGCATAATTCCTTTGCACTTTGCGATAGCGGAAGAGGTGACAAAAATTAACTTCACTTACTCTACTTTAACTTTCTGCAATCGAGGAAATTTGTGATCAGCTTTCACTTTGTTATGAAAACATAAGACGGGTTTATATGCCTTTAGATGTCTTCTGGATTATCTACTAAAGAGAATTTTGCATATCTACCCCAAGAAGTTCACTGAACGATGATGCGTTAATATTTCGACGGAATCCATTTAATTGAAAAAAAATTGACGAGTTGTAGGCAGCAACATTTTAGTCCCTGTGAACGAGTGTGCGAGTAAAGCGGGTTCACAATATTCGAAACATGCATTTAATCAAGAATATGCCTGCTCTTTGAGGTCTTCTCAGAGCGTTGCAAACACAAACGCTTACCTATTGTGCATCATTTTTTTAGTGCAACGTATAATTATCAAGAGTTGTTACGTCATAATTTGCATTATAGCATTTAAAGTCTTCACGTTTTCCATCTTTTTCTTTATAATGCAATCTCTTCTTTTTAATAAACGTATTTGTTTGTTACGATAATGCAAAGATTTAAGTCAAAAACCCTGTCTCTTTTAGTATATGACCACGATCGTGAGTGATAATGTTATGTCTAACAGATAAAAAAACCTCCATTTAAAACACGCGTCAAGCATGCTTGATCGTAGCCGTTACATTGGACTAAGACAGTTGTGGTTTAAGAAAAAGCTAGAGTAGGCCCAAATCTCTTAATCAAATCTTGCAACAAAGTTCAAAACACATATACACATGCAACGTTTCTTACTTTTATACGTTGAGTTGTTGCATCCCTTTTGACATTTGAAACATTTAGAAGTTTTCTTTGCATTTATTTTTCTTATCAACTGAACGTGCTTGCGTACATCGCCTATAATAAAAGTCCAATATCCCGTCATAATTGAGCTGTCATGACAACAAGGTTGGTGATTAGCAAAATATCAATTTTCACTTCTTTTGTCTTAACTAAGGTATTACCTACGGAGTTTGCTTTTCTTCTTATATAACATATAACACAATTCACTTCCAAGATAAAGAAATCTATAAAAAAAAACATTTCTTTTTTTTTTTTTGCCAAATCGTAACGCATCTCTGATAATCGCAAGTTAACATTGTATTTAACAATATATCTCTAGTAGGGGTTTGTATTATTAGGTGAGTATTATAAAAATCACACAATAAGATTATAGCAAAATCCCTGGAGCAACGTGTAAAAAAATAGAAAACAATAAAATACGAAAATAAGATTTGTTTTATGATTTGCATAAAGACATTAAATGGCTCTTGACGGTATTATTAGTATAATTATGTGATTATCTCTGAATGTTTGAAAGAGATTAATTTTTTTTCATGTGTGTGAAACAATACACATAACTATTTATTTATATTTATATTGGGTTTGCAAATGTTAAAATGTATAAAGCGTGGAGATTGTCATCGATTTAATTTTCAACTGATTTGATCGCAAAAATTCTTCAAAAACCATACCTCTATAATAGCAAATTTTTCCTATGGAGTGTGCTATTTTTCAATCAATGTAGCAATAAAAGATTTTCGAATTTGACATACAAGAAGCTTACCAGCTGAAAACAACATCTCTGTTACTTTTTTCTTCAAATCGTTCACTATCCGTTGATTTTCTGTGGTATAAAAATGTTAAAAATTATTATTTGCCTAAAAGTAAACGCAAAGTGTATAGTTCCATAAGGAAAGAAGTCTTCTTGCTGGTGAAAGCGTATCAATTTTCATTTTCTATTGTGGAATACGAGTGAATACCAAAGACATTCACAATGTTTGTACTGATCAAGGATATATATGCTCGGAAGTTTCCTTGTAGGTGTCACCAAAGTTTTGACAAAATGAATGTACTTCTGTCCTTCGATAATCTAGTTTGTAACATGTCAGGATTTTACAAATTGAGGAAAGAATTTTTAAGCTCCACCATGTAATGTCTATTTTAAATAGAAACAATTGTTTGGTACTCAGGGGGATTTTATTGTCGGAAAGGTCAAAAATATTTAATTTGTCTATAAAGCAAATTCTATCTTAATACGGGCTACATACATATGTATGGATGTATATAACACAGTACTCAATTGATCGTAGGATGACATATCTACGTAGCTACTATCGACGGATCCATATGACCTTCAGATCCTACATCTGTAAATTCTCCTACGATCTTATTGAGTTACATGTTACATGCTAATATAAATATATATTACATACATACATGTATATTAATATATCTACGTATTGTACAATTTCCCAAATTTTTTTTCTCTCTCTCTCTCTCTCTCTCTATTTTTAACTATGAATCGAGAACAATCGGAAAATTTATTTCTTAACTTTTCACGGTTTCAAAATTTTCATTTTTTAGTTTTTCAATTTTTTTTTTTTTTTAAATAATTATCTTATGTTTATATATTAGCTCATGCTTCGCATGTATGTGTATGCATCAATAAGTAATGCTTTGAACTTTTCAAATTTTTTTTCATTTTATTCGATCTTATCATTATCATTGAATATGAAAAGCTTCACATATTTCTAGGTTATTAACAGTGATTTATGATTGTAGCTTTCTGAAGGTAATTGAAATCTATAAACAAAAAGTACAAATTTAACATTTATTGCGCATACATAGACATATATTACATATGACGAGAGAAGCAAAAAAAAAAAGGAGAACATTGCGCATATTTATGTAGATAACGTTCGCTTTTTTGTTTGTTTTATTAAAAGCCGCCTTAAAAAAACAAGAATTGATATAAAACGAATGCAATTATTGTAAATTGCAAACAAAAAACGAAAATATTATACATAGGCACACATGCGCGCCTGCATGAATGCATGAATGCATGAATGCATGCATGCATGCATACATGTATACATACATCGGAACTCAGTCAATATACAAAGACTAACAAAAGATTTTCTTTAGTTGAGAAGACATAGATTAAAACATGATTAACGACATTTGTCATCGATGATCATGGCATTTGATTTTCAAGTGCAAAAAAATGAATTCTTAAACAAAAAAGAATAAAAAAGAAGAAAATGGAAAAACAACAACAAAAATCAACATTCATCTTCGAACGTATCTTCGATAGACACAATCGACCAAAGGCAGTAAAATGAAAATTTGCCTCTTCTTGTTTGTCATTTTGTAAATATGTTTGTCCGGCCAAAGGGTATTTAATTTTGGAGGAAACTTGGATGAAATTTTTCAATTCGGCTTTTCCTTTGCTACTATTGACAATGCGAATTTAAATGCCCTTCGAGTTCGTTCATGTTGTAGGCAGTACAAGCATAGCTGAGTGGAAGAAACCTAACCGGGCAACTGCAGAAGAGACGAATCAAAAGCCTATGTCTTTGTTGACCTAACATTTCGTTTTGTCGAAAAGTATATATATATATAAGTATGCTTCTGTATATGCTCTGTGTATGAATGGAATGAGAAATTTAATATATTTTCGTTCGTGTATAGGGTAAAAAGCGTACCATCACATCTATATATATATATATATATACGATTGATTGTTTAAAAAAATATTCAATAAATCAGAATTGAGTTTAGATGATGGATTTTGAACGAGAAAAACTAACTTGAATTGCTTTGTCATGTCATGGATGTGAATTGAAACGATTTCAATAGATTGAGATTGAAATTATTGCTATTCATGGATTTTTAATTTAACTTTTAATGTAATTCATGATTTTTTTTTTTTTTTTTTTGATGTATATGCTACTTTACATACACATGAGCATAGAGATGCACATTAAGCTGAAGACATTTACAAGACCCTCATTATGATCCAAATCATTACGATTATGATCAATGAACACACAATCATCATTATTATTATAATGCAGAGGAATACTCATCAACAAAACTATGTATGTACGTACGTCAAGCATCAAGCGTCAACATCAAATCAACGAATAAAAGTCATTGATGTATTATTTCTTATAAACAACAAAAGAAGAATCACTACCACCAATGATGATAGTCATCAAGAGGAAACATTGCAAAATGAGAGAGATGTTAGAAGTGATCGAATAAATTGAAGTAAAAGCCTGTTTGTTCGTTATATGTACGTTAACTTTTCTTTCTCTTACGATTTCCTGGGCATCGAAAGAAAGAAAAATAATAATAAAAAAGAAAAAAAATTCAGCCATTGTTTCTAAATTCTGTGTACATATACAATTGCACACACATACATATATATACGCGCGCATAGATGCACATACATAATGCATTTATATACATATATATAAACAGCATCCGTTGTTAAATGTGGCCTTTATACGATTAGTTGCACATACGCCTTTTGCTGCATACATACATACATGCATACATACATACACACACATATATATATATATATATATATATATATATATACCTAGATAACATATACACGTAGATTTACTTATTCTTACTGATGTTATTGCTGGGATTATTGTTATTGTTGTTGTTGTTGCTGCTATTGCTTAGATGCTTTACTTTAAAGACAATTGAAACTCTCCCCGTTCAGCCTGCCGTACAATGTTTAACTTTAGGTTTATCTTGATTTCGTTTCGCTAAAATCGGGTTTTTCCTTTTTTTTATTTATTTATTTTTTTTTATTTTTCGTCATTGTTGCTGTTATTGTTAGAGTATTTTTTTTTAGTCTTAATGGAGAGATTTTGTTATTGTGGTAGGTCCTGTCGTTTATTACAGTCATGTCAATCTAGTGAAATGTTAGCTTCATTACAAGACATTTCAATATTGTTGTTAGCGTTTGTTGTCGTTGGTTGTTTAAATATCACATCATCAACGTAGCACGAATTTTTGAGTTTTATATAAAGTGTTTTTTCTCTCTTTTTGTTTTTGTTTTATTTTGCGATTTATTTATATTAACATTTTATTATAGTCTTTGCAATATACAACAATTGTAATGTTAAGATCATGAATTTCGTGAATCTCAGGCGTCACTTTAAGTCGGTCAACAGTTTTCTTTCAATTTTTTTCCTTAATAAAAAAACCTAAAAGTTGAAGAGTAATATTTTAATCAAACATTATAACATAAACTATTAAAGTTCGTTCAAGTTTATAACTTCGATAAAATGAGTCTTATAACGCACATCAATCAATAACTCCTAGAATTGACACATCGTCTCGAGCGTAAAACGCATACGCAACGTTTCCAGGAGCTTATCTAACATTCATGTCAATTCAATTACACGCTTGTTTATGCGTTACAGAGTATGGAAAAAATCTGCATTTCGTGTGTAGACATAAAATATATTTTTGAGCACTACTTTGAAAAATGTTATGGCATCTATTCCCCGTCCAAAAGAAAAATTTTTCCACTGATGATGCTGAATGCAGTGAACGCCAACGAAAGGAAGATCGTTATTCCGGCAGACACTAAAAATTTCATGAAAACTATTTTTAATAATCGAAAGCTGAAGCTACAAAAAGCAGCTGACATTGTGGAGACATGTGTGCATAAGAAAGTGTATTCATTACTTAGTTACTGAAAACTTAGGCTTGAGGAAACCGTTTCCCAAGTGGGTACTGTGTTTACCCGTAGTGCGATAAATGCATAACTCTATAAGTCGGTGGGTAGTCTACGATGTCAAAATTGAATAAGGAGAAGTTCGAATTTCTACCTTACGCAGATTACGACGAAGTGGTCCCCTTCCCCCTTGGAGAAGTCATCGAGAGTATCAGGAACTGTCTGCTTGCAGATTCCTCTACTAAGAATTCAATCACAATGGATGCCAATAGATTTAGCTAGAGAAGCTTGTAGTGTGAATGGTGTATGCTGGGTTGATATCTGCTCCTTGCACATTAAATCTTAAGGGGAAGTAGTTGGAGGGCGTCCAGAAAGTAAAGATAATCCGAAAGCAGGAGTATGTATAATTTACGACACGCGTAATGCAGATAATTCTGAACTATGGAATAAGTCAAACTATGGAATCCATGGGGTCAGGTTGTACGCTCACTCGATGTCACAAGTACTTTGCATGCGGATAGGGGTGGCTGCATTGATAAAACACTGACTAAAGAAACATGTTCTTGCTAGGAATCTTCGGGGGAAAGCCTAAACATTTTGATATCGCAATGGAAACTTCGGTGGACACGGGTTCCTATAAACATATACGCTGGTCGCTTGGGCGCCGTCCTTCGGGGAGTAGTCGTGGTGATTGCGGTTATTCGCAAATGCGCGAGGCATATAATAATTAGAGGCGCCTTGTCCAGAGGGGAAGGGCTGGACCATGCTCATGTGTTCATATCTGGTACCCCCAATCTTGGTATAGGCCCTCTCACTTGCAGGATTGGCTTGCAAGCTGGTGGAAATCACTTAAAATTACCCGATGACTTTGCTTGTCTCGTCTTATTAAGCCATCAAGCCAGGTGTAGACGATAAACAATATAGACTCTCCACTACCTTACCCAGCCTATTCATGCTGTCGCTCTCACGTAGAGTGGCTATTATCTGTTCGTAAACATCGAAAGAGGCCTTCAGAAAAAAAGATTCGGATCAAATAAATCAAATGATGGAGTGATTCGGAAACTGAAGCGCGTCTTGAGGTTTTGTTATAAAAAAGAAGTCAGACTGACGGTAGATCTCTTGAAGTTGAATGTGTTGAAGAATAACTTTGAATTAAAAAAAAAATACATATATATATATATATATATATATATATATATATTTATATATATAAATATATATATATATATATTTATATATATATATTTCTTACTTTATCCCGGAAATTATTGAACCAATGTTTTACGTTTTCAAATTGAAAAGTAAACTAATGAGAACTGAAACCAGCATGACATTGAATGCAAACTGAATTAAACTCACATGATTACGACTTTTGTAAGCTTACATCCCCTAACACCCCTATAACATTGTAAAAAGTCTTCACGTTTTAGTTCGTATAGTGTGTGAAAAAAGAAATTTATCACTATTCACGTGTGGTTGTTAGCGCCTGCAATGTTTGTTTTATATCATTTTCCTCAGTTGCATTTTTTTCCATGAATTTCTCACAAATTGTACTCGATTAGCTCAAGGGCGACTTTAAGTAATCACACAATTCTTTGCTACCAAATATCGGGATTAATTATAAAATATGTTATTAACTTTATTGTTTGTTTTGTTGTATTGTTGCATTGTTTTTTCTCCTTTTTTTCTTTCGTTTTTCGCTGTGTTTTGTTTCTTTTTTCTGTTCATTGATATATGGACCTCCCAACGAAAAAACCAAAGTCTTTTCTTAATCAGTTTAACAACATGTGGTCAAACATTTTCATGCCGGAAAATTTCGTTTTTTTTTGTGTCTCCTTGTTTATTGTGAACTCTTAGACAAATTGTTGTTTATATTGTGCGCTATTGATTGTTATTGTAGTTTGCATAATCTTATATCGCAATACAGGCAGCTGATCCCGATAAGCACAAAGTTTTACTGTTGAAGACATGAATTGTCGTTCCATTGTTGATGTTGCGGTGCATGGCTTATCGTTACCGTTTACGGAAATTATTCCTTTGCCTTTGAGACGGAATCTCATAAAACGAAAAAATCTCAGTTGATATTTTCATTTTATCATCATACACTACAAGTTCCCAAATTCTCTTTTTACACGATTTTTTAAAAACGAATTTGATTTGACACGCGTTCAAAAGAGAAAAAATTTATTTTTTTACACGAATCATTTTGTTTTAACACGATTTTATATTTATGAATTTCAGATATAATTCCGTTTTTCCAAAGTAGAAGTTATTTTTTATATAATATTTAATGAATTAAAATGTGTAAGCACGAAATAAATTAAGTGAACTCTAACAAGAACTTTTTAAGATTATTTACACCTAATTCTCTTTTTACACGATTTTTTTTGCACGTATTTTTTGGAAACGTATCTATCGTGTAAAAAGAGAATTAGGTATATTCCGTCCCTTCATATTCGATCGAAACTCCAAATCATTTTAGTTTAAATCGCCTAAGAAATCACTTTCACTATTGGCGAAAAGTTTACACCTAATTCTCTTTTTACACGATTTTTTTGCACGTATTTTTTGGGAACATATGTACCGTGTAAAAAGAGAATTAGGTGTATTCTTGGCTTGAACACTCACTTTTCCCTTAATTCTTGTTAGCAGGGTTAGGTTTATTCAGATCTTTTGTAGCAGAGTGGCAAATTTCTATACCGCTTCATAGTTTCATCTACATTTGGTTCGGATTTTAATTCGTTACTACAGTATTGCCAGATTTTTTTATTAAGCTTTATTACATTAAAGCATCCTCGTGTACGTTTTAAGTCAATTAAAGTTTTTTTTTTTTAACTTTCCCTAGTATATTTTCATTGCGGCTTGAACTTCGTCTATTTTCTTGTTCTTTGTTGACGCCTTCTTGAGTTGCAATTAATGAACACGGAAGTTGATATCAATTATTTGCTTTCTGGACACACGGCGCGGTTATTTTTTATACTCTCATTGTGTGAGTTTACTAGCTTTACTCTTTCGTTTGTAGTACGTAGCAAACATATATCCCATAACATAACGTGATGCAGCCGTTTCTTAGCACATCCTTTTCCCATCTTAGGCATGCAGCACTGTAATGAGAAAATAGCTAAAACAGCTTTAAAGATGCCCGCGATAGACGTAACCTATAACTTATTGCCTGCGCGAAAAGTTGATCTTGAATCTGGTGGACACAGAATGAAATTTTATGCAGGCACATCCGATTGCTAAGCGATGTTTTAAATGGATTTTAAGTGCAATCTGCAAATATTCGCTAGTCAAGACGATACACGATAGATACGTTTCCAAAAAATATGTGTAAAAAGAAATTCGTGTAAAAAGAGAATTAGGTGTAAATAGTATTAAAAAGTTCTCGTTAGAGTTCACTTAATTTATTTCGTGCTTACACATTTTAATTCATTAAATATTTTATAAAAAATAACTTCTATTTTGGAAAAAGGGAATTATATCTGAAATTCTTAAACATAAATCGTGTTAAAACAAAATAATTCGTGTAAAAAAAGAAATTTTTTCTTTTGAATTCGTGTTAAATCAAATTCGTGTAAAAAAAATTGTGTAAAAAGAGAATTGGGTGTACAGGTCAATTTGAATGAACATAGAATTCCTATCTTTAATATTTAAAGAAAAACCATTATCCGGTAGATCTGTTGCAGATAATATCTTTTTGTTAGTTATACCATTTCATAATAGAATATACGCTGAAGGTAGTAAACCCTGCGAGCTTCTGCGCCAGTCGATCTCCGCTTGTTTGGCCTTAGATTTCTTTACCTACCATTGGCATTCCCGTACTTCGAAAAATTGAGAGAGAAAATCTTACAGTAACACACAAAAAATAATGATTTATAGGAAATACTGAGGTAAAGCTTTGCATACAACTATCTAAGATTCAATATCAAACTTTTCATAATTTTGTCCTTGCTTCCTTAGTCTTCGTTTCAATTAATTGAATTAGCAGAGTATCTCAACCCGAACGTATACTTTATTGATTCTATGAGCAAAGTATGTGAAGAAAATAATTTTACATATTTGGTCACCTGCTTTTACACATATATTTTTCTCATTTTCTATTTCGAATATAAGTTTTCTTTATTGTCCTCAGGTTACATATACTGTGTGCCCATGTGTCGTAAGCATACGATTTTAAAAGAAATTTAATCAATTGTTTTTTAGAAAACTTGTAGCTGCAGTTAGAATTTAATTTGAAATTACAACCTCTACATAATTAGAAATTGTACGTGATTTAATTTTTAAGTTTGCTACCATACCGGACGGTAACAAGATGATTTTAAAGTGAACACTTTAAAAGAGCAGACACGAAAGATACCAAGTGTCTATGTAATTTAATTTCTTTTTATAAATAGAAAAACAAAACAAAAAAAAAAAGCACAGAAAGCGAGATGTGCTCATTAAAATAATCAATTGTGCGTACATCGGAATGCATAACAAATTATATTTAAACGAATAAACCAACGAAAAATAGCATAAAGAACCAGCCACCTCTATAATGTTGACGTTCGTTCAGTGTGTATGATATTTTGTTAGTTAGTTTGCAATCATCGATAGCGATCGAAAAAGAATCAAAACCGTGGTCAATAGATAGCATTAGTTATAGAGAAGGATGAAACAAAAAAAAAAAAAAGTAAAAATAAATAGAAAAATTGTACAAGCTTTAGGTCGAATCTTGGATACGCAACTTCGTTGGCAAACAGATAACATTGATTAAGTTCTAATTCCGAGTCATACGAGTAATATATATTTTTATTAAATTAAATCGACGATATTTGCTGTCGTTTACCAGTTAATAGAAAGACAACATTTAAGATGTTTTTTGTTAACTTTTTGCAACTCTCTTAGTATTATTAGAAGTAAGTAAGATTTGAAGAGGTGACTTAAGAAAGGTATGTGCCAAGTTGCGTCAGCTACTGGAACTATGAAGGAGCGACTTACATTTGATCAGCGGCTTCTACCAGGGCCATAACTCCCTCAGACATCACTTGAAAAAATATGAGTACCTATTGCAGCAATCAATGCCGATTCTGCGAAGGGTCTGCGTAACATCTTGTGTGAAGGCGTGGTTATCTGCAGAATCAGGTACCGAATGTTTCGAATTTCTTCGAATTTACCTAGTGATTTGTTATAAAGTAGTGAGGTAAAATTATAATTATAAGGTATCTACGTTCAGCATTTCTGAACCTTATATACGAAATGGCATAACGTTCACTATCGTCAGTGCTGGAAATAAATTTAATTTAGCACGAATCTGCTGTGTCTACGCATTTAAAAATTTGTTGTAGGTTCTTGATGAGAAAAAATATAAAAGTTTTAACGAATATTTTTTTCTTTCTTTTTCACGATATCAACAACTGTAGGTTTATTTGCTTAAAAAAGTTCGCTTATTTTTGAAAAGGATCTAAGAGAGAGACAACTGTAGCAATATTCGGGCCTGAGAGTAGTGATAACAGGCGGACATAGGGACGGAAAAGTTCTTTAAACCTTAGATTCTTACTTTCATATCGTTTTGCAAATAATAATACAAACGCTATAATGCATTGTAAGTATAATTTACTACTTCAAGGTGACGGAAATAAAACTAAGTTGTTCAATACGCGAACACGCCGATAGACACGTTGAATTGCTATCAAATAATATAGGGAACCTTCGAAGCAAAGTTTTTATTATCGTTAATCTGGCTCATGAAGTAAATTACATTTAGATTAGAAAATTCGTTATGGCATAGAGATGCAAAAAAATTTATCGAAATATTTCTTTATATAGAAACACGTCCGTCGGTTTGTGAATACTTTTCAAGAAGATAAGAATTTTAATATACAATTGTTGTTGGTTTTGATCGTCATTATACTAATTAAGCATGAAATTAAAGCAATGCCTTTTTTTCTCTGCAATTCTCAAGCGAAATAGTAGAGAACATAAATAAGAAAACAAAAGACTTAAGCAAAAAACCTGTTAAATGAGATTTAGCAAAGAACTGTAAAGTTCATTTTTTTATTTAATTTTTTTTTTTTATTATTATTGCTTCTTTAGTGCAAAGCAATTGTTTTTAAGACTAAAGGCCGTTTAAGTAGGTAAAGAATGATATTTAAATTTTTGTTATTAAAATAACACATATATATATATATATGTATATGTATGCATAGTACGTACATTAGCGTTAGCATTAGCAAATGCGTCAAAATACAGTAACGCCTTTTGCAATCAAGCAAAAAGAAAAACAAAATTGATGTCAGTTAATTCTCATCAGTGATTTTTTGGTGGCAAATTCAAGAAAATGTAATTAATTTTAATTGTACTTAAAACCGGGCAACAAATACAAATACATGATGCCTCGTAATATAGGGGCAACACCCAAATGTCGACTTTTCTTTCTCTTCAGATATATACATATATAAAATCAAACAGTAGTTGATGCAGAAGCCATATTACTATATATATCCGCCAGCATTTATATATACATATGCATACGCGCATGGATACATACGAGCGTACGTACGTACGAAAACCATTTGAAGAGCCTGAACGGCAGAAGAAATTATAGATGCCCCTGATTAAGTTGATAGCCTGGGGTCGCGTGTTATTTGTCAATAAATTTCCAATGTTTACATTAATGCGGTGTGAGTTCTTTTCTTTTGTATTTGTATTGTTGTTCCTCTTAACGTTTGCTTGCTTGCTTGCTGTATAGTTGGTTATTTGATGCAACGGGCAAATGTCGCATTACAAACAACAAATAACGAATGGCAGTCAAATAAAATATAAATGAAAAGAAAAAGATAAAAAACATTAAGAAAAAATCCAAAGCTGGAAGCCATGAGTTCTTTTTGGTTTTTATGAAATTTGAGTAACACAAGTATTATAAAAAAAAAAAAAAAAAGCGAGAGAAAAGGTAGCGGTAACCGTAATCATACACATACACATATACGTATATGTGTAGTATGTAAGTAGCGAACAGTTAACGTTTTTCTTATTTTTTTCCCCAACAAGTATGATTTAGAAACAGCAGTAGTTGCAGTTTTAGTACGAGCAGGAAAAACTAAAGAAAAAAAAAGCAGAAAGAAAATAAAAAGCATAATAATATCAAAAACAACGACAAAAAAAGCAACAACAAGACCAACTTATAGATAGGGGCAACATTTTGACATGCATGCACTCCCATCTACATAGTAGTCTTCATTATGGGCGTGTGGCAATCGATGGTTTTCAACGGAGTACTAATAACAACCGTTTGCCTATTTGATGGCACCACCACACTATATGTACTGTATGTATGTAGGTAGGAAAGTGTGTAGTTATGGCTAGATGCGATGTCACGATGCACTACAGTAGTACATAAAATAGAAAACTGCCTTTTGCAGTCTGCACATATGCAGATATGCCTATAACATGACTACTGCCGTCACACACTACTATACGAACAGTAATTTATTAAAATTACGAATGCATCGCGAGTGAAAGATAATTTTTATACCTCTTCCCAAAGGACGTGGGTAACTTGACTTTACCATTATGTATGCAACAGCTACAAATGCAAATCAAAGACATCGTCCCTTTGACTAAAATGAAATTTTTAAACAAATTAAGCAAATCTGGTTGAAAGATCATCTATCGTCCGTGGATATCTGCACATGAATCGATTTTCTTGATCTCCCCCTCCCCGATTGACGTTTTCCATATATTTTTATTTATTTTTTTGAAATCAAATCAAATAATTTAACGAAAGTAAAATTGCTTTTATAAAACCCAATGCTGTGGGGTACGGTTCAAAGGAAGCCTCTTATAGAACTATCCTAGGTGATGGGCATTTAGAATTCGCTCCGAGGTGAGTATAGCTTTCTTGCTTGTTTTTCTTTCTCAGTTTCTAAGTTTTTATTACTATTGCGAAAATTCAACTCTCAGCAGCAGTGACTTGGAGAGTTATTATATCGAAGTGCATACGTCAAGCGCAAGCATATACATAAATATGTATATAACTGCAGGCTAACCTTACCTATTTATTTTTTATTTATTTATTTTTTTCTTTTTTGGGGTTTTTGCGCTTTTTATACTTTTGAAATCTTTTTCTATAATGTTTCAATGGCCTGCTTTGTTAACGTTTACGTTTTTTTTTTCCTTCTTGTTTGTTTCTACCCACCACAGGGAATATGGCAGATTTGCAAAACGTTTGTAACGAATGGAGATGTGTATCGGAGATCCCAACAACGACATGGCATCAAGAGTTGAGCGGATTTAGATAGGTCTGTCTGTTCATAAGTTGCTCGTTGCCTTGCCTATAAGAAAAAAACCTACTCTCAACATTTTTCTTCGCACTTTTGTCATGTCTCATCAGTGACGTTGGTTCATGAGCCAACTTTCAATTCTAAAAAAAGTGATATTTTCCCCTTTTTCGCCGATACAAGTTGAAAGCTTCACGTAGAATATAAAATTTCTGCTTAATAATGTGTCTCAAGGTCCAAAATTGACTAATTCAAGCGAAGGATTCACTCACATTTAAAAACAAAGAACATTTGAAAATGTGGAATAACTCTCTCTCTCTCTCTCTCTCTCTCTCTCTCTCTCTCTCTCTCACTCTGATTACTTAGGACCTATTCCCGGATTTTATGAAAATATGAAAATGATTATGCATAAAACGATAGGGAATATTACGTAATCCACACACAAAGTATTTTTCTCGATCGAATATTGTGCACAAGTTAGTGATGGGTGTTAAAATGTTCGGTTTAAGCCAAGTAGAAGTTGGTTTTTTTCTTTCTTTTTTTTTTTAGTGTATGATTTTGCGAACCGTTAGCTCAATATCTTCCTTTTTTCTACAAAAATTTATGCGGGTCAATTATCATTCGTATGATTTTCAAAATGCATGTATGTATGCATGCATGCATGCATGTATGCATATATGTATGTAATATGCTAATATACAATGTTTGCGCATACATACATTCATATCATTTCATAATTAATTGAATAAAAGTCTTGATCAGATTTGGTGGTGGTTGCCTTCGCTGCATGTATAATAGATGGGCGAGGTTTATTACTACACTTTTTTTTCAATTGTTGTTACTCTACTGAAAGTTGTATTTTTTACATGAAAAAAGAAATCTATATATGCTGCCAATATATATCAAATCATATTATTAGGTGTGAACTTTGTTAGGATTATATACCGTTGGATTTACTACTGCAGAGAAAAGAAAAATCAATTTGAAGGAGTGGTGTATAAATAACTACGTAGTTAGTGGTTACCATTAGAAATGATATACAGCGAGATGATATTTTTATTTTAAGTTAAGGCCTTTCGAATTCTAGTCTATAAAGATTTCGTTCAATTCATTATTTTATTAATTTCGCAGATTTTATCAAGCATCTTTGGGAAGAGGTTCATTACAACCATAATCGAAGATGAAGCCAACTTTTAATTTTCACTGCACTTTATTTTCGAAATACTCGAAGCTAAAGAAATTGTTTTCATAAAATGTACATTATACCGTGATGTGCGTCACAGTCTCAATGTCAGAAAGAAACCTCGTGTCGTGAATGGGATGAATCCAATCGAGGAGAAAATCTGGGGTAAAGATACGTTGCGGAACTGCGTGCGGAATTTGAAAATGACCCAAGCCGGGCAAAGGAGACGCCAATGCAGTAAAAACTTTGCTTTCCGCATTTTTCGCTTCTTACTTATAAAGTACAACACACATACCTTACAAATTTCCATTTTTATTCCGAAAATAGGAAAAATCAGCCGCGTCCAAGCAATATTGTAGACTAGTGTGTAATTCTTTCTCTAATCTTTTTTAGGAGGAAGGTCATGGGCATAACATATTCGCTTAGAATATAATTTTCTCACTTGTTGTACTTATATTTGTTGCAGTTCATTGATAATAAACAAAAAAATCCCATTTTGCTTGGTTTTGAAAACAGAGGTGGTCTCAGTTGACATTGCCCTATGGCATTGTCCTTTGGTCGAATTTGCCCAAGTTCAACATCAGACTATGCGCAAGCACTTCCCATGTTTTCAACAAATTTGAAGTCGGTGTTGCCGCCAGGAAAGCGTTTACCGCTTTTACTTTCAGTGATAGACAGCAGATAGACACCCAGATATGGTTGAAGCGATTCAGAAATCCATGATGATTAAGAAGAATACATATATTGTGAAATATGTGAATATTGAAATTCTAAAACTTTTTACTGGAGGTTTTGACAACATGGGTTATATACCCATATTTCGGTTGTGAGTACAAAACAAAACTCCGCTGTCCGGCTTATAAGAGATATTGATCTTGAACCTATTAAAACTATATTCTGCGGTCAACTAAAAGGCCATCATTCTACCACCCAAAAGATTTAACGAAATACAAACGTAATAACTGGTCTGGGATAATAAACATCAAAAGGTATCTCTCAAGTGAACATAGCTTTCCTTTTTGTTTGTCGATAGGTCTGCTTGTTTGAACATAATCTTTTTATTTTTAATGAAATTGGAATTTCGCTTCATATTCAGTTTGCACAACATTGAAGAGAACGCTTATACGTTTTCCTTAAGAAAACTTCTCATATGCGCAAAGTTATTCATTTCTTTTCCATATTTTTTATTTGCTGATCACAAAATTACACTGCTCGTATTTTAAGAAGTGGAAACGATTATGCTTTGATTATCTTCAACATAAATAATTTCAAAAATTAATTAGAGGGAAAAAACTTTTTTAAAAACCATTTAAGTTAAGTGCAAAAATTAAACTTAAACTTTTAGTTTGTGTTACAAAAAGAGCAAAAAAAAACGATGCTAAACTGGTAAGAAAAGATTTTAGGGATGAATCTAGAAAGTTGATAGCTTTGTTGATGCAACTAAGGGCTCAAGTATCTTAATTTCACTTTAGAGCCAATGATTGTGGCTAAGTCCAGTCCCTTCGTCATATTACGCTGCTATATGGCGTTTCAATCAAGCAACAAATTTTTGGTATAATAATTAAAGCTTTTACGGCACATATTCCCTATATATATAAATATAAGGAAAAAAATGAGAAGAAGATGACTGCAAAAGTTTCAAACAAGAAAAAAGAAGTTACGATAATAGCAATTAAAGTTAAAGTTCTTAATTAAAACTTGCCCTTTTATAACACCTTCTCATTTGATCAACATCCGACATATTCATGTACTCAATACCATATAAGTGAATCAGTTTTTTTTTATTGGTTGCTTATGAAAAAGAAAAACTAGCATCACGCGTACGTATATACTACACGTAAGCGTACGCAACACGATAAGGCCTTCAAATACAAGATTTCAAAAGTTGATCCATCCTGACAGCTTTGGGATGTTGTAGTTGAGCCTTTTAATAAAAACGTAGCATGAAAACTATAACATGTTTGTAGCGTTCTGTAGCGCTTTGAAATATTTAAAAAATTCGCCCTTGAAACTGTCTAATATTTTCCATTATGTTTGTACGAATTGTTTTTTTTTTTTTTTTTTTTCAAGATTCCCACTCTAAAATATATAAAAATCTTGTAAGTTTTAAAAAGCCTTTGGATGCGAAAGCCTTGGCGTAAACTGAACAGTCAGAAGTGATAAAGAAACCACAATTAACGATAGCAGTTGGTTGAGTTTTTCTTGTGAAAAGAAGAAAACGCAAATATAATTCAACTTAAATCGAACTTGTGATACCCATCACATTCGCCCATAAAGCTGTTGAGTATAATTTCACTAAGATATGACATAGTTTTGATAGATACATTAGATTACCATATCATCAAGTTTTTGCCCTTTAATTGGATTTTGCGTTTAAATTAATAAAAGTGGAATAGTAGAAGAAAGTATTTAAGATTTTCTTTCTAAAAAAAAAAAAGGTTGAACGATGCAGGGAACATGCGCGAAGACACTTTGCTATTTAGATAAATTAATGTACGATGTAGAAAATAGAGTGTGCCAGCCATGTCTACTTTGATATCTTGGAACGATTTTACAGATTAATACATCCGTCTGTCTGAGGTGAGTAGAAAAACTCACATTTACGGCATTACGGTGCACTGATTGTGTATATTGCTAAATAAGTAAATGTATGTAACTATTACAACAACAAATATATTTTTTGTTCAGAACCTATAAAATTAAAGCGCACCAAGCTACACAATCATATATTTATTATGCGAACGGCAATTATAACGAACAATATTTAAACATACTCTCAAACAAACAACTTGAACATATAGGCTTACATACACGTACATACATACACATATATACATACATATATATATATGATATATATACAGTGAGTCTCATTAATATTGGGTTTTTTCGATCGACGAAAAATGAACGCTTGTTCATCAAACCCAGTTCATTGTCCAAATATAAAAACCTATTTTACTATTTCATACTACTACGGAATATATATTAAAATATAAAAAAAAAAAAAAACAAACAAAATATTATTCCAGTAGACAAAAAATTTAAATAACTTCAACAACTCGAAAAACCAAGCGTCCTTAACATTAGGTTTTTTTTTCATGTAAGGAAGGGTACGAAGATAGAAAACAGCTTATTATTGAAATTCAATATTCGGTGGGGTACCCTTTTTGCTTAATAACCCCACTTAAATGTTTTCACATATATTGTTTAATTTTTCTTGTGTAGGTAAAAGGTCATCTTACTCCATTCTTCTTGTAGTCTATTTTTCACAACTTGGAAGGAAGGGATTGAGTGTTTTCGCACACGCCGGTCCCACATTCGTCCCACATATTTTTGATGTGATTCATGCCTGGTAATTGGGGAAGAGGGTGAAGCACTTTGAGCCATTCTTGAATTAAGCGCGACTTATGGTTGAACCTACTTATCTTGGTAGAGATTGGATGTTTCCAAAACACCAAGTTTGTCTTCTCTTTCTTTCAAATTTTTCTTCCACTTTCTTCAAAAACCCTCCTTGTTTACAATACCATTCAGAAGCACCCATTTTCCGACTCCATCGACCCAATGCATACCCGACTATATGACCATTGCCATACCCGCCGTTGGTACAAGTATTTAATAGGAAAGTAAGACTAGATTTTTCCGGGGAAAATGTGGAACGACGTTGTATTTGCTCTCATCAGCAAATGTAACAATAAAAATGAACTTAGAAACGTGTTTTCTCGCAAATTTGTGTGGGTTTTTTTTACTATATTCCAATATGTATTCCCTAGTAGTACAAAATAGTAAAATAAATTTGTATGTTTGGACAATGGACGAGGATTAACAAGCGTTTATTGTTTGTCGAGCGAAAAAACTCAATATTAATGAGACTCACTGTAAATATACGTAAAGGCAGATAAGTTGATGAAGGTATGATGTGATGTGACCGAACGAGGGGGCAATATAAAACAAGGCAGTCTATGATAAACATTAAACAATTTATAATGAACAGAAATCAATAAAAAGAACTAAGTGTGCACGCAAGCACACCTATATATATATATATACATATATATGCACTTATATATATACATATATATGTTCGTAGTACAACAAAGTAGTCTCCCATTTAATAAACCTAACAACAATCGATATGATGATTATCAACTCAACTATATCGTATACACACAGGTGTACGAATACGCAATTGTGGGTCTTTATGATACGAGCTCGGGTACACAACGCACAATGTGAAGAAATCACGTTTGATAGCCAAGTACTGTTAAAGCACAATAGGGAGAAATATTATTGATTATGCAGATTATAGAGACTTTTCTGTGGATTTGTAATTTAATATTCAAAATGGGTTTACACGATCACTATGAAAATTCTTTTCCTAAATTGTTCACAATAAATTATCATTCCATCGATGAGACGTTTTTGTTTTTTTACGGTGTCAAGGAAAACCGTGTTTTTTTTTTCTTCTTTGGACGAAATTTCAAATTGTATCGTTTTTAAGGATAACAAGAGCGCATGCTCTCTACGTTACAAAAGTTTTCGTTTGCTTATTTTTCACTTTTTGTCCAACTTCTTGTACTTAAAACACAAGAGAAATTAAGAGAAAAATAAGAGCATTTTACTCCTATTCAATGTGGCTTGGTTTGGAAACTATATTGCGTCATAATTGCGTTGCCTAAAATTCGTTAACCTAAGATGAGTTTTGTGCGAAAACAAAAGATGTAAGCCATTGAACGCAATCAATGCATGCTTTTTGTATTATGTTTTACCAAAGATTATGTTGGTCCAAAACACCATAACATTATTTTTATGTACTTTTTTAACTGCAGCAACGTCATGCACGGTGTCAGTTCAACTACGCTATGCTTTATTTTATTACTTATTAGTTTTGTTTTTCTCCAAATTATCAGAGAATTTTTTTCAAGTCTTTTTCACTCAAGAGCATGTCGCATCAATTTCACTCTTATAACGACGAGTCAGAAGCGGCTGAAGACGTCACTCGCCAATTTTACTCGTTAGAGAAAAAAAAGCTGAACTGGCATTAAGAAAACTCTTTTTTTCGTTTTTATTAGTGTTTTCTTCGTTCTATTAGAGATGTAGGTATATGCAGAATATGCACAATCGTAAATACATGAATACACAAGCGCATGCACAAATGGTTCTTTCGATCGTTTATTTGGTTTTTGTTTTATTAAAGAGGTGCACATAAGAGCATGCGAACCATGCGAAGACTTACGCAAATACTTTGTTCTCGTTTATGTCATTTTACGGATAAGTTTATGAAGTATCAAATATAATTTTTTTCGTTGCATGCAACATTTTGCATTGAGACTTTCGAAGTCTTATATATTTGTCTAATACTTCAGTGTGAATTTCATCTGCTTAGGCTTATGGTGGTAACTTTTTTTGACTTTTATTATTCTTTTATAGATTTTATTGTACAAATAATTTCTTAATGTTTTAAAGACACTATTCATGCACAGCGTGACTGTACGCAGGACTCTATGTATTTTTTATTCCATAGCATAGAGGGTAGAGCTCTTTATAACAACGCAGATACGTTTCATTGTATATGAATCCGTATTGTACGAGTCACATACATGAGTACATGAGCCTTTCACAGACCAAAATCATTTACTTAAAAGTGATATTTAAAATCACCTTCTTTCATAAGCAAGCTTAAGACATGATGTATATGACTACAATTTCATGGGCATTGAATGATAAATGGCTGTAGTATGTGTACAAAAATATATCAATATATAATTTCTACGTTTCCTTTTATGGACTTAATTGCTATTATAATTATCGGAGGTAAAACATAAAATCGTAACATCTGTCTTATTGTTTTGCGAACCGACTTAAACGCATCATAAGAAAGCGTAATATCGCGAATGAAAAAAATCCGTCACGGACAAGCAAAAATATAACACCACTTTAAACAGAGAGAATAGGCAACGGGTGATTTTTCAGTCAAATGGTCGGGGGTTCAGTGGGCCATGTTGCAGTTTTTTGTTTAAATCTTCATCTTAATATCGTATTGACAAGCAAGAAAAATAAATTTTAAAAGAAAATACGAAGATTCAATTAACTTGACAAACATCTTGAAATGCTTGCCATTGAAAAACCATAAGTAATATCGCAGTTGTTGAAAACCACTTACTAAGCAACCTGTACGAGTTGTCTTCACGAAGAAAAAAAAAAAAAACGCGCACTGAAAGTGCTAAAATAAATAAAAAGTGGAATTAAATGGTCTATTACTAGTATTAATAACTAATAATTTATAAGTTATCGTGATATAATTAAATAATCTTCGGCTTTAATGCCTTATGTCCGTTTTATTGATTAATTGCAGGCAAATGTTCGCTCTCTTCTGTTCTCTCTTCATATGAATATTAATTGAGGGAAAATGAATGGCAAAGCGATCCCCTTACTTACGGTTATGGTTATGTGAAATTTAAACTTTTGTTGTAGTCGCTAAATTTCTTGTACACTCACTCACTGACTCGACGCGTTTGAGTGTTTCCTCCGCATCGCATATACAAATTCATTTCTCGTCGCTAGCAAGAGGGTTGCTTAAGCTTCCAATACTTAAATAAATTTTTTGAAGATTTTCTTACACAATTTCTACGTCTTGCTATTTCCAATGAGTTTTTTACCTTGAGGCATAAAACAAGCATGAATTTTTTTTATATGCAAATGATCTTGGAAACACTTCCGTATTTACGAAACCTTCATAAGCGAGGATGCAAGAATGGAACGTGCAGTAGTTCAATTATATGCCTCAAGTAATATTCGAATCGCAACGAGCGAGCATCTTTCGACCTCTTGAAAACTGCATCCGCCAAAGGATTCATTTTATAATTCATCTAAGATGCGTCGTTATGGCATAAACAAATTACATCATCTTCATATAGTTATTTTTTTATTCATTTATTTAGCTATAAGAACTTAGTTAGAAAAAAAACGTGGAATGTAAATAAGAGCAACACCAACCAACTACACGATACCTCCCAATTAACAATAACGCCCAATTTTATCAGAAATAGAGAAAAAATAATAATTTTCATTAAGGTATTTGCAAAGGGCTCGAAGACAGGGAAAACGGTCATAACCGAAATTGAAATTTGAAGATATGGTTGTTGTATATAAAAATAGTGTTAAAATTATTTTCCAAATTTTTTTTTTTTTTTTTTTTGGTGGCCGTGTTAGATGTCAAGGACAGTAGGGCTTTCAATAAAAGCCAATAACGTTACATGCATGATAGTGCTTAAGGACTTTAATCCCAGAATTCATTCCTTTGGCTAAATTAAAAATAATTAATAATAACAACAATATTTCAATATATTTTATATTAAATTATTTACTCTTCTTCTTTTCTCCTGTTCAAAAATAACCCACTTTGCGGTTGTTAGAGGAGTGCAACAACTGAAAGAGGCGAACGAGTACAATTCTTAGGATCACTTGAGAGGCTGTCGTCATGAACCCTTATGACTCTAAACTCGAAGCGTTCTTGGGTAGTAGCTGCCAAGTGGCTGTCGTCATGAACACGTATGACACTGAGCTCGAAGCTTTCTTGGCTACTTGCCAAAGTATCATAATCAATAAAATTCCTATAAGGGCTTAACTAGCACTAACCGTTAACGAGCTTATATCCACTTTGGAACGACTGTTTGATTGATACCCTAACATGTAAAAATTGCAATATTTTTTTATATGAATGTGAAGATTAACCGTCGAGTACTATTTTTCGTCGAGCTTCTTCGAGAAGACTTGTGTCGAGTTGTCTGGGCTTAATGTCTACCGTAGGGTTAAAACTAATATTATTTCCTCTTTGCTCTGGGATAATGGAGCCGATGCGGACGCAGGTATCCACTGAAAATATTATATATTATATAATATAAAGCTTTTATATATACACTAAAATATTTATATATATTACGTAATATAAAAATTTTTGTAAAAACTGTTCTAATCGGAAGAGATCCAAAAACGGACGGTGGCATAGGGTGAGATGCGAAACCACTGGTACATACTATCTTACGCTGTTGCAGGCTACAAACGAAGCAAAACGAAGAAATTGTAGTGCAGGCTAGCGGCAACAGGATGTTTTATTTGCACTGACGACAAAATAAGGTTTTTTGTGAACAAAAGCTGATGATGCTATCTTCTTAATCCGCCTTTGGGCACAAATATTTAGCTGCAAATGTCTTCATTAATCTCATTTGTCATATATTGCAGCTTTCGATTTTTTCGAACCTTTTTTTATCTGTTTCTGCTATGTTTAAGAGCACGTATCTTTAGCTAAGTAATTCATTCTAAAAAGTTTCAGCCCCAAAACATAAGTTTTGAAAGTTTACATATGCCAGCGAATGGCCGAATACTGTATGGTTATCTTTCGAGAAACAAAACAAGAAGATCGTGGGGAAAATTAGAAATACTCTCTGATATAAGAAAAATCCAATTCAGTTCAGTTTAAAGAGACATTGATTAGAATTAATAGTAGTATTGTATACATATCTAAGATTTGAGAAGGCGTCGTTGCGTCTCAACGATCCCCTTATCACCTGTGCATCTGAATCTGTCCTTGTGGTCTTAACTAAATTAATAATTAATAAAATTATGCTGTCATAGCTAATGCTAAAGATAAAAAAAGGTGTAAAAATTGTCACCTTAACTTCGGTAGATTAGTTGCCACAGGCAAATTGGTTTCACTGTTAAGAAAAATTTTCCCAACGCATTCAATATGAAGAAGCCATGTTTCATGAAAAACTTTCCGCATCTATTCTAAGTAATTAAGATTCGTCCCAACAACTATCTCATGTTTTTTTTTTCTATGTTTTTCTTAATGTACACCGCTATCACACTCGAAACCGCGAAGTTATACGTTTACTAATGTCTATGCCAATTGAGTTGTTTACTTACCTCTTCAGCTGTTAATGATGTTCGATTAAATTTAATGATTATTAATATCGTAGTTTAAAAAAAATCAGCCAACTTTAGCTTAGATATGTACGCATACTTAATGCTTAACTGCGCGTACATATTTAATGCTCAACATAAATTAATTACGGTGCTTGAAAACTCTTTATTGATTAATACTAATCTCTGGACAGATGCACATAAATACGTTAAGGCTATATGTAGATATATCTGCGCATAAATACATACATATATATATATATATATATGTCTATTAATGTAAGAAATAACATCATGCGACAAGTATTGCAATAAAAGCTAAATTGAGAGGTAACTGTTTTGCTAAATAAAATTACTGTAATTTTCGAAATATCTTTGTGTAGAATCACGCTTATGCCCAATGTGGGTTTTGCAAAGGATGAGACAGGTAGATGGAATAGTAGTCTAGAGTAGGAGGAGTATTGCTTGTTAATATTTCCTTGAATTGCGATAATACAAAAAGAAGTCGAAGCAAACCCACGTAACTAATTATTGATTTGCTTAAGGCAAACACAACAAATGTGGGATACATTATTAAAAAACACTTGATTTATTGCGAATAAATATTAAGATAGGCTACTTGGACGCTTTTGCTGGTAAGATGATAACAAAAGAAAAATTACTTGCAACTTAGGTCCAAATATATTCATCTTTTTTGCACTACGCTTATCTCTACATGGCTTTTTATCTGATGCATAAGTTTTATGTTTAAATTCATGTACCAATTTTTTTTTTTTTTTTTTTAATGTTAAATGTATGTAAATATGAAAATCGGGTAAAAAATTATTTTTGGTCTACCAAATCATGTCGCTTTAAATTCGAATAAAATAAACGCAAGCACCTGAGACACCTAAAGATAAACTTAAAGTTATAATAATGAGTTAGTAGTAGTGAGGCCCTCTGATGTTAGTGATTTTTGTGCAATCTTATTAAAATAAATAAATAAAATGAATATATAATATTTTTCTAGGACGAGTAGGTTTATTTTTATGCACAAATATGTACTTTTTTTTTACTGCTGAATGAAACGAAGACGGTAGTGGAGCTTGCATTAATAAAAAAAAAAAAGCGGCTCACAATTGAAAACATGTTGGAAATGTGACAACAGGCGCAGATCTTGACTAAATAAATAAATAGAGTTACACCTAATTCTTTTTTTACACGATAGACACGTTCCCAAAAAATACGTGTAAAAAGAGAATTAGGTGTAAACAATATTAAAAAGTTCTTGTTAGAGTTCACTTAATTTATTTCGTGCTTACACATTTTAGTTCATTAAATATTTTATAAAAAAATAACTTCTACTTTGGAAAAGAAAATTCCTGGAATATTAAAGATCGTGTTAAAACAAAATAATTCCTGTAAAAAGAGAAATTTGTTCTTTTGCACTTGTGTTAAATCAAGTTCGTGTAAAAAAAATCGCGCAAAAAGAGAATTGGGTGTATACTTTTCTCTAGGTAAACGTACGATAGAAACTGTCCGAAATTAACAATGACAATTTTATTCTATCAATGTCGAGACCTTGAAGTTGATAGATCGGAACCCGCCTTGCCTTGATTCTCTATAAGAGACACCGAGAATTTATTGCAGTAAATCTCCTGTTTTTTTATTTGCGTAGCTGTGAACGAATTTTGACCTGTGGCCAACGATTCAAAATATAGATTAAATAAATTAAGCATTCCACCCAAAGTTTTTGGATTACAAGACGTTAATCAATAGAGAATAAAAAGACGGACGACAGTCACGATGGGGGACGAACTGACTCCGAGTTTTACAACAATCTGGAATGTGTGTGCTTTATGATCTAATGGTTGTCATAAACTACAACTTTACAGCTACAACTTTATTTGATCTTGAACTAAGACATCGCCGAAACCATGCAGTAAACAAAATAAGTAAAAGTATTACATACGAGCACCGCGGATTTTTAAATATCTGCTTTAATCTTACATCCTAGTTCTATCAAAAACCACATTTTCGTGGAGAGGGCCTAAAAAATTAGTAGGCGGGGCTTGAATTTAGCAAAATTAGTTTTTTTTATTAAAGATCTTATTATCTTTTACCTAATTTCATGATTTTACGTATGACGTATACTTTTCATGGGAAGCTTTATGTGGAATAAGATCCAAACAGTAGATTTAGATAGTTCATATTTGGTACCCTTAGGTTAAACTGCTAATATGAACCAATTTTTGTCATAAAATGTTAACAATTAGACCAGACTTGCCACATAAAAGTCACTTGCCTTGCGAACGATTACGCAAAGGGGGCAACAAACTGACCCATCGATCCAAATTGGTATGAAGTCAAGGTCTCAAATTGGTATGAAGTCAAGGACTTTTGCTTAACATATTCTAACAAGTATCTTACGAACGCCTAGATATCGCCGGAGCATATGGGCAGATCACAACTTATCTGCTTCGTTTCTGAACTAACGAAATAATTTTCATGCTAAATTTCTGTTTACTATGCCCATTTTTTGCGACTGTGGCGATGTGTGTGTTGGTGTGTGCAAAACATTGGTAGTTCTAGCGCTGTCTGTTTTTGAACTAAGAGTTTTTACTTTAATTATGAATTGAAAGACTTTTCACCATAGGACGTTTGTGCCTTTTACGAGTACATCGTCAATTTGTATATAAACGTCATGTTATGATCTTATGACATTTAAATATTTCAGAGTTTTTCTTTACAATCAATTGTTACACTATCCTGCTGATATTTATGGACAACTGACAACTATCAATATAAAATAGGAAGGAACACATGTCGCTGTTTCGCCTATAAAAACGGAATAAAGCCATTTATTAAATTTCCACTTTCCTGTTGCGCTCTCAGCAGAATTATAAAAGTTTCATCCACTTTATTAGCTTATTTTGAAAAGCCCGTTATATCCTGTGTTTAATGTTTGGTATACATCGCACCGAAAGCGGTCGTAAAGTAATACACACACACACAACATGATGATAATCAGTTGAAAATTGAAGTAGATTTCAAAAGCTACTTGTTTTATCAAAGAGTTTATAGCTTATCTGATGTTACTACCAAAGCATTGCCTATAGAGAAAAAGAAAGGAAGACAAACACACACTTAAATCAATAAAACTGTCGATTTTTGAGAGTTTATTCAGTAATATTCAATAAACGTACAACTGACTGTCAGTCAAGTAAAAGCTTTTTTCTTTTCTTTTTTTTTTCTTTTTTTTTTTTTACTAAACATTGAACATAAAAATTTATGTGATAGTAAACTTTTTTCCATTAGAATAGTGTGAATGTAGTGTCCTTAGTAATGAAAAAAAAAGAAGCGGAATTGATGAGTATTTGAAATTAATGTTCAATGTAGCACCATCTGTTTACCATTATCGTAGCATAGATCACATATTATAGGTGCGTGTGTACTAAATAGAAACACAGTGTACGGCAGATGGGAGAAATATGAGTTTCATTTTAAACATTTTATGCATAGATAATCAAAACAACTCACAGAATTATGACAAAAATAACAACATAAAGTACATATACAGCAGCCATAGCGATGTCTTAAGAAGAAAAACGGTGGAAAAGATGAATACAGTAGGAACGAAAAAAAAAAAAAAACGAAGAAAAGAAAAGAAAAACAAAAGGAAAAGAAAAAATGCATATCTATGTGTTTATATGTAGGTATGTGCATGAATGCAGTGTATGCCAAGCAGCATATGCATTCAAGCACAATTAATGTTTATCATCACAGACATATAAAAACCACAACAAACCATTAATAAAACTATGTGTAGCCGAGTATTCTTAGAGAGGCAACAACAACAACAACAACCAAGAACGGTCATATCAAAAAGATGACTCTCAAGATGAAGGCAATGTTCTAAACGACGTCGAATACGACATCGAGTACGGCAACGATGACGACAACGTCAACGGCGATGATCATGACGATGATCATGATGATGATGATGTTGATGATGATGATGATGGGTTTAGTATAAATGTTGCTTTTTTTAGCATTGTACAGCCAGAGTTCAATGTGAGTGTTAAGCCTTTCACAGAGAGCCTTACACTTCACTACTAAACTGGTCATAAAATTTCATATTATGTGTAAGCAAAAGGATTTACTATTTCGTTTCGTTTAATTTGTTTTTTTTTTTTTTCTCTTTTTGCTGAAACTATTTTCTCCGACAACACGATGGCCAAGATTTGCCGGCTGCTTCGTACATATTGGTATGTGTAGTAAATGTGCGCAAAAAAAGCTGAATTGTGTAAAAGAAAAACGAACCCTTTCATTTTGTTAAAGGTGAATGTTCGTCGCTCCTATACCGCATTCGCATTCGCGTTCGCTTAAGCGTTCGTAGATAGATACATACATGCAATGTATATACATTATTAGATACCCATCGGTGGTATATATGTTATGATTGTATGTGTGAATGTGTGAATGTGTGAATGTATGTTTTAGGAAAAGTTTTTCTTCTTCAGTTAAAGTGTAATGTTTTTTTTTCCTTATTCTCCATCGTTTTTTTTTTATTTTCATTTTTTTTCTTTTATGCGCAATGAAAAATGTTTATTCCTATCGTTATAGATTTTTTGCGTTAAAAGAAAGAAAAAAAAAAAAAAAGTATTAAACCATATTTTCCCAAAAGCTGCACCCTTGAGTAAGATGAGATAAAGGTCTATTAAAAGGTGGAAAAAAACAGAAAGAAACGTTTGTCGTAGTGAGTTTAGTGATTGTATTGACTTTTTATGCTGCGCATGCGCAATTTTGTTTCTTTTATATATATATATATATATGTATTTAAGTCTGATCTTTGGGATTTTGCCCGTTTTCCTTTACATCTATACGTTTTAAAAGTTTTAACTCTGTTTTATTGCGCCATATACAGACATCCGACGTGCATACATAGAAGGAGAAGGATCTATGTGTGCGCACTCGTATATCGTTGTTATTGCCTTTTTATCTCCTGCGTTTCTTTTTTTGGCAGTAGCATGGCGGTAATAAATCTTTTCTATATTTAAAGTCTCTCACAAGAAGACGTTCATTTTTATTTCTTTTCTGCCTTTTTTTTTTTTCTTATTCTTTTTTTGTTTTTATTCCTTCATATATATATATATTTTTTTTATTATATCCTAAAGTATCTATTATATATTGGTGATTTGTTGTTGTTGTTGTTGTTGTTGCTGTTGTTGTATCTCTAGTTAAAATTATAAATATACATAGCGTAGACATATGTGTGCTTATCCATATTTATGTTTGCGTATATACCTAACTAAATGCGTTGCTTATACATTGCGGCTATATTGAATTTCATAGTTTTTGTTGGTTGGTTGGTTGGTTGGTTCGTTCGTTCGTTGGTTCGTTTTCTGTGTATATATGTACAAATGTAGGCTTGAATTTATCATTGAATTCTATTCATAAAATTAAACGTTGCACACTCGACGATCAAAGTTCAAATTTGACGCAATCTCCAAAGGTTTCACTGAGCTCGTTCTTAGTGCAACATATGCATTAAATTAAATAGACGATAATAATAGGTTAAGTTGCAATTGAAATCACATAGAAGACAGTATTGTGTTTAAGTGATCTGTTAAAGATTAAGAAACAATTTGAAATATAATGGTTTTTCTTTGAGCGTTTGATGATCGTTGAAAAGTCTTTCCTTCATATACATATGAAAATTTTCTCATCGCACACATTGTCTATGATTAATGCGTTGCAAAGGCAGTTGTGCATCTGTAGCCTTTTCGTAGAGTTTTCGTGCCCGATATTTACGTAACGTTTCCATGCTCGATAGCACGTTTTGCACCATCTCCTCTGACTGAGCTTATAAATTAAGTTCGTTTTGCGAACATATGGTAATCGTTTGATAGTAAGTTGCTTCCAACAATTCTATAGTATTTCTATTCTAAAATAATCCTATGACTGATATTTTGTATTTAAAACTTTCCATTCCCTTTGTAGTAACCAAAAGTGAATAAACATTAAAATGATGACAAGTTTTAGGTTAACTTAAAGTGTACTAGCCAGTGCCATACATCTGAGATAGACAGGAGATATGACGATTCCAAAAGAGCTAAACATTCACTAGTGAGCCGAGTTACATAGGATGATAGAAGGTAAGAAAGAGAAAGTGCTTGAAATCATCAAAAATATTATATCATTACCCTTTGCCTACAACAGTAAGCGATAGTCGGACAGAAAGAAGTAGCACTCCACTTACTTTGTTAATATTAGACAAGAACTTAGTTGCGCCCCTTTGAAAAGCATGTTGTGCTCGTGACGGTCAATACGTATATACCTAATCTACATTATAAGAAATCTTTTATTAAGGATCGATGATATCGTCTGTTGACAACTAAAAGTCATCATATATTTATACATTCCTACGTACTTGACGAAGTTTACTAGTCAACAGACGACAAAGAGTTTCAATTTTACTCGTCCTGTATATAATATTTTTATGAAATACTGTGTTTTCACATCACATTAAAACGCCAGGTGTCGTCTTTGTACTATCATCAAATTGTGCCTATTGCTTTAGCCAGCAGTATTATAGCAGACTTTATCAGGCTAAACTTATCTTCCTTAGCGGTGGCAAGTTAGAAATTTAGTGCTGCTTGACGGTATTCATAAAACATTTTAGGATTTATGATTTATATCATTTCCTGAGTAACTTTACGACCACTCTCGTCTATATGTCCACCTACCTCTGTCTCCACTTCTTTCTAACTATTAGCTTTTTACACGTTATACGATTGCGTCATACTGCATTCGCAACACGCACGACTTTTTCCTTTCCTCTTTTTCGTTTCTCGGAGAAATATTTTGGCTCTAAATGTTCGAATTGAAATGTTCAAGTCAATGATCTCTTCTGGCTCGCAAAGGGAAAGCTGCAACTCGATCGTTTTTACTTATTATTGATGTTTCCGTGTGGTAAGTGTGCTATCGTTCGTACGATTGGTCGTTCGTGTCAAAGGATATAACCACTTTCGCTATTTGCTTTATTTAAATGAAAAACCCAAAGAAAAAGAAATTTTATAAATCACTTTGAGTCATCAGACACGGCATTCTGCGAAAATTGCAAACTCCAAATATCTGAATACGTTCCTTAATCAAAATATTTTGTTTTTTTTTTCTTTTGACAATAGACACCTTCGTCTCTTTTAATTCTAAACTACACGCAATTCTCTTTTTATACGATTTTTTTTACACGAATTTGATTTAACACGAGCTCAAAAGAAAAAAAATTTCTTTTTTTACACGAATTATTTTGTTTTAACACGATTTTTAATATTTATGAATTTCAGATATAATTCCCTTTTTCCAAAGTAGAAGTTATTTTTTATAAAATATTTAATGAATTAAAATGTGTAAGCACGAAATAAATTAAGTGAACTCTAAGAAGAACTTTTTAATATTGTTTACACCTAATTCTCTTTTTACACGAATTTTTTTTACACGTATATTTTGGCAACGTATCTATCGAGAGAATTAGGTTCGTTGCGGAATGATTGTACTGGATTTTGTCGGGTGTAATTTGTAAAGAAACTCGTCCGTAAATTATTTATTTTGCTCATGATCAAGTCTAAGAGCATCGATTTGATTAAGTTTGGAAAGGGTTTCAATTTGGTCTTCATATCAGCATCAGAATCATAACTTGTTAAGTCAGTGATATGAGAAGATAGGCCAAATTGAAATTTGAATTATCAAAATCTATATAAACGGATAAGGAAAAGTTCGAAAATATATGTAACTATCATTGAACAGATTGTTCAACTGTTTAAAAATACGATTCGAAATATGGAAAATACCAAGCCGGTAAATCTGCACTCTAACTTGGGATCATAAGCTGCTGGCACACACTAAAAATGAGTACCAAGCAAAACATGACCAAACCAAGGAAACCTAGTTATAATCATAATATTGTCCACAGCTCTGGACAAATCGGTCGCCAGGTAATTTTCGTGGGTCATTATGAATTTGATTTAATCTATTTAATCCTATCCAACAAATTAAGAAATATTCGCCATGAAGTGAGTCTTTATTAAATTTTAAGTCAAACCATCACAAAAGCATTGTGAAAATGTGCTTTTTTGTGCTCCTGCTCAAACATGTGCTCGATCGAAATTTTTCTATTGAGTTTCCATAAGAATGCGCCACACAATCTATATATACTTCATATTCTATAGCAGACATATTCTTCATATTCTATAACACAAATATTACTTCAATATCAAGAGATATGGTTCCTTGCTTGCGTTACTCTAGTTGTGTGCGGAACTCAATCATTGTGAAACTTGATCTTTGAGAGTCGATCATAAGTGCACCACGCCCACATTAAAGTTATTGATTTAGGGTTTTTATAACGCTTCTGTGCAATATCTCTACTAATATCTGTTATATCAGAGCGCTACAAATGAAAAATCATATCTAAATATTCAGTCACTTGTCGTTGATAGAAATGAACATAAACATACAGCACTAGTTAATCCTTACTAGGGCTTGTTAAATGAGTGGCCAATTTACAGACCTTCCATTATTAGAAGGATTAGGTAAAACGTAGCTCATCTAACGGACTTGGACTGATAACGATAACTCAAACAATATCGCTAATCAGGAGATGATCTTCTTAAGAAAAATTTTGCTCCTATCTGTTGTGGCGACTTTGGCATATAGAAACGGTTAGTTTTATATCTCGTATATCGTACGTTTCAGTACAGCAATAAAACGTAATATTATTAAGCAAAAATAAAAAATAATATAAAAAGATATAATGACACAATAGCAGTTACATACAAACCTTACAAGCAATTACAACGTAAAAATGTTGTTCTGCGTATCTTTGTTTAAACCAAAGCAAGCACCAATAACGATAACAGCAACAACAATAGCAGCAGCAACAGCAGGAGCAACAGTAACAACAAAAATATGTGATTGTTTTTACTGATTATGATATGTTGATGTTGATAATAATGATGTTAACCAATTTTTCTGCAGCTAATAGTGTTGTTGTGGGTGATTACGATGACAACGAGAACGACACAGAGAGTCGATGATGATGATGATGCTAATGCTATTAATAGTGTAACTGTCGTGTTGTCGTCGTTTTTATAACGTGACACTATAAGTTGTTGAACCAGGAACAAAAAAAAAAAAAAAAAATTAAACAGAAACGCGGAAAATCATAATATATTAACTCTTACTACTACTACTACACTCACAATAAACACTAAACAAACGGTAAGAGAGAAAGAATGACGCAAAAAATGAAAAAATTTTGCGATACACTTTGGAGATATTTTCTTGACAAAAATAAAATAAAATAAACAAAGTAACACCATATATAACAAATACACATACACAAACACCGAAACGTACATTTTCATATATATATACATATATGTATGTATGTATATACCAACAGATATTCATTAGAAACAGCAACAGCGAACGATGTAAAAATGTTTTTATTATTGTTGTAAACTGATGATGATGATGACAGCGTCGGCGGCGGCGACATAGTAAAAGCTACAGTTTATACATTGAACGTCGTAAGCGAGGTAAATAATTTATATATAAAAACAAAAAAAAAAATGCCATCGTATATAGTGTTATGTTCATGTTTTTGTTTTTCTTTCTAAGCGTTTATACTGTGTGTTGTGTTGACCCAACTTAATAGACGAGCATGAAATCTAGTCACGAACTTGATTATGAATAAACCGTGCACTAGATCCATGTTCGCCGACAAAATAGAGTCAGCGAAGAGATCACCATTACAAGAGCATAACATACTTTGTAATGTAAGGCTTATTAAATTGGAAAAGAAACAACAGCCAAACAGAGATATATATACAATAAGCAAAGAGTAACAATATCACCTACCATAACAACTAACCAACCACGCGGTACACAATTCAAATAACAGCAGCAGCAACGACAATAGCAACAACAACAATAAAAAGAAGGAACAACACCAACAAATAACACTATTACCACTTGGTAACAACATTTAGACTTTTACATGCTTTCAAATTGACATCAGTGTAGTTTAACACCGAGAAACGTTTATTTTTCTAGGCTACAGAATTCAATTGAAAGACTATTGCGCTCGACTGAATATGTGTTGGAAGTTTTCAAATAAAGTTTTGATTTTTTCGTGTTTATTTATTTTATTTTACTACATTGATTTCTAGTTGCCGTTGCTGCTGCTGTTGTTGTTGTTGTTGTTGTTGTTGCTATCGTTGTCATTGTTCTTGTCATTATTAGTTTGGTCGTATGCATGTAGGTGGCAAAGACTGTCAAGAAAAATATACAATTTTTTTTTTATTTACTTTCTTTACGGCATGCACTTCTGAACTTTGGCCAGCAGCCACAAATATTTTTCAAAAGGCATTTAAAAAAGATTTGAAAGCATTTAATAGCATAGAGCGATATATGAGCGGTAATTAGGTAAAAGTTGGAGAATCTCTAAAGGTAGAAAAATTCAAAATATCTTAACATTTGTAAATTCTAATGGAACTCTGGTCTTAAGAGCAAAACAAATGTACAGCAAGCAAATGCGACGATGTACATCTAGCAAATTACACTGAGAAATAGAGAAAGGCGTGTTAGTTTTTTCTTTTCCATCTCTAGCAATAGTTTTATGCATCTTAACAGTTCTAGAACTATTCCTTAACCCCTTCTTTACGACAGCGCAGCTGACACTGCACCATTGCATCGTATAGCAATAAGTGACTGCCACACAGTGACTCCGCTCAATTATATTTGTAAAAGAGGGTAATGGCGCTTTATCAACGAGAGGGTTACTTCGTTAGTTAAAAGTTTCATTTAGCTGAGCACAAGAATGACTAAATTTTTAGGTGAATGATTATTTGTAGCCCGCCATGGTCTTATTTTGCTTTTGCATCTTACCTCTTGGCGAAGGTCCCGATTACCAGGAAGTGCAAACTTGCACTTCGTTATATCCTGCGAGTTTGGTTTTATGAAATATTTTGAAAGTCGCGTTCGAATTTATAATTAGCTCCGCATTAATGAAGAATTTATATTGTATTTAGTCTAAAAAGTATAGAGCTTAGGTCAACATTGGTACGTTAATGGCATTTTCACTCTGAAAACGGGGACTACGCAGCATCTATCTGGAAGTTTTGTTACTTCCTTTCAGAATAGGAACTCTGACAGCTGATGCTTAGCAATCGTGGAGAGCAGAGTTTTCTTATGGAGAAAATTTCGTTTAACTATAGTTTTTTTTTTTAAATTTAATTAAAATCATTTTTTTCTGTGATATTTTCGTTTTTTTTTTTTTAATATGAGCGAGCAACCACTCAGGAAATGTTTCCTATCCGGAAATAAGGAAAAAGAAAAAGATAGAGGTGATGGCCGGGGCCACACTATAGCGGGTGTTTGCCCAATCCCTAAGTGCTACGTCTTTACTGAGCACTTACCACAGCTACGAACAATTTGAACTCTACCGTACTGGAGATTAAAGCTACGCAAATGGGACCAAAGCTGAAATACAGGCACAAGACGACTAACTGAAAACATTGCCATTGTCTACAAAGTGAAAGGGAAGAAAGCATTCGCTTGCCGTAACGGATCAATTATGTACTGAAGAAATTTGCCTTACAATCCTTTGCATCTTTTTCAAAAATTCGGCAGAAATATTCTTCTACCAGGTCTTTTGCGGAACTACATCTTTGGAATGTTCAAAATTAGTAAAGTTTCGCAGTGTTTGGGGATAAAAAAATGTAAAATAAAATTCTTACAGAAATTAATTTCAAGAAATTTTCTTTCTTTAATGATCTTCTACAGCTAACGAACACAACAACCCATGCACTGCCTGCCATCGAATGCAATGAATGCAATGAAATGTAATGCAATAATGTAATGTTGCATTAAAAGTTAATAGCGAAAGACAGTTAAATTGACAATATTTGTTGTGTTTGAATCGAAAATTACTGACATTTCTTTTAATCTTTTTGGTATCCGCTTCTGAAGGCATTTTTAAGTGTTTGTCACGTTTTGATTGTCGCTGTTACGTAGCAGTGATTACCATTATTTAGCTAATGACTAAAATTTTTAAATCGTAATGTTTTGTGTTTAGTTGGTTGTGCAATAACGTTTTTCCTTCTTTTAAAGAGTTGACAGCAGAGACTTCATTTAATGTAATAAAAAGAAGCATTTTCTGTGTAATTTTCACAGATTCATTTAAATTTCGATTATATTACTAATGATTTTTTTTTTTTTTTTTTTTTTTTTTTAAAAACAATCTGTAAACAATTGTTTCAAAATATTCTGAATAAGCGCAGTTCGTTGCCAATTAAATTTTAACCAATTTTTATAAGTGAAAAATATCCATAGCAGACGTTAATTAAATATAAAAATTTTTATTTATAAGCAATTAACATGCAATGTATTTATCATAATAAACACGTATCGGTTTTGCTTTTTATATTTCATAACGGATATCATGTTGATGTAGATTTAATTGCAAAACATAATAAACAGAACCCAAACGAAAAGAGACGTAATTTTAAACTATTTCGCATTAGTTGATTAAATGAAGTTGTAAACAGCTTGTTCTTTACATGTCTCGTGAGGTTACGGTTTTTCATTAAATGTTTATGAAAAAATTGCGATTATAACACAAGCACGTAAATCGATTACGTCTCCTCTACACTGAAATATCTCTCGTTTGTGTGCGTCCCCTATATATATGTATTGCGGTAATAGTCACTTAGATATGAGGAGAAAGCGATAGACAGGGGACCGCAGTCTCTAAGGTGTGTTCCTGAGGTATGCTTAGCTTAGTGTCGATAACCTCAAATTGCCAAAGTGAATAACTTTTTCGATTATACTGATCCCCAAATTTCAGTTTCAATCCAAGAATAGTGTTCTCTAATACAATTATTATAGAACCAAGTGCGTTAGCTTGATTTACAAAACACATAAGGCTTCAAAAGTTTATCGTGGCTTTTATTTATATAAAAAAGAAAACGATAATCTATACACTTAGTGTTCGAAATACCGACAAGATGTACATAACCTATATTTACCTAAATTAGTCAATTTGACCCGTTGGTCCATTTCTGGAGTTATGTTGTCCTAAAAATGGGGATGGGAAATTGTAATTCGGTAAAAACAAAAATTCCTCAATTGATTGAAAAACCGGGAGTGTGTTCTGCTCATAAATTCGCCTTTGTTGTCGTTGTTGGCGGCTAATAAACCACATATGGTAATTATACTAAGCGAATTTTTTGCAGGCGTAATCCAAAATGCGATCCGAACTATAATTCGGAGCCCTGCTGATGAAAATCGCAATCAAAGTAGACATTTTTCAGAAACAATCCAAATGACATCAAGACGAACAACAGTGATTGCAAAATTAATTATGGTCGTTATAACAAAACAATTGGGGGCTACCCGCTACTTGCAGACGATCCTGGCGACTATTATCTATATAACGTTTTTTAGATATATATATACCGGATTGTAACTTCTAGAGGATAATAAGAAAGAAGACTCGTGTTTTCAATAGTATTTCCCTTTCATGTCCGTTGTGTGCGTATTTGTAGGCAAATCACTTAATCGATCAGGGATTTTTTGTATTGAATTTCTGCGTCCTATCTTTATTGTTATGACAGTGGCAATGCCGTAAACAAACGGATCTCAATCTACTCTCATTGGTAGAAATAGATTTTTGCGGAACATCAACAGCTTTAGGGTTAAATATTCCGGTTTTAGGAGGTATTGCTGGTTATGCTTGGCAGGCGTAGCCTGCCTTTCGATATTTTTAGTAAAGATTTAGAACAAACGAAAAAAATAAATAGTTTTAGTACATCTAGGATAGAGTTTGTGCAGTTTTATCAACAATCTGCATACATAATAAGCGGAATGCATTTCTTAGCCATTACTTTTACATCGCTTAACTACAGATGATTCCAATTCCATTTTGTTCTAAAAATTTGTTGAAGTCTGCAACGAAAATGGCCTGCTTTATTTATCGATAGAGCTACACTCTCTATGGTCAAGGTCTCCGACAAATGTAAGATGAAA
This sequence comes from Glossina pallidipes, assembly GCA_000688715.1. Classification (NCBI taxonomy): domain Eukaryota; kingdom Metazoa; phylum Arthropoda; class Insecta; order Diptera; family Glossinidae; genus Glossina; species Glossina pallidipes. The sequence goes on along the minus strand of KK499818.1, from coordinate 1,370,824 downwards.
AAATGTAAGAAGAAGAAGAAGAAGGTAGATTTGAAAAAGTTAGAGCAAGAAGTGTGTAGGCTTTCTTGACATATTTTTGTATTGCTTTTTGTTTCCTAGTCTACCTATTGAAACAATTTGCAATGAATCTGAAAACCCAAAAGGAACTTGGACCCAAATGAAAACGCGACTAAAATCGAAGAATTACCTTTCAAAACGGTTTGTCTACTGTTCAAGATATTTTGCTCAGTTAAAAAAATTCTTAATATAGATTCGTTTAGTGCACGGAATGTCAGCATAAAATATTCGAATCATTCCAACTTATTTCTAAGCACATTTCATATGCCGCTGTATGTGTGTGTATATGCATTGACATTAATTAAATCCTACACATAATTTTTTAACATAAATTTTATGTTGTTTTTTATTTTTTATTTTTTTTTTGTTTTTTTGTTATTTACATTTTCATAGCCTGCCGGATTGGTAAAATTGCAGGGGGCGAAAATGCCTCTTAATATTGAAAAACGAAAAACTGAAAATTATTTGCTTTTTTTTCCTATAAAAAGACAGGAAATTTGCAAAATAAAAATAAATGTCGAAAAGCAATGGCGAAGGAGTTTATTTATTATTATTGACTATGATGAAAAACATCTATAAGCCGCCGTTGTAAGTTTAACAAAAAAAAAAAAAAAAATCACTTACGTATATAAAAAAATGTATATATAAATATATATATAATAGAAGTTTTACACGCAATGTACTTATTTTACTAAGAAATATTAAAAAAAAAAAAATGTCTCCTCTTAAAAAAAGATTTCTCACCCATCAATGAGCTAATGTTGTATCCTTACGTATGGTGTAAGCACTTGGTAATTAAGAATTTTTTTATTTTTCATTTTTTGTTTTTCTTTTTTCATTTTTGCCAAACACTACAAGTGATTGGCATTATCATTAGGTGGTCTTTGGTCTTTTTAACAGCATCAGCAAATAATCGTACACCCATTTATAAAAGAAAAAACAAAAAAATACGTACAAAACCACATACAACCGCACAAATGAGCATTTTGAACATACATCGTCGTGCTTGGCTCGGGTCGAATTTTAAATACCCTCTATTAGGATTCCGATAACACGTACAGTGAACACTAAATACTTTTCATTTTTCAAATGATAAACTTTTAATAAACACAAGCACAACGTGTTGCTGCTTTTGCAGCCAGCCACTGAAAATGGCCTACAACGAACCCACTTAAGCTTTACTATCTAAGCATAGATCTCTAAATAAATAAATAATTGTCATTATGTATTCCACATAGATTCAGTCATATAACTAAATAAATACATATGCATGTATATATGGTCATTGGCTTAAGCACCACATGGGAGATGGTGTTGATAATAATTATAAGCACACATATAACATATGGTTGTTGTAATAAGAAATACATAAATTTTATTTAGACACAGACTTTGGGTCATTTGTATGCACGACTACATTTAGCATCGTTGACTATTTATTGACTGGTTTAAGTCTGGCATACAAAAAGCGTCAAATCAGGTTTTTCTTTTTAATGTCAAAAAGTAGTCACACACACACACACACAAATAACAACAACAAAAAATGTTATTTTAATTGTGAGAAATTTTCTATTAATAATTGATTTAGCTGACTATTCAATATCACAAATAATACAACATTCAATAAACGTCTGGCAAAACGGGCAAAACATGTCAAAAGATGCAACAAACGGAGGCGTTAATGCAAATTGTATCTAAGATTATTAAACCGTAAAAAAATTAATTAACACTTAAAACTGATTTATTTGCAAAAACACACAAAAAAAAACATTATTTGCTTTAAAGTTATTATTTAAAATATGATTAACGTTTGTCTAGTGTCAACGCCTCAAAAAAGGCAAAAATTTTATGCAGTAGTAAAATAAATACCTTCACTGTTTTTTTAATTTTTGTTTTTCAGAACGGGTTGTGTGTTATAGGAATAATTTCAGTATAATAGTCGGGGTATTAAACTTCGAAGAGTGTTAAGCATTAAGCGCCTGCTGTCGTGATGTTCAACATAATTAATGGTAGCTTTGCTAAGGCCATCTTTTGGGAAAATAAATTTTAACGATTACAAATGAATCAAATTTAAAGAAGAAAAAAGAAAATATGAAGATTCTTTAAATGGTCTTTGAAACGCTACCACAGCCAACGACTACAGGAAATGACTGAATAAACTAAATTTACGTTAGTTTGTGGAGAATGGAGATGAATGCTTTCTACATTTCTTTCCTTTCTTAACGCAATACTTTCAAAAAAAAAAAAAGTTCAACCACCTTTTCCAGCCAAATAAATGCTTTCTTTCTCAACGAAATACTTTCAAAAAACTTTAGCTGGCACCTTTCTCCCATATTCACATTTCATATAGATTTATCTTCTCATGCTTGCGCACCCAATTGCCCCGTTTCCATCCAGGACATTAAGAACGCGAATAGAGGGCATCCTCTTAAAAAAAAGGATACTACGAAAATTAAAGATTAATAATCTAGAAAATCAGATTTCTAATTACAAGCTACGGGTAAGTTTGGTTTAACTTATATACTAAAAGTTCAGATGATTTCCTCACTAAATTAAAGCTACGTGAAAAGGAAACGTTTAAGATAATGCCCTTTATCCAAGTCGTCATTGGTTGCAAATTCATTGTTGCTGCTGTTCATTTTTATTTATAATAATCCATAGTTCCATGCTATTTAGAAGCGTCTCATACAGGGTTTCAAGTGCGCTACATATACACAAGTTGTTAAAGAAAGTCACATTTTGCAAATGCCGTTTTCACTTTACGCATAGATAAAAGCTTCTTGCCGCCGCTCGAAATATGAGAAGAAAAAAGCTTGCTTTAGCTCGACTTTGCATAAACGGAATACCATGGGAGCATGTGTTTAATTTTTCTCGATCAATGAGGGATTGTTTTTTACTATTTAAGGGTAATTTTGTGTTTTGAAGGGGACACACATGAGTGCTCGCGGTAATGAAAGACTTCAGAAAGAGTACGAAAACACATTATAATGTGTTTGGCTTAGTGACATCGCCCAATTACATGCGTTAATTGGATGTAGGGACAACAACAAACTTCGCTAAGAGGTCTAGGTATGCGGCCAAATTAGAGTTTAGCATTTCTGTCTAAGGCCAGCACAAAGTTGTTCTAAGAGATGCTCCGCACTTTTCTATAAAACAACATTCCAAGAAGGTTTTTTCAAATTATTGGTTGCTCGGAAAGTAATTTCTTTTGTTTTCTTTTTAGTTAGAGATTTTCTTATAATGACATTTCATATCATCATGAACGGTCGAAATCGATGCATTTAATCTCTCAGCGATCTCGAGATGTTATTTGTCAGTTTGAATCAATAAATGCTTTTGTTTTGTCGTTATCAGGTACAACTGGCCTTCCAGAACGTGGTATATCTTCAACATATCAACATTTTTGGAACGAAATTTTGCAAATGTTCTGTCAATACATCTTTTCCACACACATTCAATAGTTTTTTTCTTCTTTCACCTCTGTTTCTACTCCTTCGATAGCACGAAGTGGGATATGCTGAAATCGTTGCTTCCGACTTTCTTTATTTGATTGGGTAACATTCTACTGCATAGAATGCAACAAACTTTCTCACAAACAAGCTTCACTATAGCAACTATCGAAATATATAATGACAGTGTAGCTCAAGCGTGAAATTACCTGTGAAAAATACAATTAAATCCTCTATTACAAAAAAAAAAAAAAAAAAAAAAACGGAATCACTGCCCGAATAACTTAATATATCAAAAAACTTTTGGAGGCTTGCTTTAGAAGGCAAGGAGAGATTTGGAATATTTTTCTTCTGATATGCTCGTTAAATGAAGAAAGTATTCTGGAAATCTTGCAAACATAAAACAAGTAAGAAAATTATATTAGGGCTGAGGGCCTATCTTGTGTATCCACTACAGTTGTAGTTGTACAGTTGTACAGAATGTAGACAAATTGGCAACAACATGCAGCATTTAGGGGTAAATTTTTTTAAATGGTGTGACGATGTCCGTGGGGATCGGACATCACATCGAATGCGAATCTTCGAATATCTATTACTTTTGAATGACATTATTTCCAAGTTTTAGAAGTGGAAGGCATCTGCACTAAGCAAAAGCTGCTATTCGTCATGATAGACAACAATGATACGTATCATGGTATCAGTGTATGAGCGAATCAAATCCCATTAAGACGCTGAGTAGCATAACAAAACGCTTGAGATCATTTTCACATAAGATTTTTAATCAGATAATTAATTGTCTTCATCAACCGTTCATTTCAAGTAAAAAAACTTTTTGAAAGTGTAAAAACGTCATTCAAAAATAGAAAAAAAAAAAAAATTTTGGGTAAAAACTTCAAAAGTAAAAACAACTTTATTTTATGGTAAGTTTAAGTTACATTATTGCTATGCTAAGCACATAATAGAATTAATTATGGAAACTAGCGACGACGAGTTGTTGGACTTACAAATAAAAAAAAAAAAAAGATAAAAAAAGTTAAACCAAAAAATGTTCATTAATTTTATATTTAAAACAAATAAAGTAGTAAACTTCAGCAACGTCGAATGAATAAAACGCTAGAGATTTAATGAAATTAATGTGATTTTATGGAAGGTTCCGTGTTAAGCATTTTTTTTTTTTTTTTTTTTGCATGTAAAGATCCTGGATTGTTACATATATAGTCAGCCAATAGTCGTTAGATACTCTTACTTTATTTTAATAAGTTATTGAAATCCGTTTTAATTTTTTTTGCTTTTTCTTTTTTTTTTTTATTATTATTATTATTTAGTGGTGACTCAATGAGAGAATTCAATGCAATCAAGATTTTAAAATCTAAACAAAATCAACATACGCATACATGCGCCATTAACGTGATCGATTTAGAATTTTCCATGTATCAAGATTGAAGCAAATAGTAAATAATACACACATGTGTGTTGCTCAAATAAATTGATATAAAATTTTATAAAAATAAAAAAAATTTTTTTTTTTTTTTCTAAATAAAACAAAAGCGGGCAAAAACAATACAACGCAGGCAGACAGAGAGTTTTGCTTACATATAGGGAGCAGAAAAAAAAGGAGGAGGGAGGGGGGCAGGTCGAGTTTAGATATTATTTATAATAAATAAAAATATGATCCAGTGTATAAAGCAAAGACAAAGTCAGCCACAGTCAAATTGACATTTTGTGACAATTTTAATAACAATTAATAGCAATGGACAGTTAGTTGTTATCGTCGGCGGGGTACGATCGCAATAAATAATAAAAACAGAAGAAAAAAAACCTTGAATTGACTAATAAAACTCGTACGGATCTCTACGATCAACGGATTTTTCAACGCAAAAAAAAAAAAACAAAAAGGCAGTAAAAAATTGTTATAATTCATATAAAATTCCAATATACGCCCTGAATATTTTTTTTTTTTTTTTTTGCTTTTTTGTTTTACATTTTACTATAAACTCGTAGTTCATAAGAATTCACTTGCTACCGCTTTTATGGAATTTATTTTAAGTATGTCCCAGCTATGTACGAATAACTTTAGCTAGACTTTACTAATTTAATAATAAAAAAAATGTACTAACAACTTTGTATATATGCACATTCATGTCTCTCTATGCAAGTGTGACTAGAAATAATAGTTTTACACACACTTTTTCAAAAGTACCAATCAAAAGCCATTGAAAACTGTTGACTAAAAAATGTGGTGATAAATCTTATGTGCGAAGAAACCGATTTCAATCTGCAATTACTTTTAGTGATATCAACGATCTTGCATGTAAGTGTGTATATGCGACGTAGCTTGTTAGTAATTAAGTGACAGGTGTCACAACACTTTTAAAACGATAAATCTTTTCGGTCGGTTATTTAAAATAGATTTTAAGCGATTCCGACAAACTAGCACTTATGGGATGCTTAATGCTTTCCACGCTTAGCGAAAGTGCGAAAAATGCGTCTTGGTAATCATAAAATTTTGCGTCGATGTGGGGCCATGTCTCGATTTCACGCTATTTTCCGTTGACGTTAAAAATTATACATAAAAGAGCGTAACTTAGAACATTTTGCCGCCATGTCTGTGATGCATGGCTTTTTAGTCAAGTCCAAAGATAAAAATCGTAAAATAAAAGTGAGAGAAATGGATTGTATATGAAAAAGATATTCTTATGCATGAAAGGTTCGTAAGTAGACATTATAACCTGTCCTATTGGTTGTCTAATAACAAATTCGATCCAGCAATAGTGAAATTTTCACTCTGAAGGATGGACTTCTTCTTTTCAAGACAATTCATGATATATTAAAATCCTGATAGGGTGAAGCAGTCGCATGACCTCTCTTTCCATTACTTATATCAAAGACCTAACTTGCTTCATTTAAAGCCACCATGTTTTTTTCCTTTCTTGATGACGGTAATCAACCGTAAAATCTCTTTGTTATTTGTGATTTGAAACAGTCTTTGAATCCATTCCGCCACAATCCGAATGACTCATTTTTGGCAATGACTAAACGTAAATTCCTGTTTATATATTCTTTAGTTCAATAAGTCCCGGCTGCTAACACCCGGAAGAAGCCATGCAACTAGTAGCTAAGTACAGATATATGTCTGTGTGTTAACGTCTGCACCTGGCATGTGCTTTAATCAGACGGGTTACGTACAACCATTGGCAATCGAGAGGTTAGTTGATTGAAGAACCCTCAGGGAGAGAGACAATCCCCATTGAAGGGGGCCTCGCTACCCTGAAGTACCACAATAGAAAACGGGTGTGGGCCAAATTCTCGTTTTGTGGTCTACGCCAAGGCCTATCTAAACCCCTCTTAAATAGCTCCCCGCGAAACTTTGGGCCAACCACAGCCACCACGAATACTCCCCGAAGGGTCGTACCCAGCAGTCAGGCAAGAAGGCATTCGTCCGGCATTCCGATGGGTTGTGTGCATCTTCCTGTCGGAGCAATCCTGCTTTGGACAACCTGACCCCCGTGGACATCCTTTAACTTCTTGGCTTCGTTCAAACCAGAACTTACACCAAGCTATACAGCTTTGGGTGATCTCATACTGTACGCTTTTAGCTCTTGCCTTTGGACTATCCACACGTCCCGGACGGCCAAGCCTAACTATCCTTTCTCAAGGGAAATAATGCTTCCAATGTTGCCGTCGCACAGCACACACACCCAGCTGTGCCCCAGCCCACTTGATATCGCCGGTCATCATCATTAGATGGCCTCCACCAAGAGAACCAAATAGGGAAAGAAATGCACCTTTTCAATTTAGAAAAGAAGCCCCTTCCGACTAGATCCCTTCCGCTTCCAATGAGAAAAACCTATTGCTAGGTTATAGATAGCTAAGTACAGATGTGACAGGCGGTTTACGTAGGTTCCTTCCGTGGAGGCTTAACCATACGGCGCCCGATGGCACACGAAGTGAGAAATCGTTACTCACGCCCCGCTGGGAGCAGGAAGGCTCCCAAGCAGCTCCAGATCAAGGACATGTGTATGGCAAGCCCTTCCCTCTGACGGGGGCGAGGCCTATCTAACACCTCAAATATTTAACGTTCCCGCGATTTTGGGAGCAACCACAGCCACCACGAGGTTCCCGGAAGGGCCTTTCCCAGCAGCCAGGTAGAAGATCCACAACTATGAGGATTCTGCTGCAGCAAAAACTGCAGCCAGCAATTCCTCGCAGAGGGGATCCTCTGGGCAACCTGACCCCCGTGGAAAAGAAGAATAAAAATAAAAAAAAGAAGCAAGGTGGGGAATCCACTCAGAGACTCAGTTGCCACTACGTAGGCGCCCCGCAGTGCGTCTCAGATAGCTAAGTACAAAAAAACAAAAGGTTAGGAAAGTCACTGTAGTCACGTTTTTCTTTTAAAAGCGCTTTACAACAATAACAGAAGAATAGAAGGATAGCCATACAAAAATGGAACTCTAGCATCTCTGCGATTGCTTTTTGATGTTCTAAAAAATCTTTGGCTTCATAAGATAAAATTTAGTGCAATTACAATGCAACGATTATTTACAATACAATTCCTGCTGATTGAAGATATCTAAGATGACGATAAGTTTATACTGTCGCAAATCAATCAAATGTTATAATTACTTTTTAAATACATGAAAGGGACTAAAACCGCCGCCAATTTCAAATACGTGTATAATTTCTCTGTCGTTAATCTGTCGTTCTTGGAAAAGATAGGGGAACTTTTAGATATTTTCTTGTGAAGAATTTTGTTTTTGAAAAATATATGTGATTCAAAGTTCTTTAAAGGACTTAAACAAAAACTAACTTGGTTAGCGCCATCATTAATCATTACTAGTGATGTATTTTTTGTTCTCTTTGTACTGTAGATCTTAGACCAATAATAAATCGATCAACAATTCGTTATATTCGTTTAACCCTCCTTTAAAAGTAATATGAAAAAACTAAATGCAAACCAAATGAGTCACACCATATATATAAAACAATGTTTATCTTCTTGTTTTTGTTTTGTTATTCGTTACTATTGCAAAGTATAGTGAGTAGTTTTTTTTTTTTTTTCGTTTTTTTGCGGTAAAAACAACAATAATACTAATGATAATAGTATGATGGTTTAGTTTAGTGGTCGGTGAATAAAGTTCCACCTCAGTTACAACGGAAACTATGAATATTGCGGTATTTCAGAAGCGTTTTTGTTTTTCCACTTTGCAAATGAATGATTTTGAAAAACAAAATACAAAAAAAAAAAAAAAAAAAAAAATACATATAGTGTTTGAGTAATTGAGTAATTTCGCTTGAAATTTATTATCAGCATTACCTGCCTCATACACACAACATTCACACACATATGCAATATGTTGATATCAGGTAATGAATGAATGATTATTTGTGTTGAGAAATACTTTGTGTTATTAATATGTACACCTATGTACGTACACCCCTAGACATATGTAAGTCTGTCTGTCTGTGCTAATGAAGCGAATCGTATTAAAAAAGAAAAAAAAAAGGAAAAGACAGCACAGCTTAGAATAAATTTTAGATATTTTTATATAATGACAGTATTAATATAAATAATGTTTGCCTCTCTCTAACGTTTATGATGATTATGATAATCAAAATGTTAACGTAAAAAATTTTTGAACGCGGCAATAAAACTAATTTAAAGTTTATTCAACTCGTCTTTCTTTTTTGTTTTTTTTTTTTTTTTAACAAACGAACTTAATTTTTTTTTTTTTTTTTTTTTTGTATAAGCATAAGCCTCGAGTGTGAAAATTATAATACACATAAGAGTAATGAAAACAATAGTACTGAACAGCTACATAATAATTCAGAAAACAAGGAAATCAAACGAATAATAATAATAACAACAGCAATAAGAGAAAAGAAATTACCATACAGGGTGTTGTTGTTTGTTTTTGTCTAGCATGAGTGCGTAACATGACTACATTAAAATTTATGATAATTACTTTTTTTTTTTTTTTTTATTTTAATGTTTTTTTCGTTTATTCCAATAATATAACAAACAAAAATACCTTCTCAAGGGTGAAAATTAACGAACAAATTAATGGTAATGAGGCAACGCAAAGGGATAATGTGCTCGCACGTATTAGCGTCTGAAAGTGATATAATTCTTCTAAAGCATTAAATGAAATATGAAAAATTATCATAAAAAAAAAAATTATATTTTTAATAGTTTTTTTTTCCAAGTTTTAATACAAATTATAGGTTTACGTCAAGTGTACACATTACAGTGATATAGAACTAAAAAAACTGGCGATTATTTTACAATAGTTTTACTACGCTTCCTCTTTTTGTTTATTTCAATGCAATTAAATGTGAAATTCTTTGTAAATCATTTGAATTTCAAATTAAAAACAAATATGATAAAAACGCTTTGAGGCGAATCTCGTAACAGTGTTAAGTTTTTACTTTTACACACTCGATAAGTCCATGGGATAATATGATGAGATGATTTTCACGCTTCACTTTTGTTTTTGTCAAAACATGGAAAAAATCTGAATTTTGCGTACAGAGTCAGTAAAACAACTACAAATCGGAAACTAATCTTCAAAATATCATGAAATTTGAATATATTTCATATGGATTCTCCTAAAGCCATCCCAGATCCATATGTCATCCTATGAACTTATTGACAGATGTGTTACCTTTGTACGTATGTCCAAGTTGTCTAATTGACACCATTTCTGCATCGAAGATTTAGATGAATGCACCAATGCGCTATACTAAAGTTTCGATCGCCTCGCAGCGGTCTGTGTACCTCTTATGTGATCGATGGTCTTCTAAATTTGTATGGGTTGCGTATGTAAAATCTAAAATTGCAATTTTCAAAACTTTTCGAAAAAAATCGTTGTTTGTATTTCGGTATTTTAATTAAATTGATGTGAAAAATTTAAATGCGATGGACTAATGTTTTGAAATCCCTTCCTTTCCACGAAAGATAAACTTTTATGTGACGAAACGCTCTAATTTTTAATATTTCACAGTCGGAATTGTAGCAGTACTAGCAGTACTAATACTTTGGCACAGTTGTTCTACATAGATCTATTTTGGGATGCCATCGCATACAGGAGTACTAATGAAAACTATGTTCTATATGTACGGACACAATGTCTAATTTTTAGTTTTTACGGCGGGGGAATCAAACAATTAATTTTCCTAAATTCAGGCCACGTGAGTTCACGTCTCTGGTGTCGTTGCTAATGAAGGCTTCTAAAAAAGGCTCTCGCATGTATCATTGTATCATTTTTGGTACCGCATTGCGAAAGTAATTGAAAAATTCATTCAGCCGAAGTCGGACGGGGTATTTTTTAACGGTCGACCTTGTCACACTATAGTAAAATATAAATTGTTTTTAAGTTGTAAGTTATCGCAGTAGATGACAGCGTTACGGATTACGCCCACATATTTAAAATTGATCTCTGATCGTCTAACTAACTGGGTTTTGATCTTTTTCACAAAAAGTCAAACCGACGAACAACGAGAAGGTTATGGCTGAATTGTCTTTGAATCTTACGCTGACCAAAATGACCTCATGCTTGATTTTACAAAAAAGAAGAATAAACCTACAGTTATGTTGTGGCTGGCTACTGAACCTACAAGATGGACTGTGTTTTTTCTTATTATAGCTTTGTAATCCGAACTCAATCCGCACAGTTAATATAAAAACTCTCGCTGTTTTATTATAAAACAAGGCTTTTAAGTTATTGTGCATAAATCACAAGAAAATGCCAATGATTATATTGTAATGTCTCTGGGATGTTGCTCAGACAACGTCTGTTAGTTAATGTACTATGTCTGTGATAGTGACTTGATTATATATTGCAAATACACCCATTACGGCTTCAGGAAAATACAATGATCTCGTCATCCCTGTGTGTAACGCAAATATCTGCTACCTGTGCTTTCCAGGGCAAATTATGTTTTGCAATTTATTTAGGAACCCGTTTTGAATTGTGATATGGTATAGTCTATATATAGTAAGTTATCTCGATCGACGCCTGTGCTGCAGATTGGCAAAAGCGACCCTAGAAGATTAGAAGAGGGGCGTATTTTTATTTATTTCACTTGTGGTATTAAGTTCGTGTGTAACACAACTATGTAACACAACGATCGGATTAACCTTTTCTATCCCTCCAATGTCTGTACTATATGTTCAACTTACAGGCCACAATTCTTGAGATATTCTAATGAAATGTGGCACGCCGACGTGCTTGGATCCACATACAAAGGCTATTGGAAAACTTTCATATTAGTGTACTTTTTGGTATGAGTTATAGAGTACCTAACTATCGGCTTTGCCTTTCTTGTTTTAATAATTCGTTTGACATGCCTTTAAAGATAAAATTAAGTCATCTGTTTTCGGACTGTCGGTGAAATATTTCAAAATTTGTATAAAATTATGATATTAACCGCCGTATAATAATAGTATTTTTTGTATTCAATTTTCAGCTGTAAATATGTATTGAGACGCAGGGACATGCAAGCTGGTTATTAGATTTAACCCAAAGGCCATATTTCGGAATAACATGGTTTTACATTTATGCGTTCAGTTTGTGCGTCTAAAAAATGCAAAAACGTTTGAATTTGTTTTTCACCTGCCAGCAACAACAAAAAAGACGGGAGAAAAAACATTTAATTGCATGTTGACAACTTTATATGTTGTTAGTTATATTCGAGACAATAAATTGCTATATATTTGATTTCTAATCACATTTTGTACACATTGAAAATCTATTAAATCAACATATACGTGCATTAAAAACCTCCACCCATAGCTTTAATTAAAATGATTAATTTTTTTATATCAAAATATAAAAATTTTTTCCTTCAGAATTTATAAAATATAACGTCTAGGCACGCTTTTGCTTTTTAATTAATAGAAAAATTCAAACTATAAAAAAATTAATTACTTTTTAATTAAAATTTAAATCTATTTTTATAGTCGGATAAACTATTTAATTAATGGCAATACGTTTTATTCTGTTTATATATTACGGCGATATTGTTATTTTATATTTTACAGCAGTGTGCAAAAAAACTGCCGCCATCATGCTTTAAATTTTAAATAATTATTATTTTTATCGATGAATGAAAAACGGAACGTTTCGTTGGAATCGTTGCAGATATTTCCTAACTTTCTTTTATTAACAAAGCGTGGATGTGAAACTAACTGAACGCGAAACGTTATATCGAGGGCCTTATAATCTGAGCATTTTAGCAACCAATGTTTAAGGCAGACCGAGAAACGAAAAGTTAAGTTTAAGTCGTCGAAATACTTTCCAAATCCCTAGCGCGGTAGACCTTACTTTAATTAGGATTGGCTTGTGATCGCAACTATAGTGCTTATTCGATCAACAAAGGCATAACCCTTATCGATCAGGTCCCTACTTATCTCTTCCCACTTCTTTCTCAGAAGACATCTTTTCTATAGGAGACATGCCCTGAATGATAGGTCATTGGAGTATTTATGTGTTGATCAGATTAGGTCTAAAAATATCCAACAAAGGACAAACTCCACAAACTTTTGAATTTTTAATAAGGCCTTTAATTAGTTGCGAAACAATTCTCAGACTCTGCGTACAGCGCTACATCTTTCATAAATTTATATATGTTGATCAGACCACGTACAGAAATATTCAGTCTACAATAAAGATAAGTAGTAAGCAATAGATTTCAGAATCGACGAAACCCTTTAATTAAATCGCTAGGAGTATTTCCTTGCTCTGCATATAGCGGTAGAGCATTCAAGAATAAATTGCAGAAAGTCTGTGTATACCGTAATTTATCTGGATCAAATAACTGACTAAATTTAAAATAAATTTCCAAAGAGTCTCTGGAGCAAGCATTGCTTCTTCTGTTCTGGTCAAGTAGCATACAAAGGAAGATACAAATTTTTGTACGTAACATTATCATATCAAATTATACTTTTTTTCCTACCTTAACGTGACACACAATTAAATATACATCGACATCCAAATAATAAGTTTTTACGGTTGTAATAACGGTGGAACCATTACATATTGCCAGGCTAATCAATAATCACCTTAAGCTAAGCAAATGTGAGTAACTGTGTTGTACGATGCTATTCTATGAAAGTTTAGACAATTAACAGTTGTACGAATGCAAACTTATCGTGTATTTAATTTGACGTTTGATTAAATCGACAAAGTTACTCATTATATGCAATTATTAAATGATTAAAGCTTTTTTTGCACAAGGTGTGAGAAGTGTTGTGTGCATATGTTTTTTTTTTTTGTTTTTTTCAATCATCTAAACTTAGGTTAATCAAACAGAGCAAAATCAATGTTTTCTCGCTAATGCTAATAGAGAAAGCGGGTTCATTGTCTTTTCCAGGAAATAGTTAGAGCTTTACTTACGATTTCTTATGCCAACTATACATAAAAAAAATCCTTTTTGGAAATTTGTTGATATCATCGCTTGAAATGAATTTGTCAAGAGTTGCACTAAATGCTTTAAAATCTTCAATGACAAATAGAAAAGGGGTGTGGCTACAAATCAACTGAAAACATCATGCCGATCAAACATATATATGTGTGTACATATATATGTCTATATATCGAATAAAATCTTCATTGCGAATTTCTACGATTTGCAAGTATAAGGACGAAGTAGGAGGAGAATATCCTTACTACTGGGCAGACGGAGACGAGAGCAATAATATTTCATTCGAAATTGCTATCTTAAAAAATGCAAATGCTGACATATTAATATTTCATAAATCATTTGACATTATTTTTAACAATTAAAATGAGAGAAAATAATGAATGCGTGAAGTGAAGCAATAAAAATAGTTTCTGTGCTGTGCTTTCCCCTCAACCTCGCAACAGGCAATAGCTGCATTGCCGCAGAATATATCGCAGAAAAATATAGCTCACATTGGCCGATTTTTTGAACTTTTCACTTTTATACTGCTTTCTACTACTATTCTGCTTCATATGGTAAAATAGTAAAAATTAATCAACAAAGACCGAAGCAAACCGGTCTATGTTTTGAACACTACACCTAATTCTCTTTTTACACGATAGATACGTTCCCAAAAAATACGTGTAAAAAAATTCCTGGAATATTAAAAATCGTGTTAAAACAAAATAATTCGTGTAAAAAAGAAATTTTTTTCTTTTGAACTCGTGTGAAATCAAATTCGTGTAAAAGAGAGAATTGGGTATACTATATATGAGGTTTCTCATGAAAAATAATGCAAAAAATCGAATTTTTAAGATGTTATGATGAAAATTAGTCCGTCCCTGAGAGTAATTTCATATAAAAATTAACCGTAGCGAATTTGGATCACACTACATTTTTTAGATCCCATGACATATTAAAGTTCTTATAATAAGTAAACCTTTGCATGGTGTGGACAAAGCCGAATTTTTATTTTTATTTCTATTTTTTAATCATAAATATAAATATATAAATAAATAAGTGAAGAGTAATAAAATCTTTAACAAATCGGATTAAATTAAAAGTTAGGACCAGTTCAATAGACGTTTCGGACGATCGCTAAGGTTTAAAGAATATTATAAAGGATATGGCTTGGCATGGGAAACTCCAGACTCCAATGCTTTTATTTATTTTATACATTCAGTAAATAATTACAAGAGCACTGTCACGGTTGTTTTCGATTTACTAATTTGTTTTTTTATTACTATTTTTCATTTATTTCCTTTTATATACGCCTTTTGTTTATTAAAAACCTATACATCGTGCAAACGAGACAATCAGATCTTGAAGGTCATACGGTTCAAAACGACCGTAAATGAATGTTTGCGAGCAAAAAGGTATGGGAGGCATTTCTCTTCAATACTTTAGACCCGGAAGGTATCATACCGATGATTATCCAGTACCTTCTGTACAACAACAACGAGAAGTATGCTAGAAAGGAGGAATTTTTTACCGAAATGTAATTTAAGAACAGATTTTTCTCTTCTCACTTGTTCATTTATATTAAGAAATGACATTTCCGTTATTTTTATACTAATTATTACATAATCGGCAAATTGAATAAACACATATCCCATTAGTTACAGGCTAAGTATGAAAAACAAAAGCATTTTAGATATAAATCAGGATTAAATGATTCTTATGCCTTTCAAGCCAATTTGAATTTAAAAAAATGTCGACCCATAAATTAGAATAACGGATAATCAACGAGGAAATAAGAAAATAAAAAATAATTTCAAACAGAATTAATAGACATTTAATATAAAAATAAAAAAAAATAAAAGAAATAAAGATATCTACAGATGTAAAGCTTTATATATTGCTTTGTACATATGTATGTATGTAACCTTGACAGACAATCCGTCAATCTTGTTCTGACATTTTCTCCTTGTATAAAATCAATTTAAAAATTTCGCAATAACTTTATTGGTATTTCAAAGAAGTACTAGTGACAAAGCTCTAGGATTTGAAAACAAAAAAAAAAAAAGAAAAGAAAACTCAGAAACTGTTTGAGTAACAAGTAACCAACTTATAAATCAATTTAATAAGAAATTCAATGGATGTGTGTAATATAAAGAAAAAGAAAAAAAAGAAACGCAACGAAAAGAAATATGCTATGGAAGTGTAGTTCAAACTAAAGAAGAAAAAGAATAATAAAGATAATAAAAAAAAAAAAGAAGAAAAACGAAAACTTAAACTGAAATTAAAAAAAAAAAAAAAGAAGAAAAAAAGCAAGAATGAGGAGAGTAAGAGACTCGGACAAGAAATGACAAAAATCAAAAATGAAGAAAAACGATATAAATGAGCACAACATGTGTATGTGTGCTTATACGTGTAATATTAGCAGACAAATCAACAGACAAGGAAACGAGCAGATAACCAAAGATTGTACCCTACATACGAATGCAGCAATACATTTACACATTCGAACATATATTTATTTCATCTTTTCTTTTTTATCGAAGGGGAACGAACATATATACCGATACATAGATGATTTGAATGGTATATAAAGTGAAAATAAAATTAAAGAAAGTCTGTTAAAGACCATAATAATAATAATGCAATTGTACAAAGAAAACATACGTAATATTGAAGCGAGCAGCCATACATGCATACATGCACGTTGATGTACGTAACTAACAAAAAGAAGCAAAGATAAAAAACAACTGATCGTATAAATAAATCTTGGTTTTCATTTTTTTTCTTTTTTTTTTTGTTTTTTGCTTCGCTCGCTTGGCTTACACAATTCAAGTCGAATGAAGTAATGAGAGGAATATCTGAACAAATAAGGAAAGTAAATATAATGTAATAACAGTAAGAGAAAAAAAAAAAAAAAAAACAAAAACGACTCCAAAATAATATATATATATATATATATGTATGTAGAAAAAAAAGCTCTACAAAAAACAGAAGTGAAGCGTTATAAAAAGTTTTCCTTTTTTTTTTATAAACATAATGGCTTGACATGGTAAAAATTAAAGGCAAGCAAGAAAAACAAAAAAGCTGAGTAATTATGAAAAATGTAATTTGTGTGAGTATAAAATTATAACATATATAAAAAGCATATTAAATAATTACTTCACTTTTATGCTGGAGTATTCATTTAGTTTTTTTTTTTTTTTTCTTAACATTAATTACCGCAACTAAAGTGCTAGTAAGTCGTTGAGAGCAAAAGTAGATTAACGAACCAAGCAGAAAACAAGAAAAAAAAATGAACGAATTAAGCAATCATGTCAAAGCAGAGAACTGTCTACTTATTGTCGGATCTGTATTATTTTGATCTCGTGGATGTAATAGCAACAGATTCATTGGGATGGATCTCTTTACGGAGCATCTAGATCTCTTGTTTATTGGAAAGTGTTTTGTAACCATTTTCTTTAAGCTCAAATATTCAAAAAGGCTACATTGACCCAGTGGTTGTAGTTCTTGTGCTAAATATGCTCTTCAACTAAGCATGAGTTAATTTGGAAAAGAAAAATCGTGTATTGCGATCCATGTTAGATATATGCTAATAGCAAATTGTAGGAAATATTCAAGATATTTTGTTAGTATTGAGCTGCGCAGTCGGAGATAAACTATAGTCGATGGTTGAGCTCTAAAAGCTTTTTCCACAGCATCGAAAGTCCGCAAGACGTTACACCGTTTATAACCACCCAACCACCGTTGTTTAATCTATAACATAGAACAGCTGGCGACTGGCGAAGACATTAACAACCCTAATCAAAATATTTCGCGAAAAAGGGATTAATAATTACATATTGATCAATTAAATTGGTTCGGGGCGGGAAAAATTCAAGTTTTTGTTTTGCTATAAACAACAATTGTCTCACGTTTTTACAAACTTTTTTTAACGCGTGTTCCTTGCCACGTGCACTGTTTTTAGTACACACTATTATTATTAATTCAGCCAGAGAATAGATTCTAAGACTAAAGTCCTAAAGCACTAGCATCTAAGGCTACCGAATTGGAAAACTACACCGCATTTGAGATTTGAACCCAAGAACCCATTTGTTAGGCGACACTCTTTGTCTATTAAGCCGCCCAGCCGGATAATCGCAAGCTTAATTTTAACATGTTAACGTCTAAAAAGTAATTGTTGCCAATACTGTTTTGTACGATGTAACGGTGTACTGATAACGGTACACACGGTCTTCGGCGCTCTTTAGTAGTTAGCCAAGTCTCTGGTTCGTAATTTTAAAGTCTAACAAATAGTGAACATATTTTTTGTTGTTGTATGGCTCATATTATTATACAAAAAATACATCATTTCCTCCTATAAACACAAACATGTTATCTAACAGGTAACGTGTGCACCGAGAACGGTACATATTACGTACTCAATAGTACGACCGCAAGCATATGCTTTTGAATGGCGCTACTATCGTAAGCCTTAATCATCCTCATTAACCGTTTGAGTATCAAGCAGCGCGATCGCGCAGTTCAGATTTCATGTCGAGAAAGCCCAGACAGTTTTGAAAAAAAAACTGTCGAAGAATCCCAAGCAGCGCGATCGCGCTGTTTAGATTTTATTTCAAAATTGTATGAGTTTTTGTCGACGGTTTTTTTTTCAAAACCTTCTGGGACTCAAATGATTAAGCATAGTGAAGGCGAAAGAAAAGCTACTCTACTCGTAAACTATTATGGTTGGTAATAGTGACCAGCAGGTTAAGGTCTGACTGTACAACTGATCATAAGGCGATTTGAAAAAGTTATAAAGCTTTTCAGTCTTGGTATGAAACTCTAGCGGATCTTTTTTTCTAGAGAGAGAATTGTACATCGAAAGAAAATCTAAATAAACTTTCTTTTAGTGATCATCACTTTACAAGTTTGAAATATTGAAAACATTTTACTCATCACTTCCCAAGCTCCTATCTATGATATAAACTTTAAACCACATCAATAGGAAATAAATAAAAATTGCAAAAAACGAAGCCGGCCAAAGAATGGGTTTTTTTTTTGTAACGTTAATAATAGAGAGGACATGCTGAACTTCAGAAATCTTATTCTTTGGGGTACCAAATAAAAGACAATTTAGGTAAGGAGCAAGTAAAAAGGCTTGTATTATTATGTCCTCGAAACTAAATGTGGATGTTCTGCAATTAAATTTCTTGTAATTGGGAACGTGGCAATCAATTTTAGTTTCCCAATATTTTGGCATCTGTTGATCTAATTTTCGTATTCAATTAAAACTGTTTTTAAAAATATATAAGTTTTATCTTCGAATTTCGAAATGACCGTTATTTACATATATAAACAATTAAAAATTTTTATAACCGAGACAGGTGCTCTTCTCAAATGGTTTTTGAAAATGCAATATAAAAAAAAAAAAAAGTAAATTTCACGCTTTATAAACTCTTTTTCTCTTTCTTAGGTATATAACGCAACGAAAAGTATAAAACAATATTTATAATTTATAAAATGTTACGTGTGCGTGAACGTATGAATGCATACACACATAAACAATTTCCATTAAAATTCCTTTAAACAGGAAACAGATTTTGACTATAAATAAAGTAAATAACGTATCCAACGATGACGAGAAAAGTAGGGAACGAGAATAACGCAATAAAACCTATTTCTAAATTTACATAACAAGAAAAAAAAAAAAACGGGGTTGTTTGTCATTATTAGAAGAATGTCAAAGTATGCAGCAACTGTCCTTCACCGCATAGACATTGCGTTACATTTGGGTGAGCGTTGAGCACTAAAAAAAAAACAAAAACAAAAACAAAAAGGAGAAAAACAATTGAAAACCAACCCTCATTGAAATTTCACTAACCGAAGAAGAAGAAGTCGGCTGATGCTTTTAGAAGATTAGTAGAATTTCTATACAAGAAGCCTACAAAAGCACTTCACTTAAGGAATTTTTTTTCCCACCCACAGATAATTACGATAATTATTTTATATATCGAAATTTGATAAGTAAATATTTTCAAAGAGGGGGAACAACAAATAGCTTAAAGAGAATAAATTAAAATGATAGAGTTGATAAAGTCAAACTCGACTATTCGATACTCTACAAGTATTTGCGTAAGAACAAAAATTATTTTCATTCTAGGCCTTAGATTAAACACAGAGCGGAGGAAATAGTTAGCTTAGTTAAAATAAAAATAAAAAATAACTTAAAGATTGAATCTGTCTTAAGTACTTCTGCTAATTATACGCAGTTGTTCTTAAAAAGCCTCACAAATAAATCAGTAAAGAGAATTTAGAAAAAGCGAAAACCTTGAGCCCTTTAGCTAAAACACATTTTTAATTCGAATCTCCTCCTCTCCTCTCCTCTCCTCTCCGCAACTACAACAAAACAACCGATTTAAAAAAAAAACAGACTTTAAAGTTTATTGCTGCCATTCTCAAGCACTTATTCACTTATTCACCCATCATTACATACCAACTACTCCTAAGTTTGTTTTCGCCTTTCATTGATAACAATGGCTTTTTTGTTATTACATTTTCTAAGCACGTTTTTCTGCTTTCTTGTACGTAATCTTATCACAAGAGAAAAGAAAAATATAAAATAATTAAATCTGAATAAAAAAAAACAAAAAAAAGCAAATGAAACGACAAACACAACACATTCGAATAGCGAGAACAGAATTCATCAGATATAAACAACCGTTTTTAATGAGTGTGGATCTAGTCACAATATCTGAAAAAAACCATGTGAAACACTGGACCCTCACTCACTAAAAACAGCAGTATTTTGTGCGAGGTAATAAATTATATATGTAATTACATACAAAAAAAAAAAAAAAATAAATAAATAAATAAATAAATAAATTAAGTATATAAAGGAAATCAAAATGCCTTTTTTTTTTTTTTTTTGTTTCTTTTGTTTTTCATCGTTTGTTATTTTTTGTGTTTCATGTTTTAAAAATATACATACACGTTACTTAAATACATACTATTACTAAGAATACGGAGAGAACCCAACAACAACAGTTGATAAGCTTTAAGGGGAAAAATGCGTATTATCAATTTTGAAAATATTGAATAATATTTTGCAATTCTAGTAAATATTGTATAATATTCTTAAAGTTTTTGTGATAAACAAAATTTAATAAATCTATAAATAAAGAACAAAAAAGAAAGTTTATAGTAAGAAAATTAAAATTTAAATTCCAATCACTTGAACATTCTTTCAATAATAGAGAGATTTTTTGCGGTGAAAAGCAATGAATTAGTGAAACTGATCTAAATTGAGAAGAAGAAGAGACAGAAAAGGTCTCAGAATCACGTTTAGCATATCAACAGTGGCATTAAGGTGATTGTTAGGAAGCGTAATGAAAAACTGCTCTCACACATAGTAGCGTAAGTGGAATAAGGTGACATGGATGTCTTCCCGCCAATGAAGAGTTATTTTCCTAAAACTGATTTTTCTATAACTGATTTTTATTTAATTCAATTTCTCATGTGAACATTTCAGGCTTTAAGAAAGCGAACAAAAATGATGGAAAAAAACGAGGAAACGGGCATAAAGAGAAAAGGTTTCGAAATCATATGCTAATCTAGATTGTGTTTAATTTTTTTTTTTTTTTTTTTTTGGGTGGTAAGTTTTAAACGGAATGACGACGTTATTACAGTTTCGTTCGTCGGTGATCAGCTTAAAAGAATTAATATTTTAAGACGAAACGATGACTAAGAAAATGAATGAATAAATCGTTCTCAACACTTAGACTACATATATACTAAACTAATTTGTAAATTTAAATATTAACATAGCTACATATATTTTAAAGGTAGGAAAACAGTCTTTCCACATTACAGAACGTACGTCTAAGAGGAGGTTGGGGCAATAAAAGTTTTCCAAAATATTTCAAAAAACACTTCAATGAACACTTATATTGCTTAAGCCACGTCATTACATGATCTCTTAATCTCAGCAATCTTTTAAAAGAATTGATATGAAATTTCTTTCAGTCAACTAAGAAAGCGAACGAAATAAAGAAAATGTAAAGGTAAAGAACCCATAGCCCACATTTTAGCATGTTATGTTATGTCGAGGAAATCACGGGAAATTAGTTTACATAAAATCTCATTTAGATAACATACTCAAAGCATCCCTCGATAACCAGAGCCAACTTTACTCCTCAAAATATTTCCTGAAAGTGGTGATTAACAGAAACTCAAACATTGACCTCAAGCAATTGTAAAAGGTTTCAATCAAACACATTAAACATCTTTTAGTACAGCATACACACAACGCACAAAGATCGTTCAAGTCTTTGCTTAGGTAAATAAGTAAATGAAATTTGACTTTTCTGAGATAACATTATTAATATAAAAAGCTTAGATTACATTGTTAGTTTCGAATTTCAATTTAAGACAAAAAATTTACTTTTCCAAAAAGAGATGTGTGTAAGTACAAGTTCAAACTGATTCTAACTTTTGAAATTATGAAAGACTGCTTTCTCTTCATCAAAGCCAACGCTTGTTTCCTACACTTGTGATTATTTTAATTTTCAGAATAAAGTTAATCGAAATCTAATATTTATTGAAATTTTCAAATAATAAGTAAACTAACAATTGTTGAGTCTTAGGCGAAAGTTAAAGGTCAGTCTATGTGAGTAGGAAGTAAACAAATGATATAAATATGGATTAGGGATTGTGACTTGGTGAAGGCTCAATATTTTTTAGATTACTTAGTATTAGTAGTTATCTTACATTTTCTTCTAACGATCAAAGACGTTAGCTTCATCAAACCACTAAAGTACTTTCGTTTTATTTAAAGACTAATTCTGCCGTAATCTACCAATAATATTGAATACGTTCTCCCTAACGCCAAATTAAAAAGAAAATTCGTATACATGTATATAAATCAAGAATAAATAACGATTAAACTCTTTCCATGTAAATAAAAAAAAATAAACAAACGATGAAAATAATTTCTTACAACAATGAAATATTCATATAAATGTTATATGTGATAAATAGGCAATCGGTTTAGTTAATAGAAAGAAAAAAAAAAACTTACGATTATATATATATATATATATATGGACGTGTAGTATAGAAAAATAATAAATTCGGCTTACAAAAAATTCTAGGGTTACCACGCTTACAGAAAATATTTTTACACAAATTTTGTTATACATTCACATAAGCCGTGACGCTGAGATACTGGTTGCCAGTGTATTGGTATGTACATGCTATATATTTTTGTATATTCACATACACACACACGCGCGCGCGAGCACTCTGAAATGTAACGACAAAAAAAAAAATTGTAGAATGTTATGAGAGGTAAGAGAGAAGCTCCACAGTTATTCAAAATTTTATTGTGTAGTGGTAAGTCTCCAATTAATGAAAAAAAAAAAAAAATTCTTATTTTTTTTCTAAGAGAACAAATTAATCGCAGTCTATTTATTTACTCAACAAGCAATTGTTGTAATCTCTCTAACTTTTGTTTCAAATTTTCGGTAAAAATGTGTTTGCATTTACTGTAAGAGTTAGTAAGAAAAGTAATGAAATTTTCAGAATTTATTTAAAAATAATTTGATGTTTTTCTCTTTTTAAAGATTGTAAGATTTCTTCTTTTCTTCAGTGGCGTTATTTGAAGATCATTTCTTTTTTCTGTTTCTTTCTTTTTCTTTTTTTTTTTATTTTTTGCACAGAGAGGAAAGTCTATCTTCTCATTCGCGTAGGTATATACATATACATAACAGAGAGAGTTAGGTAGTGAGTGAGTAAGTGTCTGCATATATGCATGTATTTACATGTAGGTATGTATACATATGTATATAGTGCATTGTATTAAATTTCATCTTATACACACAAACAAAAGGCGGCAAATTTCCAGTATATAGCGTGTTCGTATGTTCGTTTAATTGAATTTAATGTAAATTCTTTATAATTTGATTATTTTCGCATTTTTTTTTTCTTTTCTTTTCTTTTCTTCTTAGAGAATATCAAATTACAGAGTATACGGCAATAAAAAAAAACCACTAAATACACACAGTCCGTATAGATTTTGATTTAAAAAATTTTATAAATTGTTTTTCTCTCTTCCTCTCAATCTCTCTGCCTTTCTCTACAAATCGATATATTTTACTTTTTTTTTTTAGTTTACAGTTTGATTCTAATTTTTATATATGTAATTTTTCTCACACATTATTGTTTTAACACAAACTTGAAGTTCTTTACATATATATATATATATATATGATTATAAGCCGTTCAAAATAAGCTGCTCAAAATTCTCTACGTTATTATTAATTATAAGTATGTTGCTGTGGTGTTAGAAAAAAGAAAAACAAGAAACCACCGTTAATTTAAACGATCGATCTTTACCTTAACGTTACTCTTATAAGACTAAACTCTAGTTTAAAGCTGATGTAGCAACAAAGCGCTTGAGCGTTGGCAACCCATAGTTGAAATTGTGTTTTTTTTTTTTTTTTTTTTTCTTTTTCACAAAAGTCGATACAACTACTACTACTACTAATACTAATAAACAATGACAAAAAATAATAAAAAAAATCAACAGCAACAACAATAGCAAGCAACTAGAGAACCCAAACAACCACTATCTCAAGTATATAGCACAATATCGGGGAGAAGAAACGTCGGTTTGTATACAACTAACTTATATAGGAGAGTATACATAATGTGAACTCAACAGTACACAAACAATCGATCTTTTTGTCTTTTATTTCTTTAAAGTTGGTACATCAGTCCGTCAGTTAGCTAAACAGCTAACCAACCAACCAACCAGCCAGTCAGTCAGTCAGTCAGTGAGCCGGTCGATCAGTCAGCTTACCAATATATTTTTATGTCGTTAATTTTGAAAATGGTCGAGTACTGGTATAATAGTCGTTGCAGTTGTATTGTGTCGTTGTTGCTGGTGGAGTGCTGTTGCTTCTGCAGTTTTAGGTTCACAGCGGTACAACAGTTTATGAGATGGGGTCGTATAGAGAAAGAAAACCAAAAACAATAACATCATTAATAGTACTTACTTTGATTACGTTTAACTGAGAAGTCTTGGATAAATCAGCTCTCTACAGAAATATGAGTAAGATTGTCTGAGTATGTACACAAGTACGAAAAGGAATAAGAAAAGGGGACACATTTCGCTCTTTTTTTAATACATACACGGAGAGAAAGAAAGGTATAAATTTAATTTTTGAGACATCCCTTGGCGAATGAAGTTTTACTTCACTTTATTGATACGCTTGTAATATCCAGAGGTATAACTTGATCCTTTGATCTGTGTCTTTTCATTCATTCAAAAAACTACAAGCTCAAATAACTTTGTGCAACAAAAAGGAACAATCACGAATTCAACGGCATCCAGTTCGTCAATAAAACATGCACTCGTCCTAGCGAATATTTGAACAGTGCGTGATTGACGTCTAAAAAATTATTTTAAAACGAGTGCCGCTTCGATACTTTTAGCGGTCTAGGTAAACTTTGTTGCGCTTTGGATTTTTGAAATAATGAGATTTGGATTAATCGAGTCGTAGAAAATAATTAACAAAAAAAATTTCAGTAAAAACGAAAATCTACTTAAAAGTACTTTATATTTACGCTTTGATTAAGGAGAGTGGAATAGCCCTATAACAGGACTACACGCAACTGAAATGGAGCGTAATTATTATTTTTTCACTTTTATCACTTAAAAAAAACTTGCTTAGGCCAGAATAATGATATGCTTAGAGATTCTTCTCTCGAAGTTTTGAAAATATTTCATACCAACTCTTCTAACTAATTTTCCGATGGTTAAAGGGAGAAAATCACTTTCGAGTTTTCATTCAAGTTGTCCCTAAATACAATTCCGCCTTAGTAAAAAATATCGGTTTTATAAAAAGAAATCCGTAATAATAACAAATTTGAAAAGCAATTTTCATGACAGTCGAAAACTGTTAGAAAGAAAATTGCTTAGAAGCACTTTCCCTTTAAACAATTTTCATGGCCTTAATGTTCTTATACTTTGCAGTGGTCTTAGTCCTTACGGTACATCTTTTTTGCCCATTTCTTTAAGGAATTTCTTTCTTTTTCTCTTGAGCAATTTCGATTTCCTTCCTTTGGTCGGTCAACCGCTGAACTACTGACCGACGTTGGCAAAAAGAAGGTTTGAACCGATTATTACCTAACATTTAACGACCTTCCTATTGATCAATCAGCTACTTGGTGAATATTTTGCCCTTTAAATTTACCTGAAATCGTGTACTTAGTTTGGTTTTTGGATACAAGGCTTTCAGATAAAAACGACTTTAATATTTAAGAGACTATATTCGCCTGCGCAATAAGTTTCTAATTGTGTTTGAGTTAAATGGCCGGACAGTTAATATATATTTAATTCCTTTGTGCAACCGTGTTAAGTATAGTTCTAGTAGGTCTATTTGATCGTTTATGACAAATGCAAGAGGAAGAGAGGTTATCTTATCCCTTCACTAAACGCATTATATTGATAGACTTTAGGTTAATTTTAGGTTAAGAATATTATTTTTTATAAACAAATGTTTCTTCTCAGTGTGTAAATTTTATTTTATTTAATCTTTTTTCTTTCTAAACGCAATATAAATCCACCGCAAATCCAGGAAACAAACCTAAAAAGCAAGATTTTACTAAACAAACTTCTTTCTTTTCTTTTGCATACACAATAAGCCCAAGAAAAAAATGATGACGTAGTAGTAAATACAAAGAAAGAAATACAAAGAAAACGAATGAGAAAAAAAAACCCAAAGAAATCCAGATCTTTTTACAACAACAAGAACAACCTTATATGCTTGCATTCACACACATACACATACACATACACGCACACACAAGCACACAGGGGCATATGTGCCCATCTCTAAACTCTAATTTCTCTATACATGGGCTAAAGAGAATCAAACTTATTTACTCGTTACTATACGTATATATATATATACAGTCAACGCCGCAATAGCAACCACGATCATCATATAGTTAAAGGTGTTAGTTTTCTTGGTACGTTTTATTTAGTAGTTACATGTATGTATCTGCGAGCGTGTGTCCAAATATGTGTGTGTGTGTGTGTGTTCTTTTTTTACTGAGGTATTTTATTTATTTTCTTTTATATAATAATAATAGCATGACGTTGCCTTTTACTTGCTTTTCGCTTTATTCCGCAATTTCTTGTTTTCGTCGTCCAAGTTATATCGTAAAGATACATATCTCTACGTAGTACGTACGAGGAAAGCAAATTCTCACCAATACTATGGCACTGATTATTAATAAAATAATTCGTGTTAGTAAAGCCTACCGGCATGACGTGAAACATACGTCAAAGTTATGAGAAATGAGAGAGTTATTGCACTTTTTCCATATATGCATATGTGATTCTAGAGGATTTATTTTTATTAATTTGTTAAAGTTGAACACTTAAATTGATCATAAATTCTTTTTTTTTTTTTTTTTTTTTTTTTTTTTTTTTACTTGTTTACGTAGTAGTTTTTTCTAAAAATATCTCTGATATATGGACACATTGGTTAATATCGCAAGCTTGCTTGCTTGCTTTGTTCTCACGGTCCAGGTAATGGACATTCAAAAAAGTTATAAATAATTCTTTTCTAAGTCATTTTCATCGTTTAAATACAAGTTATTACTGCCTGCTACCTTTTCTTTAATTATTATCTCGTCTTTACTTTTTATTGAAGAATTTTTTCGGTGAGTTGTTTACGATTAAATTATGAATTCAAGTCAAAACTATGCAATGCAAAGAATACGCAATCGCTTACGAATATGTATGCAGTACGCGATTATCTTAACGTTTGCTGTCTTACATACTACAGACTAAAATGTTAGTCTATATAGCATAACGGTTTATAGTCACGAAAAAAAAAAAAGAAAAAACTTTTGCTTATATTTCAACGATCATAAATAATCAAATCAACATTTGCGCACGAGAAAAATTATCGCCTAAAAATATTATCGATGAAAGAAGAGATTATTATATCTCTCGTTTTCGGAAAGTAGAATACAGATTTATTTCCCCGACATGGCGTTCGATATATCGTAGAGTGTGTATCACTGCTACTCAACCTTTCGAAAATTAAAATTAAGAAAAATTAAAGATTACTGTACATGGTAAGAACCTTATTGACAACATATTCAGCTTAGTTCGTACATGATATTCGACAGTTATGGGCATAGCTGTGTTCAGTAGAAAACTTAAAATTAATTTATTATTAAATTTCAAAAATAAAAATTTTGATTTTCCTTTCGTTAACTAATAAAGCTGATGTGCCAGCTTAACCGAACAGTGTAAGGATGTATAGGAAGAACTTTCGTGGTCATGCTTGTTTTTTTCTTTTTTTTTTTTGATTAACTTTAATTAATTAATAATTTGATTAACTTTAATTATTATTTCAATAGATAAATATATAACGCATTGCCCAACGATCTCCCATACTGATAAAGAGATGTCGTTTTGGTCATATTGCTTTGCTGCCAAAAATTTCCGGGACCATCGTGACAATGTATTCATGTTTTGTCTCCCTGATTACTGCATTCAATATGTTTGAGTAGTTTAGCAAGTGTCCAGAGAGCATATTTGAAGATGTGTTTTAAATCTATAGGCACACAGTTTCAAAAAAAGCAAGGAAGACATGGCGCCGACAACACGGTATATATCTTGAAAGATATATCAAAATTGTTTTACAGACGTTCAAACTTTTATATATTTTCTTACACATTTAGAAGTGAATAAAATTTGCGTCTAGCAGAATTTTGTTTTAGTTTGTGCGACACAACTGATAAGTTTAAGGAGCAACGCTGACGAATTCTAAAAGTCCTTAGATCTTATACTTCATGCACTTTCAAGTTGTTAACGGTTTTTGAATAATAAAAAAGAAAAAACTCGACAAAAAATTATAAAAATTTATATAAAATTATTTTAGTATTAATGACAATTGAAAAAATCTTTATTTGTAAAGTAATGAATAGCAGAAAAGAATACGCGCAACTTCCCTCATAACTACCGACAAAAGAAAAATGGCAAATAAATAATTAAACCGTGAGCTTGAAATAGTTCCGAATACTTAATAACACACATAGGCAAACGTACAGAGCTATCGAAGCATATGCAATAATTTCATCATCATTTGAATACATGCATACATACATACATATGTAGGCCCATGTTTACTGCTTTTATTCATCGTCAATTTGTAATTTATAACTGCCCGCATAGTTAACAAACATTTATAAATTTATGTGGAAAAGTAGTTTTCAAGTCATCGCTACCACACTGAGACCCAGCTGTTCTGACGTCAAAATGAAAGGCAGAGGGTAACGTGTGAGCTTAAGAAATAAAAATAGAAATTCATAAGACTTTTATATGAGCGAATTCTCAAGTGTAACATCGCTTGGCCGATCAGTCAGTCAGTCGGTCAGTCAGTTTGTCTGTCAGTTATTCAGTCAGCCATTCGTTCATTCATTCATTCATTTACTCATTCACATCTCATAAGAAAAAAACTATATTAAATATTTATACGCGACAACCGAGTACAATATCAGTCGTTCAACTGCGGGTTGAACGCACGCGTCAATGACTTTCTATGCGAACAGGAAAAGGGAAACAAATGTATGCAGTTGTTTTTCATACGTAAAACAAATATTTCGTAGTTTTTTCTTAATATACACATACACACATATATATATATATATATATATATATATATATATATATATATATATATATTTGTATATAGTTGTTATAAATTTTATAATATTTTGCGCCATTGAATTTACATTTAAAAGCTAATACAAACAACTACACGAACTTCACTTATACGCGTACATAAGAAAAATATCTAATTAGAAAAAAAACACGTAACAAGCGTATATAAGAATAAAACATAATAGTTTTATACAAGCTTTACTTTGGTTCCTGCAATCTTATTATCATCGTAATGACGGTAAATGCCTCTTCAACGTTCAGTAGATTGAGATATGTGCATACAGCATATAGCCTACATAGGAGTGAACGTCAAATATCTTTACTCAATACCTATTTATCTAATTGCACACTAATTGCATTTGGAATTTTAGTGTTTCTCTAAGTTATCCCTAAGGCAACATTGTATTCATTTTATTTGTATCTCTTTTGCAAACAGTGGAACAAATTTTTGCTACAAGTTAAATATTTCCTCAATTTTATTTAACACTAAAGAAAACATGTGCGAACGGATAGTTAAGCTTTCCTCATTTCTTCTTGTGTACTTCAGAGTAAAGACAGGCTGAATGAAACACTTTTTCACGATCGAACAGTAGAGAAAGAAAGCTGAATAGAGTTTATTTGAATGAAAATTAATGGAAAGAGTAGAGTATTTGATTAGAGCGACCAAAACTTTAGATGACAGTCTTACTGGTTTTTGTTTGTCTTTTGCATGTCTTGTACTACTTACACTAAGAGGCTGTTTCTGTAACCATTTTCAGAAGTTAATGGCATATTTAGTTTGATATATTCTTAGTAACATCCAGGAAAGCGTATCGAGAATTGCAAGTCTACTCACTTATATCTTTTAACAGTTCCTTTATGGACCTCTTTTTATAGTTCTAAAATTCGTGAAAGTTCATATGAAGAATTAAAATTTTCACAGATATTTTCAATTGCTTTCCAGCAGTTAGGCCATTATCCCTCCCGTATCATCACAGCAAGGACTCACGCGAACTAAATCAGAAAATTGAAGTTATACAGATTAAGTCCGCAGATACCGATGTTGGAGCGGATTTCCATACATTTCCCTTAACGAGTATTGTGGGTATTTCAGTTTCGTTACCAAGCGGATGTAGTTCTCCTATTTACTTTGTTTTGTTATTTCATGTTCTTTTCTAAAGAATTGTCATAATTTGTGCTGAGTTTTCTGTCATAATTGTAATTTTTTTCTCACTTGCATTTTTTTACCATTATACTTCGTCTCTTGAGGTTCCCCTTAACTTGCCGTGAAGACTTTTCTTTTAGAACAACAATATTACAACAATGTTCACTTATTTATGCACATACATACGTATGTATGCTAAACGGTATATGAACGTACGTATGTACGTACAAGTGTATGGGTACAAGAAATATGTTGCGGATCAAATTGATGATGATGAACGCATACTAACTGTTTTTTTCTTATGTCTTTCGCTAAATACGTGTTTTTTGTTTGTTGCAAAGTTTTTCTTTTTGAATTTCTTGGACAAGTGTAACACGTGTGATAAGTCAAAAAATATTATTGTAGTCTTACATCATCATTATCGTGATTATTGTGGTCAACATCAACATCATAATAATGAATATATGCACGTTTATAACGTCTTTATACAAACATATCGAATCATTGTAAATGCGCTATTTGTGCTTGCAAACACATGTGCATGCATATTACATATGGGAACACATTGTCATAAGCGTAAATGAATATGATGTACATATGCATATACGTCGATGTTCGTATACATTTATTCATACACGTATCTTAGATTTAATTATATAGGTTTCTGTGCACAAGTCAGTGACACTAAGATCTCATTACACACAAATTTATTCTCTAACCGCAAACTCTACAGATAAATTGTAATAATATAAGGAGCAGATTACTTCTAAGTTAAAAAAAAAAATCAAACAATAAAATCTTCTCTAAAGCAAATTGTAAACACCCGTCATCTAGGTTCAAAAATCAGCTAAACATTTTTACTGCTTTGTTCGTGGGTGCGAACAATTGCAGTATAATTATACGTTAAAGCTGAATAGGAACTATGTCGTTGCAGTTATAGAATTTAGAAAT
This sequence comes from Glossina pallidipes, assembly GCA_000688715.1. NCBI lineage: Eukaryota > Metazoa > Arthropoda > Insecta > Diptera > Glossinidae > Glossina > Glossina pallidipes. The sequence continues at coordinate 1,339,098 of KK499818.1, read as the reverse complement.
ATTCATCAAAGATCCACAAGGCGGTCGAAGTGATTCCTTTGCTTGCTATATATATGCTGCACGTTCTCTGGCGCTGTGCTAAATGTCGCCTCGTACAATAATTGTTGTTCATCCTTTCAAATCCTCAAACCGGTCACCTTTGAAGTTTTGAGTGGACAGAACATGTGTTCCAACTTTCCTTCAACAGGAATGCACATCTTTCTCAGCGTTTTCGCCCTCTCGTCCTAGAATTACCTGTATACCGCACAACACATTGCCGTGACTCGTCGTTTTCTAAACGTGGTGTCCACCTTTGGAACAACCCACCTGCAGTGGTCTTTCCCGCTGATTTTTCCACTTTCAAGGCGAACGTTTGCAAACATTACTCCATTTTTGCTTCCCACTTTTCCTTTAACCGTCTACTGGACTGGCAATTTCTACGCTCTACCGTTAGCGATTATTTAGCCATATTTTCCCTAACTCTGCCAATGTGCATACATTAAGAAACCTGTCAACATCTCTGCACCTTAGTGTAGTTTGTTTTACTTGGAGGAAAAGCCTCCAAGGATCCAAAAATCCTAAAATGAACTGGTCACTAAAATCTTGTTAGAGAACTCAAATAAACCACAATTGTATTCCATGATTTTAAGATAACTATCGTTAATATTTTTATCACACGGAAAAGTAACTAAAAATTTGTATTCTAAGATGTCGTCATGTGGGCATGGAATAATAATATATAATACGAGGGAGTAAAATTCAATTTTCACTGAAAGAATAAATGATTGAAATATAATCTTGCGCTTACTCGATGATTCGATTAAAAATATTTGTCCCTGACTGTTACTAAACAAATGACAAATTTGTTATTCTTCACGCTTGTAGTAATAAAAAAAAAAAATGTAGAAACTTATGAGCCGGCACTTAGAGGCTCTTTCTTATGTAATCCGAGAAAATACTTTACTTTGTCATTGGGTTTGAAACTTAATGGATTTTTTGTGTTTTATTTTTAATTTCTTCACAACATTTTTACACATTTTAATTTTGCATTCTATAATCAAGTAATTAAATTAATGTCAAAGATAATAAGAGTCATTGTATGGAATATGCAAATAGTATGTATGCAATATATGCATTTTCATATGCATTTACGTCAGGTTTGTTATAGTAATTAAGATTCATTGAATGAGATAAATCCAAGAATTCTAAACTTCTCCTCTTTACAAATCTTGATTTTATGCATAATTTACGATTTTAGAAGGCATTATTGTCTTTACTTAAAAATGTTGCTGTTGATATAATGGCGTCCTATTTATTGGAGTTATAAAATTAGCGAGAATCAACTTCAGGCACATAATGAGAAATGCAATTTCTATAAAATTGACTATGATGCACATATGAAAAGTGCATTTACAGCCAAGGATATGTTAATAGCATAGACTTTACCCCGACTTACGTCGTGGATAACACAGAATTTAAAAAAAAAAAAAAAAAAAAAAAATGAAACAAAGTTTACTCTTTGATCGTAAAAGGTCGAAAAATGTTTGGGTGTCACATTGTTTCACTGAGAAATGAAAAAGGAAAGGTATGAGGAAAATTTCCGCATTTTTAATAAACAAAAACATTTAAAAACACGAGCAAACAACTGTCGATTGAAAGCTTTTTACGCAATGTCTTCTAAAATGAGGATAACATTGTTAAAGGGTTAAGATATAAAATCAAAGATTTTTATTTGTCTTGATTGGAACAAGGAAAAAATTCTGAAAATTTTCAAAACTCGTTTTCTAGGCGGATAAAGACACTTCGTTGTATAACAAAAATATATGTAACGAAATAGGGACGACGGATTGAAAAGTAGATCTTATTAAATAGATTTAAACCTTGACATTGGACATTGAATGGACAAATGGAATAAATATATGCAGTTGTTTATGGTGATGGGTATAATTAAAAATTTTCCTTAACAAATAGTTTTAAAGAATGTTGTATATTCAAGAAGAAGAAGAATAATTTGAAATTATAAATTTCCAGTGTCACATTTCCAGGATCACTCTCTTCCTCTCTCTGCCATTTGAAAATGAAAAGTTGACAAATCCTTTAAGAAGCAACTGTTTAAGAAGACATTATATAAGCAACATATGGTTTTAGTTTAGTCTCGAATTTTTTTTTTTGCATAAAACCTTTTCTCTTTTCGACTGCCAACCAACAATTCAATCGCGCGAATTCTTGCAAAACTTAATTGAGGTCAATTTAGTTCGAGTTCATTTGAGTTGCAATAGAAAAGCTTGTGTGCAAACCATTGCCCCCATGTTCACTTACTTTACTCGTTTGTATTTTATTTCACATTAAATTCCAATATTATTTTTAAAATTCGGAAGCCGAATGAACAAATTAAATAAATTTTTATATTTAATGACAAAAATTTAAAATTTTCATAGTAAATTTATTTTTTATTTTCTAATTAAATTTTATTCTTAACTTTCTTTTTTTTTTTTTTTTGTATACATAAATGACAATTTTGCAGAGTTGCATAAGTAAGAAGAAGTACTTATATGAAACTAATACCTGCTTTGCTAACTGATGGTGACCTCTAATGTTATTTTATCTGAGGGGAAATAAAAATATCTAAAGTGCAGATGACCTATCGAGGCAGTAAATAAAAAGAAATTAAATTTAATTCGCTTGTTTGCTGACTAAGTAGAAAAGAAACAAAAAAAAAAAAAACGTCATATAAGCACAGATCTTGCACAGATCAAGCGAATAGTTTATCACTAGGAGCTTAGTAAAGGAAATCTTGGAAGAGATATATGGAAGAAGATATAAAATTATATGCTTAAAAATGTCTTTTCGGGATAACTGTGATGAACCTATAGAACTGAAATGCCAGGTTTACGTCAAATGGAATGTGATAAGAAAGTCTGGAGAGAAATTTGCTCGGCATAAATAATCGATTTTTGAATCAAATTTTCGCTATCCTATCCTGACTTTGTGACGTTTCACGAAACTTGATAGGTTTACGTAAATTTAGTGTAAGTAGCGTGTTATTTTTCTCGAAAAATATTTATTTCATTGTATTCGTCAATATCTATATATATAAAACCGATGTCTATAAAATCGCCAAGAGCACCAAAACACGTCTAGCCTTTATATCTGTCAAAAACAGACTAAAAATCCAAAATGGCTTATAATATCAACATGTGTTGGGGACATATATACCAACATAACAAAAAAAAAAAAAAAACTTAAATTCGTCAATATCTATATATATAAAACCGATGTCTATAAAATCGCCAAGAGCACCAAAACACGTCTAGCCTTTATATCTGTCAAAAACAGACTAAAAATCCAAAATGGCTTATAATATCAACATGTGTTGGGGACATATATACCAACATAACAAAAAAAAAAAAAAAATGAAAATTGAATTTACTTAGCTCACGAAACTTGAAAAGCCATCTTCTTTTTTTTTTTTTGTGAACACAGCCCTTAGGTTGTTTGTTATAGATATTATGAAGTGATTATTTGATTTGTGCGTTTTTTTTTATGCGGTCACTGTATGTCGCACAAAAATACGTTGAACCGTACGCTGAACTGATGCTACTTAACAATGTTCTAAGCTAAGAATAGATCCCGGTGATTAAATACCAAAAACATGCAAATTTACATACATTAACAGATAAAATAGCATAAATTTAAAATCAAAACTTTAATAAAATATATTTTAATTATATATAATTAAGCTTAAGCTTAGTTGACAACATTGTTTAGCAGTATTAAGAAGAAAAAAAGCAATAAATATCAAATACATATATATATATATATATGTATATGCATATGAGTATATACGTATATAAGTTTATATATATATATATACATATATTTGTCATTTTATTTAATTTCTCTTTTTAACTTTTGTTAATTTATATATAGTCAGTCACGAATTTCTACTTTAGTTTTATAACATCATTGTATTTTATTATGTCGGCACACAATAGCTGTTCGGTGTGCATTACTTTCTGTGGTTTTATTTGAAGACCAGTAATAGAGAGGAATTCATAGTATTACAACAGTCTTCCTAATACAAAAAAAAGGGGAAAAAAAATAAATAAACAAATCCTCATCACCTTTAATGACCTTCAACTGGCAAAGAATTATTTGCATCAGTGAGTCCGAAGGGTACACGCTATTACTTGAAAGAGCTAAAGATGGTAAAAAGCATTTCTGATTTTGAAAAGAATATCATATCAATTGTTGTTATATAACAAATTCTTCTTTTCATTAATAAAACAAAACGTAACCATCGCAGATTATTAGGAGAATAGCGTTTGGAGCAAATAATCCCATCTATAGACATCCCGAAAACACGTTCTTAATCCTCCTATTAAGATAGGCCTGACCATTTGCATAATTAAAATCACTTTCTAAATCGATCAAAGCTTTTCCTGTCCTACCATCCTGTCTGTCCATCTTTTTTCTTGTGTGTTCTTGGGTCGCAATGTTTAAGATATTTTGATAAAATTTGGTATCCCGACCTATTTTGGTCCAAGGACGAACGCTCTTGAAAATGGTTCGGATCGGACAACTTTTCCGGCCACTTCCCATATTACAACTTAATTTCAAAAGTCGTTATACGAATAAGTGTAGGGTGGAATATGGTATTTAATAGCGGGTTGTAGTCCACTATAGTAGTTTTACTTATTAACATTAATTTCTTAGATTCCAAGTTACCATAAAAGTGAATGGTCATGTCATCAAACAAGTTATCATGAAGCCGTTCAAAATTAATTAGCAATCATTTTGCGATTATCGGAATAAATCGTCAGAAGTTGAATTTAATTGACAGACTATTGGATCGAGGTTGCTGCGCTCTAGATGAACAAGACCAACACAATTTTTCATTTATTTTTTTTTTTTTGCTTAACATTTACTCAGAGATTAGATTTAAAAACTGTTTTAAGCTTACACTGATACTGATTCAAGAGATGAGTTAAAGGAAATAAAATAAAGTTTTTATATCTTGGCTGACGATGTAATCCTAGATCTCATTGTGTATTCATTAAACTCATACTAATGTAAAGACAAAATTAATATAATCTCTACAGCACAAATACAAGTACATCACTAATACCATGCAACACATTAATTGTATAATAATGCCTGTAAATGCATGTATAGTAAATGCATATATACATATATATATATACATATAGTTGGGTATATATTTATATCTTCAATACAATGTATTATATACGTCATTTGAGCTTAGAGTATAGTTAAGTAAGGTATATAAAGGAAAGATCTCTTGTAGATGTCCGCTCGTGCCTTTACAACTTGGCATAGAAAAGTCGTGAGTTTCAGCATAAAAAAAAAAAGAAAGAAATAAATAAATAAATAAAAAATAAAGTAAAATAAGAAGTAAAAAAGAATAACTCAAGTGCAAGTACCCTAAGCCATTGTAAGAAGTTGTATTGTGTGTTTTTAAGCCTCCGAGCACACACAAGCACGCTGTACTTTAAGCACCGTTCACTGTACATATACGAGTTCGTTGTCTATCGTTTGCATTTGTATGGGTGTGTTTATTTATGTTTATTTATTCATGTGTGTGTGTGTGTGTATGTGTGTGTGTGTGTTTGTATGTATGTGTATAAAATACGTTAAGAAAAACCTTTAGTTTTTGGCTTAAGATCTGAATTGCTGTTGTTAATGCTGCTGCTGCTGCCGCTATTGCTATTGCTGTTAATTCTGTTACCGACTGACGATTGCTGTTGTGCTGGTTTGCTCCTTCAGCTTTTTTGGACAAACTGGTTTTTTGATTTTCGTCGTTTATTTGATGTATACGTATGTGTGTATGTATGTGTGTGTATATGTGTATATGCCTGTACGCCAAATGATGTAAATAAACTAAGAACAAAAACAACAATAACAATAATATAAAGAAACCCAAGCACGAAATATTGAAACTTTGTTTTTGGTTTATGTTTTCTTTGATTTAAGATTTTTTTTGTTTTTCGTTTTTTTGTTTTCTTGCGCTCACAGTTTGGCCAAAGTTTATAACGCGTCTCCTCTCCTACATAAAAGTACTATAGCGTAAGTACAGCCTTGCTTTGTTTTTGCTTTTTTGTTACTTTTCTGTTTGATTTGATTTCTCTTCATTTTTATTTTTTATTTATTTATTTATTTTTATTTTTTTTTGTTTTTTTGTTTTTATTTGAATGCTTTTATTTATTTATTTCTTTTTATTTATTTATTTTTTTTTCTCTCTCTTATTCTGTTTTGTTGAATTTTGACCGTTTTTGAATTGCTTTTATATGCTTTTTTTTCTGTGGTTGAACTCAAATATGCAAGAGTGAGGGTGTAAAGGCCCGATGTTCTTTGCGGTTATATTGCTGTAGTTGCTGTTATTTTAATGTTGGTTCAGCATTACAATTTGGCAAAAAGATAGAAAGAAAAACAAAAAAAAAAAAAAAAAAAAAAACGACACAACCAACAGATTTTCTTATGACTAGTAGAGGAAGTGGGCGATCTTTGCTATTATTACTATATCGAAGGTAGTAGCGTGCCTGTATATATATATATATATATATATATGTACATGTATATAATACGTGCTTGTTTGGTTCTATTAGAAAAGTAAGGCAACAGTTTCAACTTAAGATCATTTTGCTTTTCTGTTTGTTTTTCATGGAATTGTTCATTTGAATTAATGTTTGTTAAGATCGTCTTGCAGAGATTTCAACATTTTATTTTAGTTTTTCTGTCGTATTTTCTCCACATCGGTATACAGCTACGTATGTACATATGTAAGTATTTTGTAAGTCTTTTTTGCATGTTACACGTGTAAAGACATGTTTGATTTTAAAATTTTATTCTTTTTCTCTGTTTGTGTTGCACGTAAAGAGAGACGGCATGACTCTCCTCCTCTTTATTTTATTATTTTTTTTTTTTTAAATTACTCGCAAACGGCCGCCTTTTGTTAATCCATTGTTTCGTAAGAGATGTAATTGAACTCAAATGAACCTTTGCCATTTAATGAAGATTTCTTTATATGTAAGATGTACACACACACACACACACGCTTACATGTACCAAGTCAACACCCGTAAGTATATTGAGCCTTCGCTAACTACAGCTTGTAAAGGAAGTAAATCGAAGACATCTTAAATATTTATTGTCATTTGTTTGAAATCAGTAAATTACAATACATTGGATGTTCGTTCAAGTATGGTATAAATATGTGTGTTAGTGCACAAAAAAAAGGAGTAAAAATAATATAATTGAGACGAATCTCGATTACCCATCACTTGAAGCTGTATGATGTTCAAAATTCATATATTTGTCACTGATAAAAAAGCCATACATTGTCAGGTTCGATTTCTTCTCGACTAATACCTATGCAACAGTCAAGGGCCAATCTGTCTTTTTACCTTTCACCTAAGCACGCTATGAGAATCCCACGAAAAGCTGACCGTTTTCGATAGACATCGTTAAGAAAAACAAAACAAAGGAGAAAATTGTATTCGGCTCTCATCGACTTTTTCATACCCGTCGCATTTGTCATAACAAATACTCAAAAAAGAAAGAAGATCTAAATTTCGCTACCCGGCAATAGCTGCGCTTGATTTTATCCATTTTTGTACATTCACTATAAACTCAACAGACTATTACGACGCTACATAAGTTAATTGATCACTAATAGCTACCCATAGCTACCTTTTATGAAGAGTAAGTTCAAGAATTGGAAATTCTCCGTCTGGAGTTTTCAATCGATCTCTTAAATTTCAAAAATTAGGAAAGTCACTCTATAGAATTTTTTATAATCTTATTAGGTTATGTTGAGTATTATTCGCCATATTGCTCTATATAGCTAATGATTAACGCTATTGTGTTGGATTTTTTATATTAATTTATTTTTACGGTTCTTTTCGCACCTTTGTCTTTATTCAACGAATCACTAACATAAGGTTGGAGCCTTTCATTACTCGCACTCATTTTAACACAATAAAAATCCTACATGTAGTGACAAATGCAAAACATGCTAGAACTATCACCTTACGGCATTTCTTAGGTAGACAAGTTTGTCTTATTATAACTTATAAGCCTTCTGTTATCCTATGTTGGTTGCAAAGTGAAGAAAATCGATTGACGTTGCCTGCTTCTGTCATATGATTGATCAAGTTTCCAAGAATCTTTAGTAAAAGGCAATTTTAAAGGTTTATTTTGCGAAAGAACGAATGGAGAGAAGGACAATGGATGTTGTTTCAATCAAAAGGATGTATATTCTCAGCAGAATTCTTTTTGCACCTGCGTGTGCCTACAAGCAGGCGAGACTTCTGTTCAGCATAACAGAGCTTCTGGTGTAGTTCCGTCAAAAGGTAGACTAAATTTGTTATGTAATCGAAAACACTAAAGATCTCATGAGCAATACGGGAACCTGAATTAAACTATCCAAGTTTCCTTGTAAGATTAATGTAGCGAATCCTATCCGCTATGGACTATTAGTGGATCTCTACTCATTTTGTTCGAGAAGAAATACTACAAGTCCTTAGACATCCCCCATATAGCCACCTCAACTTTAATATAATCAATCACAATACAGAACATCACAGAATTTAAAAAATGTTCGTAAATTGACTTCTAGCAGCAGATATCAACAATCGATAATTTATTTTCATTATGTATCAGAGCCACATAAACGGGAAAAGATGAAAATGTAAATGAAAAGTTAGTTAGTAGTTGGCTGTAGCCAGACAAAATGTTTTAATGCAGCGGGTATGCAAAATTTATCTAATGACAAACATAGTTTATTTACTTATTTGCTCTAAAATAACTAAAAACAATAGTGCAACTGTGCAAAAAATATTTATGAAAACCAAGAGGTATATACATTAATTATCTTTTAGGTAAAATGAAAATAAATAAAACAAACAAAAAAAAAACAAACAAAAAAAAACAGAAACGTTAAGATAATTATTTCTAAAAGATAGACAGCAAAAAGCAATTAGAAGACGTAATACAATGAATTGACAAGTATAAAAGAAAATGATGAATTTCCAAGCGATAACCATAACCTAACACATACATGCATACTAGCATTTATACATTTATGTCCAATGGTGAATAATAACAACGAATTTTAACGGCTTTACTAATATACGAATACCTATAAGAATACAAAAGACAAGAAAAAAAAAATGAAGCATGATTGGTATACATACATAAGCAAACGTGTAGAAGAAAAACGGTATATATATATGTATAGTATATATATGTATAGTATATATATGTATATATGTATAGTATATATATGTATATATGTATAGTATATATATGTATAGTATATATAGTTATATAAATGAGACAAAACGATCATTTATTTAGTAGAACTAATGAAATACAATAAGTTGGGTTAAGTAGAAAAAGCTGTCAAAACCAAGATTGACACCCAGATGGCAGTTTGACAAAGCCATACACAGAAATGGCAATAAAATTACAATTGTTGTGTTCTCATAACATTACGAAAGATAGAACTTTGAAAACTAAAAATCAATTAACTTAAATTTAACCATAATAGGAAAGAATGAATTAATAGATATCGGCAATATCTTTCCAAATCGAACGAAAACTGATACTTCTTTAGGCATTATTAAATGCGCGGCTAATTTTGCGGCTTTCTTTTGATCAATAAAAAAAAAAAAAAATGGAAATTTCAAGAAAAACACTAAAAACGATTTAATTAAAGTGTAAGTTAGTGCTGGTCACTACTTCTTCCATCATTTAGGCTGAATGTGAAGTCCATGCAAATTGGTATCGAAACGCCGTTCGGCAAATAGTAAGCCACCGATTGCACTCAATGTTAATCAGAAGGAATAATGTCTGTCGATAATAGAGGGGAGAGTTGGCACATTACCAGTTAATTTTTACTAGGCAAGGCTTAGTATAGAGGCTCAATTTTCCCATAGCGAGAATTTGCGATAACATCATATATCGTGTATTGCATCCCCTCCAAATTCCCATTGAAATACCTACACTGTTGATATCATTCCCTAGTGATGGTTTCATTTCGTTGGAATAAACCGTAATTCACAATATATTGCAACCTATTTTGCTTCGATAAAGGGGACGACCACGGCTGTTAAACTGCTCGCCTAGTCTGCATGACGATTAAACGGCGCTATCCTTCGAATTAAACAAAATATATTGCTGAGTGATATCTAGACTACAACTTCACTCTATGATCGCTAAACTTGCCATTACTCTCAGATATGTACGAAAGTCGAAAACAGAACTTTACTAAATTTGACCCCCGATTATCTCGAAAGCGTAAAATGTTTGCTTTCAAAGTTTGAAAGTTTTTGATTTAACGAAAGATTCTTAGATGGATGTCCTCACATATGATTAAATAATAAATTTACACACACACATACACAATTTGATGCCAACTCTGAAAGTCTTGAAATGCGGTAATGAAATAGTCGCGACATACTAACTAGCATGTGCGAAATCATATAACGATTAACAAGCGTTTTGCTGGCAGCGTTGCGGGACTACTTTAGCGCATTGCGGCTTTTTCGGTAAACAAATGTAAAATTCCAAGACAATTAATTTTACATTTGAGAAATTACTACCTATTAACATATGTCTCAATTTTCTTTCTTGTGATGTTTACATAACATTTTGCAGGAATCCTATAATCGATACTCTTTACAAATGACAAAACTTACCCGATCTAAAAACGAGTTGTTGACATATGTGTGTATACAGAGCTCGAAAATAATGAATTTTTACGTAATTGAAAAAGAGAACAAAGACAAAAAACACTTTTTGTCAGTTTATTCATTACTGTTAAGACTAATTTTTGATTGTCCTCTGGAGCCAAACGACAAACACAATGAAACATGCTTTACCGACATCGATATATTGGCATGTAAACGTGTAATAAACAAAGCGCCCACAAATCAATTATCCAATAGATTACTTTATAGAAGAAAAATTGAAAAAGAAAAAAAAAAAAACAAAACCAATGAGAAAGCTGCAATACATCTTATGGCGACTTTCGGATACCCGTTAGCCGCTTTATCTTTAATGTGAAAACTCGTAATTGTGCCTGCATCAAAAGGCTGTAAACCAAGTTGCAATGGAAATAAAGTAGATCTGCTATATGAATTTCCTTCAAAATGACTCTGATGATGTCTTTACTACAACACATAAGACCTATTACTTCTTCTATTGGACTCAACTCTGCAGAGGACATTTTTGTAGAGGTCATCTTTGAAATTTCGCTCTAATCAAAAACATAAGTATTTTATGGAATTTTTACGACATACTTTCAGTTGCTACAGACGGTACGACAAAACTAATACATTTCCTTCCGCATGGGCTTTTGGATGTGAAGCAAAAAAAAAAAATGGAAAAAAAAATATTAAGCTATACAAAGGGAAAATTGTGTTGTGAAAATATCATTCAACCAAATAAGAAAATGTTGGCAGATCGTGAGAATTGTAACAAAATACAAAAATATATATAAGACAAAAAATTAGACTCGATCAATTACATATGCATGTATATATACCACGTACTTATTTATATACGATATACACAATGCGATTGGAAAAATCGGCATACACTCAAACACACACACACAGAACGACATATATACAGAAACGAGACTAACGAGCCAACCACGACGACATTAAAAATAGTTTTACGTAGCAAATAATGTCGAATTCATGGATAAGTATGGAAAGCAAACACAGCTAGATCCACATAACAGACAATTTAAAGGAGACAGATCAACCAATCTACTATTGTGCATTAATATTGACTTGTACATACCTGTATATATGTATATATATATACATCTGTCTGTCTTAGAGTATGTATGATTAAAATAATTACAAATCAGCTATGCGCGCGAGTAAACACATAATTTATTTCGATACCTACCTCCAATAAGACAAACAGACACAGCATACGTATATACAACTCCTTTGTTTACTATTACGTGCGTATTCAGAGTAATCGTTTCAGGTATGTGAGTACATTCTATACAAAAAAGATTTAGACAATTTTTTTTTAAGACACTCTTTGCAAAATAACATAAACAGTTTTGCTTGGTTCGTCACTTTGCCGTCAAACGTCATTTAGTGCATTAATTCAATCAACCAACCGTAAAGTGGAGAAGGCCCGGTACATACATCTATAAATATATAAATATACATATATATATAGATATATATATATATATATATATATATATGTAAAGGTGATGTAAGGCAAAAACTTGTTAAATTACGCGCACATGTGTAAAAGTTTGTAGAAAAAATTTCGTGAAAAATAATTATAATTTGTGATACTTTTTAGCATCGTCCGACTAGAAACCGAATTTCATGTAATAAGAGAGAATTTATTTTTTATTATTAAATTTAAATAATTAAAGCAAAATAAAAAGGAGCTTGCCTACGGACTCCAAGGAATCTTAATTGTCGGTCTTTGACCGCAAAATAAAGCGAAAATTTATTCCCTCGGTCGTATAGTGTATTACTGTAGAAAATATATTTACCATAGTGGGAGTACAAGTTAATCCGATCCTTCCTTTCTAAAAGAGTAAGCAGTAAGTAGTGGTCCTCGGAGTGTGAAATAAAACCGTCTTTAAACTGTACATACGTAGACAATATAGTTCCTTGGGGCGTTGATCCATGGCAGAAGAACTCAACTTGCGGGAAATTTTCCCTTTTTTGCATAATTCAAAGTATAGCAGCGCTGCTAAATTTTTACTAATGGTGAACAGTGAGTGCGGTACGATGTCCAAGGCCCAAACAACATTATACAGAGTATCCAACTACCAATAGTAATTGATGGGATGAAGAATGGGCTTGATATGTCAAAGGTTATGATACCGTATGTTTGCAGTTTGAAGGGGTTTGACTCCATATAGCAAGACGTGCTCAGGTAATGTTTCCACTACTAGCGTGGAATGCCATGCCCTCCCCGCTGCGATCAGCAGGCATGACTCCTTCCGCTCCTTCCGCACAGGTTTCATTAGACAACCTCTTTCTTGCTCGCACGCTTCGATTCTTATGGCTAGACGATACCCAAAAATCGGTTCACTTGGTGATAGCCATAAAGGGCAAGCCTTTTTCGAGATAGAATTCGAAAGTTACGAAAGTCAAGATAGAAAAAAGTAGCAAGCCAGCGACAGACAATACTTTGCTTAATCTGATCATTCGCCTTGTTCTGAAATAAGTGGACTTGAAGCGAAGAAAGTGAGAAACGGATGAAACTAATTTGTACTCTCAAGTTATACTGTAATGTATTCTTAAAAATGATCATGGTGACGTTTTCTTTTTGAATGATACTAAATTCTATATTCTCTTAAATTTATTCATTCTTTATTTCTGCCTTTTGTTCTATGTAATTTTATTTACAGTCATACATATCATGACTTACGTGCGACAAATATATTCCCACACACCTCGAGCTTTCGAGGACTACGTAATTACACGAGGGCACAGTCAATAGTAAAGACGGCGTCGGTCTAGCGATCCACCTTGATCACATTAATTGTACGGCCAGAAAGCCTAGACATTCATGCATTTTGATGGGAAGTTTTAGTGCAAAAGCTCTATAAAATTGTTCGCCTTATATGGTTATTCTGCTAGATGTGGAAGGTCAAGTCCTAATGTTAGGTAATCTAAGGTATCTATCATCTATTCCATGCACTGAATTTATTCTTACGTACAAAGAATTTCGTATTAAGTCTTTGTTTACACAAAACCTATGCTACCTTAAGCTATTAAAAGCTAAGATAATTTGCAGTAGAAAGGAATTTAGCACAGAAAATTCTAAAGCATATAATTCACAAGAGGAAATTTTCAAAAAAAAAAAAAAAAATCATTTCACAAGTACTTTTGTCTCGAAGTTTATCTAATTGCCCTCCACAATTACATAAAACAATGGCCACAGAACTTAAGTAATAAACTCTAATCAAATAAAGATCAAATCAAACTCCACAAAAATAATAAATAAATAAAATGTTGCAAAATAAAAATAAATCTCGATTAAATCGACATGCAACATAACCTATTATATACAACAGTGTATATATATATATATATGTATCGTGGTATATATATAGCAAATCTACACATATAGACGGCATAGACGTTGGTTAATGCCTTTCTTTAAAACGAAAAGAATAAATGAAATAAATTGAGTGCTGGGCTAAGCACTTCTATAAATTTTTATTGTAACTTAAAACGGATGAGATGAAAATGAAATGATATTTAATGCATGGACGACTCTTTACTCGCAAAAAGATGCAGAATGAAAAGAGCACGTATACCGAATAAAAAAAAAAAAAAGCATAAAATAAGAGATGAAAGTTTATATAAAACTTTATTTAAGAGATCACGATATTAGAAAATATAATACTATTCCTGTCATTTCCCAAACGCATACATGCATAGATACAAAAAGTTACAACTAATGCTTGATAGTTGGCACAACAATACGTTAGAGTTAGAGTTAGAACTTTATAAGTAAACTAAAATGAAAACGTTTATAATCAACATAAGAAGAAGTAGGTCTTCCGCATCTACCAAACACAAAACGCCTCCAGAAGCTGTTGACTTCATAGCAGTTCGGTTGGTTGGTACATACTATGCTCTTATGCTTTGTTATGAACGGAAGGTTTATAAATATTCGTTACAATTTATACGTCTTAGAGTAAATAGCAAGATCACTGCTGCTGGTTAACAGGCAGAGAGAAAACAGAGGAAAACAGAGGAATAAGAAAGTCGAATTTTAGATGCTTTGCACTGCAATCGCTTTATTCTTTTCTTCGTTATAATCGCATTCTCGTTATGTAACTCATGTCGAAATTAGAAAGTATATCTTCTTTAAATTGCATTCCATGTTCAATTTATGTGCATACACAAAGGGGAACAAAAATATCTCTCTCTAAGTATGTAATAAATAATGTACGTGTGTATATGTACATAGGCCCCCAATTTGGAACGCTCCCTTCGTTTAGACCGACATAAAGGGGACTGCTGTCCACTCAGCTCACTGTCTTTTGAAGAAGCGCTGAGGGGAATCGAGAGGACAATTGAAAATTGACATATTTTCTCTCCGTTGTTGGCAAGAGGTTACATTTGAAAATGAAAGAGATTCGCCTACCACCACCCATCATATACCACGACGACCTTTAGAATACATCAGTACCTAAGAATATGGGAATATATATACCAGCATGTAAGCACGAGAGCGGCAGCGTAAAAAGAGTTGGGAAGTGCCACCGACTCAATTATACAAATTTCCATTTACTTCATTCGCTTCATTTAAAGGTCATTATGTTTATAAAAAGGTATTAATGCATTAATTGAGTTTATATATCAAACAAGAAATGAAATAGTTTTCGCTAATTCTTTTTACAGATTCATACTAAGCCCACCATTCGACGACCTTCTCTAATTCTGCTTTAACTGTATCAATTTCGCGTGCTTGCAGGTATGTGTAATCAAACAATGAATATTTTTCAAAGGATACTTTGCCCAAAATAAAAAAAACATTTATAGAAATCTTTTTTGACAATGAGAACATGATTTTATGTGAAACAAATAAGAAAATTATATTCGGTCGTGACCGAATCTTTTATACTTATCACCCTTACCTTAAACCACACAAAAAAGTAAAAGAACTAAACTTCCATTTCTATAATATGGAGTTGGCGCGGCTGATTTTTCCTATTTTCAAAATGAAGGTTTTTTCGTAAACGCGTGCGGGCGTTGTAGATATGCTCTTTGAAAAGTTTAGATGCTTTCCGAATTCTTTTGCAAATTTGTAGGCAATACATTTTTTTTTTCGCTACCGGGAAAACGTTCACCATAAAACTTACACAATTGCGCAGGCAGACAGATGGACAGACGGGCATCTTTAGGTGCATTCCAAATTTGAAGAATTTATATACTTTAAGAGGGTTTTTGAATTTTGTTTGATTTACTATAGCATTGGGTACGCGCTATACACGTGCTACAGCATCGCCCATAAAATATGCATTCAAATTTTTGCACATTTTTCTGCTATCGTTTATGAGTAAGCGGGAAAAAATAAATTTTTTATTCCTTTTCAAAAACAGAGGCGTTCTCAGCTTACGTGGTGCTGTGGGCGTGTTCTTTCAATACAAACCTGCTTCCAATGTTTCTAACAAATTTGAATTTGTTAGTTTCAATTTTGGGGCCAAGAGAACGTTTAAAACAGACATTACACAGATGGACAGACGGACATGCTTAAATTGGTTTGTCAAGAATATATATACTTTGTGGGGTCTCTGATGCTTCCTTCGGGGCGTGGTAAAATCCATCCAACACATTCCCCTAACACTTCAAAAATACGTTTCCGTTCCCACAATGATGATCATCATTTGATCCAAATCTATTTCTCTTCTTCGTTTTTTCCATTGTTGTGAAAATGACAAAAGTAGCGTCACCGAAGTCACAGTAACTCGTAAGCAAATGAAATGCGTCGCACTTTCTAAAAATCATATGGATTTGTATATGTTAATGCAGGGAATTATTGACTAATAGGTTAGGGTCAAAGTATCACTCTATTAAATATTCCTTTGAAATTTATTGCAATGTCACTCATACATAAAAGCATCTTTTCCTATACAATTCCCAGTTTAAATCGGTTCCCTAAAAAAAAACCTTTATTTACTTTTCCGGCTTCTTCTCCTTGTTAAGTATGTATATATAAAAGGGCACAACTTAACTACTATCAAGAGCCTAGCTCTTCTGTGAGAGTCAATATATGTATAAAATACTTCCCTAACACTACACACACATACTAAAGTTAGTGGGTTTACGTACATGTATAGACTTTGGCATGCATATGCCTGCCTGTTTGTTTCAGCTTTTGCATGTGTGCTTATTGTGCAATCACATGTACATACCTAAAAGTTTTTGCATGCGTTTAAAGCATCGTGTTTTTATTATTGTTGTTTATTGCATTTGTTGTTTTTCATTTTTTTTTGTTTTTTTTCTCTTTACATGCATTTTCTCAAATCGTAGATTTTGGCCTTGAATTTATGGGTTTTTAGCTTTTCTTGATTCTTACGTTGATGGCTGTCAATAAATCATTGATTATTGCAACATTAGTGAGCACCACCAACACTATCAACAAAAACATATACGCAAAAATCCATTAAAAAAAAAAAATTGTTAGTTTTTTAATACACATTCGTTCGCGTATTAGTATGCTTGTATATCAGATATAACGGTACAGAATTTAATATTTATTTAGAATAAATGTGAAAGGTAATTTTAAAGCTCTGAATCATCGATGTATGTATGCGCATGTGTGAATGAATTTATATTTATTTGAATGCTGGCGCGTGTATACACGTACATATGTGTGAATTTATATATGCATGTGTGCGTATGTTTTTAAGTAGGCATGAATACATTTCATAGAAATTAAACGTTAAACGCTTACCTAGTTTATGTGAGAGGTTATTGAAGAAATTTTACTTATGTTGCTCGCATCATAATCACTTACCTGTAATAAATAAAATAATTTAAAAAATTAATTTGTGTTTTTCACTTTATGATAATTTTCTACACAGTAATCATAATAAAAATGAATACATAACAGTTAACTTGAATTACGTAATTATGAATAGTTTCGAACTAACACCTTGAGAAGCTACTAAAAAGAAGATTGCATTGCGCTTGAACCAAATTCGTTTACAGAATTTAACATTTTTTTTTTTTTTTCATATTCAATGACAACTTTATGGAGAATCAATGAAGAAGAAAAGGGAATGGAATGACGAGCGGGGGGAGGGGAGCAAAATAAAAATTTTTCTTTTTCAATTCACAATCATGTTCGTTTCTCTTTTCGTTGTCCTTGTCTTGAAATTTTAAAAGTTGGAAAACTAGGAGCTAAGATATTTATTCAACTCATTTGCTTATTACATATCATATGCCGAATATAGAAGCTCCACTCCCCACTCCACTCATTTAGTATGGTTCTTTTTTCGCTACAAAAAAATCCTTAGTCCGATTTACTTCAGTATGGAAATTAGACAAACAATCCAATCCCATTATTCACAGCGATTAAGATTGCGTACCCACTACAAGATTTCCGAAGTATTTCCGAAGTATATGAACTCTGTAAGATTTTCCATTTTGTCCGCGACGAGGTTGAAAGGTGATATCTAAATAATTAAATAGTGCATCATTTTTAGAAATGGATTCTTGGAATTAACATAATGGTGAGAATAGGAAACAAATAAGCATTATAGTGAAAGAACGCCATCTTTTAAATACTCTACACCACACTTTCGCCATAAGATACTACAAATTATACCATTTTCCATACACGTGGTTACTTTTTCATGAGAAATCTTATATGGGATGTGATCCAAAGTATAGATCTACGTTGCGATAATTTCCTGCAGTTATTTTCTATGTCTAATTACTATTACGGCTACGGTCTCATCATAACATATTAAAACTTACATCACTCACATGCGGTATGCGGAACAAAAAATAGACCCAGTATGTTGCCGTCAATAACAAATCCACGCAAGAATTGGTATCAATAGTTTTGAGACAAAACATCAATGTTGCGCATATTGCGTACTTTAAATATTTCGGCAAATCCGTTGCAAAATAATTGTTAAGTTCACTTTTTCGCCCTCGACTCTAGCTAATCTCACTCATAATGTCTCGCCAGACAGGATCGATTATTTTTAATTTTTTATTTTATTTTCATTCTTCCCATGCAGGAACTCAACTAAAAACAAATGACAGTCGGGTCCAAATGCCTCTTAAAGTACATCTTAAATTAATTATTATTAAAACTAGTATAAGTATAATAAGACAATTTAGAAGGAAAAGAAGGAAAGGGAAGTACACAATTAGCACAGGGCCACACCGACAACCGGTACAGGACCAAATTGCAAATGAATCCCTAAGCCCTCACAAACATGCATAAGCTTGGCAACCAGAATAAATAACAACAATTCATCTTCGAATCAGAAAGACTTTTTAGGGATAAAGCTGGTTTAAATACGACATAGGCAGATCACGTGTGTTAAGCAATGTGGCTTTAATGGACTTTAGCGAGTCCGATAATGAAAATAAATTATAGACGTCATTTAGGTTCTTGCAAACAACTCTGAGCGGGTTAAATAGCTCATGATTGTATTTACATTGGCTAAGCCTAACCAAGGTAAAGTGCCTAGAGAAGCGGTTAGTAACATTGAAACTTATTTCGCCAAGTAATGACGGCGAGTCAATAGCACCGTTTATTACTTTGATAACGAAGGAGACTCCAAGAACAAATATACATTTCTCAAGAGACGGTAAGGACAACAGAAGCAACCTATTTTCATAGGGGGGAAGAGAGGCAATCGGATTCCAACCCAAATTCCTCAGGGCAAAGAGCAAGAATTGCTTTTGAACGGATTCAATTGAATCTACATAGCACCTATATGAAGGAGACCACACAACAGAAGCATACTCCAGTATAGGTCTAACCAAGCACGTGCACAGCCTTTTAGTAATATATGGATCATCAAGCTCTTTGGACCACCTCTTTATGAAACCAAGCGCGGACCTAGCTTTGCTCGACATCCAAATTAAAGCGTAATCTATGGTCAAAGAGGACACCTAAGTCAGTAAACGACTCGACATCCTCCAACTTGTGTGAATTTATGAAGTAGTGGGTAATGAATGACTTCCTTCTTGAGAAAGAAAGCTTCTTACATTTAATTAGGTTTAGCGTCGTATGATTTGACGAGCACCATGACAGTTTGAAGCTGAAGTGATTGCGATTCTAAGGAAAAGGAAAAAAACAGTTTCACATCATCAGCATACATTAAGAGCCAGATCTCGGATATAATCACCGAAGACAGGTCATTAATGTATAGATTAAATAAAATGGGTCCTATGTGGTGTTATGTTTAAAGCGTTTTATTGAAGACTGACAAAACAGCAGGTGAACATTTCTCTTTGTTCTAATCACATATCTATTAATATATATATACATATGTAATACGCATCATCGTAGAAATTCCACTTTGGGCCAGGTAAGCCATATAAGCTCTGTGGTTATTAAATGTTTTCAAATTGTTTAACGTCGCTTTTAATAGACTGAAGACGACTCTCTTTCTCTACGTTAGTTTAAATTAAAAGTGGAAAAGCTTTGCATATATATCTCCTTATATGTACATACTTGCTGTATACACTTATGTATGCGTTTATTAAAAATACCCTACGCCAAGCAAAGAACATGCAGATGTTTGTCTATCTACGAGATTTTCAATTTGATGAAATACAACGTTTGTATGGAAGCATAAATTATTAATGTTTGCATTTTTATTACTTTTTCCAACGATTTGTATTAGAAATGCATTCGTGAAAATATCTTGTAAAAGCAACGCAAAGAATTAAAGCAACGGCATGAACGTGTATATAGTAAATACATATTAGCAAAAATATTTTCCCTCAAGAGTTTTTCGCGGAGCTTAAAAAAAAAAAAAAATAAAAAAATAAAAAAAAAGAAGAAAAGCATCAGAATAAAATTGAAAAGGAAATATGATAAGAATACAGGGAATTTTAGTAAGCAGTTGCACAACATGATTGACTTACAAGAATATGGAAATTTTTCTTTTTCCAGAAGATATTCACAAGAACATTTAAATTTAGTATGGGGGAAAAGAATGCAGTTACAAGAAGTACATGAAGGCACGAAAACAGAGTTTGATTAAAGCTTGAAACGAATCTTAAGTACTTTTCACTCTTTCAAGGGAGTTTTTATTCAACACACAACAAAAAAGACTTTTTGATGAAAACTCGAAACCATGTATACATCACTTCGTACCGTTCCCGTACCATTAAGATACGACAGCTGTAGACTTTTGAGTCATAGCGTGCTTCAACAATGGAAGTTTCCTTGCCGTTTCTTATTCAGTTCATCCTCCGGACTGACATACGTCGTTTGGTTTTTTATCGATCGACCTAAGTACACAAACCAACCGGCCACAAGTTTTGCCACAAATCGTAAGCATTTGTTACCCTACAACCTTTTACAGGACTACCGGGACAACCGATTTTAAAATGTCGTGTTTACATAAAACTCGCTGCACTTTTCACGGGGGTACGTGATCTTCAGAGATACATGGGGGGTACATGACCTTCAGAGATTACGAAAAAGTATACCCACCTTCTTTTTTTTTTTTTTTTAATATAATAAGAGAAACATTTTATTCAAATTTTTAAACATGGAAAAAAGCAACAACAATTATAAATTTCCCATTAGATTTCCATTAAAAGAATTTTGAAAACTCAGTCCTTAGGACGTGGCTTGCGGAGACCCTTTAAAAACAAATATCCTCGCTATGGTTAAGACAATTCGTGATAGCTTTAGTTAAATTCAAAAATGTAAATATTTTTTGTTAGTAGGTAAGGATAGCTCGTGGGTGAACCTTTTTTGGTGAAATCTACACCACGTGTATGTATTGTTCTATAAAATAACTAGTAATTAAAAAAAAATATATATATATATATCAAGGCAGTCTTCTCTCGACGGCTGACTGACTGATAATTTCAGTTTGATATCGTTGCACACACACATGATTCATTTCAAAAATCCTCTCTTTCCTACAGTTTTACATCGATTGAGTTGAAGCTAAAGGAAACTATTCTTGTGTTATGTGGTACAACATTTTTTCTTCTTACATTTTCAAACGCAGGTAAACATATAAGCCAATATAAGAACTTATCCACGTAGATATTTACATGTATTTACTTTCTAAAAAGATCAATGGATTCCTCAATAAGCCAATATATGTGGCGTCCGTAGAAAACTTTAAAAAATTCTTTATGAAATTTTTTGAAAACATCAAAGAAAAATGTTAATACATGCCTTGAAATATAAAGGCAGAGCCGTGCTAGAGATTCGATGTGGCAGCAGGTGAAGCAAAATATAGCGCAGTTGCTACAGCTTCCTTAAGTCACCAAAGCATAAATGGTTGCTATGCAATCATGTAATGAAAATTTCAAGTGTACACATAAATGTGCACATACACACATTCTTACATATAAGAGAAGAGGAATGGCATAAAACACAAACACAAACACAAACGTAAACGAAAAAGAATATGCTTTAGGAAATTTTTTAAGCATTTAAGGCCGCACATACAAATCTTGAATACTTACACCGCATGATCAATGCAATTTTGCATTTATTATATGTACTCGGTACACAAATACATAAAATACAGAAAATATAGTTCTTACATGCTCTTATATTAACTACAAAAGGATGCGAGTGTATTAATTTTTTCAAACAGTTTGCAACGATCTGGCCAGATGTTCATCATAGAGTCATTAAAATATATTCGTTCTCGTTGAAGAAATGCAATCTAATTTTCTTCAGCAACCTCTATGCTGTAGGGCATTTAGAAGTTGCTACAGCTAAGCATAAATGTTAATATACTTGATGCGTACAGCCAGGGCATATAAATAGCTCAAATCTAAATCATTAATTAAAATATACAATTAAACGGTTCATTGTAATGGCATTAAATTAATGAGGGAGAATTTACTTAAATAAAAATTATTTACTTAAATAAAAATATGACACAAGAAAGGAAGAAACGAAACACTTAAATACTCTAAAAAAATATCTTTTGCTCTATGCGGGTTTAACTGATTGTTAAGAATATGATTCCCCACTTCTTTGAGGGATGAGAAAAGAAAGAAAGCTTTTTTTCATAATCACATACACGCAGGCGTCTCTGAGAGAAGGTTTTCAAACAAAGCTACTATAAAACGGAGAAAACAAAAACTAATAATCTTGATCCAGGTCACAAAATGTACTGTGTCCAAAACACCAAGCGCATAATGCGAACAACAGGCACAAACCTGACCTGAGCAGTGTAATGGTATTGAGCGGTTTTTTCTAACGAAAAGACTTCATTGGAAAGGCATTAGGCGAAGTTGACCTGCAAAGATGGCAACATTGGCAAAATCGGACTTTTATGCATGAAAACCTGTCTTCGTAATAAAGTATTGAAATTCTGAAATCGGCAACGCAAAGCCCTAAAGCCTTGAAGATAGGTGCAAATGTCAAGAAAGTTTGATATTCCATGGCGAAGGGAACAAGTCAGAAGACTGTCGTAAGCAAAGATAGCCGATAATTAAATATAAAATAATAAAATATACAGGACACAGACCGAAAATACTAAATGAGTTATATAGAAAAAGTCAAACTTTTGTTAGCATAGTTTCCCTCACCCTTTTTTCTCAGTTTATTAATTTCGTAATCTTTCTTATCTCCTAAAAGTGTTCATAATACCCTTGGAACTACTTTTACTGAACGAGATCTATTTCTTAAATATTATAAAACTTTTTATTCGTGATTTAAACTGGCCTCGGTTTGCTCTTCTTCTTATCGTATTGATCAATTTTGGCGTTGATATGACTTTTACTTGACATCGAATGTAAAATTTCATATTCGTACGCCCAACGGGAACAACAATCTTAGGGTTTATGTGTTTCGTCAATTGACCTAATTCGATAACAAAAATCGTAAACTGGCCTATGCATGTTCATTATAGTCATGACACATAAATATATTGAAAAAAATGGAAAATTTACAAAAAATTTTCTAAATAAGTTGATGTCCTTTAAACCATTTTCCAAATGCCTAATGATATCGATTGAAACATAAGGCCATTTAAATATAGCTTTGTAATCGCTGATGAAAATAACTTTTCGATTTCTATATATTGACTTCTACTTGAGGTGATGGGTATCCGAAATTCAACTCAAGGCAAATGTGAATGTCTTTTGTTTTCTTAATATTCTTCTTTTTTTCTTATTCTTTTATTTTATTTACTAGAAATAGCCAAAGATGGTAATCATTTGCATCATCATCGTCGTCATAATCGTTAGCATCATCATCATCATCATCATCATCATCATCATCATCATCATCATCATCATCATCATCATCATCATCATCATCATCATCATCATCATCATTGTCATCGTCTTTATTCATGTAGGTAATGCTTTTCGACAAGTAAAGCAATGCAAGCTCTATAGTGCATCCCTCCGTTGTTTCTCTTCTTTTTTTTTTTTTGCAAGTACATACATACCATAAAGTATGTACATACGTTTTTATGCATATATTTAAGTGAATGTTTGTAAGTTTACTTAAGGTTCAGGGGAAAATTAAAATAAACGTTTATTTGATAAAAATCGCCGAGCCATTAAATAAACCACAAATAGGAGTACAACTAACAATGAAACATACTATGAACATATTGTAAACATGTACTTATATACATACATATACATATATGTATAAGGAGTAGAGATTGAACAATTACCGTGAAATACATATTTTAGAGACAAGCATAAAAAGATAAACTGACCGTTTAATCGACTCTGCAATACCTTATCCTCTATACATTAAAGGTGTTCGCCGAGAAGATTTACTATTACTTTTGATGAATAAGTTTTAACATTGCATTGTCCATAGATGGTCTGGTAAAAGAAGTTCCCGTGTCAACGAAATCGTTCGTAGTAGAAGCAACGAGTGCATACCTATATGCTACGTTTTCCACAAAGTCATTGGCTTAAACCCAATAGATCTTGTGTGCAAGGTGTGTTAAATTTTACAAACTCAATAACATCTTAGAACTTTTCAGAAAACAACTAATAATATCTTCAATTAATCTGCTAGTAATTTGCCGCAAAAGCTTGAAAACTTTCTATCATAAAGGAAAAAAAGCCTCTTTCTTTAAGTTTTTTCGCTTAGCTATGAATAAATAATTCGTTTAGATTGCTTTTCAGTGTTACCCAAAAAATTCACAATAATTAACGAATGATTTCGATACAATGTTATTATTAAATCACTGCCCAAGAGTGGGAGCATATTCATTTTCTCGAAATGTTTGCAACATCAAGAAAGAAGCCCAAGGCATGCTATAAAATATGTGCATTGTTGATCGGTATTGAATGTGGAATCAATCTAAGCATGCCTGTCTGTCTGTCCATCTAGGTAATCGCTTCGGTACACATTCTTTTGATAGCAAAAATGGAATCATCAGCTTCAGAAAACTTGGGAGATCTCAAGTGGAAGTTGATTATGAAAATAATTGAAAAATCGATCAAAGGACAAGCCTAGAATCCAAAATCAACTGGAAATGCGTCCTCTTTTAGAAGCAAAATAATTAAGTTTTTGCTTATCACTCATAAGAGAGAACAGATCCAAACATGAAAGTTTTCAGAAATATGCTGTGAATGAACCTTCAGTACCTATACAATACTTGAAAAAATCAGCCACGCCCATAAAATCTTTGAAGCAAGGAAGTTTAGTTCTCCCAAGTTTTTTGTGTTTAAGTTGAAGGTAATGAGTATAAAAGATTTGCCCGCAGATGGATATAAGGTATTGATGCTTTTTTTTTTTTAATTCATTCTCTCTCTCCCTCTCTCTCTCTCTTTATATTTATTACCTACCTGTGTACCGATCGCCAGTCGGACCTATCCTTTCCAGTCATAAATATTCATCCTACGTCTCATAAAATGTATTTAATAAGCACATAATTCCGAGTCAATTCAGTCTGGTTTGTCTGTCCCTTCATCTATCTATCTATCGCCTTTTGCGGTAACACTAAAAATCATAAAAATTAAAAAATCCAACAATAAAAATTTCCATATACATCCCTGAAACGAAAATGGCAACAGTCACTCACTCACTCCCACTCAATACCATAGACTATCGAAACTTACTCTTTCTTGCTCTCTTTTTTGTTCTGAATATAAAGGATTTGGACAGAACCGATAATAATTTCCCTATGTGCTGCAATTATAACCTGTTTGTTAGGGTATCGAACTCGTTAGATTTAGGTCTATACCGAATTTTCAAAATATTTGTTTATCAAAATGATAACTAACCAAAATCGAATCTTGATTTCAAGCGAAAAATGCATTTCTTTGATCAGTAAAACCATACTTCTTCTCTTATTTTTGCTGTATGTAGCCTTAAATAACTTAATTTTCTTTATCCTATCGTAATAAATATACTGTACTGTAGATAGACGGCGATATAAAGCGACACGATCGACACTACCGATGCGGTATGCGGTATAATTAAAGGCTATTCAAAGAGAGTATAGGACAAGAAAATTGTTATAATATTTACTCTTTCGCTTCGTGCTTTTAAATCATTTTACGCAATCGATATGATATTTGCATTGAAGACAAAATTAATCGATTTGTAATTTCCTTAAAGAAATTTCCCTTTAGCTTGGAGTTTTTCCTAACAATATCTTATGGTAAAATAAGTTTGCTTTTATATTGGTTTCTACATTGTTTCTTATACACGCCAATCAGGGATAGATAAATAGCAAATTTGCTGCATGCAACACTTTAACCAGAGAAAGACACCTATCTCCTACTTACAAAGTATGTAAAGTCGAATTTAGTTGAAAAAAAATAAAAAATTATTCATCGAAATTTACCCCTTCGTCTTAAAAATAGTCTTTAAAATAAATTGACTCCATCTCCCGCACATTTATCTTCAAGATAATTACATTATTGAGCATTAACGAGGTGCTGGCCAAAAAATATTAATCGCGTCATTAGTGGGCTTAACATATACAATTATCTCGTGAAAGAAAATCAAATCAAGTTTTTGAGAATCATTTTCTTGATTTTCTCTATATGTTTCGCTTAAGCACTAACCAAACCAGTGCAACTGCGACAACATTTGGCCAACTGTAAAGCATAGACTTCAGCTTATTTAACGAATTTTTTTTTATGCTTTCAATAGACTCAAGCCGTCTCCGTGGAAGCGGAAAGTAGCAAAAAAAAAAAAAGACGAAAGCATATCCCAAGACACAGCGTTTCAATGAAGACGGATTGAATAATGGACGGACGGACAGGTAGAAGCTTGTATTGATCAATAATACTCAATAAAGCATAGAATAAAAACTAAAAGCTGAAACGAGCATACATGACGTACCTCTTTTCGTAGGTGATCGACGTAAAAATGTATTTGAAAAACAAACAAGAAACTTCTATCCACACGTGGGCGAATCTCTTAAACTTTTATTGCTTTTATTTTCAAAAAAAAAAGCGAGAAAAATAACTTTTCAATACTATGTAAGATCAAATGGGCATGGACGAGTTTGTGCAGTTTTATATACGCACCATGGCCTCTATATATTTGAATCTATTATACCGTTTGAGTAAACGAGTAAACTAATCTTACGTCATGCTGTTACACCTCTGATTGATGGCCTATTTTCAATAACAATCTCCGTGCAAGAACATCCGAGGTTTTTGTCAAAGCCGTTATCTTAATTTTTGCAATCGGGAGATTTACACAGACGGACAGATGGACGAACTTGCTTAGAAGGACTTGAAATTCGATACCAATCAAGACTGTGTTTACTTTGTAGGGCAAATAAATATCAATTAGCTCACCGATTAATTAATAATCAGCTATTTTCAAGTGTGTGTGCTTTAAACTATATTATCAGAGATTCTAAAAGCCGTCATGAATTCCCCCATACAAATTATATTATTTACATATATATACATAGTTGAAGAGAAAACCCAGTAAACAAAGCATGTTAGAGATCACGTTTTCGGTTTTTCTTCGAACTTTAATAAATTATTTATATACAGAGAGCTTTATTATAAGATTATAAATCAAATATAAATTGAAATATCCCGAAAGCAAGAGCATATCATTAAAATTATCTTATGTGTTGTATAGTAACTAAAATGAATAAACATTTACTTCAAAAAGCGTACGTACAACATTTAAATCTGCATTTACTGTAATTTATGGTTTTAGTAAATGAACCAAAAATTAAGATTGGTTTAGAAACAAACAAAAAAAAAATGAACAGAAGAAGCGGGAAATTTAATAGACAAAATTTATATACATAAATTTTTTTAATAAATAAAAACAAACTATAAAATTCAAATACTCACTCACGTTAATCTAAAAATCTAATTTATTTTTCATGTTTTCTGAAACACGTTCAAAAAATAAATGTTAGATAAAAAAAAAAAAAAAAAAAAAAACCAAATTGAACAGCAAATAAAACGTAATTTCAAGAGCATAAAATACAACAATAACACCAACAACAAAGCAACAAAAATTACAGTAAAAAAAAAGAGGTCACCGCTGTACAGTATAAAAACTCTATATATATATATAAAAAAAAAGTCCTACAGTCCGCAAATAAAGACAATGAAACATGTAATACCGACGCCGTCACTAATTCTCATACGAAATGCTTTCAAAACGTTACACTTAATAGTACACGCCAGCCCCATTCTAAACTCTGACTGACTAAGTCACACTAACAATCTACTTATTCTATAGTACTTACGCTACGCTACGTTTACATGTACTTACACTTATACTTATAATATAGTATAGTATGGCATGCCACGATATGCTATTTACTATGACTATGCCATGGCATGATCTAAACTACGTAGAATGAATGGTTTAGTATCGAATGGATGGATGCTCGCTAACTGTTACGTAGAGAGCAAATGGCGTATTCAGCTGTAAGCTGAAAATTAATGCATACAAATGCTAAAATAAATGTTAACAAGTTGGTTAAATTTTTGTTACATTTATCATGATGAAAATTACCAAAACTCACAAACAAACAAACAACCAACTAACTTATGCTACAATTTTAATGCTTAACAAAAAATGATTGCTGCAAAGAAAAAATGAAAAAAATAAAGCAACAGGTAAACTAGCGCGCAAATTAAAAAAACACAAAAGGAGAAAAAGAAAAAAAAAAAACATTAATTTGCAATAAATGTCATTTAAACGTAAAACAAAATATATTAACATTTGGAAATTACCATAAAAATTATGGTTTTTCAGTAATCACATGCATACGAACAAGCGATGCATTCATATTTTATGTACCCTTTAAGTGATAGGTAGCAGCCAGGCAGACAGCAACGCTTTTGGGTAAAAGCAGTGAGATGAGTGAGCGAAATAAGGAAGAAAGGAACGAGCGAACGAACGCGCTTTTGAAATGACAGGAAAATTTAAAAGAAACAAAATCACGCTATATACGTATGTACGTATGTACGTATGCGGTGGTAGTGCATTATCATAGATTGGTGGCAGTAACAGTAACAGTAATATAGCAACTGAATCGCAGCAAACGTTGCAGTTAGTTACCTATTTTGTATGTGGTTTTTACACAGGGGTCAATAAAAACAGATTTACTTATGGTCGCGTCCGTTTCAATCTCTATTTGGTTAAAATTGTGTCGCTGATTTTTTTCTTTTCATAGTCACATAACCACAACAATAACAACATTTTATTTGTTTACATTTTTTTATGTGGCATTTTCTCAAATAATCTTTTTTCCTTTTTTTTTTTTTATATCCATCATGGGAGTAAACGGGGCATAATAATTTGCATATTACGTTTGCAACAGAGCATCCGTCCGTCTTATTGTCGCATTCGTTAAATTGCATAAAAAGATAAAAGTTGGAGCGAATCCATCGAGAATAAGCGCACAGAACCTTACAGACAATCTCGGAAAAATCACTTATGTATTGAATAAAATATTATTTTTTTCTTGGGTGAGACGTTGGAAAGCCACCAGTCTCCCATAATCGCGAGACATCTTTGTTATTAGAACGCGCGCCAATCATCCAATAGATATTCCTTTAAATGGCTTTGTTGACCACTTCTGCTAAATTTTCGTTTGACATCTATGAGAGTGTGAGTGCGTGATGCAGGCGTAACCATGGGTAAATTTTGAAAATTTTCAATTACAAGGCCACGTCATACCAGGTTTCACTTTACAGCCCATAGTTTTGCGACCGTTATAGGGTCAACAGTGTATGGACGGATGGAAGGACATAGCAAAGTTGTCATCTTAAGCTTATTAATAGTGCTTACAAGCGAAATCCGCGTAAATCCGCTAGACTAGTACCCTTCGTGAATAACTTGCACACGACGCAAAATCATCGTCGGTTGCATAAAAAGTGCTCTCAAAGCCAATGATTGCAATTAACACAACATCGTGATTCGCTTTAGATGATGGGTATCCAATATTCGATCCCAGCTACCCATGCTTTTTTCTTTGTGTTTTTTTTCTTACAATTCTGCATTTTAACTTAACGTTACGTTTATTAGGTCCATGTTTGGGATTTTCGATTTGTTTCCTTCCAAAATAAGAGCCGCTGATGTGCACTTCTTTTTTTTTCTTGCCCGTTGACTTCACTTTAGTTTTTAATGATTTGCTTTCGTTTCAATTGCTTTTCTTTTTGGAAATTTTCTTATTGTAGCGGGAAAATTTTGCAGTTTCCCACGATTTTAGTGAAAAAAAAAAAACTTTTGATTTTATGGCACTAGAAGAAAATAACAGCAACAACAACAGCAGCAGCAACGCGATTGTAAGAAGAAATATACTCAATACGGACAAAAAGACAATATCACACACATTTATATACCATACACATGCATGCACACACATATACTTATTATGTGATGATCATCTAATGCTGGCCTCTCTAAAGGTAAAAACGGCACACAGCATACGATTTAGTTTATTAGCTTTTCGAAGCATTTACGTTTGGGTGTGAGTGTGTGTGTGTGTGTGTGTGCATGTCGCTATGTATGTACCCGAGTGTGCGAATAAATTTGATAATGTCAAATCATAAAATTAAACGATATTCAATTTAAAAAAATTTACATTTGTTTGTTGATTGTCTAAGTGTTATTATATTTTATATATAAAAAAGGTTTTTTTCCCGTTGTGCCAAAACCATTTAATGAACTGTTTATTGTATATTAAAGTATTTAACGAGCAATAAAAAATCAATGCAACTGAAAACAAGTGGGAAAACTTTATATAGATATAGATCTGGGAAAGGTTTTCTTGAACACGCAACAACTGTGATTTTCCACCGCATGGAGGATGATAGACTTAGTTGATCAAATGTTCAAATATATACTTCGAAGAACATAAGAATTACATATATACTAAGCATGTAAATATGAACCCGGAATGTGCCCGTAGATGGCCCCATGGCCAACTTTAGAAAACATACATGTCTGATTTTGTGTTTTCTCTTTTATAGTTTGAACATTTGGGAAACAATAAGCAGTCGGAACACCAAAAACGCTTTTAATGAGAATCAAACTGTTGAGTTTTGTACCAAATAAACAGCTTTAGTCGATAGCATATTTTCTTTCTCCGATCTATATAAAAGTCTTATTGGCATTGTATGCTAACTGGGGATAAAAATTACATTTATTCTTACAACGGGAAGCATGAAAATTCGTAGATATAACTAGATGTGCCGCCCGCGTCGACTGCCAGACGGTTCAAATCTCGTCAAACCAACGGCTACCAACACCAATTAATCGAACTAAGCTGTTTAAGAAACAAGCCACACATTAAAATAGATCACGCACATCCATCCTTCCATACACAAAATGGGATCGTGATGCGTTGCAATAATTTACCTGAGAAGCGCTAGCCATTCGGAATTTTTGCTACAAAAATTCTGATTTCATATGTACACCCCTGGTACATATAAGATTAGAAATGAAACGTTTTTAACGGTCAAAAGACCTCAAAAATTGCGACCTATAGATTGAACATCAGTATCGACACCAGATGGGTAGACGGACAAACAAGCTTAAATCAGAATTGCTTCCTGAAAGAATTGGCATAATAAAAGATGGGTGGGCCTCTAGTAAGTCCTTCTAGGTGTTACCTATAAACAGTAAACAGTGAACTTAATACACCCTATACCAAAAATAGCGAAGACTACAAAAGTACAAATATATGTCCTTTTCTGGTATTTTTATTGACTACTAAATTGTTTTTGTTAGCAAATTGATTATTTTTATTAAAAAGATTTTTTTATGTTTTATTTTTCATTTTACAAATTAATCGGTTTAGCAGTTTTGTGTTCTCGATGATAAAATTACTATTTTTATATTTTAATAAATATGTTCCGGTTGTTTTGTTCTCAAAGACGAATAACACGTTTACGGAATTGGTCACAAGATGACATGAGTAGAGAAATTATATTCCGCTATGACCGAATCTTTTACACCCACCATTTTCATCATAAAAAAATTAAATTTTCATATCCCATAATTAGGGATGGCTGTGACCCATTTATCTCCATTTTTGCCGTGGAAATTTTTATCGTCTATCTGTTTTAGAATATGAGCGATAAGCAATAAATCCAATTATGAAGATCTGTAGGACATCTAATCGATTTTGTGATTCCTCACTACCAGTACATGTGCAAGAACATGCGAAATTTGATGCGCAATTTGAGTCCGATATCTTTTAGTTTTGCGGAAAAGAGAGTATTCACAAAACACGTTACAAAGACGGACAGATGGACAACTGGACAGACAAACATGTTTAAAATAATTTAGGCTTCCGGATTTTAATGCTTATCACATAATGTGCCCATATACTTTTTTGTGGCTCTCTGAAGCTCCCTTCTGGAAATGAAAACGTTTGTCGTGGATATAAAGAAGAGAATAAGTAAGTAGGCGAGAAACACTAAAAAGTGAATGGAAAATTCAATCCAATACCAAAGATCGGAAACTCGGAAAAACGCAAACTTTTTACATATTAAAGCAAACAGCTTTTCGAGACTTTCCGTACGAAAGAATAGAGCCACTTACTCATGCAACACCTTTACAAAAGATCCTTCGATTTGTATGCATTTGTTTACTTAAAAAAGAATTCTTCCTACGTTATCTCGCATCAGAAACAATTTACCATTCGATAGCTAGGATTAAGGTTTGAAAGCATGACTTCTACTCGAAATGCGTTTTTGGGCAAAAGTTCATCTAGCAAGTGAAGTTAAATTTTTGGCAATTTATGAACCTGTACGTAGACTTATAAATCTGCTTTAATTGACTTTTTAAAAGGTTTTTCTTATCACTTCGATGCAAAGCTTGAGTAATATAAACAATTATAATAAACAATTTCGGTAAGCGAGATTCCAATCTATACTCACTTAAAACCTACATTCTTTCACGATATCACCTCTAGCCGGTAGCAAAACCATTACATACAATTTTCCCTACTTGTATGCAAATGCATGCATGCATGCATCAAACAGAATATATGGTTGATATAAATATATATGTACATATATATATTCGTATATATATATATAAATAACGGTCAATATTTTGCATATTTAAAACGGAAACACATTTACTCAATTTTTATTTACATTTTCATGGTAATACTAACACCTCCTCATATAAAACGAACGTTAAGACAAACTAAACCAAATAAGACTTGGATGATAAATACATTTAAATGTGTATACACGCGAGTGTGTAACCGCATATATTTAGATTTATATGCGTAGCAACAGACACGACCCTCTCGGTAAAAATGCAAACAAAAAGTTGAAAGCTCGAAAATAAAAAAAAAACAGTAATAATTACAGACAGTCAGATGGTATAAAAATGTACTTTGAACTGAGTAACGTAACGTAGTGTGAGTAATATTACTTTTTCTGCTTTTCTTTCTTTTTTTTTGTTGTTGTTGTTGTTTTTTTTTTGTTTTTTTGCTTTTCGTTAATAGCTAAAAGTGACTAATTAACTGTTGAGCTACCTCACTCTACCACCATATGCATGCATATACAACATGTAAAGAAAAACAAACAAACATAGATACAATAGCGTAACAAACCAATACCGCAATTTTACGTTAGTGATAGTCGCGGTGGTAGTGGTGGCGTTGATTGTGTGATGTATTCATGTATGTGGTTATATACCAAAGTCAAAAGAAAGATAATAGAAGGATAAAACAAGGTTTAGAATGAAATTTAGACACTCTTCAGCAACGAGTGAATGTGTGGTTCATCAGTGGTGGTGACGTCAGATGTTCAAGCTGCGAAAGAAACACAACGCTTCAGGCATGTATATTCTCTACACGGCAATCGGTGCCATGTATGAGCAAAGTGCGAAACAGAGATGGGAATCCATATCTTTAGATGGCGTAGATGGACGTTTTCCCCCTTCAAAGTTTCTATTTAACATCTCTTATTATTTATAAATTATTTTTGAAAATATTTGCAAATTTTTTACTATTTGGAATACACATGCCAACACTAAAGCGTTTGAATGAGTTGCTAAAGTTTTATGGTAATCGCCTTCTCAATCAATCGCATAAATATTTGCATTTTCCGGAAAAAAACAACATTTTTCGAACATTTTTTAATTCAATTCGTTTTTTTCTTTCATCAAAAATCTTAGAATTATATATGGTTTTTGAGGTTAGGTTAACTCGAACAATAATCATATTCAATGTTACGGCAAACTCAACATGCGACCTGGGATCGCTTTAGAGTTCTTGAACGTAATTCTCAGTTATTGGCCGATGGTTCTCTTTATCGAACAACGTGTAAAGAATAGTTAGTTGATAGTACTCGATAATGTCAGAATTGTTCTCGATAACGAATGTAATCGTTCAATACCGTCGTACCGTATTTGTTGCAATTCGTCGCGCGACCTAGTTGTATAAACAGAATAATAAACCGATTCCTAATTTAATCAAGCCCATCTATCAGTCTTGTGTCATGGTATAAGTTCAAGGATAAAAATGCATATACTCTTATAAAACTGAAAAAAACCTCATAGGCACTTGACTCAATTAAACTTCCTATAAGAAGCATGAATTGAAGTGTTAGCTTGAGAACAACTTGAGAACCGATCCGTTAAAACAAAATTATGGCACTCTCTCACTACTATCGTCATCTATTTACTTAAATCCGCGAATGTGTTCGAACATTGCTTCAGGACAAATTCTATTTGGGGTGTTAAGACGACACAACACGTCCTTCACCTGACTTGAGAAACACTCCAGTTAAGATAAACTACACTAGAAGGAGTAATTCAGCTAAAACCATTTTACAGCAATCGACAAGATCCGCCCTATTAATCGGCCATATATATATATGATTTTGTCTAATCCTTGAGTGTTACAAGACATTTAGCGCATTTAGTATGCGTTCCCCACCCATCGGTGGTTTTGGGAATAAAAACCTTAAACATCATTTTACGTACATGAACAACATATTTCAGGTGTTGGAGGGAATCATGCATCAGTGCGCAACCGCAAACGCATGCATTAACATGAAATAGCTTCGAAATGACACATATACACATGTAAAACATTAACTATTTATGTACACATGTATATGTAGGCTAACGTACACAAAGTAATGGCGTAAAATCTTAGTTAAATGCGAAGATTTTCTTTAATTATGAAAAAAAAAAGAAAAAATTCATATATTGTGTGTATAATAATTACCCATTAAATTAAAGTTTACACATTTCCTAACAGCCAAACAATTGAGTTTTGTTAAATATAAACAGATATTACAACATATTAAGTAAAATTACATAAAGTATATCGTTATCTAAGGCTATCGAAGTCAACTGGAAAAAGTCAACTAAAGGCTTAAGGACGGACGAGCCTAGTAGACGATCACTTCCAATATATTTTGAAATAACTAAGAATTTTTCTTAATTTGATTTTCATTGCATGCTCAAAAAATATCGGTGACATCGGGCCTGATGTTATTTGCATGAAAACTCGAATGAAAAGATATTTTTTTTTTACATAAACGTTAGGGCGCGCTCCTCCCATCTGTTTAAGTAAATCTACAATCATTGTTAAGTCGCTCTAAGTGAACTTGTAGCAAACCGGGCTATCTTCTTAACCTATCCTAACTTTGGAACTCCCATGAGAAAAGAAATAGATTAACGTTGAGAGTAATTTTTGTATGAAAAGAGAGTCAATGGCGTTTTCTTTTTTCAAACGTACATTTACTTATCGTACATAGCCCTAGTAAGTGTATTTATTGTTATTATTTTTATAATTTATTTAACCCAAAGAAATAAACTAAAGTAAGATGACCATTAGCAACTAACTAATTCTATAGTAAATATAAAATTTTTATAGAAAAATTTAACAAAAAAAGGAAAAGGAACGGAAAGTAAATCCTATTGATTCAGTCTTCAATCTATGTTGACAGCTGTGCGCGCTTTCAATAAATCCTGGAGAGTGAACTACAAATTAGCGGCAATGTGTGAGTGTATTTATAAGCGATTACTACGTGTTTACTTTATGTTTGTCAATTTATTGCGAACGGATTGTCTGTCTGTCCGGTATAGTCCGGCTCATCTATCAATCGAAATATATGTATATATATGTGAAGTGTTTTAACTTAACATTCAGACTTTTGTATCAATTTACAAATTTTAATTGTCGTGTTCTACAATATGTTCTGTCTATACTGTTTTACCGGGCCGGCAGACGTTCAAAAAACAATTCCGACATTGCAATGACGACTTGATGACGTTGACGCTGATCATGATGTGTTTGTTGGCTAGAGTTTCCCATAATCATCATCATTGAAAACTTAACAAAAACAATAAGCGATTGGAACAAAAAAAAAAGTCACAATAGTATGTACAAATATATATATATATATATATATATATATACAATGTATCTAGCAAACAATTCGCAATTCGTCAAGTTAATCGTCGAAGCGTCAATGCAACATCTGATAATTATTTCAATTCCAATTTGCAATTGCAATAACATGCATAAGGAACGCACTTTTCGTACCATGCGCCCGACACAGACGACACATCGTTCAAACACATTTTCCGCTCGCTTGTTCCCTCTCTCTGTCTCTCTCTCGCGCGCGCTCTCTTTCTTTTGTTTTTCGTCTCCCGTCTTGGGGATTTCATATAAAAGCTTTTTATATACATCCATTTACACATAAACATTAGTACGTTCAACTACATACGCGTACATTGTTATTTAATCATTTGAAAACCGTATGGCATTGTTTTTAGAAGTGCCTAACTATGTATGATGCGACACTAGGCATGCGCTTTAGGATTTTTCCTTTTTTTCCATACCATTCCTGAGCATGCGTGTGTGTGTGAGTGTATTTTTTCATTTTTTATTATTTAAGTTGACGTTGTTATTCGTTACCTCTATAAGGCTTGTAGTTGGCACATTTGATGTTTTTGATGTTGTTGCGCCTCTGTTATTGCATCATCTATATATCGCTTAAGGTTTTCATATTTCACTCGTGTAAAGTTTATTTTCCACCGGTGTATATGTGCCTGTGTGTGCGTCTCTCTCTCTCTCCCTCTCTCTCTGTGTGTGTGTGTATATGTGTACGCGTGCGTGTGTGTGTGTTTTTTTCCACGTTTTTGTATGTTTGCGAGAGTTTGAAATGTTCTTAGAATCTTTGCAATTTCTATGATGTTTATGTTTCTAGATATGCGCACACTGGTATGTTTGTATATATTTATATTGTATGTGCGTATGTATTTTATTGCCATCTTCTTTACTAGATTGTTAGTTTGGTTGGTTTGCTTACAACTAGCTGACTGGCTGACTGGATGGACGGTTGGATGGATGGACGGATGGATGGATGGATAAATGGATGGGTAGTTGGTTGGTTGTGCAAATAGAAACAATCAATGGGCTGGTTGTTGGTGGCGGCTACAATCATGTTGATCATGGTGGTGACGACGCAACTTTTGATGATCATCTTTACACAACTTACAAATACTTCGTATTCTTCGTCATTCTTGACGTTTTTCTCTTTTTGCAATGATCAACGACCATCGCTCATATACAATAGAAGCAACGAAGACAACAAAAACAACAACAAAAACATCTACAACAGCAATAACAACTACAATAACAATAAGAACAGCAGCACGTTAGCAAACACTAAGCAATCAAACATTCATCTACGAGGTATCTAGTGGACAACTACAACCAAGAGCCAAACAAGAAAGCAATAATAATGATGATGATGACGACGATGACGACAATGACATGAATGTACCTATGAGCGAGAGATGTCATTGCTAAAGTTCTATTTTGTTGTTGCTGGATATTATTGCTGGTCCTTTGCTACTACCATCCAATCCATACTATTGTCACATAGTTTAATTGTGTGCTTGTTGCATACAAATATGTGTATATGGCTGTATGTATTCACATATGCATTTTTAGGCATTTGATGTGTTGGTAGGTCGTCTCATCAAACATTTTTATCGGTAATCTTTTGTTTGCCCACTTTCAGCGTCAACGCTAGTTCAGTTGCGAAGCGAGTCTAAAAGATGCTCATTTATTTTCCTCTCTTTTATAATAAATTTTCTATATAATAACTATGTAGCTTTTCATTTTATTCCTTGTTTCTCTGTTCATGATTTTCATGCCTAATCGCTTACATTGCGTCTATGTCTGAATATATTAAAATCCGCGCATGTGTAAGAGTAATAATACTTTCTGCACATATCTCGTATTTTAACCATGAAGATATATAAATTATATCGACTCCTTTCTTACGCAAGACGTTGGCTTCCAAATACTATCGTAAGAGTCTATCTCTGTAAAATTCAAAGGTAATTTTTTTATATATATATGTTCGTTTTTCTCTGTTAGTTGGTGACATGCTGAAAAAGTCTTCGAAACTGAGACAGCCAAGCTCCCACTGGGAAATTCCGGCAACAACACCGAAAAGGAACGCGCCTCCAACCAAGCAGATGCTAACAATGACTATAAACTGATAATAAACTGAAACTTTTAAAGCCAAAGCAGTCAAGAATATTTGCAAAGCACATCTTAAAGCCTAAAGCGAAATTGATTCTAATTATTTTTTATTTTGCTTGAGATTAGGAGCAAATTGCTAAAGCACCTCGTACTAGAGGTAAGTAAGTTAGAAGCAATTTAAACAGTATCGAAGACAATGTCATAAATAAGTTAAAGATCAAATAAGCGATTTAAGCTAAACATTTGCAAAAACATTTCTTGCAATTTTCTTAAGTTCGAAAAATTTCGACAATTGATCCCTAAACTTTCCTTGAAATCTTATCTATAGCAAAGTTTTCCGGCTTTCTTGCTTACCTTGGGTGTCTGACAGTTGTTGGAAGTTTCCGGTAACTCATGCATATATTGTTCCATCATGATATCTTCATCAACGACACCATACATGGATAAGGGTGTAGAGGGAACAGATGCGGCATTTTTCAAATCTGTTAAACTAGCAATACTGGAAGAATATTTAGCTGTTTTGTTTTTGCTAGCGCTTAATGCATTTTTATCGCGTTTTGTTTGCAAGACCCTACGTTCAAAATCATGCAAATTTTCGATTGTTGGCTCATCGCCATTCAAATTGGAAACACTAAAAGCCAGCCATTGTTCAACAAATTCCGAAGCATCGTCTACATTGTAGATTACACAAAGTTCAACGGCTATGTAAAAAAAGATGAAAAATTTCTCGAACAATTTAATACATTGCAGAAGAATAAACTGCATTCCGGTAACTCACCTTTACCCAACACATTTTCGGACGGCTCAATGCTCATTTCCTCAAATTGTTGTTTTAATTCACTTTCCATTATTATTAACAAAGAATAAATATTATTCCGATTCCTTAAAGAAAATTTCTTCACAAACAATTTACAAATTCCACTTAAATTTGCACTGTCTTGCTAAATTTTATAACACAAACGTCAACTAAATGGCGCGTAATTGTTAGAAACGCTGCCAGTTTATAAAGTTTTTTAGAGTTGCCTTCCGCTGTCAATAAAATTGTTTCCTTATAAAGTAAAAGAATTAAATTCCAAAAGATTATTATTATATAAATTTAATTAATTGAAAAACAAATTATAATGTTTTTTGTTGATAACTTTTAAAATACGATTTAATTAAAGACATATTTTCAAGTTAATACTAACCTGAAGCTATCACTGCACTCTGAGTGTGATGAAAACAAAATTTTAAAGTCATAGACATTTTTTTCATCAAACATCTGTTTTGATGCTGAATAGCTAACAAGAGAAAAAAAATAAACACAGTTTGCATTTTGGAAACTTACGAAATATACATTAATTAATGGTAAAAATAGTAAATGGAATTAACTGTGATACGAGCCAGGAAATATAAAAGAAGATGAACGGCACCCACTCTTTTGCTATTATTCGCATAATACTGAACCCATCAAATTCTAGACGGATCTATCATTTCCCCATGTCAAGAGGAACATGCCAACGCTTAACTTTAAGTGATGATTGAAATCAAATGTTATTTGTTTATTTTTAAAAAATAAGCTAAGAATTTTTTTGTTGCAAGAAGCGTAAGCATTGTGGAAATTTTGGTTTTAAAGGCTTTTTACGTATTGCATAGATACAAAGATATGGGCTTTAAATGCGAACAACTTCTTTGAATGGAACTAAGCGCAAGTCTTTTAGAAGAGTTCGTAATTTTTGACATTGATGTTACGACGTATGTGTTCCATTATGACAGGTAAGTGGAAACCAATCAACTAATCGAGATGCAGTACATAAGCGTTCAGGTTTTTCTTTGTAGACAATTTGTAATAGACACTAAAGCGAAAGAAAGCGGTGGAATTCCAAATGGCAAACTGATGAATTGCATCGCTCCGAATTGAATTTCTATATGGAATGACAAGACGTCCAATTATGCGAAATGAACTTTAAATGCAGTAAACTTGTTTCGGAGAAAGAAGAAAACCCCTGAAATTGTATTAATCCCTTTGAATCGTCACTCAAATATTTGTTTCCGATTATGTCGTGAAAATTAAGAAAAGTTATTCCCGCATTGGGCGAATTTTGAACAACCATTATTAAATAAATCTAAAAAATATTAAATGCAATTTTTAACATTTTGACTGCGTTTTTATTGGGTTACGTAGGAGATATCATTGTTATTCACTAATTTTAACATCAATTGAATGAGTCAATAAATCAAAGAGAAAGCACTCATAATTTGCCCACAAATAAAAAAAACAAAGTTTGCTGGTTACTTGACAGTTTGCTGTAGCATAGTTGAATTTTAGGAAATTTAAATTAATAATAAAAATAATAAAAAATGGTAATTGGGTCTTTTCCGGCAGTAAAATTAGCATGGTTAGCCATAAGACAAATCAGTTTACCTATCGCACAGCTAATTAAGAATGAGGCCAAGCGAAATCCATTCTTTCGCAATAACATTTGTATGCCGCCAGCCCAGCGTAAGCATTTTCCTATTTTGGTTTTCAAAACGTTCTGATAAACGTAATGCTTGCAAAGGTTAGTTTATAATTGGACTGAGGTAAAGATGAAGATGTGGGGTATAAATTTAGGACAGCCGGTAGAGGTGATACGTTTGAACGAGGCAACAGCTATAGATTTGGGTGCAAATGTTTTAGGAGAACTTTTCGTTTTTGCTGTTGGTGCTCTGGCATTACTATACGAATATACCCGGTAAGTCGAAGCATGTCAACCAGTTGAAGTGCAGTAAGAATTTGCGGTTATTTTAGACAATCAAAAAAGGAAGCTCGAAGGGAAAAAAAACTAGAATTGGAAAAGGTCGAACTGAGGAATCGTGTGGCCGAATTATATTTTCGCGTAGAACAGAAAAACGCTCAATTGCGTGAAATAAGCAGAATACTAGTGGAATTAGGTGAGTATTTGTTTAAGTGTTCATTGTTGTTTTACCCCTTGTCCGAATCTTGCTTTATTTCCTTAAAATAGTGTTAAAACCAAAGGGAATGCACAGCTTGAATAGCCTAGACGCACTGCAAACTAAGTATGAAAAGCAAGACAATAAATCAAAGAAAAAATGAGCCGCAATAAATGTTTAAATTTTTTTTGGGTTGTTGGGTGAAAATGGACCAAGCCAATAGATTTCTGGCTTATATGTCCAGGTAATAAAATATCGTAATGTTTAAATTTTAAATCAAAAAGAAGAAGCGTACAATTTCTTTATATACTAACACTTTTGCTAGGAAATAAATAAGAAGAAGAAT
The DNA here is from genome assembly GCA_000688715.1 of Glossina pallidipes. NCBI lineage: Eukaryota > Metazoa > Arthropoda > Insecta > Diptera > Glossinidae > Glossina > Glossina pallidipes. Next base: position 1,297,189 of record KK499818.1, on the reverse strand, counting down.
AAAATTAAGCATATTTGGCAATTTTCTGTTAAAACTTCAGGGGCGACTCTTGAAACTGATTCATTCACAAAAGCCTCTCAAACTGATCTCTACCAAGGGAAATTTAAACACATCTACAACTCCTGATTCTAATGGCAATTATTACATAACAATTATTTCGAGTATGAAGGTTTTGGTGTCCCTGCACAATTAGTTGCAAAAAGATTTGGACTCACGTTCACTTTTCATAGCAAGGGTAGGGGAACGTTTAGGTGACAATCAAACTTTTAATCCGAAAATCCCTACCGCACTGTAACTAGCTGTCGTCAGCTGAGTTTGAGGAGGCAGTCGAATTAAATGAGCTGTGAACTATTTAGAAACTGAGGGGCGCCTTCACAAGCCACACCAGAAGCTATGCAGCCGCTTAGGGGGTCTGTGGATTACGATTAAGAGACATGGAGCACGTTTTGCGTTTATATAAGCATTTTTGGTCGATTTTGGTTACCAGTAATCGGTCAACTTTAAAATTTTGCACATTTCGTATGGAAGATTAAAACTTTTTTCGTTGAGTAGGGAACGCGATTGGAGCCTTCAGCAGCTTTCGTTTTGAATCGATCAGTAGAGAATACAAATATAACTAGTTGACCTAAATCCCACACTACATTTGTAACCTTCACAAGCATAATATCATCAATATATCAATGGAGTGGTTAATATTGAATCGCTTTGTCTCGTTTAAATGGCATTTTAACCTTTTTCTGAATTGCTTTTATTAAATTGGGGCATTTTAAAAATGTTCACAACCAAATATTGTCCGGCGTTTAATTGTTAAGGTTGCCGTTTTCAAGTTTGCGGCAAAGCTTTTCAGTTTTTTTGAAAGCGCGTTCAAATACGGAATTGATCCTTTCCACATTTTCCATGGCCTTGGTTCTTGCTAATCCGAGATCAAAACAAAGTGCAAACTCATTCACAGTGGTTTTCTCCTTATTCAAATCAAAAATACTTAGTTTGGATTAAGAAATCTGAAGACAGTAGCAAGATTTTTCATAAGATTTATTTCTCCAACGTCGATGACTGTAAGTGCAAAGAAGTAAAATGAAACACCAGCTGGAAAAACTTTTCTAAAAATCGCATGCTATAAATTTGGTGTTTATGCGAATATTCGCGCAAGCATTAGACGAAAGAAGTGCATCCTTGCGGATTTTTCTAATACACAAACTAATAAATTTTTGCAAGCAAACGTTAATAAACTGTCAGACGAAAATGTTTAAAAAGCAAGAAAGAGAACTTGTTGCGAAAGCGCTCTATGAAAATTTTTAGGAAATGTTATGAAAGCTTTTATCTTACGCTGAGTTGAATAAAATGTTAGTAACTTGTTGACTTATTTGTATCAACAAAAATAAATGTTTTTGAAATGAAAAAGAAAGAGTATTTTGCATATACTTTATTGTTTAATCAGAAGCTTTTAATTGGTATTTGTTAAATTTTGCTTTTGTTATTTCAAGAATTCTTTATTTTTAATGCCGGTTCATTTTTTGAGCGCCCTTTAAACAACTGTACCACAATAAATGCAAGACATTATTTATGTACTTTTTTTCGTTCTGTTGGTCCAATATTTTTTAATATAACTCCCCATAAGTCAGCCTCTCAGCCTCAGAAGGTTCTACTATAGGTTGTACTACATCCTTTTTTTCAACTTTTTAGACACATGGCTGGGCGATATCGAAGGAACGAATTATATGCAAGACATTATCATCAAAAATGTGAATTGTGTGAGAATAAACATCAAGAATGTAAATTATGTTTTTATTTTTTTTAAGATGCTGGTATTACAAGATTTAAAGAATTTTGTTTAACTATAAAAAAGCAGGTTTTTTGGCATCGTGTTCTAATTATCCCTATTTTTTAAATAGAAGCTTACGGCCGATTGAATTTTTCCAAACATTCTTCCAAGCGAACATTTCTGAAGCTCTTATAACATGAAAACATGGGCTTTTACCTTTGCACATATACTTTAATTACGCTGCAGTTGGTTTAATTTATTTATGATTCCCGGCAAATAGTCTCGTCCGACAGTTACAAAATTAAGACTGATGAAATGTCTAGCTGTGCCTTACGGGGCGAACATATAAGGTAGCTTGGGTTAGGAAGTCTAATTCAATGCTTTTCTTCAAAAGATGTTGTCAGATTGATATAAGAAAATTGAAATGACATTTAGTGATCAGACGAATGTTTCCTACGAACTGCGAATTCATCTCAACAAAATTTAGCTTTGGCTAAACCAATGATATCGAATTTTAAAACGTATATGTATATATATTTGCAGTGCAGGGCGATAATTACATTCCCTCAAATTTATGTTAATAAAAAGATGTATATAATGTATATAAAAAGATAGGAAATTTAAGAGAAATCAAAAGTCAAAGTAATTAAAACAAATGCATTGGACTCATTTTTTTTTTGTGTAAAAATTTCTTAGATAAACAAAAAGCTTAGAAAGCAAAACTTAAAAAAAGAGAATACATTCCGCGAAACTTCTTAAGTATCCTGATAATTTTTAAAGCTGGTCAAAATCCGTAAATTCTGAGCATCCTCGATAATATCAGGCAGGTAATCACCGTAAACCGTAGCAATTTTATACAAACTGCGTTTCACTGCACTTTTCAAAGCAATTAAATTTCGATCCCATTTTTTTCCATTCAAATTAACATTAGTCAGTTTATCAGATTCCTGTTTCAATCTCAAGAGAGTGTTAATTATTTCCGGTAATGCGATTTGCACTACACCGTGTTTATCTTCTTTAAAGGACGACGCACAAATCCCTGCTAAGCCTTGACTTATCCAAACAATAATTTGTGCATTAGATAAAACAAAGGCAGCCTTGGCACCTTCCGCTTCACAAAACATATAAAAAAATCCTGGTATACTACGACAAACGGCATGCAAAGTCGTCTGGAGTTGTTTGTACTTATTATCAAAATACTCTTTAATACGTTGAGCTGTTGGCGGCATTTTAGGACAAGTTAAAGTCTTGACAGCGGATGCATCAGGTACCATTCTTCTAATGCCGTACATTATATTATACTGACGTAGTAAAATTTTTTCCGCCTCTAGCGTAGCGCTTGTTTGAGCTTTACAAATCAATTCGGCATTCTTCAGGGTTGATATGTTTCTAATAGACTGAGCTAAATCTTCAATGAATTCGTTCATTATGACCAAGCATTGTGCAGACAAATCATTCCAATTCGTAGGATAATCACCTGCAAATAAAGCATAATTAACTAAGTACAATGAGAAAATACATATCTAATTATTTTTAACTTACCGGGTATAGATAAATTATAGATAGCAGCACGTTTACTAATCCTCGAGCTGTTGCCCATAGTTTGCACTTGCAAGGCGCCCAATTTTTGTATAATGGGTACTTGTACCATGGCCAGGGCTTCTACCAGCGTCACATCCTTATCGGCTTTAATATCTAAACTTGGACAAGCTAACTGAGCTTTTTCAATTACGAACTCAATTTCTTGCGTTAAAAAGATGGAGAACAATTTTTGCATCAAATGCATATTACTGAGGATTTGCGATGATAGTATCCAAGCATAAAATAGTAGACGCAAATTGGTAACACAAGAGAAGAATGAAAAGTAATTTTCTTCCAAATCCATTCCAAATAAAAGAGCAAAACGTTCATTACCATAATGCCCCAAAAGCCAATATATGAAAGTGTAATAAAGGCAGGGCATAAACGATTTGAGCAAAGATTTATATAGTATCGAGTGCAGAGAACGTAAACGCACTACGGAAGCCTGCTGAATGTTGGGAAATACTGCTTCTGGTTCTTGTTTTAAATTCGCTTTCCAGAAATGATAACACCCTGATGAAATGCCAATGCCAGTGAGGAACGTGTAATAAGGATTCAAACATCTCTGACCGTAACATTCATACGTAAGAGATCTGCCGTAAGATTCAATTTAGGAAATAAAAAGAAAATGGAATAATGATGACTCACCTGTAATCTTCGTGGAGGAATTTTGTATACGTACACGCAGTGAAGAGTCCTATTACTATATGTATCCCAAGAAAAGACAGTTTCCTTGGAAATGTTTTCACTAACCATACGAATCGAGAGGCGTAGTAACGTTTAATCGCTAAATGAAATTTTCCCAATAAAATTGCGTAAATAACAATTGACGCTATAAGCGGCGTTATCACCACCCAAGTATAGAAGGAAAATATCAAGCTGGATGTCTCCTTTAGCCAACGCATCGGATGTAAAGCATTAAAATTGACAAATAGCAAGAAGACTGCTAATAATAAATATTGCATAAAAACGCTCAACATCAACGCAATTAAACATCGTGACAATAACAACACTTTGCACTTGGATTCAGTTGTCTTCATTGAAAACCCGCAAATTCTGCAAACTCCAGAGGATAAAAGGATCAAATACCGGCTTTTTTTTAGGTTAGACTACAAGTTATAATTTTAGAAATGTAAGTCAACGCTTCGATAATGAAGGAACTTTGATCATTAATTTCCCGTACATGTAATGAGTGTACGATTTAATTTATTTAATATTGTTTAACGTTTTGCTCAAACATCTACTGATGGTTTAAGCGCGTTTTCTTTTTCTTTTAAAACATCTGTATATTATTTTTTAATGTTGGCAGGTTTGCCACCTTTTGATTGGTGACATAAAAACTAGGCAGCATTGTTTGCTGACTTACAGGTGCTGCCATTTAACAGAAAGCAGCACGTTCGTGATGTTATTTAACAGAAAGCGGCACGTTCGTGATGTTATTTAACAGAAAGCGGCACGTTCGTGATGTTATTTAACAGTTACGTTTTCCTACGCAGGGTGACTCATCCGAAATTAAATTATTTTGATTACTGACAAATAGATTGTGTAAATAATAATTTTAATTTTTGTGCTTGGTTGAAGAGATATAGAAATTTATAATCATAATATTAAAACTTATTGATAATTAACCAAGATTCATTTTTATTCATGGCCATTATCTATTTACAACGCCTCAAAAACTTTTATGAAGCAGATTTCGATCACAGATATCGCTGGTCAGTAACTACAACAACTCAGTAGAAGATATGATGTTTCTTTGCTGGGTTGGAGTATAAGAAGATCAAATACAATCCAGAAACATTACCTTGCATGAGTTATGATCAAAATACGATCCAGAAACGTTACCTTGAATGAGTTATTATTAAATACAATCCACACATTAATTATTTTTATTTTTCTACTTTTATCGCTAAGAATTTTATTTAAACATTTTAGGAAAATTAGAAAAATTAGAAAGCGAATAAAGCAATCTTAGATATCTTTAAATTAATACATTATTTTAGGAAAAATTAGAAGTCGTATATCTGTGATATTGTAATATTATGCTGTTTGTATGAACGATTGACATACCATTGTCAAATTTGTGGAGGTTGCATTTTTTTATTTTATTTCATTGCATTATTGGATTTCTGCATATTTTATGCGTACATCAAGCATTATTTCTGATTTGCGTAATAGAACTCCAGTCATTTTATTTTTCGTTCTCCACATGTTTGAAACTCGAGAACATTTAATTTCCACAAATTGGTTTTAAAAACGTTAAAAGAAGCAAGAGTTAGAACATAGAATTAAAATAAACAAAGAAAACAAGACTTTTCTAAGTTACTTCGATCGGCACCATCAAGGCTGTAAATCTGCAATTAATTAAAATAACCTGCAATACTCACATTGTCGATGAAGTACCAAGTACCAAGTACCAAGTACCAAGTTTTACGTGAACAATTTGGTTTACTTGCTAAAATTTTTGCCTAAACACTATAAAAATTCTCATTTTTATTATTGAAGTAAAATATGCAAACCTGAATCGCTAAGCAAAAGCAAAATGTGCAAAACTGAATCAATAAGCATGCACGTTAAGCAAAATGTGCAAAGCTGAATCGCTAAGCAAACATTCCTGTTTCTAAGCTGAAACGCTAAGCAAACATCCCTGTTTTTCTTTCAAGCAAAATGTGCAAAGCTGAATTGCTAAGCAAACATTCCTGTTTCTAAGCTGAATCGCTAAGCAAACATTCCTGTTTCTCTTTCAAATTTCTCTTCAAATTTTAACTATTTTTAAAAGCAATGGTCTGTTGTTTTGCCTTGTGTTAACCGCCTGTTGCTTTAAACTTTGTTTACAAAAAGGAGGCAGTTAGTATATATTTGTGGTTGTTTTAGATTCACCAATCTGGTCATATGGTAATTGGTCAAGAGTGGAAAGAACTCTAAAACTGACTAAGAAACATTTAGGTTCGTGGTGGTGTTTCTTCCCTATATGCCTTTCGGATTGCAAGTGATCCAGCCATAGGCAAATACAATCCACAGAGTATTCAGTATACTTGACACAAGTCTTCATGTCTTTAAAGCCGGTTCTTATATGGGTACGTGCATGGGATCTAATAATCTTCCAATGCAACGTTCTAAAATATGCTTTTTGCTATTTTTTTCCAAACAATATTTATGCACCAACACGGTTTTACTACCAGCGAATGTTTGTTTTTTTATTTCTTACGCCAGAGATACCAATATTCTTTCTTGGCTTAAATGGTAGGGCAATAATTGAAATATACAGTGAGTGTATAAACAAATTACTAATTAATTGAATTGATTGTATAACAATACAACCAATAATTATTTAAAAAACATTGAGATTTCAGAAGTTTAAAATGTAAATATTTTCTTTAATTCGTATGCGTTCTGGGTATACGCAAAACCATACAACGAACAATTAGTTAAAAAACATTGAGATTTGAGAAGTTTAAAATGTAATTATATCTTTAATTCGTATGTGTGTTATGTTGTTAGCAAAATTACTGTTTTTTATTACTTTGTGTCTATATAAACAATTAATTGCAATTACAATAAAAACGAATAGGAAAATAACGAATTGCTTGTAAGCATAGTTGCTTAAATCAACTTTGAAATTTTCTACTCCTTATTTACGGCAACTTTGCATATTTGCTGTAGTCATTTCTGCAAAATTATTGTAAAATTTAGTTTGCGCTGAGAGAATCTCTGTATTTACTTGGCATCACTAGGGGATTGCTTGCATTGTTATTGTAAAATTTTGCTTTGCTCGTGTCTCAAAAAGAGAGAAATAAATAGAGAGAGAATCAAGAGATTCATTTTTAACAATTTGCTTGCCAACACAAATATAAATCTAAACATTTTTTACATTTTCTCAGTAACTCACGGTTATTGTGTGCGGCGGTCGTTTTGCGCGTAATATTACGGCAGAGAATATTAAGGAAAATAACAACAATAATATCTAAAATAATTAAAAAGAAAAGATAAAATGATTAAATATTTGTGTAAAAAATGTCAAATAAAATGCATATGCATATATTTATATAAATAATATTTTTTTAAGTGAAATATAATTAAAACAAATATTTTGAAGTAATTGTGTTACATACGCACATACACAAAAAATTATTTTACATATATATATATATATGTATATATATGAGGTGAGAGTGAAGTCAAAAGAAGAGGCAGTGATAGAGTAAAATTAAAATAGAGGCCGCAAATCAAATCAAAATTTGTGAAATGAGAATGTGAGTGCGAAAATGCTTTAGCACAAGTACACAACACACATATACACACACGCGTACAGAGCACTAATTAAAATCAATTTAATTCAATACGAAAAAGAAACGTATGTAGATAAATCTGTTCCACTAATCGGTAAACGTACATGCGTACGTACGTACGTGTTTGCCTATGGAAATTAATGCAATTTTGTGGCTTTTAATTGCTCGAAGGTAAAGTTTATTAAAAGCGGCTAAAAATAACTTAAAAATAAAAATATGCAAAAATATTTATTTAAAGAAATCTAAAAGCATTTAATTGCACACACTGTGCAATGAATGGAATTTAAAAAGTGTTTTTATCCTCTCTGCGAGTAAAGCTATTCGTGTATTTACGTAAAAATATTTGGGAGAATAAGGAAAGTGTAGAAAGCTGATTCGTTTTGTTTGCGTAAGCGTATCGGGGATATACGTGTGTTTGTATGTCATTGTGCGTATTGAGGTCATTCATCAGCAACATCATCGGTTGGTTACGGCTGACTTGACAGCACACATTCAACCATAAAAAAAATAGAAAACAGAAATTCGATGCTTTATATTTTTGCGATTAACGACATTTGTTGCTGTTGTTGCCTGCATCACTAAAATAACAACAAAGGTAGATATTTTATGCTTAAAGGTATCTATATTTTTCTTGTGATGTCGCTGCATAAAATACATGGTTTCGGATATTCCGCGTTAGAAAGCAGGTGTCATTTTATTTAAAAAAAAAAATATAAATAAATAAATAAACTATTCATAATTGAGAAAATAAAAAAAAAAGAGCAACGAAAACATATTGTGCATGCATTCAAATGCTTATGAGGCAAACAAAAGTGAAAATTTTATCCGAAATTAACTTTAATACCCCTGAAATTACACGGTCATGCATGCCGTTGACGAGTACATTTATGTGTGTGCGTGTGTTGAATTAAAAATTTATAATCATAACCAGAAATTCCACTACACTAAAAAGTGAAAGAAAACACACAACTGCAAGTATATATATATGTATATTTGAATTGTTTCCCTATAAACAAAACTACTCAATTGTTCGTATTAACGGTCGCGCGCGCGTTCTCTCTATCTCCCATTCTCTCATTCATCGCTTGGACTCTCAAGATTGGTGTAAAATGCTACAATAAGCTTCTTTTTTTTTTCTTTCTAAAGGTGTGTGTTTAGTTGATATACTCTCATAGTTATTTAGTTAAACTAACTTTGAAAAACTAAAAATATATGTTTTACATTTACTTTTACTCTACTCACCTACTTTCTTTTAAAAATGAGTTCTACTCCCCATTAGAGTAAAGATATTATCGTTTAAACGTTTATACATTTAACGTATACTAATTTATTATTATTGCTATAGTGCATCTAGTGTAGCATTGCATTTTTCTATAAAACATATACAAATACATTTTTCTCTCATCACTTATCTATGCTAGATTTTTGTTTTTAGTATTGCCTATTCTCTTGTTGTAGCGGTGTGCAAAGTTCTCCCTCTCATTCTCTTTATATGTCTCTAAAATGTAAAACGACTTGCAATTGATTTCTGCAAATGCAATACAATGCGTTTGCTTTTTCTTGCTCTTATAGTGTATAGAGAAAATAAGTAAAAAAATAAAAAAAAAAAATAAAAAAAATACAATGTGATATCGAAAATCGAGAAATAATCATCGTCATCAATTATAAATGTGCATGAAACAAATAAAAAAAAAAAATAAAAAAAAAAAATAGAATAAATAAATAAAAATTTGCAAAACTCTTTTAGCTGTTATTTATCTGATAAATTGTGCATTTTTATGGAAATAAATTATATTTGTTAAAGAGTTTTTATTATGCATGTATATGCATGCATGTATGCGTGTTCGTTCCTGCATATTGAATATAAAGTTATTTGGTAAACAAAAATGTGCATTGTGTTAAAAGTGTGTCAAGTGTATTTAATGGGATTACAAATTAATCTCTCCCTCAAATCTTTTGTGCTCACACTTAATACTCAGTGCGTGTTCGTTTTCATTGACTACAATAAGTGTATAGTGCGCTGGAAATATCAGTGTGTATTTGCTTGCGGGGTTCATATTAAATTACATTTGTAAAGCTGTAAATCTTTTTGAATTATTTGGACATTTATATCAATTAGAGTGAATTTGTGTATGTGCGTGCGGGTTTGTTGATTTTTTCAGGCTTATTATTGGATTATTGTCGTGTGCTACGAGAATTGCGAAAACAGGTGTAGACTTGCGATATAGAAAATGTCAATTTTTCTCTGTGTTTATAAAGGATAGGAAAATCTCTAAATTTGAGGTCAATTATGTGTAAAATTCTCATACAATTATCTTATCAATCGTTTACAGTAAACTTTCTAACCCGAATTAATGCAAGGGTTACGTAAATAATTGAAATATAATTCTTTCCTTTCTGTTGTTGTTGTTGTTGCATGTTCACAGCTTTTGTCATTGCTTTGTTTCTCATTGAAAATCGATATCTATTATAGTTCGTAAATAATTAATAGAAGCATTGGAAAAGAGTAATTTCGAGGTTAAAGGTAACCTTTACATTAACTCGAATAGATTTCAATACATTTCAAAACAAATCAATTGGGCTATCATTTACGCGTATTGCCTGATGACTTCATTCAGATATGATAGATAAAAATATAATACTTAAAGAATTGAATTATCTATGCAAAAATGTAAATAACGGCCTTAGGAAGCAAACAATTTAGAGTTCAATACTGTTTAGATATGGGTAACATCACTCTAATAGCCTAAAAAAAAAAAAACGCATTTTTGACAATTTTCTTGGAATGGCAGGAAAAGTACTAGAATAATAATGTTCGAGGAGGTTATTAACAAAAAAAAAAAAATAATAAATAAATAAATAAATAAAATTATGAAAAAGTAATTAAAAGTAGCAGAGCAGCAAGTGCGAACGACTTCGTGTGGCTCATGTTTTCTTTTTTGGTGCAAATTTGTAGCTAAGAAAGTGCATTTAATCTACGTCGTCGCGGCTGTACGTAGGAGACTTTAGAAATGTTCAATTTTATATCATTAGCGAGTGCTGGGAAGAAAACTTTCTATCTTCAACAAAAAAGTAGAATTTTTTGTTAATAAAAAAAAATAAATTAGTTTGTCAACGTTATTTTAAAGACATCGTAAAAAAATTGGAAACAGATGAATGAAACTTGAAGGAGTTTTTTTGTGATCGAGTTTGAATAATCATGTCTTGGGAAGAACGGGCTTAAAGCTTTAAAATATGTTATGGACATGGTTTGCCTTATTTTGCCCAAGGCCGTCCAAATATTTTTTCTCATTTTCTTTCCTTGACGATTCCATCCTCTAAGGCGGGACTGTTTTAGTCTATTTATCAAAGACGGAATGATAGAGAAATCGACCAAACACTAGGTGCCAAACTTTTTATTTCGTTACAGAAGGCTTGGACGTTTTCGAATTGCGACGGTTGCCTCATTGAAGTTACACTAACATGTTTTCGTTTCGAAAGGTTTTTAAACAAATATAAATACTTTCACCTATTTCTGTATTAGAGAAGCTAGAAATTAGCAGGTGAGACATTTGGCACCAAATTTCCTGCAGGGTATCACTTCACATTTTCGCTTCACTCTTTCGCACCGCTTCAGGGGGTTTCATGAAAAAATTTCTTTTGAATATTGAATTTTTTTCTACACATTCTAGACGGCCCAAAGGATTTCTTGAGCCAATAAAAAACTTTTTCTTTTCCGAAAAATTTACTTTGGGGTTATTCTTCTTAATCGCTTAACTCTTAAGGACGTACGTATGGGTTAAAAAAGAAAATGTATTTTGCTTCATTTGACAAAATTCACTTTGTTTGACATGCAAAATATAATAAAAACTTTTCATTTCGTATAAAAAAACTTGAAATTTCAAAGCAAAAAGTTTATTAGTGCTTGACTTTTTACCTATTACTGTAAGAACGTTTTTTTAAAAGTGCTATTACTATTGTAATTTTTTTTTTCACTAATGAAAGAACTTCTTAGACTCAAAGAAAATAAGTGGAGCAGTGGCAGCATTCCTCCTTCCACCGCACAAACAACTTAAGCTCGCTAATGCTAAGGTAGAGAGCGTGAAAAAGTTTCAATCAACTATGCTCGGAAAGTTGTCAAAGAGACCTATTTAAGGATAATTTTACCATTAAGTGAAGCTTTCTGCAAAAACAAAATGTTTACCTGCGTTTATCGTTCCTGCTGATGTCAACTGATGGTTATAACCAAAAATGATGTAACTCTCCTAAGATTATTTAAAAAAGAAACAAGTGAAAATATTGTAACGGGACAAGGCCGCCCATTAAATTCCTTACACCGTTTCGTTTAATAAGGTTATTCATACAGTGACTTTTGAAAATTAGATGTAAGGCAGAGTGATTCGATCCCAATTGTTTTCATTAGCGTCCGTCCTTTGTTCAAAATATGTAGATTCGTCGAATCTCATCAAAATGTCTGAAAAATTGCGACCTGTAGGTTGAACACTTGAAAACAAAATGGGCAGAAGGACAGACGAACTTAGATCTATTCAGAAAGTGATTCCGAATCGATGGTTATAATAGGAAGTGAGCCTATTTCAAGTCTTTGTGGGTGTTGCATACATGTGTACAAACTCAGTATATTCTTATACAATAAGGAGTGTAGGGTATAAACATTAAAAGTTTTTTGTAATATTCGAGACGAATAACTTTGTTTCCGCCGTTTTTCGTTCCACATCCGAGACTTTATTGTAAAGCACTGGTTACACACTCACTGTTCGATATATAGTTCTTTGCTAGGCCCTAGTTCTGATATCTTTTAGAAATAACACAAGCTTCAGGAAAGATGGATTGGTCTTCTAAGGCTATCCACAAAGTAGTCCACGTTTGCATATTTCCAAAGGAGTGGAAGCATTATTCAAACAAACAAAATCCGATCTATCGACATTCACGCTAATCGGAAGCAGTAAGTCTCGTTTTTCTACCACAGAACTACACGTATTCCAAGAAATTTTCGTTTGCGTGTAGGTTAAAGCCACTAGTTTCAAATTAAAAAGTCACAATTGTATTTAGCAGCCTATAGTGCATTTACCTCAATTATCTCATAAACTGCAAGCAAATGCTTGTATTAGAGATATTTAGCACGAATATAGTTTTTCCCAAATTCTCCTAAAAGAGCTGCTAGAGTGTGCAAAGGGCGTTTTTGTTTATTGTTAGCTATAAATCTTTTAAACCAAACACTAATTGCTTAATAGTAGTGAGTTCTGTACAACAACAAGGAGGCTCGCAAATGATAGGCAGAAAGAAGGAAAACAATGGTAATCCGCACTAGTGTAGACAATCCCTTTGTTAGGATATAACAGATTTAGTTTCCTTTAAGAATTCAAACTTAAATAAAGGCGTCTACTAAGATCATTGCCTTAAATTAGCGGTGTCGAGGGAATGATGGACATTTTCAGCACTGAGCGGTTTGTTTAATTAAGACACTTCGCTGAGTGTAGAAGTGCGAAGATTATATTACAAGCGCCGGAAGACCCTTATTTACTTTATGTGATTCCATCTTATTGATCATGAATTATGCAATTTTTAAAAAGTCACTTTTGTTGGGTATGTAATGTTGTATGTACTCAGTCACTCTCACTCATCTAAACCTATCATATTCGCTTTCAAGCAACGAAGGCACGAAAAGGCGAACTATGCTCAGAATTTGATGCTGTAGTTTATTGGACATTTGACGGCTGTCACGGGATGATGCAAAGGTCAAATCTGGCATATACTAATCCCTTGTTGATGGATAAAAAATATTACAATACATCGTTCCTGCCCATTGTTGCGATGTCCCAAAACTCCTATTATATGTGCACAGAACTGTACGTTAATTTTAATTGTTGTGTTGCTAAAGTCAAGCGGATGAGCGTATTTTATGAGTAATGAGCCTTTTTTGTAGCGGAAAGGAAATCCATTGTACAGAATTATAACTAGACTCATGTTATTTGCATAATGTAACAATGTATCTTAAATTGAAATTATCAACAGAGGTATTCACCCACACACACACTTGAAGGAATGAAAATCACGGCGTTTCGGCGTCTCGGCGTTTTCATTCTTTTCTAATGAAGCGAGCGCGCAGTATCATTGAAAAGTTTATTAAAAATTTCGTTTGATAAAAACATAAAGCACCAAACCATCATCACTTAAAGAAAGTAATTTTTTATCGTGAAATCAAAGTAAATTGACAGACAAACAAACAAGCAAAAAGCAATATCTGTCACTGACATATTGTCAATTCGTTTAATGAATTCAAATTCAATCAAACAACCACCAAACAACAAAGAAATCTCTTGTATTCAACACCTTTCAAGTTTGAATCGAATCAAAACTCAAAAGTACTTGAAATTGTCAACACGTACATGCTTTTTATAAAAAAGCGGAGATAATCATTATTATGATTTCATAAGCTGGGATATTTCAATGTTACGGCGAGGTTTGCTTTCATTAGAACATCCTTTTTAGTGTGTGGAGAAGGGGCAGTGGGAGTGAGAGAGGAAAAAGGAATAGAAACAATCATAATAATAATAATAATAATAATGACAACAACAACAACAACAACATCAACATCAACGATAATAGAAATAAAGAACAGATGATCTAATCCACCGCTTGAAAAAATATGTATATATGTGTGTGTGTGCGTTTATGTATTATACATATGTAATGCAAAAACCGACAACCACTTGTGTGTCCCTAGCAGACAGGCTCATGTTCAAATACCCACGTAGTCAATTGTCACTCCTTAAAATAACACAAAAGATAAACCGAAAATGAAACGATTGAGATAACATAACAAAGCGTAACGGCAACAACAACGACAACAATAACAATAACAACAGCAAACGAAAGCAACAGAAACAATAGCTGAGTAGATATCTATAACTTTTCAGTTTCTGTCAATATGTATGTTTGGTACCCACATCACAAACATTCCTTTCGGTTAACATTTTTCTATTAACACCAAACCGGAGAATGGAATTTAAGAAAACAAAAAAGAAAAAGATGTTACGTCAATTTTTTTTTTTTTTTTTGAAAAGAATTTTTTCAAGAAGAACATCCATAAAATTTAGCTATCACTCGCCGTTAAAGATGAAAGCGTGACATTTATATAATCTAAGGCCTCTTTCTGTTCCTTTGTCTTCTTTTCACTCTTCCTATTTGCCGATCTGACCGTTTGATGAATATGAACAAAAACACATACATCTTCTGCTATTGCTTAGGCATTAGAAATGTTTTTTTTTGTTTTTTTTTTTTTTTTTGAAATAGTTTTCAATTTTAAGGTGTGACGAATGAGCCGAAAAAAGAGGTCTTCAAAAAGTCACAAATATTGTACGGATTTTGTGTTCATTAGAAGGATTATGTGGAGGAATTAAATTTCATGTTTTGTTTTGTTATGCTAAAGCTTAACGTCCCTTCTTAGGTTTTAGGCGGCGCTATTTGAGTAACACAATTGGATTTCGTTTTGCTTTATTGAGCGTATTGAAGAAGAAAATTTTTAAATTTTAAGAAAGTAGATAACCTCAGGTATTTAACTAAGCGTAGGCTTAGTGTAGACGAAATTTTTTTTAAGGCACTACGTTAACAATAGTGAATCACTAAATTGGAGTTTGTATGTAGATGGTTTTCATACATGGGACATGTGCGTTTGAAGTTGTGCCTTTGGCAACAATAAGCAGTCGTAGCACCAACATATAATTTTCCTAACCCGAACGGTACAGAAGAAAGTTTTTCTCGCATTATATTCTAACTGAGGATGAAATGTGGATCTATTATGACAATTTCCAAATTCTTTGCCCTTCATTGACCATCAGTTGTTTCATTAAAAACTATGCAACAT
Organism: Glossina pallidipes; assembly: GCA_000688715.1. Lineage (NCBI taxonomy): Eukaryota > Metazoa > Arthropoda > Insecta > Diptera > Glossinidae > Glossina > Glossina pallidipes. The sequence goes on along the minus strand of KK499818.1, from coordinate 1,281,693 downwards.
TTCCCGTTTTAGTTGAGCCCAAAAGTAGATTACATATAACATATAACATCAGTACATATAACATTGTTTCTTACAACGCGGCGTTTCAACTGACAGTTGTTGACACGCTGAATTTTATAGAAAAAGAAGAAGAAGAAGATAGTTAATAATTAAATTCATTTTTTCTAATTCTAATTCTGAGCAAAGAATGTTTTGTCATTTAGCTAAAAATTTTTATTCATTAAATTAAATAAATTTTTTTGATTTTTTGTTTTCAGAATTTACAATAATTCTTTTGTTAGCAACGTTCTAACTGTAACCATTTAAAGAATCTTATACATAAAGTATAAATATGGCAGCAGCAAGTGCTGGGCACCAGCAACATCAACCGCAGCCACAACAACAGCAAAAATTGAATACTGCTGTTGGTATAAATGGTGGCGCAGTGATTGGTAGAACGACACCAATGCCACCGGCAATTCACAATATGCAGCAGCAACAGCACTTAATGCAACAGTATGCTTTAAAGCAACAGCAACAACAACAGCAAGCCTATGGTATGCCACAACATCAACAGTCACATTATGTTATAAATCAACAACACAGTCAAATGCAACATTTTCCACAACAGCAGCAACATCAAATGCATTTTAAAATGCAACAACAGCAGCAACAACAACAACAACAAGAGCAACAAGAAATGCTAAACAATCATCATATGATGGCGGCATCGCCAACAACTCATCACATAAACCAACAAACGCAATCACAGCAACAGCAAACACATCACCAAAATCATTTAAATCCACAACATCAACAGCAACAACAACAAAGTAAATTTCATAATAATATCGCATATGGTACAACGCAGCAACAACCACATCAGCAGCAGCAGCAGCAGCAAGTGCAACAACAACAATCACAAAGATTAGTATCATCGCAGCAAATAAGTCAACAATCACAACATATATCAGGGGCTGCGGTAAATGGGAGTAACGTAACGCCAAGAACTCCTTCACTGATCAGCTCGAATGTTTATCAGCAACATAATGGTAATATGATGTCAACGCAACAACAACAGCAGCAGCAGCAGCAACAACAACAACAAGAACAGCAACATCATCATCATAATCATCATCATCATAATCATCATCAATCGCAACAGTCACAACATCAATGGCATACACCGCAAATGACACAAAATTCAACGTCAATGCAACAAATTCAACAACACCAGCCGCTAAAAGCGAATGTAAATAATTCAACAACGGCATTAAGCTCAAGGTCGCCCTTAAGTAATGCAACCAATGTGAACGCGAATACAATTGAAAGCGTTGCTAAACAACCAAATATTTCAATACCTAACAACGACGGCACTTGTAATTCCACTAACCATCAGAACAATCCGAATTTAAATACAACTGAAATAAAAATTCCTGCTGCAAAAGGCAATAAAGCCAATTTGGCACCCGGCTGGCGTAGACTGACCAACAACAATGAAATTGTTTACGTCAGGTAAGTAATCAGTCTTTCTTTATATTTCGTCATATGGCGAAATTAATTGTTCACTTGTGTATTCTCGGGCAAAAAGTTACCCTCCATGCTTTCAGCTAAACTTGTTGGGGGATTAAATGCGAAGAACTTTTCAAGACGGAATTATAATAATAAGAAGAAAATAAACATTATAGTAGGTTTAGATTTGTTAGAAACTCTAAACTTATTATTGACCTTTTGTGCGTCATATTGTTGTTGTTCTGTGTGTTAATAATAATAATAATAACAAAATAATCTTGCACAATGAAATGTTTATTTATTAACATAACTCAGTAGTAGGCCAGTGGCAGCAGCAATGGCAGCGGCAGCAGCACTAGGAAAAAGTGTAGAAAAACACAAGTTAGGCGAATTAATATGGTTATGGTTGCCAAGTTCTTCCATAAAAAAGTATTTTATTATGTATTTGGTTTTTGTGCTTCCGTTTTCAAAGGTTTCCTGTATTTGTTCGAGATTATATCCTTTTTGGCTTTTATGGATTTCTATAAAAAAATTCTTTATACTTTTTTTTTTTCTTTGCCCTTTTGTTTGTTTATTTAGTACGCTTAACATTTTAATGAAACCATATAAAAAAATCGAACCTATTGCTGTTTTCCCCTTCTCGTTTGCAAGAAACGAATACTAGTAAATGCATACATATGTGCGTATAGTATAAGGAGCAGACCATAACAATTCAATTGCGTATGTTTTTCTTCTCATCGCTGTGTTAACCGTAACCCATAAAGGGTTTCTTTGACAGTGTAATATGCATAAATTTTTGGGGTTGAAATACGTAAATTTTTCATCATAATATGTGTTTTTTTTTTTTTCATATAACTTGGTCTTGTTATTATTGTTTTTTCTTTTTTTTTGTTCAATAATACTTATACGTGGGTTTCTCGTATTCCTCACGTCACACATGTAATGTATTTCTTTTATGAATTTTTCCACTTGTTTTTTTTTTTTGTTTTCTTTCCTTTATCCTTACTTTGTTCATCCTTTCGTTCTTAGTTTAATTTGAATTTATTTTATTTTCACTCCTTGTAGCTTGCCTGCAGGTTGCTTGTTTTTTGCGTTCTTTTTTTTTATTTATTTTCTTTCAATCTTGGTATCGTTATTGTTTGTAAAATAAATTTTGCATAAATTTACCGGAAGAAAAGCCATATAAGTTAATTTTATGGTTTATAAATGTCAAAAGAATTTATTAGCGTAATGCCGAATCAATTTACATGACATAAATTTAAAAAAAAAAAACATACATAATTTATTAATAACTTGAATAGTCTTTATTGACCTTCTCTTCAACTTTGTTTGCGAATTCTTTATTACATTGGAAGTAGGAAGCAGAAAGGAAGGAGGGAGCCCTTTGCATCCTTGCACTAAAATTAACAAAAACGAAAAAAAACTCAAGGTGGTAGCCTGCAGCCTTTTTCTTCTGCTTTTAATAATTAATCAATGAAAGCCCTTTCGATATAATTTAAAAGTCGAAATCGAAAGAAAACGGAGAACAGAAGTGTTGTTGTATTCTCTTAAAAATTCTAAGCCAGGACAGTTCAAGTTCTTGCCCATAAAGTATTCTGAGGTTATAATCATTGCAGAAATTAAAATCTGCGCACTAGTTCACGGCTTCAATTATATCTATATATGAATGGAGCCAAGACATCAAATAAATTCGATAGCTGGGGGTTACAAACTCGCTATAACAAGCAGAGATCTTACGTCCAGTACGAGCCGATAAAGTGTGCATTTTTCTTACTATTATGCATGTATGTGTTACTACTAGAAAAAGCCTTCGAACGTAAAAATGCTATCGAGTGACGTATACAAATTACGGTCGAGCTTGTTCGATATCACGAACCATAAACCAGCCACTGGTGATTACCATAAACACTAATAGAATTCTTTCCGTTATGTTCCCTTTTTCAAATCACGCTTACATCCCGATCTCTCTCTAGGTTCATATCATGGATCTTAAATCTTCTCTTCAACTTTCTCTTAAAACTTCTTATAAGAAATTATTAAAAATCTGATAACCTAAAAATTTGAAATCCCTCCGTCAGAACTTTTCAAAGGCGTAGTTAAACAGTGCTGTTAAGAATTTATTTGAAGCTATGCAACTAATTTGTGATAGTAGTAGTGGCAGGAAATATATGTGCAATATTGAAACATTGAAACATAAATGTTTTGACCTCAAATCTTTAGCAAAATCCTCGAGACGGTATAGACATAAGCCCTTAATAATGTCTACTTGCCCTCACCTGAAGTAAAATCTCCCAGCAGACTTATGGAACAACGCGCAAACATTTTTTGTTGTCGTTGGTACCTCCCGTTGTGAAGGACACTGCAGCTTGTTGCGCAACGCCGTTTAAAGCAAATGTTTTCCTTATTTCTATTAACCCCTAAGGAAACTTACGATATTAAAAAATTTGTTGTTGCTTGGATTAGGGACTCAACTTTCACACTCGATTAATATCTGATTCATATCTGTTGTAGTTTCTTTATTTATGTTTCTTGGCCCTCCACCTTTAACTATATTTTATAAAATATTCATCACAGAACTGTTTGCCATTTTCCTTAGTTTACGGTGAAACCTTGAAATTCGTAAAAATCGTATAAATTCGGAATCCTTTCAATCAGTTTTCGATTGTTATCGTTTTTGTAATCGTCAATCAGAGATGTGAACCTTGACGTCAATATTTCTTCTATGAATTTCAGAGATATGGTACGAAAGCAAAAGTGATGCGCCTCTTAAAAAGTTTACGGAGAAAGAAGTAGAAAAATTATATTAATCTTCATACTTACATTGCCTTTTTCTTGGAATCCACAAAAACCCAACAAAAACAATTAAATTTTAATATTTTTTGCTATTGGATGGTTGTGGGTGCGATTTTCCTATTTTTGTGGAGGTTACTACTACTCAAAATATGCCTTAAAATTTCTGTTGGTAAATATCTGTTGTAGTTAGTAAGTAATAAGCAAAGCCGCCAATTTTTTTGCTTTCAATTTATATTACATTGTTGGCCTGTCGTTTGAGCAATTTCACCCATTTTTCGGTACCGGCTTGCCTGTAAGAACTTCAACATTTTTCCTAAACTTGACTCATTCATACAATGAGACCAATTTCTATTACAAACATTACGTTTCTTTTTTTTTTACATTAGACCTCAGTTCCCAAGAATCTCGGACAGATTAAAAGAAATCCGTCCGTCCATCATTTGATTATCTAGTTATTTTTTCCTTGAAATGTTTGAAAACGTTTGTATCGAGTTTTAGACTAATAGCAGCTCTCGACGGATGTTAGATTGCAACTTTTTATGTAGGGACGTTGTTTCCAGAATTTCCATTGCAACCGTAGTACACGTAAGAGTGTACACAACCAGTTTTAAACTTTTTGATATCAACTTGCGACTTTAGCGCTGCAACAACGGCAGACGGAGGGAAGGCCGGAGAGAGCAGATTAAATCAATTCGCGATTTTCATAATTTATTTGCATGAAGAATATCTTTATACTATTCTTTAACACTAAACCTAGTTTTCTCATTAATTTCTTAAAACCGCTTCGCCCGGTTTTAGTGATATACCGAAAGCTTTCCATCGTGAGCTTCGTTTTGTAGTTGTTGTTTTATAAAAGGATTAAAGCATATTTATGCCAAAAACCGCTAGATAGCTATTTTTGCTGCAAATACGCATATGAATTTCTTACCCGCGTACTTTGTGTAAATATCCATAGAAAACGTTATGTGTTTCGCTTCTATTATGCAATAAAAACTGTTCGCTTAGGTTAAAATCAAAGGTGAAAGTGAAAGTTTTCGTTTCTTTCTTGAGGCTAATTTTGCGTCCGCTCGTAATGATTCTTTTTTCTTTTTTTGCTTTGTTCATGATGAACGCGCGTCAATGAATTGCGTTTCTGCCACGTGGCTTCACGCGAGCGATGGAAACGCGACTTTTAAAATGTCTTCATGAATTTTTCCCTTGGCATGCGCTTTATTTACACGGGCTTAGAGTTTTTCTGTTGCAAACAGTGACATTTTTTATTATGGTTTTCTAATTGTGAGAACATATTTGCAATTTCGCGTTGTTTCCTCATTCGGAACGGATTACTTTAATCAAAAAAAAAAAAGAATGCATTATTACGAAAAAATTTTGATTGACACTAAGATACATTTATTGTGAGCTGATAAAAAAAAACATGAACTTTATGTTAATCTGTAAAAAAAAAGTTGATATTAGATCGTGAATGCTTCAAAATTAGGGTGTTGCAAGCTGACAGTTGGACGGTTAGCGCACCGGTATATTCCGTGACTTCCTAACGTAAGCTTATCTTTTAGAATTCCAGAGATTGGCATTTACACGAAACTACTACCATAACGTGATTTTCATTGTTCGCATATACAGCAATCACACGGTTCATTGAGTTTTCTTTCCTTATAAACCTATTCAATATACTGCACCGCATTAATTTGTACAGCTTCTTGTGTAATTTCCAACACTTCCTTAAACATTTCCATGTATGATCACCGACATCTTATTTAATATTATTTCCTTTTTGTTAGTTCAATTCGACAAGCTATGCAACACCAAGACTGTGACAATACAAACAGACTGACCATGTGTACCAAATGGCAACCATTTTACTGACACTTACGCTCATCGTGCCGAAAATAGTTGTAGAAGTCATCATCCCGGATATTATGGCATGGTAATCTAAATGCCGTTGTTAGTCTGTTGTTTCGAACAACAACAACCTAAATGACATTAATCCAGGTTTTGGTCAGTAATTAACAGTCAACGATAGATATCATGATGCAAGATTTAAATATGATGCGAAAAATGGGCTATTCATACGCTTGCAATTACCCCAAGCAGGATAGATTTTCATTTTGTAGATTATTGCGATGCATAGGTGCATATATGGCCATTGCAGAGAGTTTCAGCCTAATGTCTTATTTGACATTATTTGCAACTCTTTCCATTCCTTTACCAAAATATGTATTTAAAAAGTGTTTACCTATTAGGTGTACGCCTTTGCTTGGACCGTTTCTTAGCGACATTTGAGGGTATGTTGAACACCACTAGGCATTCGTTCTTCTATCTTTCACAAATGATGCGAAATCTATGCGAAATGAGCAACAGGCCTTTTAACCGTATTCCCAAAATAACCCATATTTAGATATTGTTACATGGAATGCCAGCACCGCTCGTCGTCTGTTAAAATCAATAGTAATCGGGAGGGAAAATGTCTGCTTAAAGCAGTGTGGAGGGTAGAAGAGCCCAGGTTTGAACTGCAAACATTTCCGGGGTTTGCTTTGCTATATAGGACCGCATTTTTTTATACCGAAAATTTACGATGTCATGACTCTTGATATATTGCGTTATCGCAAATTGTTTAGCTTTTGTTGATAGCACCTCTTAATGAAGGTTTCATTTGGTGCGAGCAAACAGTAACACATCTCGTCCAGCTGACACCTGCTGCGGGCTGCCCGGGATATGTAGCTTTATCGTAGATGCTAGTAAGTTGCGCAATCTCCTTGTTTGGTCTTTGAATATCGTAACGTATCCACGATTCATTGCTCGCCCCCCAAAGCACTATGCTACATACACACTCTCGCAGAAAACCGCGGATTCGAAATTATTCATGCATGGTAGGTATTGTGTGCAATGAGTTTGTTCCGGGGCGGAGGAAGTTTATGCAAGTTCCGCTGTGTGGTGGCTATTATTCGAGATTTTCTCCTTACCCTAGATAACGAAGATTAGTTTTTGTGCGTAAGCAAGAATTGCCAAAGCCGCAATGTTATGTTGGCAGGTTTTAGTAATAAATTTGAATTGGGTTCTTGAGTTCGATATACATAGGTTAAATGCAATATATTCGATTGGAAATATGTTCGATTGGTTTCGAAAAAATTGGAGATTTTATTCTGCTCCAATGTTTATAAAATAAGTAAAATATTAAGGGAAATGTAAAATCCGTTATTCTGATAATCAATATATTCTCCAATATGTTTACATTCAAAATTGAGGTTGATATCTGTTTTTCAATTTGTTCTAATTTGTTTATGAACTGTTTTTTTTTTTTAAAGAATTCTGAAAATACTTTTTCCATTGAAATGTTTTCTTATTCATAGACATTTTGTGTTTATCTTATCTTATTATGCAAAGTACAATATCTGTCTTGCAAACAATTGAACAACGACAACAAAAAAAAGTAAAGAAATCTTTGTTTTTTATTCTACTTAAAATAAATATAATGCTTCTGTGCGATGACCTTCTGATTAAAAACAGATTCAAGGATTTTAAGAGAAAAGGTTTTTTTTGTTTTTTTTTAATTTATTTCATTTTAATAAAGATATTGCGTATGCCTTGAATAAAAACAGCGTTCATCTCGCACACACATCGAACATAATAATAAACATAATAATATGCGAACACGCGTAAGCACGATATCTCCTCAAGCGAATATTACATATGCTCGTCCAATAAATATAAATAATAATAAACAACAATTTAAACATCACAAGACCAGCATAAGAGCAATAAATAAACATTAAACAACGCACATCACACAGAGAAGAGAGTATGATAGAGTATGGATAGTGTAACGACACAAACAACTACTACAAATAGATAAATAATCAAACGAATGCTATCAAAACTTTATACAAACCTCAATGACAATCACAAGTATCTGCTTAATGCAAATATTTATATATATTGGATAACAGTTATCGTTCGCCCATTCGTTCACTCGTATAAAGTAAGATTAACAATAATTACACATAACATGCATAAGTAGGAGGATGGTTGGCTACTTGACTTGACTTGAAGCTACATACGATTACATAGCCTTAGGCATCTATATAAACAATTTCTTATATGATATTCGTCGCTCTGCCATATTTATGTTGTGTATGTATCTCTGTGTGTGTGTGTGGTGTGTGTTTGCATTGTTTTCTTAGATCATAGTGTGGACAAATATGTACAAAATTTTGTTTATGATTTCTATTTAATTTATACGGTCTGCTGTTTGTCTAGGTTTTTCATTACGATAACATTTCATTCGCATCTGTCTGTACACAAAAATACTTACAATTGAAGATTTTTTAATATGCCGCAAAGTGAAAAAATATCAACATTTTAACAGCAACATACAGCAATTAAAATGGTTATGGATGTACATGTACGTACAAAAGTATAGGTAACCATCGTAATGTGCAAACAAAAAAGAATGGGTTCAAAGAACATGCGTAGGCCTTAGGCAGCAATTTTCGTAACAAAATTCTTCGCTCTAACGGAGAATTTCGTATGTATGCGCCGCCACTTAAAATAAACATTTGATAATTATTCGGATATATGATGATTGTTGGCAAACGAGTTGTTTCCTAATCGAGATTTATTTCTACATAAAGATTTGCCATTTAACTCTTACGTATAGATATTTCATGCCTTGAAGCTTTTTGCATCTAATTCTTAAGTTATTCTTACTTAAGCCTTGGAATGATGAGTGAGTGAGTTTGACGGATTGATGGATTGACTGTTCATTTACGCATTCAGATATTCTTAGCTTAGAAGACGAGGGGTAACAAGAAGCCAGTTTTTAATCTTATCTTATATTTGACTACTAAGTCAGTGCTCGCGGGTTCAAATCTCTATACGGTAAAGCATGCTTGTCGGACATACATTTTATGACGATTTTATTCGAATGAGTTTTCCTTTCTTGTTTTTTGTCATTCCAAAGGAAATGGAAAAAGTGGTATACTTTTAATAGATCGTTCGTTATTTGTTGGTGGTATGAAAATAGTTTTATACATACGTTTGAGAACGCGAAGCACGCGTCAAGTTGATTTATTATCATCTATAGCCTCATTTATTGGTTACTTTGCTACTTTACATCAATAGGAAAACGTTCATATATATATATATATATATATGTGTATAAGTGTACATTTGTTAATCTATGTATGAATGCTTGAGGTTGTTGTGTTGTTATACATTTATGTATAATAAAGCATTAGCTCGCTGAGCGTAGCTGGTAGTGTGTCTGTATTTAAGTGCCCATAAAATCATTTATGAGCACTTTATTGCGGTGGCATTTAATTACACAATTAACTTCAAATTAGGTCATGTTTTTAATGTAATTATTGCAACAACAACAATAACAAAAATGAAGCATATTTATGTATAAATATTAACAAGCCATACGCTACTACTATGTCTCTCCGATAATGAAGAGATGCCATTAACATCGTTTGTCAGATAAATGTTTTGTTTACTTCCTACTCGCTCTCTCTCTCTGCCTTTTCAATATTATATTATGAGTTAAATATATTTGCCGTAAATAATTCAGTGAACTCACATAATTGCTGACTTTTTTTTTTTTGTTTCACCCATAAATTACATAATCAAATTTTATGTTTAATAAATGCAAAAATAATGTTTTCTTATTTTTAGTCAGATTTACTTTTAGGTAAGATTTACATAACCGACCGCGCAAATATTTTACGAGAATTATATGATTTTATGGCAATTTTTATAACTTCCGTGCAATCGTTTCGTAATCGAAGGGAAAATAAACCTGTCATAAATAATTTTTATTATATTCATCAGGGAAACATACAACGGGTGGGGCGGGGGGACATACACGCTTAGAGTTTGTTTCCTTTTTTCAATTGTTGTAACGCACACAACATATTTAGTCTTAAAGACCTTATAAAGTAAATATGTTTATAATAAGCATAAAATTGTGACTCTATTTAGTCTCGTTTGTCTCTCTACATATACGTCTTTTCAAGTATTGATTACACGTTCCAGACAGACATCTGAAGCCTGGCTGATATGTTTGCGATATGTTTATGGTCGCAAATCGTGCTTCATATGAGCGTAAAACTCTAATAAAATTTGCAGACAAAAATGGTAACTCGAAAATTTTATTAGAAAAAAGTTTCCAATGGCAGAGCAATCGAACTAAAGCGCAGAGCGCAGAGGGCAGATAATCCGCTCCCATAAGAAAATTGAGAAAATTGAAAATTCCTTTCCTTGATAAGAGCAACTTACAGTGTAAGAAAGACTTTAAATTAAGGAGAAATATTTCTCGATTGACTAATTGACACGCCCATAATTAAGCTGAAGTTGTTTTAAATGTAAATGTCATTTTTTTACCCTCCCAACTACTACTACCAACTGACTCTAAATCGTAGCTAATCTGGGTGCGAAGTCTGTTTCAATAGCAAGTATTGGGAAATTTGTTATATTTGTAAGAACAGGAGGAAGATTTTGAGAAATTTATGACGGTTTTGCACACGCTCCAGCTGCTAGTAATGTGTGTGAAATTTTTCATTTACTTACTTTTTTTTTTCGACTTTCTTTACCAGTTTTTTATTGCTTTTCTAATTTTGCTTTTTTTCGTTTATTTATTTTTTTTTTTTTTTAAGACCTAAGAATGCAACCTACACAGTAAATGTGTTAACGATTCTTTCGCAAAATTACAACAAAAGGCTAACAGCAATACGGAATTGTAAATAGAATTAATGTATTTTCCTCTCCATCTCGGGGTTATTGTTCCTTTTAGTCTTTGTTTTTTTTTTTTTTTTTTCATTTTTCATTTTTCTCTCTCTGTTTGATGATTTTTTCTTCTTGAAAAATCTATTACAAGCAACAGAAGTCATAAACTACAAATAATAAGCCATAAAGATGGTAAATTTCTACTTTACTACCTATATACGCTTACGTAACATGCAGTTGAAACGAGAGCTTAGTAGTAAATGTTGCAGCAATTGCTTGACTGTCTGTTTGTCTTTTACTTTTAACCAGCTTCCATTCAATTTTTATACACCGTTAGCCAGTTGCTTGTTGTTGCTTGCTTGTTGGTGTTTATGTGTGTTTTATTTTTTTCGGAACATATGGTTCTGTTTTGTATGTGCAGTACACTACTACTTACTGTTTACTGCTGTTGGTGGTTAGTCAGTAAATTTTGTTATGTTTCCACGAATGTTAACTCTATTCCGCATTCCTGAGATTTCTCTAGGTTCGGTTTTCGGTTGTTACTGCTGCTGCTGCTGCTACTTTTGCTGTTGCCATTGATGTTATTCTTGTTGCGTTCGTCTCTGTGTATGTTTTCCTTTTTTTTTTATTTTTTATTACGCGTGCTACTTGCTTTTGATTTATGACTTTTATGTTTGCTGGTATCCTCAGTTGGCAGATTGTATGAGTTTTTCGTGGTTATTATTGCTGATATTCTGCTGTTATTGTTGTTGTTTATAAAGAATGCTGTTCTTGACCTTTGATGTACGGGATATATATGATTTAAAATCCAATTTGCGTGTGATCTTTAAAAAAAAAGAAAAACAACAAAAACAAAAAAGCAGAAGTGAAAAACGAGGGGAGAGACCATAAATATTCATCTCACTATAATTTTGAGATTATTTGAAGAGATTGTTTTAATTATAGTAATTACGTTACGATAAACATTTTGTTTTAACAGCTTCATTATTACTTTTGAAATTCGAAACTAGCGGTAAAAACCTTATTTCGCTCAAGGTTTTTTTTTTTTTAAAAATTTTAGAAAATTTAAGAAAAGCGATTCTTCTTCTCTTGCAGCCACAACTTAATTTCTATAAGAATGGAATTCTTATTATTATTCTTTTATGTCGTTTTGTTTGTTAGTTGATACTCTGCCGTAAGTTTTTGAGTTACTGCATATTTTACTGCTACTGGAGAATTATGGAGCAAACTTTTCTTCACTTTTCCGGTAATTGCAGTTTTTGCCTAGAATTACTTATATAATATCGTGTGCGATACTTTCAAAAGAGGAGAAAACTTCAAATCCATTAATCAGGAAATAAAATAATTATTATCTTCTGGTGTGTATTTCTTCAGGTTATAGGCCCAGGAAATAAGCCCCATAGGCCGCTTCAAAGTCTCTATACTCTCGTTAAGCGTAACATTTTGAATCTGTTGACTAAGCCAAGTCCGTCTAGATTTCGTCTAATTTTAATGCACAATTAACCATTTGTGATTTTAATTTTTTTTTTGTTTTTTGCTAATCAGTAACTTAATTTGCAAAACAGATATAAAAAATTTATCTCGATAAAAAAATATCGAAAATGTGTACTTACTGTAATCTCATTATTTTAAGTAGTATCTAAATACAAAATTAACAAATTAATTTCCAGGAGATAATCTAAGTAACAAGACGTCGAGTCACAATCCACATAGGAGTGGAAAGGATTATACAAAGATTTTTATACTTAAAATGGGTGCGGGATGTTCTGCATTGAAAATTGGGCACGTGAGCTCCTCTGAAGAGTGTTCTAAGAAAAGCAAAACGCGCGAAACATCATTGATGTAAAAATGCAGTAGAATTTAGCAGATGTCTCCGGAGACTACTAATGTTCTCTATATTCGTAGATAGTTCATTTCAATTATTATTGAAAATATTTATGAATTGTGTATGTGCGTGTGTATAAAGCTTGTTTAAATATTTGCAAAGGATTCGAACTTGTTAATGTCAACTTTCTATTCGAATTTTCTTGGCCATGAGAATTTCAGCGATTGTTGAAAAATAAAAACAAAACACACCAAGTGACATATAGGCAAATAGGCAATTAACCAGCCGGATAAACAGGCGAACAAACAGGCGAAGAATTACGTAGACAACTAGAGTAATCATAGCCGGACCGACAGACGTCGAAAGAGGCGGGTAAACGAAAAGTTAGACAAAATGACGAGGGGACAAATGAACAAGGATGCGAAGAGACAGGTGGATGGTCAAGTGGCCGGAGCCAAAGCGGTCCAGTACAAACCACGCTGAATGAGAAGAAATAAAAAAACTTATTTGAATATTTATGGCCGTGAGAATTGTTGCTGCTAGGGAAATAAACCCAGGGATTGATGTGCAGGGGGGAGAGACGAATAGGCAAGCATATAGGTAGTGAGAGAGGGAAAAATGCGTGTGGTAGGCGTGGACGAACGGACACACAGGCGAACAGGCAGTCAGACGCTGTGAAAAGAGCTTAGAAGTTCACGCTGAATGCAAATACAAATTTATCAAAAGTTCTTATTTGTGTTGCAAAGAGAACAACAAAACCCTTATGTATGTCTTCATCTTATGCTGACGCATGTAAAATTGACATTCTGCATAGGCGGCGCCGGTAAATTTGCTATTCATGTATTATTGCTTTTTATCTTATTTGGGTTACGTAACGATGAGAAAAGCTATTAAAGGTTAAAGCTCATATTCTGAACTGATATTCGATTTTCGGCAATAAAATTTTCAAATACTAACTAAGAGCTTATAGGTAGATGCCAGCGTAATCGGTCTACACTTGATATAAGCATTTATTAGCAGCCTTCTAAAGATTCTTAAAGCAAATTTTACGATTTTCGTATTGATCGTTCATTGAACTCGTAAATAACCAAGGCTTGCTCTTCTAATCCGCATATGGTATTTATTAGTTGTTTAGTTTTTAAAGTTTCTTAAAGCACTTAAAAGAACTGTACAGGTATCGATGGTGTGTGAATAAGTTTGCATGAGCAATTACAAGTAATTGATGATAATAAAATTATACTCATTATTAACAGTTATGCAGATCATTAAAATTTGATTTCATTAATTCAAGGAAGAAAATCCAACCAAAGGATAAATCCCTAAGAGAGAATGTCTGAAAACAAAAGCCTAACAGTTCTATGCTGAAAACCGAGACAATAGGAACAGACAGATGTAAGGGCATGAGTAAGTGAAAATATTTGAAAGAAGGATAGGATCTTAGGTTATTGAAGGATACACGCACATTGTATGGTTCTTGTTGCATATTTGCCACTGTTTCAAACGAACGGTGATGGGCATAAGCAGTAGCCTTTGATTTATGAATTTTTGAAAGGAACAGCCTAAGTCTCCGTGTTCCCCCGATAAAGATTACAAATGATTTCAGTGTTTAAGTTCAGAAATGGAGAGATTTAAAATTGACGAAATTGTCAATCAGTCAGATTGACCGACACCATATATACACATATACGTGTGCATATATGTAGTTCCTTTGAAATGATACAAACGCTATGAATGGACTTAACATACCAGTGAAAATGAGTGCTAAAAAAATATGAAATATTTTAACGGTTGTTAAAACTGAAATTAATGGTTTGTGTCGAAAAGCCATATTTTATCGTCTGCTTAATTTCTTACCCAACAGCAATATATATATAAACGAATGAATGTCGAAGATATCATAATGTGTCAACTTTTTGAAATGTTTTCGTTCATATATTATTTAAGAAGAAGTGTAATAAAATTCTCGAGCTTGGTATTAAATTACTGAAAACAAAAAGCAATGAATTTCATTTGACCATAATCATTAGGTCTTGTGTTAATCATTTAACTTTCAATAAACTTGGTAAAATAATCATAAAACATAAAACATAAAACGGCAACAGTAACAGCAAACGGCAACAGCAACAGCAATAGCAAGAGCAACAGTAACAGCAACAGTAAAAAGCAAAAACTGTTTGTACATGAAAACCACACCATAACACCACATGCATAAACACGATTACATGTAAAGTAATGTTATACACAAAAACAATTTAAACACGATTAAAATAAAAGTAAACACAGCATACACATCAGCAACGACATATGAAGGTATGCAATGTGAAGCTAACTTCAATTTTATGCCTGCATATATGCATATATATGTACGTATGTACGTATGTACGTATGTACGTATATATTCAGACACATAACAAACCTGAAATCACTACAATAAAACCGCAATACATCGACAACACGTCCAAACTTAAAGGTGGTTGTTATAATGATAGGCACTCAATTTCACAAAAAGATAAAAAAAAAAAAAAAAAAACAAAAAAGCGCACCAACAAAAACAATAACAACACAATAGCAATAAAAATAACTGATTTAACAAACACCCAGAAAAAAGGTAAAGAAATAAAGCCTTCTCTTTTTCATAAGAGACCCTATAATGTGTAATGTGATTATCATTAGCAGTAACAGCAACTGCAACAGCATCGTCATTGTTATCATCATTACCATTATTATCATTAATATCATCATCATCAACATCATCATCATCATCATCATCACCATCATTAACTGCTAAAATCATAATCAACAATGGTAACGCGTCACCGTATCACACCGCAACAGCACGCAAGACTATTCGCATATAAAGAGAAACCACTTCTTTTAAGCATGTTCGCACTTTCATTTAATTCAAGAAAATAATTTTTTTTTTTTTTGTTATTTACAAACCACAAAACCAACAGCAACAACAGCGGCAACAACAACAAAAACAGAAAAACCTTAAAACAACTTTAAAGGAATAAAAAATAAGGGGGAAAAAATAAATAATAACAACAATAACAAAAAAAAAAACAAAAAAAAATCTTTAAAATGAAAGGCCTCGTTTTTTTATTATTATTATTATTATTGTTGTTGTTGTTGTTATTATTGGTGCTGCTGTTGCCGTTGAAAGGAGTGAACCAGTCAGTAACCCCGTACCGGTGACCATCTGTGAATGTGATTGAATTTACCGAATAAATAACAACAACAACAACTACAACAACAACAACAATAACAACAACAAAAATATATTTGTTTAGCTTAAGTTGATTTCAATAAATTCGGTTTTATTGCCAAAAGAAATACAAACACATACATTCACTCTTACATTGAACAACAATAAACATTATTAAAAAAAAAAAGTAAATAAAAATAAATAAATAAAAAAAGAAAAGAAAAAACCGAAAATCAATACTGAAATTATATTTAAACCATATAAAGCACTTACTACTACCACCAGCTACATACAAGATGAATATAACGTAAATAAAATGTGTAATCGTGCTTTTGAAAACTAAAAGCCATCGTTGTTGTTGTTGTTCTTATTATTTTTGAAAGTTTTCTTTAGTCAGCTGCACATGCGCCAAAAATCAAAAAGTAACCAACATTAATAGCAGCTGAACTTACTTACGGTTAAGAGAAGAATTGAATTTCTTTGTATGAGCTGTCTTTGCTGCTGCTGCTGCTGTTGTTGTTGTTGTTGCTTTTGCTGTTGTTTTTAAGAGAATTTATACATCAAAGCATTGAATAACGAACGACCTGTTTTCCAATTGATTTCATTTGATTACTAAAAACACTTAACAAGAAAATTATATTAAGTTTGTTATTTCTTTCGTAACAATATGAGATATGTGTGTGTATAATCCTTTGAACCTACTTTTAATGTCTTTTCTTTAGCTACACTTTATGGTTTATTAGCATTTCAACGATCATTATACAAACTGCTTAAGATGAACTCTACAGATAGTCTACGTAGTCTTGTACTTAAAAATCCTAAACCATAAGTAAATCATATTAGATCTCCTTCTTAATATTTGTTAATTTAAACTCAAGTTTCCTAATGAAAATGATTCGTCAACGGACACCCTTAACTTGAAGTTAAATTATTTACTTTTCATCAATAGGTATTCTCTTCATTGTAATTGCGCTACTTAAACTAATGTGATTGGATTTATCCTTATGGGGGTTGAATTTTTTAAATGTTCAGTATTTTTTGTTCTTATTCCTATGGTCTAGCGTCTCTCAGGTAGAAGACCCAGATTGTGCTTTACTACGCGACATATGTGGTAAAGTATACTTTTTGTTTTTCCGCCAGTTGGTAATTAATTGAACGAAGCCTTAGGGTTATATTTAAGTTACATTTCAATGTCAGTTACAGCTAACTGATGATAAAATTCAACCAACTTTCAGTTTAATTTTTGTTCGAAAATGCCCCTAACTGTTGAAGTCTTCAATGAAAACCCAATAGATGGAATATTGGGCTGACAAAAAGCACACTTTAGGTTTAATAGATCTTTTCGTATAATTAAGTTCTTGACTGGTTCGCAGGCAATGTTCCAGGCTTTTTTAATGTTGACGGTGATTAACTACACTTCATTATCCTAGAAGACTGATGCTGGAGTTTCTGGAGCTTTTATTAATTTTCCCTAAATATCCTGCATGTTTGGAGTAAAAAAAAGCTTCAGAAAATGGTTATCTGACCCATAGGTGAGTAGAATAGAGTCGTGATTACCAAATGCAATTTCGTGGATTCAAATCTCAGCGCGGCTTACAAAAACTAGTGAGTAGCTGTAGGGCTCAGTAGCACACACTTACTGATTGGGCATATTTTTTGCAGTCACTACCTTCCCTGTTTCTCTATCTTCACTTCTTTCAACCCATTATTATGTTCTATGTGTAGGGCTCGTTCCCTGAGGGATTGGTCATATTAAAAAAAAAAAATCTACTTCTGGCAGCGTTTCTATATTTTTCTTCACTTTTTCGATTGCTTACATCATGTCCTCAGTTATACGTTTCACTATACTTTGTTGATCGCGTACGGTTATTATTATTATAGCAACAAGGGATAAGAAAACCCCGCTTGTGTTCTTATTTGTAGTATCCAGAAAAAAGGTTCAGAGAGCACGCAGAATATAATATATTTGTGATCAGCAAAAGATTTTAATTCACTTTCTTTTTTATCGTAATTTATGCCGCCGCATATTTTATTGAAAAACTTTCTTCCCACTTATTCTTCGTTTTCGTCAATCGATTTCGAAAAGCAATTTTAAGGATTTCATTATTTGATTAGTGTTTTCTCAGTTCTTCGCTCGTCTTTGCTTTTCGATTGTACATAATTCACAAAAATTGGTTTCTTTTAGTTGTTGGCCGTTCATCTCTTCCAGTCTTATTTCGTCTTTGTTATTTAGTAGTTATTTCCTAATAAGCTCGTTAATTGTACACATATGTATTTGTGGCTTATTATATACACTCCAGATTCTCAGTTCATTTAATAGGCGAATACTTACTCTTACAGCTTGATTAAGAAATCGTCATTAAACTCAAATGTTCTAGAAATCCTAGTTTGCGAATACTAGCGTTTTATAAAGAAAAGGTGAAACATTCAGAAAATCCACAGTTGGAACATTTTCAGCATACAATAGTTGAGAAAGGGAAGAAGTGAGCTGGTTTGGGTGGGTTCAAGAAGAACATTTGGGAGTGGCAAAAAGAGCTCGGTATACAAAAGGAGGAACATTCTGCCGCAACGGCGTCTATTCGCTAGAAAAAGACATACGGGGTGAGAAAGCATTGGAGCTGTGCACTAGCGTCCATACTGATATTTTCTGTCGCACATGTAAAGCTACAACAGGTTGGAGAGAAGCTATCTATATATAGTCTTTTAATACGGAAGAAGGCTGAACCCATTTGCTTTCTTTGCCATCCAAGCCGCGAATGAAATAAAGTAAAAGGGAGAAAAATCAACTTTTTGCAGAGTCATCTTTCGTTTTCCATTGGATGGGGTGCAATTGCCACAATTTGCTAACATCGCCTTAAGAGAAGGAAATTCGTGCGCATCTATTCCAGAAACGCTGTGGAACATTTCCAAAGTTCTTTCAATTCGTTCACATACTTTCTACGAACTTTACGCAATCACTTCTTCTTCTTTTCTTTTTTTCTGTTGGGAAGCACGGTTCTCTTTACTCGCGCACAAAACTCATGGAAGAAAAAAATTCACTAATTGCTTATAAATTTACTAATGGAGTCCATTTAGTACCTTTTGTTCTTTAAATGTATTTTTTGGGGCAATTACGTCTTCACGTCAGTTAACGCCTACTCAAATTTTTTCATTTCGTTAAAGACCGAAAGATCGAAATTTTGACAATCCTCTTCCAAGTGTTGTTCGCCAGATAAATGTTTATAGAAGGGGTTGGTTGTTCCAAATTCGGTTTAAATTGTGTTGATTTTCTTTACTTACTTTTATTATAATTTTGCTCTTTGCTGCCTTTATTGTCTTAAATTGATATCTTAACGTTTTGTGTGCATACAAACATGTCATCATAAGTGTTTAACCTGCTCGGTTGTGGCCTTTAAAAGTTTTTGCGGTCGTTGTGGCTTCTGTGTGTGTTAGTTTATAAGTCTTGATGCATTAAATGATTAAAAAGCATTCACATCACCTTTGAGAAAGATATTTGAAAAACGTTTCCTAAAAGCACAAGAGCACAAAAAGACACGACGACTTTATGCATGTGCAGTATACGTTGGGTTTCCGTTAAGCACTTTGTTATCTCGCACTTCATTTAGGGCTTATATAGGGCTATATATATATAAGTATATATATATTTATATATACATTTATTTATGTATATATTTTGTCTTGTAATTTCATCTACTTAATAAATCTTTTCTTCAACATTTGCATTCATCAGTCTCTTCATAAAGAGATAAAATAAAAATCATATTTTTTACAATCAACACACAATCCTTGTGCACATAAAGCATACACAATACAAGGCAAGAGGCCTCTTGAGTGCTCAAGTGTGCTCAATTTAAGAAGGAATTGGTCTTTTTTCGGCTGGCTGACCGCGTCCCTCTATCTAATACTCATCTCGCGGTTCTTTAACTTTATTATTTCATACTCTTTACTCATTATTCAATTCAATTGAAATGTCGCAACAATGCTTTATTTCCTTTCAATTCATTTCTTTTCTTTTCTTTCATTTTTTTTTTTTTTTTTTTTTTTTATTTTTCAACTCATAACTTGTCATATTTGTATGCCCTTGTATTTCAAAAATTTTTCAAAGTACGATTGTGTTTGCTGCGGTACATACATATTTGCAATTCTATTCTCCGTGCTGCCATTTCGATGTTATGTGTTGTTCATGTCACATTAAAAACGCATTTTGTTCGTTTCAAGAATAATTTTTATATCAATTGTCGTTGGGCATATTAAGTATTTTATTGCATAAGTTACATACATGATGATAAGAAATGTTATACATTGTCTAATAAGTATTAAGCCCAGCGATAGAGTTACTCAATTAGCCAGTATTTGTCAGCGGCGGGTGGAAGGACAAAGGCAGCGCCAAGCAGTTTTTATTTTTGTCGTGGAAGACGAGAAATAACGAGATTTCATGACAAGACTTGACAAACGGGCAAATAATAGCGGATTATATAAGAGTTTCAAAAGACGCATTGTAAGGGGGTTGGTTGGTTAGGGGCTGCAATTGGCACCATTTCATATAGGGGTATCGACTGAATGACTTAAGTGAATATATATTTGTATTGATTACTTGCGAACGATTATCTTATGCTCCAAAACTCCATGCGATAACAAATTTCGTCGGAGCCAAGCAGTTCCTTCTCTCAGACATACAAAATAAGTATCGGAATATAACACAATATAAATAAAATTGTTCTTCAAAAGTTGTCCTATGATGAAAAGCCTAAACGGTAAATAGAACAGTCCGTGCTCTCAGGTTTAAAAATAGCAAGTTTCGCAAGTGAAACGGCCATACTTTAAACCCTTTCTTCTATAGATCATATGTGGAAATTTGGACTTCTTGAAGCCAGCGGAACTATAGACTGAAATCGAATGAACACTTTTCCTATTTAATTATTGTTGTTGTTCTACTCTTAACGATATGCCACACAAATATGCTCAGCAGTTGTAAAGGAATGCATAGAATGGTGGCTTCGCATAGCCGATAACTTGAATAGCGATATCAAACCATCACTTTTCGTCTATCTTTTTGTTTCCATGTTTTTATGCCTTTTATATGAGGCCAGGTTACGAATTTAATCTTTGTGTAGATGTAAAAGTTTGAAGGATCGCAAATTTCCCTCTTTTTTCCTAACTAGAGACTCAAAATTCTGGTAAGAAACTTAAGCTTCCAGTTGAAGTTTGAAGTTTGGGGGATGGGTGGATTAAAGAGTTTATACCAAAGTTATTAGTTACAGTCAATAGAAAACCTTCTTTACTTGACATTATTACATGCGACTTTCTGTCATGTTGAATAACGTTACAATTGGAAGAATGTACGATTTCTGTATAAAAAATGTATTTTAGGCCATCTTTCTATTGATGTACTACGGACTTAGGGGACTATAAATTCTTTCTTGATTAGCATTTCAATTTGTGACACTTAGATGGATGTGCGCCTTTTGGATAAGAACGAGATATTCGATCAAGTTTGTTGTGGCAATTGGCTTATCTGTCGCTTGATCTCTCAATGTACACATACACGTACGTATATATATGGTTCAGTATCTTAATGAAGCTTATTAATGAGTCTTATAAAGGGGGCGCAAAGCAAGAAAACATTGGCAAGTTTAGTGCGTTCTCAGCAATGATTCGAAAAGTGACGAGTAGCTTTAATTAACTACATGTTAAGTAGAAGCGATGGGTATTTAAGATTCGGTCCATGGCGTGCGTAATTCTCATGCTTATGACGCGTATTATTGTATTTTGCGTCTTTCTTCGTTAAATATTTACCTTAATTTTGCGTAGCATGAATGTAATGCCATGAAAAAAAGGCATAGCATTAAAAAAAGCAATACACTCCCTACTATAATACTATACAGTACTTATTAGGTCTCTGTGTCCTTCACAAAAAAAAAAAAAAAAAAAAAAAAATTAAACCTTGTGAACAAACGACTTGAGACTTGTTTTGCCAGTTACCGCGTTTTTTCTGCTTTTTTTTTATAGAAATTTTAATTCAATTTTTTCTCCTTCTCATTAATGTTGATTCGCTTAAGCTTATTCTTTATAATTTTTAATATATAAAGCATAAAAAAAGATATGACGATTGCCAATCTTAATATACATGTGTGTGTAAATATTTTTATGAATATTTTAGTTTCGCCATTGCAGCATTTTTTCTTCTTTTTTCTTTTTTTTTTTTGTTCCCTCTCAATGTCTTAAATGCCTCTAATATTTATATCTTGTGCTTCATCATGCATATCTTTTCTTTTTTTCTTCGTTTTTCTTTTTTGCGAGCTCTGAGTCCTTTTCATATTTTTGATCGAACGACAAGAACACTGAGCAAAATCGTAGTCAGAAAGCATGTAAATAAAAGGCCGACTATGTGCAACTAATTGAATTGTTCTTTGGAATGATCAATGTTAAGGTAGAAAGCGATTCTATTGCATTGAAAATGTCTTTCTTTCTTTTTTTTGTCGATGTTGTATTTAATAAAACTGAAAATGCAAAATAAAAGACGGAAGAGCAAATGGACGAACTGCCGCAATCATGCGGTTTTATGTAAGCAAAGACGCATTTCCGCTAGACTCAAAGTGTTAAACATATGATAGTGTTGCTAGATGACAAGTGAGTAAGCAAGGACTTATGCTGCAAGTACGATTAGTTCAAGTTTTACTAGATATGAAAGGGGCTTAATATACAAGACTTTCATTGCTTACATTGCTCTACATTTTCCATTTTCAAAATAAGTCGCCTTTGGGCAATTGACTTTCCACACCTTAAATGCAATTACATTGGTTTTCTAAAGTCGTCTTTCATCTTTTTTACCTTCATTTCAATCGGTTAATGTAAGGTCGGAATTAGATTCTATTTTGTTTGTTTGCTTAGTATGTCATTATAATATGGAAAAGCTTACAAAGCGTTTAGCGGAGTAGAAAGTCTCGGCTTTTATTATTTCGCGACAATAGTTAGCCTTTGGACCCCCCAGTCAATTGAGCCAACTTTTCTCAGGAGAGTAAAACTTGCAAAATAGTTTTCTTTTGATTACAATATAATTTTTTCGATTGCTTTGAAGAAATATGGTGACTTCCCCGCTACTATCCCTGCTTTGCATCTGTTAGCATTTGAGAGCAAAAGTTTTATAGAAGGATTAAATACTTGGGACAAGATCTTCCAGCATATACTTTTTAATTGTTCTTAAGAAAATTAATCGTTTATAAGCTAAAAGTAAAACATTTCTCACGTACCGAGAGTATACCGTTTTACTTAAATATTGAAGGACCACGATTAGGTTTGATGATACGGAACGAGATATTATTTTTTCATTTGGAAAATGACAATTTGAAATGTCATTTGGAAATGTGACGTGGTAGGAAACGCCAGTTAGGTTTCCTGCAAAATTTTCCTTATTTAGCTTCAAGTCCATCAAATGCATACCGCGTAGCCGGAATGGGTTAATTATTCTCGTAATAAGTTTTTATAACTTCTATAGGTTGCATAACTGTGCACTTCTTCTTGGTAATTTATCAAGTAACACTTAACAAAAATGTCAATTTTGATAAAAATTCGCAAAAGGAATGGACTGCGAATTGTTGAAGAAAAAAGCTCTTGTTTGATTACCCCGTACATATAAGCGTTTTACCAAAAGACATCGGAAGAGCAACAGGTAAGGGGTAAGTGAGGAAATTTTGCAATGAAGACAACTTTCCATCAATAAATTTGTAGTTTCAGTGGTAGTTTTCCCGATGCAAACTTGGACTCAACAAACTTATAAGGCTTCGATTTTTGTCTTTAAGTTTTCTGGCAGGCAAAGATAAGGAAAAATGTCTTAGCAAAACAACAAGCACTTTGCGTTTATTTCCATTCCATCTGCAGTAAGAAAAAGTTGTTGTAAATGCATTCATTTATACCTTGATGGTCATCATGTGGTTTGTATTTACCGCAATTATGCTGCTTGAAGGCCAGAATATTTATTTCGGTGACGGCTCGTGTCTATCCTGGCAGGAGTTGATTTTAATGAACATAAGAAAAAAAGCTCAGATTATAAGCCATTTTTTAGTCTCCTTTAGTGTAAAAAACAGTCACGATCAGGTTTATAGGAGCGAACAATGAATTCAGAATGGCCTTTAAGATGCAACTTTCTGGATGACATGACATTTCCGAAAACAATCCGGAGTTTACAGACGGACTGCAAATTTATACGGAAAACATTAACTATAATGGAGGAGACAAATTCGGTAGTTCCCGCTAAGTAAGAACAATTAACTGTCGATAAATAAATTATCAAGTAGTGTATGTGGCTTTCTTAGAACTTCAAGATAGAAAGCAAAATGAAGCAACGGTCGTCTCTTAACCAATAGCCGATGATGAAACTCTAGCTACTTTTTTGCTTAGTTTCAGAGATGAACCGGACATTAAACCGAGTTCGATTCGTCGTCTCCATCGCCCATGTCAAATCTGTACTAATCAAGATAGTTGTTACTGTTGTCGAGAAAACTTAGCAAAAACCTTTACGCTCATGAGCGAGTAGGATGGCATATAGATGTGGCTGCTATTGAAGAATCCATATGCTTTTTAGATAGTTCCAAGCTTCAAATAAAATGTGTCTAAATTTCATGACATTCCATTGGTTAGTTTCCGAGTTACATTCATTTGAGTGGCGTTACTTTTGTTTTCGTAGAACAATCGAAGAATTCGAATGTCATGTGCAGTCAAACATGAACTTTTCAATTAAAGTCATTAGATTTAGAATGTAACTGAAAGCTTTAGGAGGGGGTGAGTTAATATGTTCTTCATAAGATTTGATTTACGGCGGAGCTTGTAAACAATTGAATAAACCTTAGTAGTAGTAGAAGTTTAAACCCTAGTAGTTGACAATAGTTAATTAGAGTTTAATTTCCGATGGTAGAACTCTCCATTGGAGGCTACCTGGGTTTACCTCGCTCTGTGGGTAGAGTAAGTAGAATTCATTTGCGAAAAGTTTTATAAAAACTTTTCACGGTGTAATCATCAACATGTCTTCGGCTACAACACATGTTATGATTTAATATAACCTTAATGTATGTGTGACTATAAATATATATAGATGTAGGTATGCCTACTGATAAATATATATTTATATAAGTTATGTGTGCATGTATATTTGTGTGTGTGTGTGTGTAAGAATATGCCCATCTGTACCTGCCAAGAATGTCCATCACTTGTTTTGCTTTATGACATGTTGGTGATAATCATAATGTAATCAGCTATAGTGTATCTTCTTAATATATTGTAATAAATAATGTCCACTCCCTTTTAATAAAGTATTAAAAAATCCACATACATCTGACAAGTAACACGGGGCGATCGAGAAGGGGACCCAAATATTCATAAACAGAGACGCACAAGTTAACTTGATGGATAGAGAGAGGTATGCGAATAAAGTAGTTAAGGCTTGTTGTGTCAGCATTATGAGACTGATGTTGACGAGGACCGAGATAATGATGATTATAATAATGACGACGATGATGATGATTTGCGGCTTGTAAAAATGATATTAGCCTGATTTCATTTTTTTTTTTTTATATATCTTTCCTATAAGCTCTTTTAGCAATAACTATGAAGTTGGTTGATTCCCTTTTTCTGCATTTATATTTGAGTTGGCAACAAAATCTGGTTTGATATAAAAATGTAGAAAAAGTGCTAAAAAGCATAGTATGAAAATATTTACTATGCAAAAATATTGTTATAAATAAAAGTAACATAAAAATCAGTAAAGAGAAGAAAGAAGAAAAATGGAACGACATGTAGTGAAAAAAAAAGAAAAAAAAAAAATGCAGTACAAACCTTTCATATATGTATGTAGTTGTAAGTATGAATGTTTGCCAACATGCTTACTTTAGAGCATTATACACACATACGTACATGTCAACTATTTTAAAAGACATATGAAAAGTATCCTGTAGACAACATAACAAAACTTTGTAACAACAAAAGTAACAACAACGACAACAACAATAACAACAACAACAATAATAATGAATGCAAACAGACATCCCGACAACGTTTACTACATAGCACTAAATAAACTCTATGACCTTTGCCTTACGTACATATAGATGAATATGTATGATGATGTGCTGCTTGCTTGCTGCTCATTCATATACATATATGTGTTTGTACGTTTCTGCATATACATCCGCAAACAGTTTACATAACTTTGCGCTCACTTGTTTTACATCCCTTGAGACTCTTTCTTGTATGTTTTTTTAGTTTTTTTTTTTTCACTTTTTTATCTTTTTTTTTTTTTTTTGTTTTTTGGCAAGTGCAGATAGAATGTTGGTATTTATTATGCTAGAGTGTACGCCGATGTTTGAGAGCAAAAAGAAAACGCTTTGTTGAAAGCTTTAACAAATTAAGATAAATGCAAATGAATGTACGCATCTATACATATATAATATGCTCGTATATATGTATGTATGTGTGTGTATGTGTTTGTGTGTTTAATGAATATTATGATTTAACCTTAATTATTTTTGTAATAAAATAAAATTTCCTTTTATCTTATGATTCTTGTTAGCTCTCTCACGCATATATTAATAAATAATCTAAAGATGTCTTCTTAGATCTGTTTACGTTTACGGTATATGTCTCGTATAAGTTCTTATCGAAATTATCTAAAGATCCATTGTTGAGAACATACTTATGCCGGTTATTTTGAAAGTAACATAAGTTGAAATATTTTAAAACTAAAATAATTGAAGGTCGCCTTTTAAACATACTAGACGTGAGTATGTGATCTTAACGCAAGGTCTCCGGATGTTCATTTGTACATTTGAAACTGGTTTTGCAACGTAGGCTTGTTTTCATTTAACTATTGAAAAATATCTTGAGCTTGAGGAATGTTCAGAACTTGCATTCACTTACATAACGTAAGTTGGAACTGTGTTGTTACGATATATGCAAAATAGACCGCATTTCGAAAAGCGTTCAAGTCAGTAGAAACATCTCATGAAGAGTTTTGTACCCGTAAGATGCAAGCAATAAAGAGATAATTGCTGCCGTATGCGACAATGTCGGCGATGAACGGAATTAATCGATTACGTACACTGTTCAGCTTCTTCTAGTAGGCGTTAAACAAAGACCATGAAAGGCGGATTCAGTTACAGAAAATAGTATTAAGGGTCGCCTGTGAGCTTTTTTTTCATTTGCGTAATTTCTCAAGGCATGCAAAGCACGCTGATGATCAGAAAGAATCGATAAGCGTTCTGCTTTTATCGAGGAGGACGCACCGTGACTGCGACGACCGCCCACCAGTCCACATATAATGTGTTTTCTAACTCGTTGGAGAAAGTAAACTTAAAGTAGGAAAACTAACGTGAAACTTGAAAATAGTTGGATTGAATTATTTGAAAATAATGAACTTACGCCAGTTTTAAAAAAAACCGCCTCACATGTACGCATGAATATTAATATAATAAGTTCTTATTTGTTCTTAAAATATTTCACGGTTTCTGTTAAGAGAATCTTAAGTAGTTTGCTTTGTGTGTCGATTGCCTTAACCCTTCAAGTGTTGTAACTTTTTATTATTATTATTATTCTTGTTTTCTTAGCTTTTTTCCTAAGATGATTTCTCTCTCTGCCTCTGCTGCCTTTTCTGTTACGTCTCTCTATCCATCTGTTTTCCCCCCATATGAGTTTAATATATCATCTTTCATATTTCTTATATAGTTACAGCATCGTTATGTTGCTGTAGTTGTTGCGGTTATTGTGCTGGTTGTTTGTGTTTTGTTGCCTTTAGGCCTTTTCTGGTGTTGTATTTTTACCATCGTCATCATAAATAACATATATTTTATCATATTGGCATTTTGACAACTCGAGTGTTTACGTATGTGCGCGTACGTGGAGAGGTAACGAAATCAAGTTTTTCATTTATCATAAAATAAAGACACGATTTCCATTTATGATGAAGATAAGCAGAAGCGTATGTGTGCGTTTTGCCGCTTTACCTTTTCTACATTGTCTGTATGGTATGCTAATTACAAATGTTGACGGTATTGTTGATTGCAATGATGGTATGAAAGAGAGAGAAAAAAAAAAAAAGTGCTTTTCACTTTACTTACCGAGATTAGTATAAAAGTAAATTTAAATAATTTGAAATTTGAATTATTTGTGTACCGTCACCGTCTTCTTCTGACGATCACACAAGAGAAGCTAATAAACCAGTTTTTTCTTTAATTTTTTTTTTTTTTTTTTTTATATAAATTCACATAAATTGAAGAAAATACAGCCGTATGGTTATAAT
This sequence comes from Glossina pallidipes, assembly GCA_000688715.1. NCBI lineage: Eukaryota > Metazoa > Arthropoda > Insecta > Diptera > Glossinidae > Glossina > Glossina pallidipes. Next base: position 1,253,373 of record KK499818.1, on the reverse strand, counting down.
CGACTTCATTGTGTACTAATTTTCGTTTTCCCTTCCTCTGATTATCAGATATGAAAAAAGAGTCGCTTGAATTGATTTAAATTTCCATTTAATGATTTCATTAATAGGCATTTACATGTTCCATTTAAATTTGAAGAAAGAGGCAAGAAGTGGGCAAGAAACGGTCATTAACCCTTTGGGAGAAATTTTTTTACTTTTTCTTCTTTTTCTTTTCTTTTTTTACCGTTAAATCATTTCCTGTTGGTGGATACTTAAGAAAATCCAAAAAAGAATTTGCCAGTCATAGCGGTTGTCATTATGTGGGAAGTGCTAAAAAGGCATAGCAAAAACAAAACTTATCTAATCAGGAAGTAAGCTTCACGCGAAAAGCACTTTAAGAAAAATGAAATCAAGGAAGACAGCAATCAACTGTTTTTTTTTTTTACCTTAAAATGAAATGCATATTTTTCTGTTTTATAAAATCATTCTTTGCCCGAAAGTATGGTTTACATATTTCCCGCTCTGTTTTTATAGCCGAATTACGCATTCTGACCCAATTAGAATGAGGCGTTCTTACGTTCGCCGCATATTCTACATGCGTTGGCATCATGTAACCCCTTTTTTCCCAAACTGTTAAACAGAAAAATTTTGAATTCTCTTGGGGATAATTGAGAATAATGTCAAAAAGATTATTAACATAATTTTTATTATTAGTCTAATTATTGCTAATGGCTAGCAACTTTTCCATCTAAATTACCCCGAAACGAGAAAAAGATTTTCCAAATAGCGTCATATTTAGCAGAGTGATTGTTGGTTGCAAGGGGTTCTAAGTAGCAGTGTAAGTGACAGGACAGAGAGCGTCATTCAATTTTAGGTTTCCTTTATTTTCGTTAACATAAACAATTGTTTGCTATTTTTGTCTCATACTGCACTGTGTTGACAATCTTTACCCCTTTTTCTGTTTGAGAAGGGTACACTTCTTGTGTGCAATCATTTGCAACATTTGGGAACATATGTCGGAGATTGCACAAATGATAATTTGTGTACATAGACATTGCTGTACAAATTCGAAATATATTGTCGTAGTGAGCGTGTGATCATTTGGTTCTAATGCCCGTTCGACTTTTGATTTACTGCTTGTTGCTTGTCTCACCAATCCTGCTAAACGATGCTTGAGTTTTCACTTGAATTTCGGAGAGAGAGGTGAGTGTACTTCGCCCTGAGAAATTTATCGAACGCCGGGGAAACTTGAGAATTGGAAACATATATAAATCAAAAAGAGATTCTAAGGGGGTTCGTGCAAACAAAATGTGCAGATTCTCGGAACTCCAGCATGCTATCGGCGGGGTAATGGAAGTCGAGCTTAAAAGTTGAGCTGTTGATGGGTCAACAACTATCCCTATTAATTTTATTTCTTTATAAGAAGAATCACTCATATGTTAAGCAAAAAGTTGGGGAATGGAACGGACTAATAGATGGTGACCTCAGCCTGGGAAGTATATGCCCCCCCCCCCCCCCATTAGTAGTTGCTAGGCCTTTGCTGACCGATCACTCACGACAATTTGAACTAATTGATGGTCTATAGCACTGCAAATGAACCCGACTATGCGGACTTCATAATCACGCTTTTCGACTGCCTGCCCAGGTTTGCTTCCAAGAGGGTTTGTTTCATTAATATAGGAGCAAAAAGGATTTTTTATATGACCCGTTGGTTTGATGTGATGGTAAACGCAATTCTCCCTTAAGGTTAACATGAATGTCCTTTTTTTTTGTCAACACTTTAGTTCATTTGTTTGCGATTACTTCTCGTTTTTTTTTTTTGTGTTCTATAGAATTGATTTATTTTAGTATTATTTAATATTCAATAGTCGTTAATAATAAATAAAAGCTTTCACATATCATTTAAATAATCGACAAAATAAAAAACATATGTAAATTTACAAACAATAAAAAAAAAAAAAACAAGAATATATCAACCAACCGTGTATTTTGAATAGAGAGAGAGATAATAATAAAATGCAAATACATATCTGTTCGGCTATGGAGAGACTTTCATAATATATCCTTTTGAAGTATGAATACAAAACAAGGAAGAATGATATATATATATATATATATATATGTATATCGTTATTTTAATAACAATAAAAAAGTCAGAAAAGGTAAAAAAGATGAAAAACTCGAATGTACCTTATACACGTATAAACAAATACTCACACTCACACTCATAAATTTGCTTATATGAAAACGTGAAAATGTGTATTAACAAAAGGTACAACGAAGACAACTTTCGACGACATTTATGTGATGACAACCCTTAACTCTTTTTTCCTTTAACTTGAATGCAAACATAACTGTGATTATGTTAACAGTAAAAGGAAGAAATCTACCTTAAACTATAGACACATTGACGATACACGACGACGATGTACTTGCATACAAGATAAAGTAGAATAGAATTTTTGTATTTTACTATGAGAGAGAGAGAGAGAGAGAGAAAGTGAGAGAGGGTAGACAAGGGGAGCTGAGCTTGCTGGCTGACTTGCCTGCCTGGCTTATATGTATGTTCGGAGGAAATTATATTATATTTAATGTGAAAGTAAAAGGTTACGAAATTTTTCAAAAAAAAAAAAAAAAAAGAAGCAAAACGGAGCAGAACAGAAAAGAAAAGAAACAACTTGTGTTTCGTGAGGAAATCAAATTCATTTCTCAAATAATGGTGGTTGAGCAAGAATTGTGTTTGCGAATAATAAAATAAAAACAAATAATAGCAACAACAATAACGACAACAAGAATAAAAAACAACACCAATAACGCTAAAAACGACAACATGCTAAATTGAATCAAATTTGTTATTGTTGTTGGATAGATACACAGTACGTCAGCAAAGAAAGGATATTGAATTTTTATTTATATATATATATGACAAAAGGAAGGTGTATACCAGACTTAACACACAATAACATTAAATACTGGAAATTCTTTGTCTTTTCCCTATTGTGCGTTGTTATTTTTTCCTTTTCATTCATTCTCATTTCAAAAAGGAAACGATCATTATTTGAACTTCAAAGTACCGGTTGGTTCTTCTGGATGTTTTCTTTAATTACATTCTTTGATGAAAGCAACAATTTCAAAGATACAAAAGCCTTTTCTTACATTATTATGCAAATTGGTTTTCCATTGTGTTGCCGCTTTTAAAGGAGATTTTCATACTTTGATAGTTATTAAAAAACAAAAATATAAACAAGAAAAAAAAACGAAGAAAACCTAAGAAGTTCTTCAACACTAAAAAGCAACCGCAAATATTTCCTTAAAAGCGACATTAATATCAAGGTTGAGAAACTGTGGAAAAGCATTAAGATTCTCATGATTTTGGAAGCAACGATAAACGCGCAAGATACATATTTACTTTAGAGCGAGCGTTGAATACCCACCATCTGAAATAAGCCTTTTCGATTTTGGTATCGTGTAAGATTTGCGGTACGTGGTGTGTTAAGCTTGTGTGAATGCATACCACATGCAAAAGGTGCAGTTCCTTCTTATTATACTATGCGAAAGCGATTTTAAAGTCGTCCGTTCGCCTGTCCGTGTATTCCTACTTAACCTACACATCGCAATTTTTGAGTTATTATGGTGAAATTTGGTAAACCAACGTGTTTTGGCTCAAGGAGGAAAGCTATTGAATATAGTTCGGATTGGACCACTTTTTCAGTCTCTCTTTATGTAAGTCGTTATTTCCAAAAGTCGTCGCTTTAATGACTGCATTAAAGGAGACAGTGTGCGGTATTTAATAATGGGCCGTGACCGGTTATAGTATTTTTGTTTGTTTCTTTTTTTATTCCGAAATCATAGAGGAGGTGATTATAGGAACCTTGCGATTCTGTTGGTAACGCTAATCGCCTATTAGTCGAAGTCCTTTTGTCTCTGGAAGTTTCGGTCTTTAAATTTAATCAGATAAGAGATCAACAAATTATCGTTCCCAGTTATATGTTGTTAAAAGCTTGATAATGCTGATCGGATTAGGATTTATCAAAGTTATCCGAAACTTATATCAACAATTAGTAAGCTTCTGTTTCCGACTGCTTAATTACGCAAAATATCCAAAGGCGAGTACACGAGTTATCAATAAAAGATCAATGACAGGTTGAGATTGATCCGAAAATGTATGTTCGCACAAATCTCGAATTATAGGCAAATGGCCAGAATGCTGTATGCGAAATCATTGGAAAACGGAGTAAAGTAACACAACCTCTCTACAGGGAACTTAATATTAGGCTGGTAGCACAATCACTACCTAACTCTTTTTTTAGACGATAGATACGTTCCCAAACAATGCGTGTAAAAAAAATCGTGTAAAAAGAGAATTAGATGTAAACAATTTCAAAAAGTTCTTGTTAGAGTTCACTTAATTTATTTCGTGCTTACACATTTTAATTCATTAAATATTTTATAAAAAATAACTCCTACTTTGGAAAAAGGGAATTATATCTGAAATTCATAAATATAAAATCGTGCTAAAACAAAATAATTCGTGTAAAAAAAGAACTTTTTTCTTTTGAACTCGTGTTAAATCAAATTCGTATTTAGTTTAAGTGTTTTTTAGACGGCGTATTCTTTCTGTATTCATTACCGCTTCTAGGATAAAGTGGTTTCAGCTAAATTCTAGACATAGCATAATGTCGCAACAACCTATTCTCAGGCCGATTTCACCTGTAGTCTCTAATCGAAGATCTGTTGTAATTAAATATTTATAAATATATTTTAATTTCTTGCCTGTTTCAAGGTAATCTTCCAAAAGTTTACTCTGTTGATGACAACTGCCGATGCAGTTAAATGCTTCTAAAATCCCAAATCAAATAAGAGTACAGTCAACGGATTTCTTGTGCTTACTTGTTTGTTAGACGTTACAAAAGGCAAAACGGGATTACAATGTTCTCCGATAAGTGTACATCAAGCATAGATCCGCCGTAACGAATTGACAGACAAACCAACGGGGAATGATTGTAAGATGCTTTTCCTTTTTACGTTCCAAGCGAAACGATGAAATTTATTTACTCTGCTCGTTCGGTTGAGACGTTTAAAGAGAATTTTTATTAACACTTCTACAAGACATCACAACCGATCTTCTTATGCATGATTGTAATTAAAATAATTAGCATTTTAGTCTTTTATAAAAGTTGTCGTCGCCTATGCTTTGTCTTAAAACTAGTTCAATATCAACAATGACACCATGTAGTTAAAGCAATTTAATGTGAGTCTGGTTGAGACGTTTCATGCGATATAACATAAACTGATCCATGTTGATGGTATATGTGGCATTAATTAATAAAATATTCAAGAAGCAGGGGATAAATGCGATGCGTTTATTATTTATTTTTTTCTTTTTGTGTATTTCTTAGGCTTTATTTCTTCTTTGCAACAGAAATTCACACACATAAATGTAAATATAAAAAATTATTTTCTCATGACTTTGTTTTTTTTATTTTTTATTTATTTATTTTTTTTTATATTTTTTTTTCTTTTTTTCTTTCATAAACTGATTTGCAATTGATGATGAGTTGTGTGTTATGCTGTTATTTAGTTGCTATGTTCTTTGATGCAATATGTCATTCAACAAACATATGCTCTTCTTCTACTTGGAAAGTAATATGTTGTTGACATTGCATTAGTTTTGTGTTGTTATTGTTCAATGTTTTCTTTATTTTGACGCACTTAGTCAACTAGTCGCCCGGTCTGTCGGTCCATATTCACTTTATGATGTTGCATCTTGATATGCTTTTGTCTATTTCATCTTGCTGCGTTCTTGATGATGAAAATGACATTTAGCGCGAGTGCAGTATCAAAAAAAAAAAAAAAAATTTTTTTTTTTCCTTTTAGATTTTAATTCAACTTCAACTTGAAGTGCCTGTCGCTGTTGTGTGTGTTATTTAATTCCTGTGAAAATGATGTGCAATTTATGATTTTAATGAAATTGTTTACATGCTGTTGATGACGTTGTTCTCGTTCATTCGTTTGTTATGCTTATGCTGTCATCTTAAGTGCACTGAAATTATATTAGGGCGTGGTAATGTTTTTTTTTTTTTTATATATTTTTTCCCAACTTTTTTTCTTCTCCCCATCAAGTTGATAAATCATTATATGATTTGTTAAGATTTATTTTACAATAAAATGTAGAGATTTCTATATAAGAAAAAAGCAAAAAAAAAAAAAAAAAAAAGAAAAAAGTAAAGTATCATTTTTTGTGTAATGGTGAAAAGCAACTTTTTACGCAACATTTATAGACTTTTGGGTTACTTTGCTCTTTTTCTGAGTTATCAAGTTGCTCAGATTAGATAACCTTTCCAGTCATAAATTGTAGTTTATTATCGTTTCGTTTGTCATAATATAGTATATTGAAAGGCAGTGATGTGTAAAGCAGATGACAATGATAGAATGATGTGCTATTTTAAGGCAAAAAGATGTTCTTATCAGTTGGAAATAATACTCTTAAAGTCATTCCATTACCTGTCGAAAATTTTAAATGCAAACATTATTCATACAAAGAGCGCTTGAGGAGAGTAACTGTAAGGGTATCAAGTTGTATTTAAATTTAACTAGCAAAGGCACAAACCAAAAACGGGTCAAGACAGTTCTGTTAAATGAAGTCTCGGAAGGAATTAAATCAAAATATAGTTAAAGTAGGAGTTTTCGAGGATTTTAAAAAAAATTATTATAAAGACAACATGTCTTTATGTTAATTATGTTAAAAGTTGGTATGAAAAGGTTTCTATACTATGGCAAATACGAGACTGAAAAATTGAAAGTTTATTTAAGCACTGTGATGAAACTAAATGCTGCGACATAATGAAACTAACATCCCACGAATCCTTGATCAGTAACCTTCCCAATGGTGTACCATGTTTATAAAGTTTCCTTCAGAAAAAAAAAACTGGGTGCGATTAGTACAACCTTCTCATCTGTTATTGCATATGGAAGAGCTTCAGTAGCCATTTTTTCCTTTCATTTAGCTGGAATTTCATCCATAGTAGGAGCTTGAAATTTTATTACAAATGTAAGTAATATACGGGTTACTGGAATTCCTTTTAATCGAATGCCTTTATCTGTTTGATCAGTTGCACGGCCATTTTGGATCACAAGTAATTTAATGGTTGTTGCAGGCACTCCTTAGTGCTGGTTTCACTTGATTGAAACAAACCCTGCCAAGCCTCCAAGTGGGACCACCTTGGTTATTCAGCTGTATCGTCGAAGGCCTAATTTGCCGCAGAATTCATAAAGGCTTAGCAGCACCACCATCCCTCAAATTAAGCAAGAAAAGTAAACTTTCGCGCAAATAACGCTTATGTGGCGAAAAACTTGACATTTTTGTATAAAGAAAAATTATGTGATTGTGTTGATTCACTATAGTCACTAATAATTCAAGGTTATGTTGTTACTAGAAGAAACTTACAAAATTGCCTTCTACATGTGACAATTTTAACAAAACCTTCTGGTGGGGCCACCTTTTGTTAAACAACGGAAACTTATTTGTACACCCATTAATTTGTTTTTTCCTTAATAAGATCTCGCAATTGTTTATCGCAAGGCGATATAGTTTCATTTGTGTTTGATTTAGAGTCGCTGAAATTAATGGAAAGAGCACGTTTAGAACAAAATGATCGCGAAATTTTGAAATTAATGAGGATAGATTCTATCTGTTGGCACACGAACTCTCCAACAACCCAGAATTATTTTAACAAAATAGACAGCAATAAAAGGAGAAATAAGAAACAAAATTTGCAATGCATAGGTTTTCCTTCCTCAGATATGTATTTGCTCTGTATATGTATATATATGTATCTATATAGATATATATATATATCTATGTATAGAAGCAAGAAACAAGTTTAATGTTGCCTCGTATGCTTTAGAAGCGTGAAACGCGACTCTGACTATTACATCATAAAATTTTTGTAAATTGTATTATAATATGAACATGAAATTATTTTACAAGTAAATGACCGTAAAAAATTATGTCAAGTTTTAATACATATGCACGCTCACAGACAATGTTGTGGAATGAATTAGCATTTAATTAAAATAATGATTTACATTGACTTCTCTTTACACCCAGTTTTCATAGCCTTCTCGTTAATCTATGCGATTTATTGTGGTAATGGTCTCGTTCGGTCTCGTAGATTTTACTAATAAAATTTGTAATTAATTTGCAATAATAAATAAAATTTAAATATAAATCAATTAACTGGTTAGACAGAATCATAATACATTTGCGCACTCAGTCAAATAACAGACGAGAACTTGAGGTGTTTTTCGTTGTTTATTGAAAATTATGCAAAACATTCATGAATGAAATGAGAAACATAAGATTTTAAAATCCTGGTAACAGGTGATTATAACTGGAATGATGAGAGATAAAAAAGAAGGAGTTCGGGATACAAAAAAAGTAGAAAAAAAAGCAGCAAAATAAAAAAGTAAAATACGCCAAAGGAAATTAAAATCTGTAAATGTGTTTTAAGACAAACAAGAAGAGACCTTCTTGTAAAGAGTAAAATAAATTATAAATGAACCAAAACAACCCTTAACATACACATACATACATATTGTGTGCAATGCCTAAGGAAAAAAAAGGTAACTTAATGAAATAATCTTAGAAATTCTTGGAACGCGTGTGTTTTGTATTTTTCGTTTTCTTTTTTTTTTTCCATGCGACACTGAAAATGATGGGTAGGTGGATTTTTTGGCCAAAAATTACCAGCCAGGGTAGTAAAAATATTTTACGCGTGTTCTTATAAATTGCTTTTTTCATTCCTTTCCACACGCAGTAGTGCTCGCATGCATAGGCTGTGCGAGGATGTGATTATTAAATACCGGATATAAATACAAACGTTAACATTAATGTTTTAATGCGCATACATTCAGATTATATCCTGCCCGAATACACTCCATCAGTAGCAGTACGTGAAAAATATGTTGGGGGCCATATGCTTTCCTCAAAATACGATTTTAATATTATCAAAAAGGGATGAAATACCTTGAAATAAAAGAATAAAAGGAAAAAAATATGATTTATGCTTAGAAGAAGGAAACGATACAAAACGAATTTCATCGAGACGCTACATATAGCGCTTGATTGGACAGGTTTCGAAGCTAATAAAAAGCGGAATGGTAATGCATTGTGCTCTTAACGGAACTTCATTAATTGAAGTTTTCATTGGTAAATTTTTTTTTTTTTTTTTTTGGTTTCTTCGCATAATCTTTACAAAATTAAAGTCACATTTTCCCTCTGCTGTGTGCTGCAATCAATGACTGACTTCAGTCATCGGTCTTTGACAAGTAATATTTTCTTTTGTTTTCTTTTTGCTTTGTTAGTTGGATGGATTGACGTGGTGCTCCCTATGCTATTGTTAATATTTATGCACCAAAACCTAACATGAAGTATGTCGAAAAAATATAAAAATTTATGACATCATACCGCGACGTACACAAAAAAAAAAAAAACGAAAAAATGAAGAAAGATGTCATATCAAGAACAAGAAAACAAAAAAAAAAAAAAAAAAGCAAAGATAAAAAACAAAAAACAATTGCTCTTTGACTTGGTAAGCAACAAAAAATTTAATAACGAAAATGAATGATAACGGAGGCCATATTAAAAGCATAGTAATTACCTGCTGGCTTAAAAAAAACAAAAAAAAAGCGCACAACAATCAGACCTTAGAGCAAGGCATTACAAAGTATAATATATAATAAATATATATATGTATATATGAAGAAAAAAAAAAGCAATGATTGAACCGAATCTTTGCACACTTATATTTTCTTTACATTCGTTCTTTTTAACACAAACACACTCTCGCAATGGAAACGCAAAGGTTATGTCTTCTAATTGTTACGCTGACCAGTATAAGATATCACCTGAGACATGAGATATTCAAGGCGTAACTTATATGATCGCTGACTATACTTAACCTTGTAAAGACACATGAAATGCTAGATGATCGGGTTCCTTAACGCAAAACGCAAATGCAAATAAACTAATAAAACACACAAGATTTAACTTTTCGCGGTTACACTTCTATGTCGATTATGTGTCGACAATGCATTTCTTACACCGATTCCTTTGTCGACATTATATTATTTGAAATTACCTCATATCTATAATTATATATAAGATTTATCTGATTTTTCATCTAAACTTAATGGCCTTTAAAGTAAAGGATCTGGAGAGAACCACACAAATTCACTATTCCAGGCAGAGTTTAGTATAAAGGTTTCACAAACATAATGCAACATAATACACCATCTTTGTTGTGTAGAGTAACAATAATAATAATAATAATAACAATAACGAAATGATGAAAATTAGTTTTTTGCTTTTATTTTTTCTGCGGAACTTGTGTTTCTCTTAAAAATATATTAAAATGAAATTTGATTTAAAAAAAGTAATAAGTAATTTTTTCTGCAATATTGTAATTAATTGTACTTTTTTTTTTCTCTTTCCAGGTAAGAATAAAATGTTATCATCATTTTAATCAAAAGAGAGTACTTTGCACATTGTGTGTGATGTGGAGGCAGAGGTATTTATAAAATTTTGTGGAAAAGAAACTCTTTCATTATTTCTCGAATCTACGAAAAATTGCAGTTTGTTATGTTAACACATGCGAACACGCTGCGAATTTGTTATACATAATTCATTAATTCATTTACTTTAACTTTAATTCAAAGATTTCTTTTTATTTTGCTTTTATAAAATGCATTTTGATGAGAATTTTTCAGGGTCATTTCGTTTGAAAAATTTTCTTACATTGCGCTTGACTTTGAATTCGACTGGAAAGCACAATGCATTGAACATATGTTTCGCCTATATTTCAAGACAAGTAGCTTAACTTTCGAATACCGTAGGTGCATATAGAAGAAGACAGGCCTACATGGCTGTTTGTGTGTCCGTCTTTAAATATGCTTCTCTCTTATATGTTGGTTCGCTAACTAACCTGCCCGTTCATGTGTTTGCATAATCGTTCTTGGATTTGTTCGTACGTCTTTTGTATATTGACTCGATTGTATGCTTTTATATTCGTCTTCACATCTGTTGACGTAAATCTCTCATGTAAATTGCTTGAAAAGTATAATGGCAACTTTCCTCGTCAAAATAACAACTTGTCGGTGGCTTGCTAAGTTTAAATAAGGTTGTACGGACGTCAATGATGGTGAAGGCAGTAGAGGTTGAGTTGGTTATGCGAGAAAATATCAAAAAAATTCCAAAGGGTATCCTTGAGGAACAGGTTGAAGAAATTGTAACAGATAGCTGGCACCCTAAAGGTATCAAAGGTTGGGATGAGAGTTTGGGCATGACAAAGTTGTTTTGCATACTCAATGAGAAAAAAACAATTAGAAAACAAGTGGTCCGTTCCATTACTCATAGCCATCGTCCGTCCGCCTTCGTGCATCAAATATTATCAAAATCACTCAAAAATTGCTGCCTATAGACTGTACACCCGAAACCAAGGCGAATAGACAGACAGTGTAAATCGCTTCAGAAATTGATTCTACATTAAATTCTGGACCGATCAGTATAATAGAAGGTGGGTCGATCTCATATCATTCTGGGTATTGCGTATATCCGCACTCATTTAGTCCTGGCATCCTGGTAACATAAGTGGTGTAGGGTATAACAATTAGGTTTGTATATCGTAGAGAAGATACCTGTCATAATAATAATAATGGTAAAACTAGTAATAACAATCATGACAACATAGAGTGCGAAATCGCTTTACCGACACCGGCAGCCAATAAAATTCTACGATTTTTGTTTATTATTTTCAAGTGATGAGTATTTAAAATGCAATCTAATGAGAATGGAGTTGATTTTTGCTCTGTTTTTATTGGTCATGAATAAATAAATTTTTGCAGTATGTGTTCACGTGAAAATCGTCTACCCTAAGGGTGAGACGTCAAATAATTTATCGAAATCTTGATAAACATTTCTACAATACATTAATTTTGTCAATCGATTTTATGACTAATTGCCAATTAAAATTGTTGTTGTTTTTTTGTTTTTGTTTCAAATGTATATTTTATTAATTATAACCTTTTGAAGGCATGAACTAAAAATTATTTATTTTTCGTGTTTACATTGTTTTCTTTTTATTTGCACGAATTTAATGATTATTTATAAATGCGAAATTGCAAAAAGAAAAAAAAAAAAATAAAATAAATAAATAAAAATTGAATTTTATTACGGTATACTTAATATCTACGGATCAGTCATAAAATCCTGCAAAAATTATTATTCTATTAATAATTATTATTTTTTCTTTTTCTCCAAAAGTCGTAAAAAATAATTATCTGTAGAAAAGCTAATAAAATTTAAATGAATGCATGAAAGCAAAAAAACAAAAAAAAAAAAAAAAAAACAAACAAAAACCTTTTTAACACATTGTTTTGACTATATTGAAATAATGGCGGATAAACAACGTGAAATGCATAGATTTTGCGATCGCGTGTTTATATGTTTATCTCTTCATTTCTCATTGTGTTTGTAAGAAAACGCACAGATAATTGAGCAATTGCTTAACCTATAACAGACAGCACATTTCTTTAATATAATCATCTAACGTTTTGCTTTTGTTATTATCATTATTGTTGTTGTTGTTGTTGTTGTTGTTGTTGTCTACATGGGGGAGATGGAAAGTTTCACTATTCACGCTTTCAAAAAACAATTGTGAAAACAAAAAAAACAAAAAAAAAACAAAAAAAAAAAAAACAAGAAAAAACTGTTAACATTATGGCAATTACTGTAAACATGTAATCGTGACGCGTTGCTTTTTACTTTAGCCAGAGCTTTACAATCTCACAAGAGCAAGCAAGCATGCAAGTCGGCATTGCATACGTAGTGTAATATGCTGCTTTCAAATTATTTCACGATAACTATCTGCAGTCAATGCGAGTGTGTATGTAGGCATGTATTTGAACGTGTTAGTTTGTCTATTTCGCGTATTCAATGTGTCTGGGAAAATAAATTCGGCAATTTTTTTATAATCGCACACCTTAACAACTTTGGCGATACATTAAATTTGTTATAAACTTTGCCATGCCTTCAAATAAGTTGCGAATACTTTGGGAAAGAAAGTAAAATTATGAAGTTGACGTCCGTCTTATTGGATGTTGTTTGTTGTTGTTGTTGAAATTATAAGTGCCGGTATTTGCATTTCATCTTCTTGTTAAAGGCCGATTGATGCTCTCAACCATTCGTAATTTATGCAAAACAACACTTGTTGTTATCTGCAGTTGTGGTAGTCGTCGTCGAGGTAGTAGAGACAAGTAAAATTCAAAATAAATCAGCCGATTACTTAAATGAAATTATTTTTCATATAATTTTTCGCTTTATATATTCCCATCATTCGTACATTTATGCTTTACTGCAATGGGTACACACACTTACTTCAGTGGCAAGTGCATAAAAATCGCCATAAGGTGTTTTCCACTTTCTCGGTTGTTTTATTAACAGTTTACATGATTGTTAAATAAAAAGTTGCCAAGCATATGATTAAAAATAATTGTTTTTTGTTTTAGAGTAATTGATTAGCAATTTCCTTACATTAATAATTTATGTACGTGAATAGAGGAAAATGTAGGGTTGTTACGTAAGTTTATAGCATTTTTTTTCCTCACTCTTTTTTTTTTTTTTTCGAGAATTAAAACACAAGTAAACGTGTTATATGTGGCGGTGTCGGAATATTCTGTGGATATAAGACCACCTTAGAAAAACTAAGAAAAAAAAGAATGAAATTTCGATACTCTGCAGTATTAGGTAGCTCTGGCCGATTTTTGTACTTTTTGTATAGGAACTGCAGCATCATTTATAAAATATACTTCAATTTGTTTATGGTTGTATTTGTTGCAAATTATGAGAACAGAAAGGGTTCTAGAGTAGACATACTCTTTGACAGTTTGGGTCCGTTTTCAGTACCAACATGTCTGCGTGCAAAACTTGATTATTGTTGACAAACCCACGATGTTCTAAATTTCTTGATTGAAGCAATGCTTATTGCAGGCATCGAGTGGTCACAGTTCCATACACTCAGACGGACGGACATGCTTAGATCAGTTCAGAATTGGATATTGACCAAGAATATATTTGCTTTATAGAATTTCTGAAGCTTCGCTCTGGGTGTTGCAGACCTTTGATGAAACGTATGTATCTTGTGCTTTCGTGGGGGTGTATGGAAATTTGTTCATAATTCATCAAAGAGGTGTTTGAGCTTATAATCAGCTTCTTAGTGCTTCGTGAACGTCTTTTAGTTGGTAGATGTAGGTGGACTGGGTCCAATTTCAGCATTTAGTGGTAACCACCTCTTATAATTTCGTGCATTGCTAAAACACCTATGTGACACTCGTTCCTTTGTCTTCTTTGTGTTAACATAGAGGTACCGGTATTCATTTCCCATTGATAGGAAAAAAATGTCTGGAAAATAAAGATTTTATCCATACAAACACTCCATTTTATTATACATGCTTGGGATGTGTAGATGAAAAAAAAATTTGTTTAAATATATTTATAAGTTGCGCGAAATGATATGCAAACCATTAGAACATTTAGGAAGTAAAAAAAAAAATATCTCGAAAGACTTGGTAACCAGAGAGAAAGACTACAAAGAGTTTTAATCAAACCAAACGTTTGCCTAAGCTTTAGACTTTTTCGTTAGTGCGATTGTGTTTTCGCCATCATTGTCACAGAATTTGTTAATATATTCACCTTTTACGATTGCAAGATTAATTGAAACATATCCATAGCATACATTACATTGTTTATATTATTGTTGTTATTTTTTTTGTTATATCATTTTTCAACTAAATAAGTTGTTAATTTCCATTGTCGTAAAAATGCAAATATAAACAAATGGATAATAAAATGAAAAACAATTTACTGTAATACGCCAGAGGTTACCCGTAGATAATAATTATTATATAGTTACAAAATAACAAACAACAATAACAATTAATAATAATCTCTCACATACTCTGTGTATAATAAAAACTATTTCGTTATGTGTTTATAGTTTTTCAAGGTGTAGTCGCGCTCTCTATTGACAACCATTTATTTATTACTAGTTTGATATTTAGCACATTAGCACAGTATGCTCGTATGTAGTTTTAAACCTGTTCGCTTAGCAACTGCAACTGCAAGTCGCCTTAGGGCGAATCTTGAATACCTGCTCCTCAGGTCTAAGGTGGTGCTGCATTCATTGGATAAACTTTATTTATTGCCTGCTGTTTAATAGCCAATAAGACGGAAGTGTTTGTGTGGAACATGGCGTATAAGTAATTAATAATATTGAAGAAATAATTTAGCTTTTAAACGCGATTGTTAACGCGGCAACGATGCGCTTGGGCCTTTTACGTTGATCGTAGATCGGCTCGTAGGTAGCCTGAAGAAGTTTATTTAAAGTCGCGCGCCGGTGAAGGGAGAAAGAAAAGCAATCACAGATTTAGAGAAACAAAATAAGGTGGCAAAGAAAGGGAAAGCTGTAGGGTGATTAGAGAGGAAAGGGATAAGGATAGGAAATTTGATAAAGAGGAAAAGAAATAGGAAACGTTATAGGTCTAATGTACAATTCACAAATTTTCACGTATTACTATCATTGGGTTTTTGTGGAAATCTTGGTTGGCTTAATGTAATCTACAAGCTAGCGGGCCATCGGCCTAACTTTTGAATGTTTAAATTTATGAGTCGAACTTTACTACGTCAAAGTGCTAGCTCGAAACAAAGGGCTCTGCATTTGCCGAGCAGATAAGAGTCGTTATTACCATGTCGCTGCTTGCGGGTTCAAATCTCAGTGCGACAGAACTTAATTCTTACAAATATAATGCGTGGTCAGTCGGTAAATACATAACACATTCTGATTAATACGCTGCTATCAGTCCCTTTTTCACTTTCTGATCACCACCATGTTAGACATGCAAAGAACATCCCATGAGTGGTTGGTCATATTAAAAAAAAAGAAAATGATACCAATATCCACCATAGGATTTGCTTGATGTTACATTTCAAATAAAATTTCTCAATGAAAATATTGGCCTTCTCAACAAGTTATGATGCGCTTAAAGTATCGATCGTTTTGAAATGCAACATAAACTGTGGACGGCGAATTTTTGGATATTGCTTTCATCGTTACGATCGTTGGACATAGATGTTTAAAACGATTTTTACCTTTCCAAGAAGATCTCTTGCCCGTGAACTTCGCAATGGAATGGAAAGCTTCTCTTAAAACTAAATTTTCAATTATGATATTCGACTCATCACCGGGAAATGTGAGACTAAAGAGCGCTATTCTCTCGTCGTTATAGTGTAGCTTTGAAAATATATTTAAATTTATTTCTTCTATTTGTTAAAATTTTACCGTCCGCTTCACTTCGACTAGGAGAAAGCACCTGCTCTTAGAACTTTAATTCCTTCGCTGTCAGCCATCACACATGTATGTAAATTGCCATTTCTTACCACGCACCCCAACATCATATATAAGTGCTTTTATCTTCTGGTGCCATAAAATGGAAGGGCGTTATATTAGATTGTTTAGAGTTTGTACAGCGGTTGAATAGGTTGGGTTCAGTAGAGCATGTGAAATTAGCAAGTACTAAACACACACACACACACACACGTAATTCCTTTTCTAATTGATTTCATTAAATCACAATAAAAATCTTGAGCTATGATAGATGTCTCCCCCAAAAGACGCTAATAGCGAACGGGTTAATATTTACATTTATATATATATATATATAAAAGAGCTTTGCCGAATGGCAATGCCAGAGGTTGCATTTTTATGTAAATAGTGTAGCTGTTAATTAATTCAACCTAAGGTTATATTTATAAAATTCAAATTATTAACAAATTATTATTCCTTTTTCATTGCTATACAACACATTTAAAATTCAAAAATGGCACAGTAGTAGAGGCAAACGCTTACAATAAACTCACTGAACTACAACCACAACAACTGGTACTAGTACTTAAAAAGGGTTCGAAACAAATTTACGGTATCAACCGCATTATTACGTTATTCGTTGCGCCCAATAATTACAAGCGAAAGGATGATAAGGTCTCGCTGTAATTCTATTCACTTGTCTGCCCTTTCGCCTGTCGCTTCCATTTCATTGTCAGAATTTTTCAAAAGAAAAAATTTATCTAATTTTGGTTGTCTCCGCTGGGACAGTTTACCTATATATCTGATGTTACAAACAAAGTGACATGTTCAATATGCCTCCCATTTTGTAGTTTGTGAATATAAAGAAAATCAAGTATGGGGTATTAAGTTAATTATGATTGATATTAAAGTGTGCGCGTTAAAAGATTGCTATCTCTTCGATATAAGATTTTTAGCATAAATTATACTTATGCCAATCAAATGATTAAGCGCATCAAAGTGTAACAGTTAACAGTTCTGGCTGTGTTGCAATATTGCATCAAATTCTTTCCTCATTAGAGTTGCATGTCACGTTAAATCTTTAAGATAAATTGTTGTAATTATATTTAAATTGACGTTGATCACGTCTTCGTATGTGTAATTTATTAATTTATTTTTAATTTTTCAATAGTTAATTTATATAATTATATTAGTAATACATTGTTGTAACATTTACTTTATTTAAAAATTATTTAATCATTTTAGTCATTTAACAATTAATTACAACTAATTAGATCTGATGAACTCACTTTTAATTCAAAATTCCAAGAATTAATATAAAAGTGAAATGAATTTTCTGATCTTACATCTTACATCTATCCACATAGTGTAGTCAAGTCAGCATCATCATGTAAATTAAAATAAAATTACATTTTCATTATAATCTTTAACACTTCATACACGTTTTTTTTTTTTTTTTATTATACAAATTCCATTTATATCTGCACATTTATTGTTATATAATTTATTATATATATAAATGTGTAGACGAGTATGAATACGATTGCTTGTGTTTATTCATATGCATATGCGATACATGCATATATTAAAAATGTGTACATAAATGTGTTTTGCCTTTAGCAATACATCTACATGTTCGAATAACATGAATTGAATTTTTTTTTTTTTTTTAAACACAATTTATAAAATAATTTTTTTTCTTTAATTAACGGCAAAAAAAAAAAAACTGAACTGGAATTGGAAAAATGAGATCATTGCAATGCGATTATTAAAATAAAGAAACAATCCGTGTTATACTATCAGTCAGATACAATTATTTAGTATCCTATGCAAAAATTATTATATAAAACCAAGCGATTATCGTCCAAGAAGAAATTTCTTTAATTTCCTCAAATATGTACTTGAAAGACCATGAAATATAAATTGACTCGATCACGTATAACTGACTCTTAAACGCATAATAAAGCTTCTCTATTAGATTTTGCAGAAATTCGATCAACGGACTTTCTTGGTCTTCAGTCACTCTGTCGAATCTTTGTGATAGGAGATGGAAATCTCTGATGAAATTTTTTGGGGAACTTTGCCCTGCACTGATTAGAGATATACTTTTGAGCTGCACATGATCTGTTTTTGATACATACATACGGCGTACATAAGCCATGCTTTTGCAGTCAATATAAACTTTTTATGAAATCTTATACTCAAGCAGGCTTTCTAACGGATGAGTGCCGTTTCGTTTGACGATTGAATCGTAAATAGTGATCAACAGAACTTTTTGGCATTCAAGATACATTTTTTGGTTGCACATCTCCCTTTGATACATACATAGGTATTTATATGTGAAATTTTTGCAGCCAATATGAACTTTTCAAGAAAATTTCATGTTCCAGGATAATTCCGAATGTATATTTAGACTCAACAAAGTTTAAATTTCAACAAATTGTTCCCCCTGAATTGTTTGACACACACACTTAGACCAACAACATTTTTGGCAAACTTTCTATTCATTTAAAAAAAAAATTTAATCGCTTATGTAAGAACGTCAACAAGTGCCTTACAAGAACGGTTCAAACCGCGGCACTTCATCATGCATTTATAATGGATTTTTCAGGGTCTGTCGAAAATAATATTCCAGTAGACTAAATTTGATGAAATATATATGAAATTTCTAAGAGGCAGTTGTGAGATTTTCAAATATTTTGGGAAAAGCCTAATTTCAAAGTTCATTGATTCTCGATCTCATCCAAAGATGTCCTGTTGTTATTGGAGAATCTGGTGTCACAACAGTAACAATATTAAAAAGTTCTTAGAGTTCATTTAATTTATTTCGTGCTTACACATTTTAATTCATTAAATGTTTTATAAAAAATAACTCGCTCTTTGCTCTGTGAGATTCAAGAAAAATTCCTGGAATATTAAAAATCGTGTTAGAACAAAATAATTCGCGTAAAAAAAGAAATTTTTTTCTTTTGAACTCGTGTTAAATCAAATTCGTGTAAAAAAAATCTTGTAAAGAGAGAATTGGGTGTATATGTAAATAGACTGTGTGTTAACTTTCAATACTTTGAAAATTATTTTAACTATAAATGCGAAAATTTGACCGCAAATTAAGAAGATTTTAATTTTCTCTACTTTAACCGAGATTTTCATATTTTATTTGATTGCAAAAACGCGAGGTGAAAATATAAAATATATGCACTGTCAGCAGAAACATTCATAGATGTTATCCATTCAGTCAAAGTTAAGTTAAATAACTGTTAACCAGATCTGAATAAACATCATATTGTCTGTTATTACTTTTCATTTTGACATTTCATCCCTCTGATGGCTAGGATGGCTAGGATGGCTAGGAGAAAAGATATCAACTAAAACAAAATAAACAATTTTTCACATATTTTAACCATCACCAACCAAGCGGGCAACCATTTTTAAACTGTCATAGATATGCATTTTAACGCAAACACAAACGTAGAGTATACGTACATACACCTATATTGAAACGTATGTTGACAATGCAAAAAAAGGAAAGAGAGAAAAAAGAAAGTATGAACATTTAATATAAATTTTGCTATTGTTGACATTCAAGCTCTGCTAGGTAAATAATTTTCTATAAACAGGAGCGGAACTATTTAAATTGAGGGTAGTACCATAATAAGCGATATCCATAAGCGATATGTGTGATGGCCTTTTGAAAAATTATTTAAATCGCATTCAAACTCTTTAAATCACTTTTACATTTGCAAAGGCTTCACAATGTGTAAAGAGCTTTACGGGGTTTCTACGGTCGTGAGGCCCTCCTGCTAGTAGTATAAGCCGCTCGTTTCTTCTGCTTTTTTTTTTTTTTTTTTTATCTCCGTAATCCGTTATCATGTGAATGCACTTACATTTACATATAATTTTTTCCTTTTTTTTGCTTTTATATTCATTTTATAGTAGCAAACCAACAATTAATTGTGGGTGACAAACAACTCAACATGACCGACCACCAAATGTGGAGGAAAGAAAGACAATTAAACGTTTATTATAAACAGAGAATATAACTGTAAATACAGATATGCTCATATACCAGCAAATGTAATCTACATACATATACAATGTAGATATATTTAGTATACATGCATTCGTGATTGTATTGGTTTTTTCTGTTATACAAAACGATAATAAAAAAAAAATACAATTATAAAGCAACGCATACAAAGATATATCTATACGGACGTCTGTCTGCATGTATCTGTGTTATAGGAAATGGTTTTAAAGTAAAAGTCGGTGCTACTCATACGTGCGAGTTCGAAAGAGCCGGTGTTTACACATACACATGTGTATACACATGTATCTATACAGGCTATGGATGCTTGTGTGCTTATTACTTTGTATTCGTTTGTGTATTTAACATGTAACACAGCATAAAATTACTCGAACAATTGTGGGTGAAAATGTTTATTGGCGTCATAAAAACAAAGTTAGTAGACATGTACAAGCTTGCTTGTCACATGTTTTTACTACTCTTCAGTTTATTTGAAAAAGCGTAGCAATGAAGAATGTAAACTGTATTTATTTCAGAAAATTACTTCGTTTTATTCTGATATTTGTTTGCTTTTTATAACAATTTTTTATTTTTTTCATTTTTTTTTTTTTTTTTTTTTTTTTTTTTTTTTTTTATATATATATATTTAAATATATAAAATGAAATTGTTAACATTCGCAATTGTGCTTAAGCTCCATTCGAGCTGTCATTGCCAGAGAGTAGAGAGAAAATTATACAATTACTTTTTTTTTTTTTTGTTTTGTTTTTGTAAAAGGAAAGGTAATGGACAGACTGAATAAGTACAGCACTGTACCTTTAAAAACAAATAGAAAAGGCATTGAAATTGTTCATGCTTTCGCAATAAATTAAATGATCATATAAAAGTGAATGTTTTTTACAAGAGCGAAGCAATTGTTTTAACTGCTCGTAAAACTTCGGCCTGTTTAGTGGGACTTCTCTTTGAACGATATTTTAATAGCATACTTACACAAAGGATGGTTGCTTATATTGATCTCCTATAATTTTTTTATTGAGTAACCATTGACGAATAGGAATATACGGTTGAAAAGCCGTTTGCTTAGATTCGTACAGCTTGGGTGTCTTTGATTGTTTTGTTGAGTGACTACCGGAACGATAATGTATACTGAATGCCGTGACAATGGCAATGCTTTCTCAAATTCTAGATCTAGATCTTCTTTGATTCCTACAGAAACTCTAAGGATGCATTCTATTATATTTCATGGCAGAAATCGGTTTGTTTAGATTCTCAGAACTTGATCTTCTTTGATTATTTTGTTGAGTAACTACCGGAAAAATAAAGTTATACCTTCACGCAATGACAGAAAGACTGTTTTCTTAGATTCATTCTCTCGCTAACCACCGGAAGAATAAGCGAGTACTGTAGACAAGTGAAATATGCATCGGAGACCTAGAAGTGTGTGTGTAAAATCTCGATCAGTAAAATTTATTGAATCCATGTCTGTGTCTTAAATCCTTCACCTAATCGCTGTTCGTCTAGCCCCAGTATACCCATTTTTAAATTATGTTTACAGGTGGCCATTGGGAGAGGTACCTGACCCATGATAAAAAAAGGACTGCATGCAAACTTTTCGAAAAGCATGATATTAACATTTTGCCATAAAACTTCACTCCTATGTAAATGAAAAATGTATGCGTAAGTGATGTTTTTGCAAAGAGTGTAAAAACTACTGTATTCAGGTTGCGTACACAGACGTACATGTAGTTGTCATAAGCGTTCGTTAAATAATAGGAACCAGATGAAAATTTTGTTTGGAAAATTTCCAATGACAGGATAAAAACGGAGGTTACGTAAAAAGAAAATTTGGCAAGAAAAAATTTGGAGTAAAGTTCAGCTATCTCTCTTTCTCTCTCGCGCGCTCACTCCCTCTACTCGTCATTTATAATTGATGCGCATCAATACTGCTGGGAAAGAAAGAAAATAACGAAATTGTTTTCTTGCCATCCTAACACATTCCATTTTTACTATCCTTGCATTAGTTCGAAACTCTCATGTACAATAGCAGATAATCGTTCCTGTTTTAAGCTTGTGAGTTTAGGGGAATATTTCCCTCTTCGTTAACTGGTATATTAGCTTAAGTTTTTGTGTGGGTGCAACGACCGAAAAGTTTGTAATACATATGCATCCGGTCAGAATGAACGAAGAAGAAATCATCTAAACCATCTTGGATTAGTAAAAGCCAAGCTTTTGCTAGAACAACGTATTCAGTCTTAAATTCTTTTCCTCTAAATTGTAAAAATTCGTTATTTGCATTTCAAATTAATTCGTCACCCTTTTGTGAATATCATTACAGGCCTTGTATTTACTGGGCGTTAAGTGTGCTTCTGCATTTGCCACGTTATGTTTACTTATTATTGGCGGTGAATTTATTTTTGGATTAAGTTTCAATGCATGTGGTACTGAAAGTTATGGCATATTATCTGCACGCTTACAAACTACCTTTTCTTTTGTTTTATTTAAATTTGTTTGGAGAAAAATGTACTGAAAGCAATTACAACAAGTAAGTGGAGGGAATAACAGCAATCGAACAAAGCCCAACATACTCTTTTTTTTTTTTTTTTTCTTATATATATTTTTATAAGGATATTTTCCTTAGCAAATTGTTCAACAAAATAGCAAAAAAACAAATTAAGTTAATATAAAGAAAAGCGTGTATCTGCACGTGCTTTGAAAAACTTTTCCAACTGCCACTTATACGATCTCTTGTTTTTAACGAAACCCGGCAACTTCTTAATAAAGGACATTGTTTGCTAGCGACCTAGTTATGAAATCCAGCTAAGAAAATCAATAAAGTAAAGAAAAGGATTGTTTCGCTTTGATGCGATGGGGGGAAGGGTGGAGGGGGTATACCGTAACCCTTTTGCTGTTATTGTTTTTTAAGTCATTTCGGGTACGTAGTATGTTAAGTTTGAGCGGATGTATGTGCAATATCCAGGTGGACTTAGGGTAGATCCAACTTTTGTTAAACCGATCGATTCAGAAAACACATCTGTCCGCCCATCTCTACTCCAGGTATTTATCCGCGAATTTCTATTTGTAACCTAAAAAGTGAAACTTTTGAGATACTTTGACGAAATTTCACCTAAGGACGATCCATTTCTCATATTAGGTTTTATTTCAGAAAGGTTGTTACGTGAAAACATTTAGAACTTTCCAAAGTTTATTGAAAAAGATCGCCGAGTAATAGTTTTTCACCCTAATGTGATGGTGTGTGACATTTCGATCGGATGGTTCAATTCTTCTAAACCCTTGCCGTATAGGTCACCTTGGTACTAAAATTACACGACTATTTTTTGTACTCAACTTATGAAAAGTAATCCTTTGGATGGTACCATGTAAGAGCTCGCATGGAAAAAGTGCTTTCGCATGGAAATAAGGTGCAATTTTTGAGGAGAAAGAATTTCAGACATTCTGCAAACTGCTATAGTGTATTTAAAGGTCGACCTTGCCTTGCCACATTATCACGTTTCCGCTTGTTTTGTAAAAAGTTTTTGATAAAACACTCCCGCTATGTTTACGTTTACACTTTAATTATAGCGAATAAAATCGTAAAGTTATGCGTAATTTTCCGTTTTACAACTTTTTCGGCTACGATGTACTTTAGCCAATTTTTTAAGCCATTAGCTTTTGTTGGCGTATTCTTTTTAACATGAACTTATGAATATGTTACTGCGTGTATTTTCCGCATTTAATCGCTTCAATGTAATTAAAACTAAATTTATATAACCTTCGCATTATTGCTCTAGTGTTTGTTTTGTAAGACAATTTATTCGTTTTGTGCTCCCTTTAAATCAACAAACGCGGATATATTTATGATGTTTAATGATTGTTCGATTCTTCGTGTCTATGTAAAAAAATGCCGTAAATAAGAAAATGAGGTAAAAAGTAATTTGTAAATTGATGTGAAGTTAGCCCACTGTACGTAGTCTATATTTTAGCAAAAGAAAAATGTGGGCTATCTTCACACTACAGCACTTGCCTCTGCTAAGGTAATTAATTGATAATTGAACGCTACAAAATTATGAGAAAACCTAAGCAAAACTAGAAATATAAACATAAACAAAATAAGAAATTATACAGAAATGTTTTTAGATATTAAAAAAAAATTTTTTTCTTGTATTTACTTCACCATATAGTGCATGTATACCGTTGGCGAAAAGGTGCAATCTATAAAGTGTGTATAAAAAATTTTTAAGAAATATGACCTGTGCAGTTTTTTGATATGTTTTAAAGGACGCTAAAACCTATCCGGAAAACTTAATTTCATTACCCTGAATAGGGTCCATCACCTCGAAATTCGAAATTCGAAACCGGTGCGCTCCGTATACACAGGACTGTAAAGGCAAAATGTTGCAATAATGTTGCTAATGAAACTATCTAGGGTGATGAAGTTAGGTTTTTCTAATAGGTTTCAGCATTTTTCAGGACATATCACAAATCTGTAGTCTAAAAATGGTTATAGAACTATTTTAACATTGGATTCTTTTCGTATTTGCAACGTACTTTTGCATGAGATTTACTAGCAATAACTAGGCATTTTTGGTTTTGCGTTCGTAATTAGCAGCTTATTACATTTTATATGTGCACGTTTGCTAAGATTATTTAATTTTAATACTTATTTTACTTTATTGTTGTTTATTTCGCAATAAATTCTAACCAAGACATTTCTAGCGAAGATGCGAACCATAAAAAATGTGGGTTGTCTTGGGGGGCTATCTTCACTTCAGTATCTTGGATGGCTATCTTCACTTTAGTATTTGTGAGTCTTTTCAAGTAAAAGTGGCATAAGTCGAGTTGTCAAGAAAACTGTACTCTGCCATTTTAGAGAGCAATACTTACACAATATGTGTATATAAAATTTATTTAAAATTTTCAAATGGATTGACTTAGGTTTCTTTAAAGTGAAGGAAAGTCCTTCATATTTTTGAATAAAAAAAATTTCTTTTTCAGTCCTAAATGTGAACAAAGACAACGTTTCATTTTGCAAATGTATAGAAAGTTTACATACACGTAAAAGAAATAAAATGCGATCATAAATAATGCATAAGTGCAAGCAAATGAGTGAGCTACTAGTGCATTATGCAATGCTTAAAATCAAAATTAAAAATAGTTTTCGATAACTTTATCTATCTAAAAAGATAATCCCACCCAATTCCTCGACAATGAAAAGGAAGGCTTTCAGGCCAAGTTTGTTTTTACTTAAAAATTTTTTAGTCGTAATGACGACACAATCAGGTAAAAATGCTAAGATTTTAATACGGTTAAATTAATTTCCGTTCTACTTAAGAATACATATACTTGGGCAAATCGTCCATCGATCCATAAAGCCATAAAAAAACCAACTTTTCGTTTTTTTTTTTTTTTTAAATTAAAACGATTCGTTAATATGCTAAAAGATTGCTTAATTACTGAATTACTTAACTACACTTAAATGCATTCCGCATTATGAATTCTTTTTTACGTAGCGTTACCGATGACCTTTTAAAAATTCTACTTAAATAAATTAGCTCAACCGTAACGAAATATTCTTTTGAACATTAAAATGAAATAAATGTAAATAAATTTTGCATTATAAAGAAATTTTTGTCGTTGTTGACGTAGCTGTTACCGTTGTTGTTGTTGTTGTTGTTGTTGTTGTTGTTCGCTTGCATTCAAATGAAAACTGTGCCGTAATGCCGTTTATATTGTAATATAAACAAGCGGCAAAAATGAAATGTGAAAAAAAAAAAATGAAATAAATAATGAATAGCTTCTATGTGAAAAGTAGGTTATTGATTATTTCAAAAGTGGAATTATTTCTTCTGTGAAAAACCTGGAAAAAACTGGGTTGTTGTTAGTCACTACTGCTTTGCTAAAAAATTTATAAAATAAAAAAACAAAACAGCGAAAGATTTTATACGGTGTGGAAAGAATTTTTGTTGTGACTGTTCCACGCTTGTTATAAATATTATCATATTGAGTAGAAGAAAATAAAGACCTGATGATTTTATAATTTATATATATATGCCTTCCTTCGTTATACACAAATACGCACAAATGCATTCAAATAAAGTGAGACTACTGTAGTCGAGTTGTAAGCAAGCTTGGTAACCAACTAATTTGAATCGATAACAAGAAAATAATTCTGTTTTTCTTCGTTTTTAAAGGCTTGATTATTCACCTTGTGCACCATGACCTTTTTTACTTCAAATGAGATTACGTAACATTCATTCAAATGCTTTTCTAGTCATTCAAATCCTTTTCAAATTAATTTTTCGATAGATGGTAGCTTAGTGGCGAAACATCTGTAACGTGTAAAACGCGTTGCAGTCATGATGACATGATGTCTGGAGATGTCATTAAATAATTCGTTTGGCATTCGTGTTCAGTTCTTCCGCTCTTTCCTAAGCTCTTTTTTGAAAACGATGTTTATTACACCCAGTGAAAAAGTTGCAGGCATTAAAAATTGTCTTACAAGTCTTTCAGAGCCTTTTGACAACATATTTATATTCCCCTGTACTTAGTAGTTGTAAAAACTAAGTCTGATAAATAATTTTGTTATAAGTATTTTTCTAATTAATATAAAAAAAAATTTGATTAACTAAGTGAAGCGTATTTTCACATATAATATGTTTCGGGTATAAAGTCGAGCCCGCTATTATCTAAGCGAGAATGTAAGTAACCTTACCTTTACTTTTAAGCTATGCGCAACTAATTCTCTTTTTACACGATAGATACGTTCCCAAAAAATACGTGTAAAAAAAATTCGTGTAAGAAGAGAATTAAGTGTAAACAATATTAAAAAGTTCTTGTTAGAGTTTATTTCATTTATTTCGTGCTTACACATTTTAATTCATTAAATATTTTATAAAAAAAAAACTTCTACTTTGGAAAAGAAAATTCCTAGAACATTAAAAATCGTGTTAAAATAAAATAATTCGTGTAAAAAAAGAAATTTTTTCTTTTGAACTCGCGTTAAATCAAATTCGTGTAAAAAAAATCGCGTAAAAAGAGAATTACGTTTTCACAATAAAACCTGCACAACATACTTTCTTGGGGCTTTGAATAGGTGTAGTTCTGTGTGTGAAAAAACCATTCAGAGCTTTCAATAAATTACTCATTGGTCTTGCGAAATTTCTTTCAATATTTTATAGAAATTTATTTATCCCAATTGTCATAACTTTGGTGATTCGAAATAGGGCATTGAAAGGAGCTTAAGTGCAACTATACAAAAGTGATCTATGCAAAAGATCAGATAAGTGGACAGATGGACGTATCTTAATCGTCTGGAAATATTTCTCTGATCAGAAAGAGATCCTTTTCTAGGTTTTCTGGATAAGTGAAGTCGGCGAAATTATTATATCATCACTTTCCGATTTGGGTTATAATAAAACAAATCAAAGAAGATGATAAGTTTATATATGTTCAGGTATATTATTATGGAATAATAAAACAAATTGATTAATGAAAAGTAATTGCGAAGAAAATCTTATACATAATTAAAAAGGATTAAATGGTAATTCTTTGAAAAATATAACATTTGCAAGACCCTTTTATTGCAATGCAAATACAGGTATCCTGCACATAGTACGATATTAACATAGAATGAATGCTTGCTTGACTTGTCTGCGTGCAATTTTCGTACGGTTCGCAATGCTTGATTTGATAAATTGCTGCTATGGCAAAAGCAAAGGAAAGAAAACGTTAGCAAACGAGCAATTAATTTAAAACTCTACTACAATAATATTATAACAAGAAAATGTTATCACAACACAAGACGAATAATAGTAAAGTTTTGTCACAAAGCTACGTTCACATGCACACAGACAAGTAATACGTAATGAAATGTTGAGAAAGGTATCTAACAAACTCTGAACCATTATAAAAAATTATACATGTGTTTGAATATTTGTCCATGTGGACGAGCATGTATGCATGTGTATACTTGTATACATGTGTATGTACGAGCGTTTAATAGTGAAGAAATGTAAATACCTAAGCTATGCTGGGTAATTTAACAAATAAATGGCAGTGATTTGTTATAAATTAAATAAATGTCCTCGTCACAGACATTTAATTGAGCAAACACAGTTCAATGAAAGACTATATGGGAAAAGTTGTGCTTTTTTTTTTTTATCACTTAATTTAAATAAGATGTTCGATAGTTAATGAATAAATGAAAGAAAGAAGAAAGTTTTCACTTTTCTCTTTTGATTAGCATTTGCTTTGAGAAAACAAGAAAGACAACATTAGCGCAAACTGCCGAAAGTGAAAAATTGGATTTAAAAAAAAAACAAAAAAAAAAAAAATTGAAAAGAAAACGGTGGGTGTTTAAGTGGTCATGGCTTCTTTCATCCGCACTTAACGATTATGAAGATACATAAACTGTTTGGAAATTATCATGCAGTAGCAGCTGCATTAACACCAGTCAACAACACTTTACAACAACAATTTCGCAACAACACTTGACTATTATTGATTACCTGTCGACGTCTGTAATGGCATTTGATGAATGACATATACCACCCTGTGCATCTCCGTTGCATATTTTTATAATAAGACGACTGACTGGTTGCTAAAATTCATACACAGCCAGCCAACCAACCAACCAGCCAGTCAGTCTGCCTGAATTGTGCACTAGGCATCTAGTCACATAATGTTTATATAAAACACAATAGTAACAACAATAAACCATAATCAATGACCATCAGGTTTTCATGACATTTAATAAATGTTTTATTTTTCCAGACACTAGTTAGTGTGAAAAGTTTTTCTCCTTCTTTTTTTTTTTTTTCTTCCATTATTTAAGTAAAACTTTTCAATTCTTTTTTTAAGAAAAAAAAAAAAAAAGGTCTTTTAATTTTTTAATGTTGTTCTTGTGTGCCAAGTAGCTTACATAACCTCTTAACCACACAGCAATTATGTTCGCTTAACTTTTTGTTTTTGTCAGAGAATTTCAAATAATTTATTATTATTGTTTTAAGTATTACGCTTAATGAGAAAACTCCTGATTAAGGTAAGGGCGAGGTTATTAAAAAATAAAAAAAATCAAAAGACAAGCGAGTGAAATGAGATAACTAAGATATGCTATAACATCACATGGGAGTGACCGATTTTTCAGCCTTCGTAAAGGTAGTGTACAAGAGCATTCATAGTGGAGGTATCTGTTGTAATGCATAGGTAACGAGCATGAATCCAATTATTTTGTTTATAAAAACAGTGGTTTTCTGCGTTCACTTTTATATCGTGGGTGTGCCCTTGAGTTGTTTGGCCCGATAGCAACCTCCACGCAAGAACTTCTAACGTTTTTTCCAAATCTGAAGCCGAGTACGGTATGTAAATATAAAACTAGAATTTGTCTTTAGATGACCTCAATACTACGTGTAGGGTACATAACGGGGGATTAAAGTAATGTTTTTGTGTTTGTAATTTCTCTATGACAATTTCGGTTTCATAAACACATATCTCATATTTTCATTTTTGCGATCAGGACTTTATTTACTAATGGTATTACACAAACGGATGGACAGACGGACAGATGAATACGTTTAAATCGGTTCAGATTTTAATGATAATTAAGAACTTATACAATTGATGAGGTTTCCATGGAAGTGTTGCAACAGTTTTGACAAAGTGAACGTACTCCTGCCATTCGATGGTGGACATAAAAGATAAGGAAAGTATATTTGCCTTGCTGTGGCTCGCGAATATTCACCATTACCAACAAATGACATATACTCGAACTTGTAGACGTATTAGCGGAGCTGTTATGCATGTTCGCAAATGGAATTTATAGAAAATGGAATCGGAAATGTTTTTGCTATTGGTAGCAAGTTAAAAGTTTGTAGTCGGGCAGACATAACGCTTCTGTAATCTACGCTATTGATCTTCTTCCGTTCTTCACGTATATTTTTTTTGTCATAAGAAATCAAAAATTGGAAGTTGTCGGATAAGGAAAATTCAGAAAATGACATTAAATTGATTGGCTCTGTGAAAGTAGAGCAGATTGCAGCGGTTACTTTTTCTCTTGTTTTTCGGCCTTGCGCTCGAGTGATTAACACGGTCTTTCTCCTTGGTTTTTGCATATACAACTCGATTTAATAAATTTATGTTATTAATCTAACAAAATGTAAGTGTAAGCATATTGTTTATCATAAAGCCACCAGAGATCTATTCCAAATCTTTCTTAGTGTAGCAAACATCCGCGTAATCTTAGTACATCTCTACCACAAGTGATGTAGGGTCTACTTTTACTTTCTTAGGGGATGTGGTGTATTCATGTAACACGATGACGGTCAGAAAGAAATGAAGAAAGAGAAAGTGATACGGAAGTTGTGGCCGCCCAATCGATAAGTGTTGTGGCCGCCCAACCCATAGGTGTTATGCCTATGCTGACTGAGCTCTCACTGTAGCTACGACCAAAGAAAATTCTGGAGATTTGAACTCGCGAACACTGACTTAGTAGTCGCGTTTCTTGACTTTTCGGTTATTCATGCGGATTCTAATAATTTTTTTACAACTGTGGATGTGCTTGTATTCGCAAGTCGACATTTCTGTTCCAAGTCCAATTATCAAGAAAAGCAATTCTCAGTTCCACTTTTCTATAAGAAATTTGCGCAATGTATATATCTGGATGGACGGACAGAAGAAAGAATATTCCAAATTGAGTTGGCACTTCATTTTTGATAAAGAATATGCATACGGTAAACATGTGTATATGTGTACATATGTAGTAAGAGTTCACTAATGCTCACACTAAATTTTTTATCTCGCAATAGCACAGATGGACTTACATTAATCTCGCCTTTTCCCTTGCAATTGAATATAATCGCTTGTCTGCCAGTCTGTCTGCCTGCCTTTTTTTCGAATTCTCCCAATTTGGCAAACATTGAGCTTAAATGCTGGAATTTGATAGACATGTGTGTAATTATTTACCGCAATTCAAGCTGGAAAAAGCATTAAATTAATTCCCAAAGGAATACCATGTAATTATCTTTAAAAACAAAAACAAAAAAAAAAACGAAACTTTTCTATTGTTGTTTTGTTGTCGTCAGTGGTTTCTAATCTATATTAAAATTATTGAAATATATTTACTAGGACTCTATGAATAGTCTGTCCCTGATGGCTTCATCAATATGCTTACCATGACGTATAAATGAAAGGTATTCATTTTAATTGCTGGACTACCATGATTCGTTTTAATGCCTTATAAAGTTTTTTATTTACTTAAGCAATAAATTTTATTTGATTGTTGCAATGGTTGTAAAAACTTTGTAATTCTCTTGGTAGATTCACCGAAAAGGGTCTCCGTATCTATTAAATTTTTTTTTTAAAGCAGCTTTGTCCAAACGTTTGACACCAAAGAAGAATATGCGAAAGGGAAGCAGCAAAGCTCAAGTATGAAAAAATTAAAAAACAGAAGAAATTTAGGAAATTTTTGTTTTTACAACTTACCAAGAACAGGAGAATTCTGGTATTGTCATTCAGGTTGGAAAATATAGAAAATTCCATGTCACAATTATTATCACCGTGGATTCCCTAATGATTCTCCAGCAGCATTACATTTTAAGTCGTGCAGCGAGCGTATACCTGTAGTGGGAGACTGGCGCTTACTATATATTATGATATGTGCTTATCGACCAACTTGCCCGTTTAAAAAGATTACGTTCGAAACGCTTCAAGCGTGATGTCTGTCGGACATGCTATGCTTCAAGATTATATTCTTCTTTTCTTGTACTCCTCTTCTGTACTTTATATCTTAGTACACATGTATATGTGATGTACAGTACACATGTATTTATAACGCATACATATGTGTGTATATTTAACAGTCTATCGCATATACTTTATTGTCTTCCCTTTTTATTATCATTCTTTGTGACTTGTGTTGTTCAAATAAATTTACATAATTTAGCGTCGTGTTTTATATACTTGTTTTTTTTTATTGCAAAAAACATTGGTAGACTTTTTTTCGTCGTTTTGTTTGTTGTTACACTAGCATTTGTATAATGCGTAGAATTGTTTTTACGTCTAAATTGACAGTAATTTTCAGTTATTTTTTCAGCTCATTGCTTTTTCGGTTGGTACATGTCGTCTTCATATAAAAAGTCATTGTAAATGGTAAAAACTTTACCGCACACTCACACACCCGCTCACGAGTAACCGCATATTTGTGTGGAAACAAAAAGTAAATTATGTACGGAACGTATTTTACGCGAAAATATACGGATATGTAGGAATTGCCAAAAATAAAAATAAAAAAAAGGAAAAAAACGGAATTAAAAGCAATTTCATTATAACACTGAGTGAAACATTAAACGAATGCACATGAAGTTGAATTGCGAATGCCTATCAATTTAAAGGAACAAGTAAAATGAACATATTCTCATTAATTGGAATTTTAAGGGCTTTGGCTGGCTCAGGACAGTTTTCACATTTCACATTTGTGATAGGATTTGAAATCGAATTTTCTTCTAGACACTATATAGGCAGGGCTAGTTTAGTAATGAACGCAAATCCTTAGCATTGTTTTTCAAGTTTTACTTATACATTTATGGCGGGAAAAATTGTTTAATTATTAAATGCGATTTCTAGAATTCAATCTATGATGGATACACAAAGCATTCTCCAATATCGAATGAGTTCTTACCTTTAAAAATTCGACTTGAAAGCAGTTTCACATCTAGATCACCTCTTAGAACTCTATCACCAGTACGGGTCACCCATACCAGTTTATTATATGCACTTGTGTACATACATTATTTGTTGCTATTATATATGATAACGTACATAGAGAGTGTACGTAGAATTCTTAAAGAAATGTAAGAAAATTGCTTTTGTTCAGTTTTAGTTCCAGAGTAGCCGAGTAAGTGCTCGCGTGTTCAGATAGTAGTGGTAGTCTCAGCAGCAGATAGGTAGAGCAGTCTTGTCGTAGCTATAGTCAGTGTCTAGCCGGTAGAAACAAGATCACTTACTGGCACTTCCACTCCTATATGCTTCTCTTATCTCACTATTTTATAACCGCCAGAAGACATCCCTTGAGTGATTGGTCTTATTACAAAAAAAGAAACAAGATGCGATGTACTGTTCTCTTATGTCAGCTTGAATTTAAAATTGGATGCAGTTGCGTTACCTTCGTATACCTGTAACTCATTGTCAATTTTCTAGTCATTGCTTACACCTACCGTTTGCACTTTCTCTTAACTTATTTCGAGAATTTGTTAGGACTAAAAAAAAAAATTCGGTGAGGTTTCTTTTACTTCTTCTTTAATGGGATTTTAGAAATGTATTTTTGTTTGTTACAAAATGGCAAAACTTGTAAGCTCCTGCCTTCTGGCAATGGCTAGAAAAATAAGAAAAATTCTTTTAGGATTAACTTGCTGCACGAAAGCCAAAAATATTCCAAGGAAGTTGACTCTCACAAATTATTAACTTAACTGAAAATTCCTCTAACACGCTGTAGATTATAATTACCACAGTTTCTTTCAATTAACCTTTTTATTATTTTTTTTTTTTTAATGCCGCTCTTTTCCATCCGTAAATAAAAAATGTAATCTAAAAAGTAATCTTCACATTTTCACTTTAGTCATAAAATAATAATTTCGTAGATTTAATTTTCGCTCAAGTTAAATATAGGTTTTTTAACTTTTTTAACGGTGTATAACAAGTCAAATATTAGATGAATAGATGAAAAAGCATTTTCTATTCAATTTAAAGTCGAATAGATGCAATAGTACCGTACTAAGTGACTTGCACCTTTGATGTTTATCTTGGCTTGTATTTCGTAGGAATTTTATTATTTTTTTTTTTAAACAACGAACACAACAAGTACGTTTTATTTGTGAACATGGGCTGGTGCGACCACTTCCTTATCTGTAAACAAAAGCAATGACTCTTTGACCATAAAAGTCAGAAAAATTATATGGAAAAAGGAAAAAGTGAAAAACGCTTTCAACAGCAAGCGCAAAAGAATGAAAATTGAAGGTGACGCCGATCATGATGATGATGATGATGATGATGATGATGGCGGTGAGAAAGGTGTTAATTTAAAAATCGTGATTGCATAAATTGTCTATAAACACAGTGTTTAGGGTAACAAACTTGATGAAATTGAAGTTAAGATAATCGGCCGTGGAGATATAATGTAATAATAGCGGTTTGATTGAAATATTTAAATTTTTCATGGTTTGACGAAAAAACCATTAAAAATGCTCTGTGTGTGTGTTGGGTAGAAATTTGGACACAAGCGATAGCACATTGCCTATATTAGTTAGTTAAATGCGCCTTATATTGTTATATTCATATATATCAAGCATGAACAAATATTTATTGCGTCACTTTGTCCAAAGATTATTTTATAATTTTCAAAAGACGTTAGCGCATCAGGTGAAGAAAATGATATATACATATGTTGGTATATAAGAAGCCAATATATGGGTATTGGAAACTAAGTTTATTCTATCGTTTGGCAGCAATTAAGAGCATTTGTGTATTTATCTTAAATCGCAGGTGTGAATATTTGCTGCATTCTGAATATTCATTTTTTTTTTATTTCGAATTTGCTTGTAGGCAGTGCATGCATATCCGTCTTGAAATATAAACTTATAGTCTTAGTTTACGTTTCGTATTTGAGATTATATGCGTTCAAGACAACGCATAAGCAAAGGAACCGATATACGGATACAACTAAGGAGCCCCTTAACAATTTCTTGGTGATATGGCAAACTGCATAGAACAGTGTAGTGTTCGTCATTGACTTGTAATAAGCAAATCATTTAACATAATAGCATTCCAATTTTTGTAAATACAACGTAAACCATATTTTCGGACAGGGGCAATATGAATCGTACGCATGTGTGTGCATACGTTTGGTTCGGTGATAAAGCCCTTTACTGCTCGGTATTATATTTTTATATGCTACTCGGTCCAAAAAGTAAGAAAAGGTTAAAATGGTCTTACATTTTGAGTACAGTAGTAGATTTTTATTGCCTAGGTATACACAAGCTATTAGAAGAAGCGAACATGACTAGCTCGAGATAGATTTCTTTTTCCCTAAGGTGTTTATGTAAAGTAAAATTGTATCTTATTTCTCTCTTGTGGTAGATGTTAGAAAAAAAAAAAAAAAAGATCATTAATAGCAAAAAAAAAAAATATGGAAACTGTTGCATAAATGTGGAAAGTAAATATCAAAGCATGACATTTTGGAATTGCAAAATCGAATTGTAATAAAAAATCTTTAAATTTAGATTATGACTCAAAAGATACAGTATGTATGTACGGTTGTACAGTTAATAAATTGGCAATTTGCCAGAATAAAAGAGACCCAAAATATCATCATTCGGTAAATGATGTCTGCCTGTGCCTCTCTATATATCATTGAATTCATATATATACATATATCTACTGAAATTCGTGTTGTGGCAGCTATTCAAGTTGTCTATACCACATGAAAAATATTGAAATAAAACAAAGCACATCGACAAAATATTTACTAAAATTTCAAGCACTGATGCATTTGACAGGTTGCCGTTCACTATAGATCTACACGCAGCATACAATTATTAATTAACAAACAAACAAACAAAAAAAAAGACTTCAAACTTTACGTATGCGAGTACATTATCATCATCGCGGCGATTTCTCTGGGCCTCATTTACTTTTTAATTTTTTTTTTGTTTTCATATTTTAGATTTAAAAATTTCTGGTTTTGCGGTATGATTATGTTTATGATGGCGTTGATGATTTTCGTACCGCGTGACTATATCTTTTGATTAATTATGGAAAAGGTACACATTACTATGTGCGCCTGTGCGGCAAGAGTAGATATTAAAAAGCTTATCAGTATTGTTAATGTCTATGAATAAATATTCAAATTTGATGTATTTGCAAATTGTTGGGACATTAGCTAATGACGCTTGTTGCATGATGCAAGATATTAATTGCATTTAAAAAGTATCAATTATGTCTATAGGCAGCAGGCAAGCGTGTCATTGACATCCGCATTCCCTAAAGTCAACAACGGTAATATCGAATGCTGCTTACATGATTGCTTTGTGTATATGCGCTTAGGCTCTTCATGTCATAAAAGCCGAACACAATTAAAGAAAGAATAATAAATATTTTCAATTTCGTTTTCCAATGGCTTTACGACTTTTTTGTTTTGGCGATTATGACTTGAGATATATTAACTTTATCAACCTATATATATATATATATATATATATATACCTATCCTATCCTATACACTTTGCTTGTTAGAATCTATTAAATAGGTTTGTACTATACGAAGCATCTGATCTGACGCGGATGACTTTGGCATAACAGAAACCTTATGTGAGAACTAATACGAGATAAAATTTGCTTTTAATAAATACGTACAGCTGGACATGAAAAATGGGAATTTCCAAAAATTGTTGCCAATAATAACTGGGAGGCTAGAAAAGTAGATATTGCAAATATACATGAATCTGGGCGAGGTTAATATGCTCACCTTTAACCATTCCGCGACAAGGGCCGTACGTCAGGCACTTCATGCATCATAGCAACTGACACCGTGTACGTACGGCATTCATTTATTAGATGAAAATTGCTCCGTCGCGAAAATCGGCAAAGTAAGATACTCATGTGCCGTCGCGAAAGAATTAAGAATTGTGAGAGCAAAGCTTTTTCTTTTTTAATTAAATTTTTGCACTCCATGGTTTACTAAAATGCTAAGCTTCCCATAATTAGATTGCGAAAAGTGTTCAAGTCAAAAAGATCCTGTCACCAAAGAGAACTTGTTCATATATGTTGGTACTTGTTGCCAGGCGTTACTATGAGTGCAATTTTTTTAAGAGTAGACGGTTACAAAGTATTTTTCGGAAGTGCTTGCTTTCAGTATTATCTGCTTGATTTATCAAAGTATTGTCGCTAACGGATTGCTTTACCCTTTTATTGTCACGTGTTTACCGAAGATTTCATATCTTGTTATAATCGCTTTTAATACGTGTTAAGAGCAGGCCACTTTATCAGGGGAGGCCACTACCAGACTGCCCTGCACGTGGCTTTCTGTAGCTTGTTATTATTTTACAATACTTAGTGCATTTCTTACCGGCAGCAGTCGAGATACTTGTAGAGATACTGTGTTTCAACTATCGTGTCTCCCTAAAAGAAGTAAAAGTGATGCAGCCACTGACAAAACAGACTTAACTAATTTGATGACTGAGTGAATTCCTTAAGTGTAAAATGAATAGGAAAAGTTCATTACGAAGCAAAATCAATGCAGAAAAATCGCATATGCATGCCACAATATATAATGCAGGTATCGGTGCGTAAACAGTTCATAAATCAAATAAAACCGTCGGTCGTTGTCCATATGTTAAAACAGCAAACAATAATGTTCGGTAAATATTATGAAATTTATTGAATTTTCACTTTGTATAAATTTGCGACGAAAAAACCATAAGGACGACGAGGGAATTCAATTTCCCAGCACACGATTTAATTTTTCTTTACAAGTTTTTTTTTGTTTTTTTCTTTTTTTATTTTATTATTATTTTTTTTTTTTTTTGGTTATGAAACTGTTTGATGTTGGTTTTTAATGTGTGTTGTGTATGTATGCATGTACTTTCCGGCATTGTGCCATACCGCAAAAAAATCATAAGCAAATATGAAATAAAGATAAAAAGGAAAACAAAACATTTGCCAAATTTACATTTCATTCGCCCAAATACACGCATTTACACACATGTAATGTAGTTTTAAAAGCATATATTATAATGAAATCCTTTCTGTTTGTATATGCGTGGTGTATGTGGCGTATATGTGTGTGTGTGTAAAGTAGTTTTTCCTACCGTATTTGCCACCATAGACATTATCTTCGTAACCAACAAGCATATTGTGGAATTTATTTATACATGTAAATGCTTATGTAATATTATGTGACTGTGTCTGTGTCTCTCTATTGATGTTTGTTGTGCATGCATGTGCGTGAAAGTATATTTTCCAATCATAGCAGCAATTGAATGAGTGTTTTGTTCAAGTACTTAATATTTTCATTTCCTTTCAAATGTTTACTAACCACTGTTGTTGTTGTTGTTTTTGTTATTATTATTATTATTATTATTATTATTTGGTTTAGTAACTTTGCCTTGCTTCGCTTCGCTTTGTGCCTACTACTACTACTACTACTACTGTGTTGTGTTGTTGTGAGTCATTATTTAAAACAATTAGTGTACGTATAACGTATATTTACATATATTTTGGAGCCTACTCATCTGATAAAATACTTAAACGCATTCACTACCGTGGCTGGTATTTTGTAACTGATTTTGTTCATTTAATTTGCATATGTGTGCGTGTTCATCTTTTTCCCTCTGACTGTTTATGTGCCTACGTTTACGCATTTAAATTGCGCCATAATTTAAAAATTTACAACCCCATTTATTGTTGTTATTGTTGTTGGATGTGTGCATGCATATCTCTTGGGTTCTTGTAGCCCTTTATGTAACTGTTTGAGATTTTGCTCTTCGCTTAACACTGTATTCAAATTATATCCATGAATGTGTGAAGTGTTGTGCTACTGAGCTTTTATTCCCGATGTACTGCAATCTCAATGAACGCACATATAATATATATATATATATATATGTATGTACATACTTACACATCGTACATTTATGTTCACATTTATGGGCATATTTTTCGGTGTTAAGTGAGTGTAGTTGTCATTAATTTCTTTGCATTTGCAAACCAGTCAACCACCAGCGCCATCACTATCGCCATCCCCATCACCACCACTGCCACCACTAGCACTGACTGACTTTTGGTCATTCATTGCCAGAAGTATCTGAACGTTCAAGTGTTCTTTTCACACAATATGAGCCACTTTTAATTAAACAATAACGGAAAATTATTGAATAGTGTGGGTTTGTGTGAAAACTTAATTAAAATCTTGTTGTTCACAAATGAACATGCAGGCATAATACATATGTAACAAGAGATTGTTTTTAACAAAATTGATTTCATATCAAAAATTCGTTGAATTTATTATTATGAGTTTTATTCAATTCATAGGTGAGAAGGAAAGATTAGAAATTCATTATTATTATTATTATTAATAACATTAGTGAAGGGGTAAAGAAGAAATTTAATAAAAGTTGAATACAAATAGAGGACGAAAATTTTCTATGCATAGTTGTAAGAAAGGACAGCTCAGGGATGTAATTAAATTTACTACTTACATCATTCCTTCATCGTTATTGAAATTCGCGTAGAGAAGCAGAATTGCATCATGTGTCTATCTTTGATTGGAGACTCTGACCTCCGTAATATTTGAAATAGAAAGCGAAAGTCTAGTACAACAGATATATATATCTTCACGCTTTACTTTTCGCCAATAGTAAAAGTGATTTCTTAGGCGATTTGAATTAAAGTGGTTTGGAGTTTCGATCGAATATGAAGGGACGGAATACACCTAATTCTCTTTTTACACGATAGATGCGTTTCCAAAAAATACGTGTAAAAAAAATTCGTGTAAAAAGAGAATTAGGTGTAAACAATATTAAAAAGTTCTTGTTAGAGTTCACTTAATTTATTTCGTGCTTACACATTTTATTTTATTAAATATTTTATAAAAAATAACTCGCTCTTTGCTCTGTGAGATTCAAGAAAAATTCCTGGAATATTAAAAATCGTGTTAAAACAAAATAATTCATGTAAAAAAAGAAATTTTTTTCTTTTGAACTCGTGTTAAATCAAATTCATGTAAAAAAATTCGTGCAAAAAAAGAATTAGGTGTAAATAACTTTCTCAAAACAGTGACAATTTTTAAAAGCATCACTGAAGCAAGATGAGCATATTATTTTCGCAACGACAAGTTCGATCCCTTTAGGAAGGGAAATAAAATAAAATGGAAGAGGGCATGTTGTTTTCTGTCTTGACTATTGACCGCTTAAAACGCCAGAATATACCAATTAGTTTTCGTACCCGCATCATTACAATCTGTTGAGGTTGAAGGGGTTCCCTTAAACTTTCCATTACAATCTAATAAACGATTCCTAATCGTATAATAACGGTGTCGGCTTTGTGTCGATATCTAGTGCTAGTGGGGTAAAATTTCATACATTCCATTACGACGATTGACACTTTTATGTGTGTCTGTAAATTAATCAAACGTTGCAAATTTAGTTTTAGGAAGAATTGAATCAAGTTAATCTTTACATCAAAGAATGCGTAGCACATAAGAGGAAAGTTATAAACGTTTCCTGACATTGGTTACGCAATCATAAGTATATAAGTATATATACTTAGTGCTGAGTGGTAGAGATTGGCTAAAAGGTAACCATGCGTAACCTCATTTACATAAAACAAATTGGATTAATCGAGTAAGTAGACAAAGAATTCTTTTCATATCGCGATGCTTTTAAGGGGAGTTTTCTATAATGGAGAAGATTGTGGCTCCATATAAAATTTCTATAAAACTCTTTTACCTTTAACTTAAGGAACACTATTTTGTAACAAATTTATACTTTTACTTAATAAATTGTTTAAAAGTCACATAAACAAACAAGAGCTAAGCAATGATGACTCCTCGTATTACATCTGACCAAATTAAATTCTGCATCTGTCGTTTATGATAATGATAATGACGATGATCTAATTTCTTGTGATTCGTAATTTCCGTTTAATTACATCATTTGCAGGCAAAAAGCTTTACTGTCGACACAAGACCTACTTAAATTTTTGCCAATAATTTTGTTTTTTTTCTTTTTAAAAGCTATTAGTATCAGTGAATTGAATCATACTCACACAGAAGTGAAGCTATTCGAAAGGTAAAACTTAAATAGTCGGATTCCTTTGATCGACTGCCTGCCTGATTTACTTAAGTAGTCAATGGGAATCTGCGACTACTTGTTCATTACTTTTCGGTTCATTACATCAATAGATATTGGGAATCACTGAGTTTTCAATAAAACTACACTCATAACTTTGCAACACACAAAAAACAATTTGTTTTGTTACTTTCGGAAAGCTGTCAGCTTTTTGGTCGGTCGAGACAGAATTCATTCTCAAGGAAACATAACGATTGTTATGCTCACAAAAAAAAAAAAAAGAAAAAATATGTGCTTACCGTGCACGGTACAAGGTATAATTTGAATTTATTTCAATTACTTCGTATTTGTATGTTTGAAATGGGTATTGAAATTGCTTTATGAATTTTTGGTTTTGACGTAATTGACATTTTAATGATGACAAAGACGAAATGAAAATTTTGTATAAACAAAAGATTTGTTGCCTTTTTGTCGCTGCTGCTGCTGCTGCTGCTTGGGTTTAAAGACAATTTAAAATTAATTTTAATGACTTTATAATCTTAATAACAACATATAATTACGATTTTTTTGTACTTTTTTTTTCTACTCATTATGAAGGCCTTAATTTTTATTTGAAGTTAATTAAGGAATCTTGCAATTCTCAGCACAATAAGTGGGTATGACTAGTGCAGTCAGTATTCTCGAATTAGTCACGACTTGAAAAGGCAAAAAATAGAAAAGTTAAATATTCGGCACTTAAAATATCTGTTAGCGGGACCACATGTGCATTGAAACTGTAACGTTGCCATCGTAAAGAATCAAAATAATGCTGCTGAAGTCATTCGGCCTTTTTCCGTTGTATTACCCATGATCATCAGTAACGCCTTGCAGTTAACGTAAGTTACTCAAAAGTTATACTGAACATGTGTACGATTGTTCGTAATTTTTTAGACAAAAACAACACCGTAATCAGGTCTTACAGTGTTGCTTGGATTGGAAAAAGTGCTGGTACAAGTGTATTATATCTAAGGGGGACCACTTTGACAGGGTTAAAATAGCTATTGATGAATAAATAAATATTTTTCGGGACAAATAAAAAGTCACCTTTGTTTTCGAACACACCTCGGACGAAGTTGTTTGAATTAAAGTGAAGATGTTAGTTTCATTTTCTGTAACTTTGAAGGTAGGAACTACATACTGACAAGTTGATATTGCACGTAACCTTACGTTTAATACGCTTGACTTGCAGAGTTTGCTTACTGCAGATGGGCATAACTATTATATGCTTTTGCTCTT
The DNA here is from genome assembly GCA_000688715.1 of Glossina pallidipes. NCBI lineage: Eukaryota > Metazoa > Arthropoda > Insecta > Diptera > Glossinidae > Glossina > Glossina pallidipes. Next base: position 1,210,848 of record KK499818.1, on the reverse strand, counting down.
AATGTTTACTGGATGAAGAAATCCGGCTCATTTTAACTCTTCTCAGATGATTGAGTTGAATTTAAATATTTTTCGTTTCGCTTTCAGTTTTTTTTTTTTTTTTTCAATTATTTTATATGCTTCAATGGACCGGTAAACAGTCAAAAGCGTTTAGGTCACACAACGTATGCATAAAGTTTTTCGTATTTGTGTTGTTTATTAACACTTTCACTTTTTCTCTAAACTAAAATACTTTTGAAAACATTTATCAAAGTCATTTTTCAATTAGTCGAACAAACGTTTTCCATTTAAATAAATTAACAGAAAAATAAATCAAAAATGTATAAAAGACAAGACAACAGTAAAAATAATAATAATAATAATAATAATAATAACAACGATAATAAAAGTGAATACCCTTAACATTTTTTTACTTATCACTTATCTTTCGATTCATAAATTTTCAAATTTATTATCGTCTTGGATTTTCATAATTATTCCGATGTATTTATTGAAATTTGCATATCTCGCAGCGCACTTGAGGCAACTTGAGGATAGTGTAATGGCCAATCATATCTCCATCTATCTTTATATCTTTGTGTGTGTTGTCTGCGCTTGAGTTATTATTTTAAATAACATCAACAACAATTCGCACTTCCTTATCTCGCGTCCGTGCAGTAGATAAAGGAATTTTATTAAAATTTTGCAGATTAATTCGGTTGCAAATTTTTATTTCTCGAAAGCAAAATTCAAATGACCATTAAATGACTTGAGAGCGACAATAAATGCGCTTGTGATTCATCGAACTTAAAGTGAACAATGCATGCACATTGACAGTAAAGTTATTACACCTACACGCAATATGCATATATATGTACATATATATGTGTACGTATATAAATAAAGAATAATGTATTTAATAATTTATTGAATTTAATTGCCATTGAAATAATTGATGACATTTACGTGCAAAAAAGCAAATAATTCCCATGTGTTTATAAATACATTTTTTTTTTTATGGCAGAACAATAAAAATTGCATTTAGTTTTGTGTGTTCTATTGTTTAATCAAGCAGACAAATCGAGAAAAAAATTTCAATTGAATAAAGTTGAAAAATATAAAGTTTGCAAAAGTTTTTTCCAAAACTTCATCTTCCACGTATTAGCCGATTAATCGCCGCTTGTGTGACATGTTATCTTGCACTGTCTTATGGAAACCGCAGGCATGAAGAGAATTTTAATTTGCTTCACAAATACGCCCCAAATCTGTCAGAGCAAAATGTTTTTTTGAGATGAGACTTTCTCATAATCGATAAATTCGCATCACTATCGCCACGCAGGTGTGTTTTATGCTTGTGTATCTTGTTTGGAAATAAATATTATGCTAATTAAAAAGAACGTTTTTTTTTTTTTCTCACGAAGACATTCAATCATTATTTTAATAATGCAATTATATTAACGTTAACTAAAGCACGGCATAGAATATCGAAGGAAAAATTGCGATAAGTAGGTAAAATCGAAAATCGAAAAATCAAAAAATACAAAAGAAAGAAAAATAAAATATCTTTGAAAGACAAAGATATATACAACTTAAAGGCAAGACTTTGCCAAAATTATCGTCTGAATTTATTTTAATGCAAGTTCTGTGTTGGCCGATAATATCATCAATCAATTTTTTGTGTGAGTATAGGTTATTAAAAATTCAACCTCAACTCAGCATTTCTGTTAAGCTTAACTGCATTCTGTGATTGTGTTCAAATTATCATAAATATTTATGAAGTAATAAATTTATTTATTAAAATGCAATTTAATTCAACTTTATATGGCAATTAAAAAATATATTTTATAGATTTTATAGAAAATTAATGAAAAATCAATCAATCTATTAAACTGTTATTTCTTCTTTTTGTAAGACCTTATTCATGGTGGTATCGTCCGTACCGTCTTAAATTCGATTTACCTAGAGATCAACAGCAACCATGTGAAGAAACTTTTATTCATTAATATCGCATGACTATTGGAAAACTTCTGTTTAGTCCCTCACATGATAGCAGCAGCGCTGACAAAGATAAACTTCTTTTGACAACTGGAATGGGGGAAAATGTGTAGATATTCTTACGGCTAGCTAGACAGTAAACTTGAAAATATAGCTTTACAAAGTCAGAATGAAATAGTTACGACGATAAATTGCCTCAAAAGCAATATTATCTTCGAGCGGCTTTCAATATTTAGGTCGCCCGAAATGTGAACGTTAAAGAAGCTTGTAGTAGGGTCGAACTTTGAATGCGTAAACTATTAACTGCATATTAGATATCGAGAGCATTTGGTTGGCATTTTTAAGTCTGTCCTATAGAACAAATCATTTACTTTTGTTGTTGCGCAATTTTTTGGATGATATTAGTCTTAAAAGAGACAGCAGCGAAAAAGCCATTTTATAGTGCCTTGGGTAGAAACCAGAAATTGTTTCTATATCTTCCTTCTTCCTATTGCCCGAAAACGGCCAGAAAACAATCAAAAAACTCCTATAAATGACTTCCATTAGCTCAGTACTTTTTAGACAATGCCATATAAGTGCAGTAAAAGAAGAGTTTCGACTGCCTTTCTTGGATATGGTCGGAAAGAGTGTGGTTATAGACGCGGTATAAACCAGTCGAAATGTGAGGAAAGTTCCGCATGAAACTGGCATAAAAATAGTGCATTCGATCTCTTTTTTGTGTACCTTAATTGCGAAACTATGGGGTTCCTTGGTTTTACCCATAGACGTGCCGAAACCTTCATCTCTTCGTGGTGCTCCCTATAAAACATTTTCTGCTGCATTATGGCTCTGTTTCCTTTGGTTTTATGAGTCGCACAGTAAATGGCAAAGAAAGATTTAAGGCTTACTATCTATAATCTAGCAATAGGTGTTTCTCATTGGAAGCGGAAGGGATCTAGTCGGAAGGGGCTTCTTTTCTAGATTGAAAAGGAGCATTTCTTTCCCTATTTGGTTCTCTTGGTGGAGGTCGTCTAATGAAGATGGCCAGCGATGTCAAGTGGGCTGGGGCACAGCTGGGTGTGTGTGCTGTGCGACGAAAACCTTGGAAGCATTATTTTCTTGAGAAAAGGTGGTCGGATTTGGTTATCCGGGACGTATGGATAGTCCAAAGGCAAGAGTGGCTACGGCTGCGTACAGTATGAGATCACCCAAAGCTGTATAGCTTGGCGTAAGTTCTGGTTTGAACGATAAGCCAAGAAGTTAAAGGGTGTCCACGGGGGTCAGGTTGCCCAAAGTAGGATTGTTCCGGCAGGAAGATGCACACTACCCATCGGAATGCCGGACGAATGCCTTCTTGCCTGACTGCTGCGTACGGCCCTTCGGGAAGTATTCGTGGTGGCTGTGGTTACCTCAAAGTTTCACGGGGAGCATTTAAAGAGGTGCTTAGATAGGCCTCGACGCAAAGCACTAAGCGAGAATTTGGTCCACACCCATTTTCTATTGCGGTACTTCAGGGTAGAGAGGTCCCCTTTAATGGGGATTACCTTTCTCCCTGAGGGGTCGTCAATCAACTTACCTCTCGATTGCCGATGGTTGTAGGCAACCCGTATGATTAAGACTTCATGTCAGGTACAGACGTTAAACACCCACAGCAAACTGTACCCTAATTGCTTGTGATTTATTAGTTAAAGTTTTAAGAGCACTGCTTACCATTAAATACCCTGTAACATCTTACACTTATTGATATAACGACCTTTAAATAGTGTTCTTTGTGCCTTTGATCTAAAATGAGTCAACGTAAAGTACATAAGCAAAATATCTCAAAAACTGCGTTTGCAGGATGAACACAAGAAAACAAGACGGAATAAGTGCTTAGGACAAAGTAGCTTAGATTTGAAAAGTGATTCTAAATCGATCGGTATGATAAAAGGTGTTCCTTCCTTTTGATACATACGTTCGCACAAATTTACTATACTTCCATATCACAAGTGGTGTCTCTAATTACCTTAGCAGTCGTCAAGCCACATTTTCTCATCTCTTCGAAGGTTTCATAATCTATTTAATATTTTTCAAAATTATCGCAGGATTTCAATGGCATTTTAATATGTGTTGCGCAGTCGTTTGGAAATCAAGTTTTTTCATAGTTTCAAGTCATAAATAGTGCATCTGATAGTATCGATATCATCGCATGTTGTCGAGACATCAAATTAATAATTTTGATGTGAATAATAATAAAGCTTTTATGTTTTAATCAACTGCCTACAAAGAATATTTATGCTAATGCCAAAGCATTAAATGAATTCACCTTGACATATAACTAACTTTAAATGATTGCATTTAAAAGTATTTAATTAAATTTTAATGATTTTATAACAGCGCATTTAAAAAGCTACCGTCTTTAATAGTCAAATATCGATTACTTACTTACACAAACATAGATACATAGGTACGTTTAATAGTTATAAACATATTTGAAAGAGAAACAAAGTAACAATTAATTATTATAAAATATTATACGACAAACAACGCGATATTGATGGCTTCAAAGCGTCATTAACAGTTGGAGTGGAGTCTTCTCAAGCGCTTAATGAAGATAATGAACAAGAATTGTAATTTTAATAAATTTTTAACATCAATGGCAACGCAAAAGATGGAAGAAACGAAAAATTCAATGCATGAGTGAAAACCAGAAAGTGGTTTCCGCTTGAATGATTATTAAAAACTTTTCAATACATGTATGTATGCAGGCATATAAATAATATAAGACATTCCTTTCTTCCCCAAAGAGAGATTGCACGCTAAAGATTGAATCTGAAGGAAAGAGAAACAAAAATCATTAACTGTCAACAATATTTTTGTATTTCTGATAAAAAAAAAAAAAACTTTTGTTATTTTTGACAACATATGCAGAGATAATAATTGCCAGAGATATATTTTCTTAAACACTGACTTGCGCACGATATCTACATGAGCAACTCACAGGCAGGCTAATGTTGCTGACAAAAACAATACAACTTTCAATGTGTTGGGCGAACGTTTGGCACAGAAATACATCAATATTGCAGTCAAATGTCTCATAACACGCTTCATAGCGTATAAACTTAGCCTTAGCAGGCATATTATTGTCGTTGGTCCGCGCGTAACCTATACAAAAAATGCACTTCACATAAATGAGAAAGTATAAAAATAATCTCGGATTGGCGTGATATTACACCCACACGATTTACACGATTTTTTTTACACGAATTTGATATAACACGATTTCAAGAGAAAAAAATTTCTTTTTTTATACGAATTATTTTGTTCTAACACGATTTTTAATATTCCAGGAATTTTTTTTTCCAAAGTAGAAGTTATTTTGTTTTATAAAATATTTAATGAATTAAAATGTGTAAGCACGAAATAAATTAAGTGAACTCTAAGAAGAACTTTTTTATATTGTTTACACCTAATTCTCTTTTTACACGAATTTTTTTACACGTATTTTTGGGGAACGTATCTATCGTGTAAAAAGAGAATTAGGTGTATTCCGTCCCTTCATATTCGATCGAAACTGCAAATCACTTTAATTCAAATCGCCTAAGAAATCACTTTCACTATTGGCGAAAAGTTTACACCTAATTCCCTTTTTCACGAACTTTTTTTACACATATTTTTTGGGAACGTATCTATCGTGTAAAAAGAGAATTAGGTGTATTAAGTTTCGAGCAGTCAAGAATTTATTCATTTATTTAATAGTTTTCTTTTTCTCTCTTAGAAATGTTGTACAAAATTTCTCTCATCTCCGATACGCATTTAGAAAAATATTCAAGATTCTGTCATCACGCAAATATTTCTTGCACTATTGCACATAGATCTCTCCACTTAACTAAAGCATATTTGAAAGACAAACGAGTTAAGCGCCTACCACTGTCTGATGTGAATTGATGGGTAACTAAAGTTTCGCATCAAACCTCTTAGCTCTTAATACGACAATGTCTAGCTTTGAATTAGCAGACCATTTCAAACATATACTTTGTTGGCTTTAACATTCATAGCATACATGTGGTTTCTTACTCATGCTTAACATGATTTTTGGTGTTGGTTTGGCTTGCTCTGAAAGAGGTGTCGCAAGGTTAACATATGTCTACAATTTCCATTTTATATGCTTTTGAACGCAATTTCTCTTTTTTCCCAACAATTTTATTGTAATATACGTAAGTTAAGATACAAGATACAAGAAACTAAAAACTCATAGCTTTGGCTTTTGATTCGTCGCCCTAAGGCTATTAAAAATGATCTAAAACGTTCTTAAATGTTTTTGTGTGTATGATATTGTGATGATGGCGCAGAGAGGAGCAAAAGGAGAACACCTTTTCTTTTAAAACTTTATATATTAATGATGCTTTGTGTCTATTCAAATAAATGTCTATTATATGGATTTGTGGAATTCCATGCCTTTCGACATTAAAAAAAATCTGTTCGATTATTAAAACGTAATGTGCTAAGTGTAACTCTTTACTTGTTGGGCGCGTGAACGATATATATATTTATTTGTGTTGATACATATATCCATTACATGCTATATAGCCGGGGGCTGTTGAAGTCGTCGAAAAGATAATTTCTATTTTATATAACTTTTTCTCTCTTATGCATATTTGAATAAAACTTTGGTTAACTTAAGGCCTTAAAAGTTTTTTTTTTTTGTTTCTTTTTTCATACTATTATTGTCTATGTATCTTGGTTTACGTTCAAAGGCCACAGACAACTGTTGGCCGTTGGCAATTGTTGTTTGTCTTCCTCAAACCTATAGAATATGTTCGCATACTCGACGCAACAAATCTTTTTTCGTTCTGTCAGTGGTGTAATGAGTGTATATCTTAATACTTTAGTTATTTTGTTTATTTCTGTGTGAAAAGTTAATTTTTATTTGATTTAATCCACTTGTGGTGGTTAGTTGCTTTCCGTTTCTTTTACTTTCTTTCTCTTTCTCTCTCTCTCTCTGTTTGTCTCTCTTTATCTATTTAGTATATCCTCTACTTTATGAGTCATTTCTTAACCTGCTTTCAGTATATTTTTGTTTGTTTATTTGTTTATGTATAGCTTTTGTGTGCATAAAAGTTTCATTAAACTTTTCCAAAAGGTGTTTATAGTCTTTTGTCCATATAAAGCGAGTCGGTAGAATAGGGAGAAGACTTACGAGAAAAGTTGTGATTGCAAAAGTTTTCTTTTGCTTAAATTTGCTTTGTTCTTGTTGTGGTCGTTGTTGCTGTTGTTGCCGTTGTTGCTGTTGTTGCTGTTGTTGCTGTTGGTGTTGTTTATGGTGTTCCTATTGCTTGCTGTTAGGGCAAAAATTAAAACTAATTATATTTGAAATTTATCATGAGTCCATTTGCAAATAAGAAAAGTCAGGGATTTGTTTATTTAATTTGGTTGCCATTCAAATTGAAATAAATGTCGGTGACCGAATCATTTACGCTAACTTTTCGAATAAAAATTTAATAAAATAATTAGATGTTACGCTAAATAAAATTATTATAATTTAAACTATTAGCGATATGAAGTTAAGCAAAGCGAGTTCAAACATAAGCACATCTGCTCTGTAAGAGAATAGTTAGCTGCTTTTAGGGATTACCGTGAATTTAAAGAACACATTGGTAAATAAATGCAAATTGTGAGACGTGAAGAGAGAACATCCATCGAATTATTGCATTGGCTTCCTGTGTGAATTGCACAGAGAAGAGAGTTTTATCACTGATATCCTTTATGTGCTAGATTTGTTCGCGTTTTTTTTGAAAAATCCTTACAAACTCTACGAAATATTAAAAACTTTTTACAAAATTTAATTCTACTAAAAATGAAAACGAAATTCGCCCTATTATGGAAGATGATATCCTAGCCTTACGGTCCTGTGGAATTATGGCGCAGCACCCCGCCCAAAACAATCGTATACTTGGATCTAGCGTTTCGTCGTAGCAGACTCGACAGCAGTAATCGGTTCGCCAAGTTTCCTACAGATAACTTTGAGCAACAATGACGAACTAAAGGACATCGTTGACAGTATGACTCACCTCAGAGAGTGTATGAGTTATCGTTGAAATTTGGTGTTAGCAAGGAAACAATATTAACTAAAGGCAAAGTAAAAGTGGAAAAAGGCGAAAGTAAAGGGAAAAAATTGTTTATCTACAAATTTCCTTCTTCACAACCTCATATTCTAATTTCTAAATTAATTTATCTGATGAAGCATTTTAGCTAAGCATCGTAAGGTAAAGTATTTTTCCTCAAATTCACTCAAGTTTGCGATGGGCAAGTTGACTGTTTCCCGCGATTCGCACCGACATTTAATACACCCTTTACTGCCGATAGAATTTGATGATGCAAGACCCTGTTCTTTAACCTTCCGACCTCTTGTCGTTGATTAATTTTTTTAGCAACAACTGTATGTTAATAAAAAGCTTCAATACGAGGTAGTTCGAGTTCGCAAAATTAGCTCAGGGTTTGAAAGGCAAATAGCTTTTTCAATGCAAACTTTTAGTCGCTTCAAATTATATCTGTAGAAGTCAAGAATTGTTTCAAGTTTCAAAGAAACTATTCTTAGACAAGCTGCCTTAAAAGCGAAATCTCCCGTTCGTTGTCATTTAGTGGCACCTAAATCAGCAACTAAAGCGCACGTGGTGTAGATTCCATAACACGAAAATGGTGCTGATACTATGGTGTGTGTTTCTCGATAGCGCAAGAAGGCAAACGAAATTCACTTCTTTCAATTTCTCAACTTCACACTACGTGTAAATTCATTTTGAGGTATCAATAGCCTTGCATCTATCTCATAAACTTAATAACATATGTATGATAAAAAGAAAATTAAATTTTTTTTTTTTCCTTAGAATACGTGGAAGAAAATATTCATGAAAAATATACGGATCTTTTACATGTTGAAGACATGGGTATTGGTAATTGAAACTTAAAAAGAAGATTCAGTTTTTTATTCTCTTCATAAAATGTTCAATAAATTTTCACAATTGAATGAATTATGCTATACTCTGTGCATGATGTTGCTGCTGATATTCTCACCTGGACTTTTTCGAAGCAAGAAGAAGAAAAGGAGAAAACTTTAAACTTAAATGTTATTGAATTTTATTTATCTTTACGACACAATCGATTACTGTAAAAGTGTGCAAGTAAGGAGATGATTAAATTGTAATGTAATTATCGCGAGCAACAAGAAATGTCATTTCCTTCTATGTTTGCGTGTGCATTACACTTAACTTTTGGTTTCGGTTTTTTTCTTTTTTTCTTTAAGATAATCGAACATTAAATGCACCTGCCTTACAAGTTGGTTACTATGTCATTGTATGTGTGCCGTTTGCAACGCATAGTTTGCTACAATTGTCGTTGTTGTCGGAGTTGACGTCATTTTGGCGTCAGTTGACTTAATTAACCGTCTTGCAAGTAATTAATTTAGACTGAGCAAAAAAATTACACGAACTTGGAAATGTTTTTCCTTTTTTCCCCTTGTTTGTTGTGCGTCTTTTTTTTTAGTTTTTTTGTTTACTTTTTTTTTTTTTTGATACACTTAGTTGGTGTTGCTTTTTTTTGTTAATCTAAAATTTCGTTAATGCTTAGAAATGCATTTTTTTTACTTAATATTGTTTTACAATCGTTGGAAGCAGTAATAGGTAAGAGTAGAATTTCTTAATGCCTTCTTCTTCTTCTCATGTACATTCAAAGTTATTCTCTATATATGTATTTAAAATTAAGTTCTCTAAAATGAGGTTAACCATTTTCGTCTGTTTGGGTACATATGCCCATGGACCGGTAAACGCATGGATAGGTAGTGGAAAGATTTCTTCAATCTTTGCGAATACACGGCAGTTTGATACGGTTTTGGGCTTGGACGTATATGCTTTGGGGTCATACTTGATGTAGTCGTAGATTAATGTATGCTATAGATTGCGTAATTTGCAGCTTCTTACTTATTTGGCAATTGCTTGAGAGTGGATCAAGCCTATTCTCCAACTTAGATTGTGATCACAAAAAACTCATTCGTATATCAAATTTAACTTTCTTACTTGCAAGCGTATCCGTTCCATAAATGAAAAGTGGACGGACGCATTTACCGGCGTCCGTTTTACCGTATTCTCATATTATGAACTTATGTTTGTAACACTGGAACCCATCTTTCATACAGAAATGCGAATAGTATGAAATCATGAAATTGGTTTTTATGCTTTGGTAGGATTAGCTATGGAGGCTTTCAATATATTCCTTTGCTGGAGGTTTTTCGAAACAGCTATTTCTAACTGGCCAGACATCATGGAACGGATCACTACAAAACCTGAGATATAGATCTATACATATGATCGGAAAACAACTGATCAATCGAGTGAATATCTTGCAGAGCGTTCACCAAGGTCCACGCTACGTTGACAGTTTTCTTCAAGTATCGCGTTGCTTTGCGTGATTTCTCCCTTCAGGCTAAATAGTTAACGAGCAACTTTGTATGAGTGTTATGAAGACGGTGGAGAAGATGAACTTAATTGGGAAGGATAAATAAAGATTTTTAATTTTATAAACGAAATTCGCTTTATTTTTTATTATTTGGCGCTTATTTTTACGCGTAGCAAAGGGCAAAAGATATCTTTCGATGATGGGTTTAAACCCATCAATTTGAAAAAAAAAACCATTAAAACTGTTAGATAGGTTAAGTACCAAAAAATCCTTGTCTGTACTCGCTTTAGTGTTGTAAAATAAAAAATCGAATTAAAATAGCAACCAACCCTCGCATTAGTCTCATCGAAGCATCGCGAGAGATATGTTTGCATGAAACTTTCACTTGATTCCAAAAATTCTTGCACAAAAATTATTCCACAAGCGAGCAGCATTCCGCTATAAAATATCGAAATTATTTTTTTCTTAGATCGTTTTGTTGTCATGTAATTTTCTATCAACCCAGCATTAAAATGTCAAGCACTTCACTGATAATGTTCTCTACATTCAATGAGTAAACTGATGGTCGCTTTCTTCTCCTCTTAAATGTTGAAGAGCGAGTCATTTAAGAATTTTTGTTTCAACATTTGGACGATTTAAACTTGCATAGCATATTATTGATTCACTCGAATGTTTTTGTTCTTCTTCTTCTTTTATTAGAAAAATGCTTAAGGTATGCGCATTTCAATTTAATGTCAGGGCAATGTAGTAAAAGCCTCCAAATGTAGGATTAAAAGATTAAATGTCTTTTGTGGGTAGTAATTATCTACTGCGTCAAGCTAGACGGACGCAAAAGGCATCAATAGATTGCGTAACAATGTTGTTTTGTTTTATCAGCCACTTACTTCTTCCTTTATTTTAAAAAGTGACTTAACATATTTAGTACATTATTCCCTTCGATGAATGGTGAACGGTTGGGTATAGAAGCAAAAGAAATAATAAATTAATTAATTTTTTTCCTTTACTACGTTTTATGCTTGTTTTCAATTGAATTTTATGTTTACATTTTCGTTTGTTTTCTTTTTTCATTGCAGTCCCACCGGTGCCACGTTGCGTTCACCATTTCAAATCAAGGATTACTTATTGTCACCGGGTACCTGTAAATGTGGTCTGCCATGTCCATTACGACCGGAATATTTCTTCGATTTCAATGTTCAGGTAAGTTTCCAGTATGTGCGATTGTGTGTGTATGCGCGTGTGTTGTTTGCTTGTACGTATGCATATTTCCTATTTTTATGTTTGTTCGCATTGTTTTTCATTACTACTTTCTTCACGTTGGTGTGGTTTGTTATTGCTCTTAATTGGTTTAGAATTTTATTAAAGCAAATTGAATTTTAATTGAATTTGGTTTTCCAATCTTTTTTTTTTTATCCTATAAGGGTTCACCTTAATGGAAAAAACGTATTGAAAGAGAAAAAAAAAAATTTAATTTGTTAAATTTAAATGTAAGCGCACTTTTTGTACAAAGTCTCGATTGATTGAATTCATCGAGTTTGTGTGTGATAAGGAAGATATTTGTTAAGAGCCATAGTCATATATTGTTTTAGTGGATATTTGAGGGAAAAAGAAGGTCAATCCATAGGTGTCAGAATTTTAATAAAAATTAAAATGTATTGATAAATAAATCCTTTCAATATCAAAGGTGTAGATTTTGTCTTTTTTTTATCACATTTTCATTGCTCTTAAAATAGTTTATACCTACTAATGCTTAAAAAATGCATAAGATATGTTTAGGTTTTCCTTAGCTCCACTACTAACGTATTTGACCGACAGTATCTTAAGTGTTGATATATATCTTTTAATATTTCAAGGGAAGTTAGCAGTTAATCAAACGCTCCCAACTATTGCTACCTGAATTATATTACAACACATAAACAAAATTAGCTTTACCCCTGCTCTTACTTACTTACACAAGTATTAGTCATTAAGTATTACTTTTAAAATGTCGTGCAATTAGCTCTTGGCTGGCTAATGATGGTAACAGTTGCTGCTTTACTAAGACTTTGAATGAACTTTGACCGGCCAAATGCTTCTAATTTCTGCTACGATACTTCTAATGCCGCAACTGTGCTTACTGCGTGGAATGTCCATCGTAATGTGCACATTGCCATCCCTGTCAGCCAAATACGTACTAATGTTAAAATATACGCGCCATAAATAAACGAAAGCCGTATTTACTCATCAACACTTTGTTATTACACTGGCACATCAAGAGAACAACTTTGCAACTTTAGGCAAGCGATATTCTCGATAGATTTCGTTAAGTGTTGGTAGCTGTAGCTTGTAAAATAGTGGAATAAAACTACGAGTTGAGACATACTGGCTGGTATTGTAAAGTTTATTCGGCGGCTTTCTTTAAAAAACCAAAAGCCTCACCATTCACGCACTCTCAGAACATCCGCTGTATTATTCTAGCGACAGGTATTCGGTGGCTATCACCAGTTAATTGCTTTAAAGTAGTAGTACTACGTTATTATTCGCATTTTCTAGTCGCCAGGCACAACATCTACCAATCTTCCACTCCCAATAGCTTTCGATTGGTAAGTCTCCTCGGGACAGGCGCGTGTCGGTTTTCAGTAGGTAGGAGAAGGGTATTCTACTACGGGATCAACTATAATCCCGTAAATAAATACTTTTAAGTTTGATGAGGGTTATATCACATGTCTTTGTCCAAAAATATGATATACATTTGACTCTACAGTTCTGATTCCATCTTTTTCATCTACCGCTAAATCCTTAATTAAGTTGCAGAAAAAGCCTAAAAATTGGTCTTAATAAAAAAAGTTTGAAAAAAACTATGGTGGGTCGCGACACACCGTTGGATACAATCCACGTCCCCACATATATTCGTGTAACGAGTTTTTAAAATAAGACGTTATATGGGAAGTGGTCGAAAAAGTGGTCCGAGCTAAAACGTTTCTCAAGTTTCATCAAAATATCTCAAAGATTGCAACATTCAAGTTGAACGAAAAAAAAAATAAGACAGGCAGAAGGACAAACGGACACACAAGTTTAATTTGATACAAAAAGTGCCTCGGAATTAATCGATATAATAAAAAGTGGGTCTCAAGTCCTTCTGCATGTTACGCACGTTCGCACAAACTTTATATACCCGTGTACCGTAAGGGGAGCATTCGGAATGGAGGACACATTTAGTATTTGAAAGAAAAGAAAGAAAGAAAAAAAACCATTGCACAATTTTAAGTCTAGCTGCGTATATAACTAGCAGTACATAGTACTTGATGTAAGAAATATGTAGGAATGGAGAGAGTGGAGAGGATAAAAAAAAAATGGTGAAAGTAATGCTATTACATTCAAATGTGAGAGAAAACATTTTTAACGTAAGCCGCCTACGGATTTTATTGCTCCGATCGTTGGCGTTTTTAGATTTCTTTATATTTTCCTAAAATTTTCTGTTTTATTAGATATTTACAAGTACGTCTTTAATAATACGAATTTTGTTATTAATTACCTTGTAAGGAGGGTAATGTTGCTTAAGCCCTAACAATTCATAAAATTGACTAAAAATGTATTTATATCATAAGTGAGTTGAAAACTTGAAATGATTTACCTTCTTTGGACGAATTTTGTCTCAACTTAAAGAAAATGCAATTATAAAAAAAAAGTTGCCTCGACTCGAGTACATGAAGGAATCGCTAACATCATTATTACATTTCAATCAATTTTCAGTAGTGCGCCATGAAAAGTGTGGATTATAAGATCTTTTTAAAGGTTGTGCATGTGTGTATGTCGTCTTTCTTTCTTTTTTTTGTTTTTTTCTCGATATGTTTTGTAACTCGATTTAAACAAGTCATTATAAGGCACTGGAGGAGATAAATACAGACATTGTGTAATTGTGTTCGGGCATAGTAGCGTAGTAGTCCTTGTAAGAGAAAAAAAAAAAAAATCGCAACACGGAATACGAACATGTATTCGCATTTATTTATGTATGTTAAGCTAACAAATTGTCAAGGAAATGAAATGAATGTGACACCAGAGCAACAGAATGAAAAAAAAAAAAAGAAGAAAAACGAAAAGCTGAACTGAAAACGCGACCAGAGTAAAAATACAATAAAATACATATAAGAAACAACAGCAACAACAATAAATGCATTGTGCTTCAATAAACAAGCTTTTCAAAGACAATAAAGACGAATAAAGTAAAAAAAAAAAAATTGCCAATACAATCGTTATGATGCATACAAATATTCGCAAGAAAACATATATATACGCACACATATATACATATATATATATAGGTATACGCGATCTACACACCTTTAAACATGCAGATACTTACCCGAGATGCAGAGGACGACATGCGTTATGTGTAGCATTGAACAAATTAAAGAATGTACAAGCAAAACGCGCTGAGAATTGAACACACGGAGATACAGTGCGTAGATAGAAGAGGATATGTATTTTTTTGTTGTTTCTTCTGCTGTTTTTTTTTTCTTATCGTTCAGTAAGCCAAACACATATACATACACACAGCAACTAACCATAGTTACTGATCCGTACATCCAACAGCATAACAGCATAGCAAAGCAAACTTCAGCTTTAGTACAGGGTGGAGGGGGAAGAAGCTAAAGTTATAGAAGAAGTTAAGGTAAAAAAAAGGGCAATACCAGTTGACAAACTGGTTTAACTGATTTTATGTTCAATTTTTGTTGTTGTTCTTGTCTGTTGCTTTAATACATGAGTTCTGTTTCCTCTATCCATTTTACTTGCATTTGCTATAGGTATGAGTGCGTGTGTACATATATATATATGCATGGATGTGTGTGTGTGTGTGTATGCGTGTGCGTGTCCGCGTGTGTGTAAGTTGATGGTTTTATCAATTTTATTACCTTTTAATACTTAATTCCCTTAGCCATCATAACTTGAAACACGGTTTATTATAAGCCCATCTCGCCGAGATGAAATTTTATAAAACCTACACAACAGTACCTGCACTTATTTATATCTATATGTGCATATGAGTATATGTATGCGTGCATATATATACATACGTTAATACATGCATACATACATACATTCATACAGACAGACATACATACATACATACATACATACATACATACATACATACATACANGACATACATACATACATACATACATACATACATACATACATACATACATACATACATACATACATACATACATACATACATACATACATACACACATATCCATATACATACGTATGTACGTGGATAATGCAGCAGATATCTTGTCCTTCATATATGTTAGTCAGTCGATGGCGAATGTTGTAATGTTAAATTTTCCATTGTGCAGTAACTTGGTTGTGCAGCTTTTTCTTTATATGTTTTTTTTGTTATTTTTTTTTTTTTTTTTTTTTTTTTTTTTTTTTTTTTTTTTTTTTTTATGTATACTTTTCTGTTTGTGTAATTGACAGCCTAGCATGGTAATGGTAATTATATTTATGATGTTGTGATGAGTCCAATGGTTCATTGCATTGAATCCGACCGAATTGTATTGGGAATGAATGGCTAAAATAAAACAAAACGAAAAAGACAACAACAAAAAAAAAAAGAAAAAACAGAGGAAATCGCAAACAATCCGACCATCACAACCAACAACTTGAATGCTGTAATATTTACATGGATTTTATGCATTGAGTCTATAAAATGATTTATCGCATGTAATTATTTTTAATTAAATATGTTTTCGTAATTGGTATTATTAATGAAAGCACATGTTTTAATATCGTTTCATATAATTATATGAGAAAAACAAATTTAAATTTGCATAGACATCGACATGACAGCCAGCCTGTGAGCGGTGCAAAGGGAAGGAGGTGTTCACTTATAGCCTAGTAATAATGCATGTTTTGTTAAACTGATTTCTCCCCACATATTGTAAAAACGTTTTTAATTTTTCATCAATGGTTTACATCCTTGTTTACCTCAATTTATGACGACTTGACTTGACTTGACTTTACTCTTATGATTAAATGTTGTTTGCCCATGGAATACGAAGAATACGGAATATAAATGTAGAAGGTACAACAAGAGACCCTTGCGTAATCCCTAACCTGATTATAAAAAACTTTGTAATCGCATGACACTATGAGATTAATGCGATTGATTTCTCTTATTGATTGCTTGCAAAAGTTTTGACGTCCGCTCTTTTCGCGCATTTCGCATTTAATTAATTTAAAGAATTTTTGTGTTACGCTGTTGCTGTGACCAATTTTCTCGGTTTATTTACTCAGTTTATTATTTACGAGAGATATTTAAATAATAATTTAAGTATTCCGTTGATTAACGTCCTTATTATTATTATAATATTGTTATACAAACATTGTCAGTTTATTAAAATATTAATGAATAATTAATGGTTTGTTTTAAAACTTAATGAATTTTAATGAACGCATGATTTCTCCCATGCTCTATATAGAGATCTCCCTTTTTGGAGGGGAACAAACTAAAGTAACTTGCTCTTAATGAAGTTTATTGAATATTTATTGCATTTTTTTTTCCCTTGAAGCAGACTTCATTTTTCTGCTAATTTGCGGCTATTCATCACGCAGAAAATAAATTAAATTAATTAACAAATACTTGTCTGAAAACTTTTAAATAATATATAGCTAAACAGCATGATTCATATGAACTGCAATAGAGTCCGTTAAGGTAGGGTTAACAGGTGCGATTTTTATGTTTTCATCATAAAGTTCGTATAAATTAAAAGCCGAAAGAGTCCTCACGAAGGTAGCATCTTCATTTTACATGTCACTAGTTCGAACATTATATGCGCTACGCTGTCATACTACGATTGGAGCTAATTTTTTTTTCCGCATCGCGGAGCAACAAATAGCTATGCCCATAGGGAAATCAACTATGTGATGCAAAGGCATAAACTAAGCTTTGCTAAAGCTATGATTTCTGCTTTCCCTTTTGTCTCTTTGGAACATGATCAAACAGTTCGATCAAAATAGATCCTAGAAAATGGTCCACAATTCTGTCAATAAAGGTAGTATTGCGAAGGTCATGGTTGACAATCCCTCAAAAGCAAATAACCATTGGTGTGGTATTGACAAAAGATACACTGGGCTACTACCTCCATTAAAGGTAGGGGGCTCGAAAATTTTACAAAGTACAGTGCCGTAGTGCTCGAGATAATGATTTCAATGATTCCTCTAATCTATAATGCAATGAAACGAAATCCAGTGTCAACCGTGTTACTCTAAATGCATTCATGCATTCTATGACCTCATAGAAAGACCTAAGATCTAAAAGTTTGTTAAGGACAGTAAGGACAGATGTGGGAAATATTATATAGAAATTCTATGTCAGACAAACAAAGCTTTAGCACAAAACTTTCTTTTAAAGACGAACGCCAACAAAAATTTCGCTCTACTTACACTTGCTCAGATAATTTTTAAAATAATTACTCTACGACATTTATCTTTAACATCTGTTGTACGGTTGTTTTTTTTTTTTATGCTTTTATTTTATCTTTTACTTCTCCTATATATCATCATAGAGGTTTCAATTTGTGCGATAAATTATGTTGAAAAATGCTAAATTAATTAATACCTGATTTAACAACAATTCAATTTTAACTTCTGTGTAAGGCAATTGAATGAGCGACAGAATACGACAAAAAAAAAAGACAACCTCTGGAGCCAATTTTTTACATTCCTTAACAAATACTTATTTCGATTACATTCCTATTTCTATTTAAAGCGATGAATACGTTTTTTTTTTCTTTCTTTTTCTTGTTCGCCTTCTGGACAGTACAGTATTATTACGTTTCATTACATTGCTGTTTATTGATCTGACTACTCTGTGAGTGTGTGCGCGCGCGCTTGTTTAAAGTTCTAAGTGCGGCAACAATCTGTGAGCGTTATAAATACATTAAAACAGAAGTCTTTCATAAAAACGACTGTCCAACATGGAATTCAATCAGATTAATGCTTGTTAATACTGTCGCCAATACATGTATGAACAGCGGGGGGAAATCTATATATATATATATATATATATATATACATATATATATACGATGTATATAGATATATTCGTTGGGATATAAGAGAGAACAACAGGAATACAAAGTAATATCAAAAACAACAGTCAAACAACATTGGTTCGTATTGTAATTTTAAAACATGCAAGGCATCAGTAACAGTAGAAGCAGAAGCGGCGGCAAGGAGCATAGCATCATCATCATCATCGTCATCGTCATCAACATTGATGGTTACGAATCTCTATTTCTATGTTTAAATGGATCTCTGTTCGTGCATGTGTGCGTGTGTGTGCAAGCGAATGCAATTGCACGAAGGGGACTGTTTTCTTTTGTTCTTTTTAGCTGTTGATTTTTTTTTTTTTTTTTTAAGAGTCTAGTTTATTGAAATGATTTTTTATACATATTTTTGTATCCTATCTTTGCGCCAAACGCCAACAGTTGCAACTGAAATAATACTACTGCATACACCCAGCAACCATGTATCGAACGATTGATATGCTTATGCTCATATGTATTGAATTTATACACGTTTATTAATAACATATGAGTGTATTTTAGTTTGACGACTATTTCTCTGGTATATATATATATATATATCTATATATATATATAGATTTATGTATAAAGGTAGATGTTACCGATAGGTTGCTTGATTGTTTTGTTACTAAAGCTGCGATTTCACTTTATAGGCTAGGTTTGGTTGGTTATACCCACATACAAGCATACATATACATATATATATTTATATATATACATATTCTTCTTCTGGCTCCTTACAATCACTTTCCATATATAGGTACACATACACTAAAGGTAAGTCGTTGTATTCGTTTACACATACAGACATGTAAACATATATATGCATATATATATATATAAATGTGTAAATATGTATAAATATACCAACACATCAAAGTTGTTGAGTTTTTTGAATAGAGAAAAACTTTTGCCGTCAGTGTTTAATGTGCTTAAATGAGCATCAATGCTGTTTGTCGTTCCTATTGTTGTTGTTGTTGCTGTTGTTGTATACGAGAGCAGGTGCTTTTTGAAGCGTGTTCATCTTAATTGATGAGGGATTTGTTTGTTTTGTCTTCATCTTCTTTTTCCACCTTTTTTTTTATATATAAATTCACTTACATACTTGACTATATATAGAACATTTCGATTCTTTATATGTTATTCGTATAACATTTTGTTAGTCGACGAGAGTATATTGAAGACACAAAAAAAAAAAAAAAAAAAAATTAAAAAAAAATATGTATAAAAAGTCATTTGCATTTATTGGCATGCATATGTATTTGAAGTTGTGTTTTTTTTTTTATTTTATGGCAGAAACAAACAAGTGATTATAATTGCACCTGGGAGGATTATTTATAGGTGTTAGAAGAGGTGGATACAACATACCGTACCTGTTATAAATATAGTCGACTGCTTTATGTCGCTGATAATATGCTTGCAGTTGAAAAGAAAGAAATAAAGTTTAATTATAATTTTTTTTCTTCTTTTTTTTCTAAAGACAATGATGTATAGTTTTCTACAGTGATTAATTATTCTCATTGGTATTCTTAGGCAGGGTACATCGATGTTCAATGTTTATTAGATGTAGATAAAGAACGAGAGAGAGAGAGAGAGAGAGAGAGAGAGTTGTCTGCTGATCTCATTACATGTTTAATATGTATATAGCAACATTAATCAATTGTGGGCTTTTCTTCCTTTTAATCTGACGGTTGTGAGCACGGACTCTTTAGGAAAACCTTTATCTCTTTTTATTAATTAAATTTTTAATTCCGGTTTTTTTTGTTCCTTACAATAAATTATCAGGTTTTTAATGCAGTTCAATCATTTTACAGGATTTTTTTTTTTTTATAAAGTAAAACTAGAAGTTGGTAATGTCAGCATTGAAAGAGAAATCTCTGAAAGATAGATAACAGAAATTGACATGTAGGTACGTACATACAATGAAACTATGCCGTGTAATATTGCGTTTGTTGTGCTTCGATTAGTGACTGAGCATATTATAATTATTGATATATAGCATAAAGCGTCTTATATGGCGTAGTGGGCAGTTCGCTCTCACATCAGCTGTGTCTGCCATTATATTTATCCGTTGAAACGGAATTTCTTTCATTATATTTCTCTATTTTTACATCTACAGCTATATGCTAGGGGGAAGGGGATGCGTGTGTGGCATGGTAGTGGAGAATTATCAAATTTGTTTCTCCATTTCTAAATCCCAGAAATCAAAAAGCCATTAAATATATATGTTCCTCTAATTAATTTAGCTACAATCGTCGATCCATCGGTCTTCCGTTTTTCGGACCGTTGGTGGTATAAAAGTAATGCAAAAAAGCCATGTCTAGCTGTCAAAAGCTGAGCTGGAATAAGCAGACAGTTCAATCCGGAAGAGGATCCACAATAGACAAAACTTGTATCTTATGTTGAGCACATTGGTTTGAAACTCGATAGAAACAATTCCGGGGTCAATATAAGTAAATTTATCTTAAATAGCTCCGAAAATTTGCTTAGCTCGTCTGAAAAGTATTTTCAGATAGATTCATAGATGGGGTGTCCACAAAACTATTTTCCGTATCGTAATTTAGAGAAGGCTGTAACATCCCAGCAGGGACTCTGCTCCTTCTAATGACTTGAAAATATTAAACTTATCCAGTTTTTATATAACACAAATGTATTATCCCCTGATTTTGATTAAAAATTTCGCATGGAATGAAAAAATGCAAATAATAATTTCATGAGTAGCTAAGCGGAAGACCGAAATGCCAAAGGAGAATTTCTTGCAGCTAATAAATTGCTTTCTCGACAGCTTTGTTTTAATGTTAGCACTTTTTAGGTCTTCTTGGTGGAATGTCAAGTATGTCCCATTAGATTCATTTAAATTATATACTGTAACGAAGTCGTTTCAATAAATATTTATATGGCATACCCCATTAAAAAAAACAAAAAACTATTCTAACTTAACCCATCAAAACTTATCACAATTTTCGTTAACATACAAACTCACTAATAGTTAACATTCATTTTGACTTATGCTAATAAACAAATACGAATAAACAAACAAACACCCGCATACAATTAAGTTGCCGTCATTAATTATAAAACGTTATACTGCCACGCGTTTGCTGCCGTTTTTAATTAAATTAATCGCATTTCGCACAATACTCGCACAACTGACATGACATTCTCTGTAGATTCATTTCATTTGGATTTGCTTTGCTTTTCTGCTTGTGTATGGTGAGAAATGAAAATATATTCAACGTTGTACACATGCGCCATTGCGCAACTAAATACCGTTGCTAGAAAATTTCAACAAAGTGCAACACTTACAAAAACTAATCGCAGCAATTTGTTAAAATGTCAGCTTTGTCTCTGGATAAATGCAAGTAAAATAAAGCTAATGTTACGGCAAACACCTCTTTTCCTATTAAACATAATATTTTATGCGCATATATGCATATAAACAAACACTAACACAAACCGCGATATATGAAACAAACACACACACACACACAGATTCAATGTGCAAATATCACTGTGATACTTAGTAAGACCTCCAGCTAACCATTCAGGTCGTTAAACATTACTGCCTTCGATTGAACAACTAAGTGTGAAGTTTTCCTAATTTGAATTTGAATTTTTTTTTTGACTCTTTGTCTTGGCTTTTTCTCTCAACAGAATATAAAAATATGAAAAAAAAGAAATATCGGTTTTTTTAGTAAATCGTAAGAAAACTTGTACTCTATCGAGAGTTTAACACCAAGGAGTAGATTTTTAAATTCTAAGAGTATGTTAAATTGTGTGTTTGTGTATGTGTGCATTTTTTTATGATAACAAATTTTTTTTTTTAGAAAAACACGAAATATTCATAGCTTGAGCAATAAACTAAATTAAAGTGCTTCAGGTTTGAGGTTGCGCGCGCTAGTGCATGCAGCACAGTTTTCTGCTTAATGTTAGACAACCGGCACACAATAAGTTTCGCGATGGATAGGAAGCTTTTCATGCAACCAATGCAATGTAATCCAATGCTGCTCTTCCACTTCCCTGATTCCATTATTGCCATCTACTCTGAAGAAATGTTTTAAAAATGTTCGTTACTTCATTTAAAAGTTACGAGTTTGAAAGACTAGAGAGAGAGAGAGAGCTTTTCAGCAATAAAATCATTGTTTGTATTTGTTGTTGTGTCACTTTGTCTGTTTAACTTTTTTTTTCCCCGTTTTTCGTACATATTTGTTGTTGTCATTTAAATTTTCTATTTACTTTGCAAAAAGTTTTCTTTAATTAAGCAATCGTTTCAAGTATATATATATATATATATATATATATATAAATATGTGCGAACGAACAAATGTAGGCAAAAATCAGTTAACGTTTTAAGTGTTGTTGATTTAACTAATTGAAAAATTTCAAACATGAAAAGTTTACACAGATTTTGAATAGATTTAATGATGTCAAAGAAAAAAAAAAAAAAATTAGTTAGTGATACAATTGCGTTTCCTTCCCTACCTCCTTTTCTCTAACGTTTATGTAACGTTTATGCGTGATCGCTACTAATACGTTTATCCGGTAAAGCAAATATCGTGTATTCTATAATTCAATATTTTATTTTGTTGTCTCGTTTTGAAAAAGTTTACGAGTTTTTTTCTCCTGAAATAATAAAGCGTGAGAGGGTATTAGTTTTAGAAGAGTTTTCGCGAAAAATAAACGAATTTATTGTTTTCATATGTTTGTGGTGATATATGAATGCTTTCTTTTAGTTTCTGAAAGCGCCCGTCAGTGACGGTTTCACTGGATTGGATTCAGTTCACAACTGATCTTATTCAATACAGGACAGGGGTGAAGGAGGTATCCTCTTTTATTTTTGGCGCACGCGCTTGTTTTTAGAAAGTTACGAAGGCAGTTTTAGTGACTTTTTTTAATGCTTTACACCCAGAAAGTCTTACATTGGGCGTAGCTTTTATTACACCAACCAATGCAGTACCATTTTCTGAAATGATTTCAGCTTGACTGTCAGTCCGTCTTCATATATTTGTGTGTTCAACGAATCTTTGGGACGTGTTAGTAAGAACGCTACTACAAATGCATTGGATCGGGCGATTTTCATTGCTCGGCATATATCTCTTCATTGGAGGTAATGCTTTACACTACAAAATATTTTGCATATTTCCCGACAAACGTCGATAGTATGGCATAAAAAATCAAAGCGAAAAGTTCAGATTCACAATTTTTGCACCTCCTCCCTCCTACACAATATAAACAAATTTTTCGAATTTGATGATGGAAAGTAGTTCAAAGTGTCGATTCCGTACATGAATTTGCTATGGTATGTTTGGACCGTAGGGATCGATTTCCCCATTAAAATGCCTTAGGTTACAATGCTTAAGCTTCAGGTATTTTACGAGGAAAGTATGTGAAGAATAATAAATTCTTGTTAAAAAAGGTTACTCAGCTCTCGTGCTGTTTAAGCTAAGTACGGTTAGGTTTTGTGGCCTTCCATTGAAGGGTTACTCTAGGAACTAAGCATGTGAGCATAGTATGATTATAATGAAGATAAGTGAAGTGTTTTATTAGGTGTAGTGGTGTAAGGTAATGGTCGGCTTGCCTGATTATTACGTTTTCAAGTGTTTGCATTGACTTGACCTAAGCAATTATGACATGGTAGACAGGAAGTGATGTTATGCATGTTTGAATTATCAAATCGAAAATGTTAGAAGCTAATACGATGGCGATTTAAACACAATCTCGTTTGTGAATAAATGAAGAATAAATATATAAAGATAATCGTGAAGTTTGAAATTCAAAAAGTAAGAGATCAGATTTGTTTTTCCCTAGTGCATTATATATCTGTATGACTTTTGAACCTTCAAATTTGCAAGTTATTGATAAAAGTATTTTGAAACTCCATGTTTTCCTTTGTTTATTGTAAATGTTTGTTAGAATCGAATGAAATCAAAGCTGCTAACTCCCTTCTTTCGAGGATATGAGCATCAATATTTATTCGTATAGGGTCCCATGGGTTCATTTGCGATTTTACCCGATTGAAATAATGAAAATTACAATGCAATGTAAGTGACTTCAAATGCTTGGGTTTCGTTAAATGCTTTATCGATTAAATAATAATTATAATTTTATAATTAGTTATTGTGGGGGAATTTGTTGAGGAGATGAATATATAACGAGGTCAATTTGCGTTTAGTCGGTTTTTAATTTTATTCTTTCACACCATGTCCATCACTACATCATCTAATACATTAAATGAATACATACATACATATATATATATATATATACATTTTGCTAATGCGAGGAACATTTTAATGATGCCAAGACCCTCGACTGTTGCAAATTAAAATATGTTTTAGCCTCTGTTAGTTTGCTATGCGTGCATTGCATAATGCGAGCAAATGTGTTGCAACCGAGAATATTGCCGGCTGTAAAGCAAGCGAGAAGAATATAAAAATACTAACAAAGGCATTAAAAAGCGTGTAAGCGTAAAAAGATATACATACAGATGCACACAAAAACAACATGTGTGAATATCCTCATAAATATGACCCACATTTTGGGGATTTTTTTAATGTTAGCGTAAAACTATTATAAACACTATTAAAGTGAGCGAGAAAAGGGAGAAGAGTTGAAATGAAATGAGGTTGTATGTGTTTACAAATGCAAAAAATATGTATTCTCGTACTCGTATTCGTATTCGTATATCGTTAAAACGCTATTGTTACAATTTTCATTTTTGTTTTTGTTATACGATTTTGTTTGCTGTTATTGTTGTTGTTGTTGTTGCCGTCGTTGCTGTTGTTATAATTGTAATTGTTGAGCTATTAAAGCGAATTTGTTGCTATTGCTGTTACTGCTGCTGCTGCTGTTGCTGAAAGTGTGAAACAAGTGTTTTGATGCATTGTTTACGTACATAATGAATGAAGGGATGGATGGATGGATGGATAAATGCATGGATGAAGACTTTGCAAAGATTGTGTTTACGAAATGGTATATAAAATGCTAAATTAAAAGTTTATAAATGTGTTTGTATAAGAGCTTTTTCATATCATTCCATTACCGAAGAGTGGAACACTGCTAATATTTTTATAATATTCGCAACCAACCAACAATCCGAGAAATTGCTATAGAATGCTTTCAAAAAATACACATATCATGCTCTTCACAACATAGCAGTGGCATTCTGGGGCAAATTATTATCTCGCAAATTCGGATGAAAAGTTATTTATACGTCTTAGTCATTGCACTCAGTTTGGAATTTAAAGTAATCATGAGATACATTCGTTCATAATGTGTGAGTAAATAAGTTAAAAAGCTGGAATAGACAGGAATAAGAAAAAAAAATGCTTAGCTTAATATTCATATCTCATTCGTTTTTGTTAAATACCCAAAGGTGGATAAATTTAAACTACTTTGAAGGAAGCTACAATACGGCAAGCCTTCTCTACCGTGAATCCAATCGTTAACTCGATCAGAAGTCTGTCTGTCGACCATCCGACTGCGAATCGACTTACGGCAACAACAATCCTCTCCGGAGATTGTGAAAGTAATATAATGAAAACTACGACTTGATTGCAGTTAGTGGGGATGCTTCTTGAAGCACTTGAATACTTTGCAGCCTTATTGATGGTGCACCTTGCTGGTAATCAGCTGAACTGTGCTGTATGGCTGCTCATGAGAGTCTATTTTCGCTTTCTGTACTTTAAGCAAAGAACATCTGTAGCATATTCTCTTTAAAAATCTACGATCAGTAGCGGAAGACCGTATGAAGCAAAAAAGGTAAAAAAAAGGATAGTACACGAACTTTACACAACCTTTCTTCTTGTGTACGCCTTTGAAATGTAAAGGAAGCTATCTTACTATTTATTTGAATAATCCATAGTTCATACTTGAAGGTCTCAGAGTTTGGTCGATTTATTCCCAAACTGGGAGACCGTTTAAGCCAGCGTTCCAACTTAGTCCGGCAATATTACAAAGGACGAGTTTAACGGTAGAGGTTTGCCCACCTCAAAGATCGTTAAAGATTGCTGTTGTGATTTCAATACCTTGACAGCCAAACAATCGACCGATATTTTATTAATCACTCATTTTACGGAAGGTGTATGTCGCTAAGCTTTATAAAAGTCTCGAACGTCTGGTGCCTAGATTAACACTAGATTTACCAAACCAGTCAAAATGACTGGTCGTGCAATTTCAATTCAAAATTCCCATTACATATAACATTTACTTGCCCAAATGATGTTATGACTTTTGTAGCTATAAATAGAGAATACATTTTATGTTACTTTATACATATAAGTAACAAATATATTCTTTAATATAACCATCTATATATATATTAATATTTTTATATTCAAATAGTTGGTAAATTTAGTGTTAATGAGTATTACTTTCCTATCTATTACTTCACTTAAACGTTAGCTTTCTCCCCTATACTTGTTAACAAATATGGCAAGTTATTCAACATATGCAACACGGTTTATAGCGTACGTAGGATAGGCGTAAAGGTTATTATAACTTCATTAGTTAAATGATGACTGGCTCTGTACTCATTATTTTTATTTACTGACAGACCATCTAGCCGTGTTACGTGTTTTCATGAATATATAATAAAAGGTTATGTTGATTAATTTAATACGGATTCGCTTATTATGCAATATTTGTTCAAAGCTTAATTAATTTATTTGTAGAATTTGACGTATATTTTTTGTTTTCTTGTTATATTATTAAGTAAATATATCATCTGAAATGTATACATATATAATATGTGTATACACGTCCCACACCTTCTTGATTTACATACGTATTTCGAAATATGTCATAATATCATTAAGTTTTTACCAAAAAAAAATAACAAAAAAAAATTAATTAACATTTTATTCATAAGCAAACATGAATTTCAATACGAAATGACTTCAAAGTCACCTTTATTGCTATTATTTTTGTTGTTATTGTAGATATTTATGTTTAGATATCATTCGATTATATTTACGTTTATATCATTCTCGGTGCTTTGCTTTGCTTTGCTTTGCCATTCAATGTATCTCACATGACGTGTTTGCAGACAATATAAAAATAATACACAAATGAAACAAAATAACAACAACAACAGCAGCAGCAGCAGAAACAACAACAACAACAATAAACATAAAAAACATGGGACACAATGAGTGTCAAAAATAATTTGTTAAGTCACTGTATTTTAGATCAAATAGGGAACAAGCGTTTCTGTTTGTTTGTTCGTTCGGTTGTCGTTGATTTTTTGAATTTGATTTTTATTTAAATTTGTTTTCGTCGTTTTTT
Organism: Glossina pallidipes; assembly: GCA_000688715.1. Classification (NCBI taxonomy): domain Eukaryota; kingdom Metazoa; phylum Arthropoda; class Insecta; order Diptera; family Glossinidae; genus Glossina; species Glossina pallidipes. Next base: position 1,183,108 of record KK499818.1, on the reverse strand, counting down.
CAGTCTCACCGTCGTCGTCTATTTATTGGTTGCTTTAACAAAGGCAGAATGTGTTAAAATCCACTTTTGTTTTTGCTTTTAATATGAATTCGGTAATAAATTGAAATAAATTTTATATATGTATTTAATGGTTAATGAAATTAGTATTTATTTTGCCTTTGCTTGTATTTGATTGCGGTTTTTGTTTATTTTGTTTTCTTTCTCACTCGCTGTGTGGTTAAATATTAATTAAAATTTATTAATACGTTAACAAATGGAACCGCAAATATTTTCACTACTCAATGCTATTTTAAAGTCATTCAAAGTTCAGTTCAGTTAATTAATTATGTATATATTTAAATGAATTAATTCAATGTTTGCGCGTCATTTTTGTGTCTGGATTAATAAAGTGATTCAAGATTATTTTTATTTTTATTTTTATTTTTTTTTTTTTTTGTTATTAGGAAAGCAAAAGAAATACAAGGCCTGTAAGCCTTCGCATTCATTTCGTAACGAACCTTATATTCCAATTTGAATATATGAGAGAGAGTTTTAGACCTTTTTCATCAATCAATACATTGATTGGATTACACCATTTTTATAGTATATTACATTGGTAAAATTGACCTTTAAATTGCATATCGATATCTGTTCTAGTAGAATCTATACGATTTTGAAGTCATATGCCATTTGTATATTCATAATTTTCAGATCTAAGCTGTGGAATTCATTCAAGGATAAATCTAGAAAACATATGCCTGTGAATTTTCTGTTGCTTGCACATAAATAGACAAGCGGACAGAACAGACAGATCGGAATTTGGGCCTAAATCAGATGACTTGGAGTTTATGGGAATACCTGCTGTCTATTTTGACAGATCACACGGGGAGTAACAAAGTTTGCAGGTCGTCAACGAAGCAATTTTGACTTGTATCTGGCAAATGCATAAATGTTGCGTACTTTGGTGTATTATAGGAGGCCCTTTTAGAATACACTGTTACATTAAAATGCATCGTTGTCGGACAGAATAGACTCTGTTAGTATTGATCACTGCCTATTAGAATCGACCGTATTAAAGTCGACCGTATTAGAATCGATCGTTGCCTATCAAAATAACTGTTATTGGAATTCACTGTTTACCGCTCAGACTGACACTTTTAGACATGATCGTTACCAGTCCGAACCCTGACCCTATTAGAGTCTAGTTTTATCTGTCAGAATAGACCCTATTAGAATGCGTAGCTAGGACCCATCAAATTTACATTTCATCTAATTACATTGCATTCTTTCATATTTTCATGTGTAACTTTCGATTTCATTATTAGGGTCAGTTTCACATTTTATTCAAAAATACTTTTAATTGCTTTACTAATATGCTAACACAATTAACGATAAAGTCCAGTTTAATGTGCTTTAGAAAAAAAAAAAAATGACTTAGAATTTAACAAAATGGGCGTGTTCTAGAAAAAGAGTTAAGACATGTATATTTGCTGCGCTACATCTAAAGATAGGAAAAACCCCGTAAGTGCCGTGGGCCATAAATCTTTTGTTAATAAGATATTGATGTTAAAGAAACACGAGAAAAATAAGCCGGCTGGGCCCTCCAGGAACAAGGACTGTGGAGCGTTAAATGACCAGACCGATTAAAAAAAAGAAAAAACCATAAAAACGCATACTACTTACGAGCCTCTCTGATATCGTCGCTTTTTATGGATTTGAAAGCTTTAGTGGCTGCCCAGACAAACATTAATATGCCTATAATAAGCCAGATAGCTAAAATCATCTAAAGCGGTTTACTTCGCTCGTGCTTCGTACTTTATACTATCTGTTATTCTTATGAGTTGTACTTTGTATTTTTTTTTTTTTTTTTTTGCTATATCGATTTCCTTGCTTATCAGCAACGCACCTTAACGAGTTGAAATCGAAGTGAATCGTTAAAAATGGTAGAAAGGTATTTCTAATTATAATTATGTATGCATAACGATTCCTTTAACTTTGTTCTATTATTCATACGTTTTTAAACTCAAAATCGATACAAAGTAATAATTTTTCTTTATTATTGAAATTGAAATTCTCAGAGTCTTCACTCTACGTTTTATACATAAAATGTGTTCTTTACACATTTTGCAAGCCGTACATATAATGACATATTGATTTTTTTTTTTTTTTTATTTTTATTGTGTTCGCATGCACATAAAACGCTCTCATATATAAATTCATTGATATGCCAGACATGTTAAGCTACTTTTAAGAATTGATGATGATGATCAATACCATAAAACAGAAAAAGAAAAAAAAAAACAAAGCGTTAATAATGTTTAATGGGCTTTTACGTGAAAGCTTGCTATTGCCGCCTCTGGTGTGGTATGCTACTGAATGTGGCGGATAATAAAATGTTGACGAGTGGAGAGCTGTTAAGGGCAATCTAAAAGAATATTCACAAACACATATAGCAATTAATTGCGACTGTTATTGTTGTTGGTGTTGTTGTTGTTTTCGTTGCCTCGTTTTGATTTCATTTAGAATAGAGACTTTTTTCTTTCATTTTTTTTTAGGAACGGCGTTGATTTATAAACAATAACGTTCGAAACAACTGCAAATGTTTTAAATAAAATCAATAAATATGAGAATAAAAGTTTTTACGACAATTTTTTGTTTTCGTTTTTTTTTTTTTAGAATTTCGGTGTGTCACCAAGATTCAGTAAAATTTTTTATATGTTTTTTATGCAAATGAAATGTAACTTTTGTTTGCTGTCGGTTCCGCATAATTATTCGTTATTCAGATTTTATTATCCATGAAATTCCTTACTTCGTGACGAATTAACCTTCCATCAACCTTCCATCTCAGGATACAACTTCTTTGGATCTCAGAATACATTTTGATTTACGTATCGAAGAATGGAAAATACAAAAAATACAAATTAAGGTTTTATCATCCATTCCCGGTGTGAATAGGACCGAATGTCGACTAGAATACTGGTCATGTTTGTCTTCAAATTTTCGCTTTCTATAAACGTTAACAAAAGGGGTAACTAAAAGATATTTCAGTCGCTTTCATTGTGCGAAATGTTGACAATTGCTTTTCGTAGCATGTCATAGTAGAAGTAAGTGTCGCCCTCTCAACAATTGAAGGGAATGCCGATCTCAGCTGTAACAATATTGCCAAGTGCACAAATAGTTTACAACAAAGTTAAGTTAAGTTTAAAGCAATAGCTTAAGTCTTTAGGAAAGACAAAGAAAATTTACTGGTGTGATAGGTTTTGACAGCTTACGCGCACGTGTTCGCGCGTGTCGGCATTAAAGCAATTGTAGGTACAAAGAACTCTTATGAAATTTGTCTTTCAATAACTCTGCAAATCCAAACAAGGTAAGTAAACAGCTATGGGAGATTTTAGTCTATGAACTGCATAATGTGAGCCTAGCATTATCAAGTTGGAATTTGTTATCGTGAGTTTTTTTCCTCTCTGCCGTTTATTTCCGCATCTGCAAAGACATTCTAAAAAAGTCTTTGTAAAACTCATACAGTCAAACTTTTTAACTACAGGATCTATAGAACGTTTATGAAAAAATTTAGCAAAGTTGTGGAATTCTCGTCCACCAACGCTATTGGGAGAAACATAAAAAAAAGCACATCTTGTATACGGTGCAAACAAATTTCTATAAATGTGGAAAATCAGTAACGAGGGATTTGATCAGCAAAGTGGCCGCTTAAAGACGCTTTTCTACATAAAACACCTGAACGATTTTTCTTAACTTGTTTTGGCACCACAGAAGACACCCTATCTAGGTGCTGCGAGAGACAAAGCAGATGAAAGTCGCGACTAACGAGTTAATCAAATCTCAAGCTCAAATCTCAGTGCAGCAAACTATATTTGGCCATAGCTACAGTACTCAGGCGCGAAAGACAGCTGCTGGTACATATCATTCTCTCCATTTCATCCTGACCATCATCGTGTTCCAAAAATAGGCAACATTCCCTGAGTACTTGGTTACACTAACCAACTTATTGCTGATTTTTCTTTACATCCACGACGTAAGTTAATGCCGACCCTTTGGCATTAGTACAATGATTCTCAGATCCTGCTTGGAGCAGACATAGGAAAATTGTCTTCCGCTTTTTCAGTTCACGGTTTACCTTTCCCCTCGTTCTAGGCAAATATTATCCCGTTTATTTATTCTGCTGTCCGTACATAAGGCTCCTCTTGCCAGACACTTGTTTAACGCCTTTTTTTTGCTATGATTTTTAATTTAAATGTAATCATGTTTGCCGTTTATACCGTTCAAGCTCATAAATTTATATTTGAAGTCGATTACATAATTCCTTATTAGTTATGATGTAGTCTTTCGTGTCTGACAATTTCACGCAATATATTATTATGACGTATGTTCGTAAGTATGTGAAACATCTCAATTTGGTCAATGGGTTTCTTTTTTTTTAAATATCTTGTTTCGATTTATGCGTTATGTACATTATAGGGAATCCTTCTGTCAGAGTCAATCGTTTTGTGTATAAAATCAATAAATTTACTCTAAAATACTGGTTAATATTTTGCTAAAAATAGTCATACGATAGATTACGCAATTTTGCTAAATGCATGCAACTTTTTTTTTGTTTTTTTTTTTTTTTGGAACGACTGCCTTACATATTTGCACATAACTCATACTACAACTACCTGTGCAAGCAAGCCATACATTATTGGCATCTAATGACTAAAAGTGTTGGTATATTTTGTGTTTTTTCTTCTCTCCTCGTCGCCTTTTCGCATTTAAAATGTAAATAACACGAGAGTTTTAACGCATTTAGTTAATACCTGTTGGTGAAGAAAAAACGCACTACATAGTGTAAATTTTATGTTTAAATATTTACACGATGTCGATTTGTTTATTTGCACGCACTTGTTATAGGCATAAATACAGCTGTGTGTGTAGATACAATGTGCACTTTAAGTGTTACGTAAATATAAAAAATTGCTAATTGAAAGTTAAACGAAAAACTTTACAGTTAATGAAAGCAAATGTATTAGTGCAACAAATCTAAAAGCAAAAAGAAAACCAAAAAAATCAAAAAAAAAGCTAAGCTTTCTTTTGTGAGAGTTTAATGTTTAATGTAAGACAACTTTAGTCGTCCGTGACTTTCATTTGGGTTAGGAAATAAATCGTAAGCTCGTTAATCAAAGAATGAACTTTCGATTCGAAGTGAAGGAAAATGTTTCTTAAAGAAATTTTCATTTTATTAATAATTGAATTATTAGGTTAAGAAAACAGTCTTTGGGATTTTCTTTCGTTTTTCTCTTGCAAGTCAAAAGCATATGACGTTAACAAAAGGACAAGATGCAATGCAAGCATAATATGCTATATAATAAATAGTATTTTACCGCTTTATTAAGACACTTTTTTACGTTTCGAATTGCGAATCTATAAGACAGAGCGCAGAGAGGGGAGGATCATTTTAAGTTGACATCATGACTGTAGTATGTGTATGATGTCATGCAAAGGTAAAAAATTTTGCGATTTGGGCACATCGACTTGAAAACAGCCACGCAGTTTAAAATACTTTTTTTTTTTTTTTAAAGTATACTCTCCGACGCCTTAGTTAGCTGTACCGTGGAATCTAATATGGAAATGAGAAAAGTGGATCTTTGCACTTTGCACTGTGCCACGTAGACCTAATTAGATTCCATTTTAGCGACCAATTCCTTATTCGAAGTGATGACCATGATCTCAACCGTTTCCCCGCCTAAATTCAAAGTAAGTTTTGGAGCCCATCGGTTATTTTAAGAAAAGACATTGTTGGAAATAGAGTTATAGACAATAGTTAGATCTGGAAATCTGATTGATCTTTAACATTAATCATGTTACAGTGTCTTTTTTGGCTATATGACTATGTGAGGCACGTTATAATATGATTCATTATAAAAGCGAACAGTTAATTTTGACATAATGACTAACTTTTGGTTCAGTGTTAACAACTGACACTGAAAAGAAAGGAAAATTAATTTGAAATAATTGAAAAATTCAAAGTCAACTGAATATCAAAATCATGATCATCATCATCATCATCATCATCATGTAGTAGCAATGTGGATTGTAACATTGAAGAAACTTTGCCTGTTGGTTTCGCGCTTCACATAGTGTGATGAGCACGTGCTCTTCCACTTGATCATCAAGGCCAGCTGTGAATAAAATACGAAAAATTAATAATATTCAGTAGGGTCACGGAGCCTTTTCTGATCCTAGAATGATCTAAGAATAATACAAGTTACAATCCCTTCTCATCTAAGGTGATGCGGATATTCACGAACAAAAAGTGCGGTTATAGAACTCCTTTTAATCGCAGCTTAAAAGTATTTATCACCCGTTAAATTGTTGTTTGTTCAGAAAAGAGAAAATTTGAAAATGAAAATCTTTCGAACAAATCGGAATACGCTATTATTTGAATATCGAGAGAAGGTATTTTTTTGACTACGATTGTGGCGCAAGTTATCCAAAAAGAAGTGTTGTATATATTTTTTATTGTTAGAAATTGCCTTTGACGATCTAATGCTGAGGTTAGACTGTGTCAGGTATGTCAGTTTGGCCCACAATGTAGATATTTCCTTTTTTCTGCATTCTTCAAGCATTTAATGCAATCCGCGATAAATCGATCGATTAACAGACACTTTTGCAATCATTTTCTTGGCGATCCTCGGTTGTTGTTTTTGTTGCATTTGTTGTTAATTACAGTGAATCAATTATGAAATTCTTAATTGTTTCAAATTAATTTCTATTTAATTTTTCTTCGTAATGAAAATTTTTTATTCTTTGCTGCGCACGCTGGTTTCATGAATTTTCCATTGCCTCAAGTCGGTACAAATTAAACATCAATTTGTGCCGTCAATTAGTAGTTGATTTACAACATCATTATGGCATCATTTTCAATATTATTATCGTCATCATTATAATCGACATCGATAACAACTGCTTGAACATTATTATTATCATTATTATTACTGTTGTTGTAAAAAACAAAGCATTTCTTTTAGAATGTGTGACAATGCTCACCTAGTTTTTTTTTTTTTTTTTTCTTCTGTTGTTTTCTTCTGACGTTAAACATATTTTAAAACATTCACATGCTTAACTAACTACACTGCACATATATACGCGTATAACAACATGTACTTATACATACATATTCACGTAAAACAAATAACATTATTGTCATTAGCAAATATTTATGCTGACAGCCGTTTAACAAATTGATTGACAGTTTCTTAAGCTGAGTTTGAATGGAAAAAAAGAGATAAAAGTGAAAAAGAAAAACATAAAACAAACACTGTATTGCACAGCACAGCACACCCCAAAGAGAAACTTAAACTTAACTTGAAGTAATTTTACCATAAAACACATACGCATACATCATACTTTTGCTTGTTTGCGTGAACGGCTAGTCGTAAAAGTTTTAGTTCGAATTGCTGCTGCTGCTGTTGTTGTTAACGAAATCTTAAAATGGTCTTTTCATAATTCCGTATTGGCTCAATCATCATCGATGCGTTGTTGTGATCGTTGGTAAGCGATGTTTATTTATTTTTCTTCTTCTTGCTTTTTTTTTTCTCTGTTTTTTCTCCGTTCACAAAAACGGATGAATAACTTAAACACTCAAAACAAATGTTTGTATTCTCATGGATTTTGTGTGCGGTTGTGCGGTGAACATCAGCATTAACAAAAACTAAAATAATACAGCAAAGGCACTCTGGCAACATGCACTCATCATCGAACGAAAGAGATAAAGTGCATGAGGAAAAGCTAAAGATTTGTCGCTGCAAAGCTGGCTGCTGCTGTTGTCGTTGTTGTTCTTGTTGTTATTATTATTATTATTATTGCTGTTGCTCTCGTTGTTTGCGGTATTTGTGTTTCTTTAGCAGCAAATTAACTTAAATGTGCATAACGGCCCGTTTTGTCTTCGTCTGACTTTAATGGGTGTATGTGCTCGCTGTTCTCCTTTCAGTTCGGTGATATGATATGAAAAATATGGTATATGAGTAAAAAAGGCATGCAAGCATAAACTGTTTGGTTTTTCTGATTTTTTCTCTTTTCTTTTTTTTTTTTGCATTTCGTTACAAAAAAAAAAAAAAAAAATCTTTTGTTAACCAATTTTGATTCGGCCGCATTGTTGTTGCTGGCGTTGCTGATTCGTTTGTGCAAAAAAATGAGAGAAGCCTTTCAGAAACTGTGTTAACCTCAATTTACTTTTGTAACAACAAATAAACCATAAATGATTGTTTATGGCATTTACGTTTATGTATTTGTTTATGTTTCTTTTCCTTTTTATAGAGTTTATAGTTTATGCTGATTGTTTAATATTTTTTTCGGTTTTTTCTTTAATGAAATTTATGAATTTTCTGTGTTTGCCATTTATTTCACGATGATGAATAACTATGGAGATCGGGCAGCAGCTGTTGCCGTAATATATAATGTTAAGCCTTTTGTTATTGTTATTGTTGTTATTGCAACAATTTCAAATTCAATTAAGAGCGTGCGTGTGGCATTCTGTTTGTTGGTGGGATTTGTTGTTCTTTCAGCGTTCAGCGTTCAAAGAAACCCGATTGAGCTCATCATCATAGGTTAGCGAAATGTGTGCGCTTTGCTTGTTATTGTTTTTAATTAAATGCTTTTAAAATTAATTATTCGTTGCGTAACAATTAAAATTTAAGAGCCTTCGCCTAACATAATGAAATTTTTCTATTAAATTAATTTTCGTAATATTTTTTCTTTTTTTCTTTTAGGTAAGTGTGTTGCCTACTAGGCTTTATTATAACACAATATTGAATAGAACTAAAAGTCTGGTGAGTTTATTTAATATTTTTTATTACACTTGGAGCAAATTAAGCGTATCGCTCATTTCATTAATGGGAAATTTTGATTTTTCTTTTGCGCAAGGGGCAATTAATATGCTCACCTATGTGAGCAATACAGATAGCAGAAATACTACAATATGTATGTATGTATGTATGTACGTATGTATATACGATCAATGAAAAAACTTGTGGCGTGTGTGCTCTAATAGATAGATAGATGGCCGGATTTCAGAGAGTGAAAATGATATTCAGAAAGAAAAAAAACAACATGGAAAAATGTGTTTGAATTTTCGTGAAAAACGCTACGATCTTTTTTCTTATTCCATTACATGTCTGCATATTTAATAGATATACTAATAAATTCGGTGTGTTTCTCGATAAAATTCAAATGCAATGCAAAAGAACGTTGTTACGATAGCTTAAAATGTTCATTATGTACTTTTCCCGGGATGGTCTGCGGATGCCCCCACTGCACAAGCTTTATAATGTCGAGGCGAAATAGTCATCGATCTGATTGTAGATGGCTGGATCGATCTGAACCAGTGCTCCAGACGGCTCTGGAGAGTACGCTACAGTTGCGAGATGTTTGAAGATCATGTCGTAGATCACTTGTTGTTTATGCTGCGTACAGACTGACATAGGAGAATTTTCCTCCTTTTCAAGAGTAATATTTTTTGTACAAAATTTCCCAACAAGTGAACGCGTCATGCGTATTTTATGAAGCAACCAATTTCAGTACATCTAACACTTCCATGCGTCAGATTTTTGTTAGTCATGGGTAGCAGGCAGTAGCTTTGCCTTATTTCAGTCCTTACCACAAGCAAGTGTGCTCCTTAGGTTTTCCAATATATTTTTTAAGTAAAGAAATATGAGCGTAAATATCCTATGCTGTGTGCTTCGTTTCAACTACCTACTACCCGTCTCTCTGTCCGTTAAAACTGTGATGAAGACATTACGCTTCGCTTCAAACGTTGAATTTATTACTAAATCTTTGCTTTTTATTTACTCGGTTTTAGTTAGCAAATCTGTTAAAGCAAATTTTTATATGATTGGCTTTAGGTTACAAAATCATTTAAATAATAAATGCTAATAAGTGATGATTTAATGTATAAATTATAAGACGCGTCTGATGGCCTTAGACTTTCATTCTGTTCTTTAACCGATTGATATTCAGTCTTCAAGTAGTAAATAAAATCGCCTGTAATCTTGATATATATATAATATACAAATAAGGGTATATCTCTGATCAATATATTTAAAATTTTTCAATTATAAAAACGCGGAGTTCAATACTTCCGGCAGATCCTCGACCATGTCAGCAAGTTTAGTTGTAAATCATCTCCCTCCCTCTCTTTCTCTCTCTCTCAACTAAATTGCATTGATTTCTACCTTTTTTTTTTTTTGTTAAATTAATGTGAAGACACCAAAGGATATTTTAGGCCTCATAAAATGTATGAGCTCTTGGCCAGAGTTCATTTTGTTTGCAACAAGTTGAAAGTGCTCATATTTACATGCACTATTCGCCCGAATCCAGTCACATTTTTCTACCAGTGCGTCCGTCGCTTGAAAAGATAGTTCATGCGTTCAAGACGTTGCGTGAAGCATTAAAATTTTTTGTTAAAGTCGTCCTTCTTCCTTCTTCTTCATGTGGTGGCAAGCAAGAGAATTGGCTAAATAAATAGCATGTAACCCAATAAGTACAGTTTCGTATACAATTATGTTGACAAATTTAAGAATTTTTGAGGAATTTCTGTTCCCATTAAATCTCGCTAGACTACAACGCATATATTATATAGTATTTCATATAAAATTTTACGCCTTTTCTTTTAAAACAATAGAGCGTGTTATCCCTTCTATTAGTACCAGTTAAGGGTTAGAAACAATTTCATGAATAATAATTTTATTTTCTATTGAAATGATTCCATTGTTTTCGACTCAAACAAAAAAAAAAAAAAGGAGAAAATAATCGTAAAAAAAAAGCGAAAGCATTTCATAAATCATGTTAATATACAAGAAAAACAATAACAGAAAAGTCAAACAAGAGCAATAAAGGACAACATGAAAAATTACAGACGGTAGCATTGGTAAAATTATACAGATTACCAAAAAATACTTGAGATTTTCAGTCAAGTGCAGTGGCAGGCACTCAAGACAAAAATCTTTTAAACTAATGTAAACTTCTTTTCTTTTCTTTTTTTTTTGCTGCCTTTCGTCCCTTTCAATGAGACGTTTGTCACCAAAAATAACCACAAATAACATTTAAATAGAAATTGTATTCTATGAATACATAAACATATATAAAAGGAAAATAAAAGCATTTCAAATGCCAAAAAGAGCGTTTTCCATAAAATATTTCCACCCTATTAGCATGTAAACGAAACCCTTTTTGCTATCAAAAAGCAAGGAAAACATAAAAGGAGAAAAACTGAACTAAACCATGTTCACTTGAAGACGAATTTAATGTAATCACTACTTTAATGTAATAATCAGAGGGTTTTGTTTGTTGTTAATTATAGACCGATCGAGCCAAGTAAAAATAAAATCATTATACGTCAAACAATCAGAATAATTTTCTAACACGATCTGCAGTATGCGGCCATTAGCGTTTGTGTCAAGTTTAATTAGGAGGACGCTGGAAGCGGCATCACTGATAATCTCACAACCTCATGTTCACTGAAAATGTATGTAACTATAACGTGCTTAACTTTTGCTCCTTGAAGTCCGGGCCTTTGACTATTTTGACAAACAAGCAGCCCATGTCCTGGTATTGAGCAGTCAAGTGGTCTCTTAGTATTGCAAGCATGGCAGCCGCTTGAGCATATCCGTCCGTCTATGTTTGTTTCTAGAGCAGCAAAATAATAACAAATATAATAGAGAATCAAATGGAACGCCGCGTCGTTTAGTTTGAATTCCTCTAACTCAAAAGTCTCTTCATCCGCTAAGATGTAAATATTAAGATTACAAGTTACATTTTACGTGTTAGTTAGACGAACACATTATTATCATTACATCAAGTTGGGCTCTCAATGCAATGGAAACTAAAATACCGCAATCTTCTATTTTTCCTACATTTTTCTTTACAGATAGATTTAATTCGCCTTACTTTATGTAACGAACTGCTTCTACCAACTGTAGAGCAGCTTATGATAATTTAATTTTAGTTTCTTCGATGTTTTGAAAGGAGGAAGCTTTTAAAAACGTGACAGGAAAAGAACGTACAAAACTAAATCGACTTGGAATGCTTTATAAAGCGTATTTGCTACATACGAAATGACAAACTTAACGTACGAATCCTTTGGTAACGAAAAGGAACGAACTAATGTTCTTTTAAGATTACATTCTTAACCTTTAACTCAATGAAATAATATATCAACTTAGACCGCCATTAATATTGACGTAGCAAATATTTTTTCAAATTCTGCTTCAAGAACAGAAAAATGGTCTACCAAAGTGAATTGATATTTGAAACGATGTGTTCTCCTGACATCTTAAGATGTCGACATGAAGAGAAGTTGCTTTAAATAACTCACTAACAAATATCACGGATACCTGACTGTCATTGTACCAACGACACTATGAAAACCGATCACTGAACGAGATGAAAATTGGCCACCAAAGAAATACGCCTTTGGCATTTTCGGATTGTTTCCTTCCAAGTCAGGTTACGCGTAAGGAATAAAGTAAATCGGTTGATTTTAACAGAATTCAGGATCTATCTCGGAAAGAGAAACAACGCAAATGTTTCTTAGCAATAGTAGGAAATTTTATAAAAAAAAAAAAGGCCCATGGGTGAAGTTATTATAGTAGAGCGCCCTTGTCTCAGGTAATTTACCTTATACTTAAACTTAAAATCGCTATTAAAATCATTCATACAAACATTAATGTCATTTTGGCCTACCTTTTAATGGAGTTTTTTTATTCAAAACTTGTCTCTCCGTCGCTTGACAATTTCCACTTGTGAGTCAATAAAAATTATTTAAAGTGCTCGTTGAACTCTAACAAAGTTAATGTAGGAAAAGAAGAAAAAAAAAAAAAAAAGGAGCGGAAATCAAAACCAGGAATTTTTCCTTTTATTTTATTTCTTATTTTTATTTACATTTTTGATTTTAGGTAACAACGCCAATTTTTGATTACATTTCAGACGATTAGCTTGGAATGGTGTTGCAAGTTGCCATTTTCTTTTTTTGTCCAATCATTTTATTGTCTCTAGATATAATTTGTTGCTATTTTTTTTTTTCTTTTTTTTTGTTGTTTTGGGTCCTTTTCAATGGTAAACTTTTGTGCTTTGCCATCATTGTGAAAATTATTGTCGTTACGTTAGTAACGCCTCTGTTTTTTTTTTCTATAGATTTGCTGAAAAGAGAGAATTTCAACTTGAAATTTAATGATTTCATAAATATTCTATGCCGATATCATCCACACTGGAATCATCGCATTTATTGATTCATTCATTCATTCATTCATCCCTTAAAAAGGTTTTTTTTTTTTAATTTATTTTTTTTTTTTAGAAAAACTAAAAGAGCAGTGAGTGAAAAGGCAGTTTTTCAAGACTTGTTTTGTTTTTTTTGTTGCAAAGTACCAAAAAAAAGTAGAATAGACAATCTTTTCAATCTATTCTCTCTTATCCTTTATTGCAATCTAAAGGCCTTTGTTAATATTTTCTTATTCTATTGACATAAAGCACAATACAAGCTCGCTTTTAAAAGCAGTTATGTTCCTTTACTTTATCAGCTTGCTTGTAACAAAACCACTAATTGCTGTTCCTGTTTAACTTTTAGTTTGTGTCATAAAGTTCAGCAATTTTCTCTGTAACATCATTAATTCAAATTTATGGTTTTTAGGGTTAAACATGTGAATAACCGAACTCTATACACCGGAATCTCTATCTAATTCTTTTATGATTACAAGCAAACAGAGCATCATTATTATTAACATAGATTTGAAGGGAAGTGAGCCATTACTCTATTACGGATGAAAAGTTTTTAAATTGTATCCTTTTGCTCGAAATTTGAGTGTCATGGCGTGACATCAAATAATTTGTATGCCGTCCCGTTCGGTTTATGTAATTTACTTACAAATACATATCGCCTTTTTGCGTATACATGTACATATATATATATATATATTGTACAGATAGATATAATCATATCTATCTATTATTATTTAAAGTTTACGCAGCTGGAAGGATCAAGATAACAGGGTGATACTAAGTACATGAATGGGTGAGAGTGAGAGTTAGCTAATTTAGACGCATAAAATTTAAATTACTTTAAGCGGAAAAATTTCAAATAAACTTCACGTGGGCACCTTTGCGGTTTTTCAGATTTTTATTACATTTTGTCGCGAGCGATCTGGAAAATATAAATTTCTATTATCATTCAGTGTTGAAAGGCGTTTTATAGGGATATTAAAAATAATCTCCAGATACCGCAAGGGTTACATGGTCCATTCTTTATTAAAGTTCACTTATTTCCATTTATGCTTTTCTAGTGAAAGGTGATTGAATTTTGCGGCTTTTTTCTTATTTCCTATATTATATATATACGGATCTAGAATTCTCTGAAATCACTACTAATACACAGGCAACCAATTGTTCGTCTTAAAGTGCCTTCATACCAAATGGCTTTTATGTCGTTGGGCCCCTGTAAAAGCACCATGCAATCATGCCTTGCTTTTGATGGGCTGATATGCATCTGTATTAGTGGTTGGTGTGAAGTGTTTATTAAGGTGTCTTTATTGAGAGACTAAAATATTTCTTTCGTCCAAGTGAAATAACGGCCATATGCACGATCCACACAGCTGCGCACAACTTTGTTAACCACATTAAGACCTAGTACCACATAGTCGAGCAGATAAAATTTGCGAGTACTAAATCAGCGCCTGCGTATGTTCATCTCAGTGCGGTTGGGTCCTACTTGGTCGACTTGGTCGCTAAACGCATAATACTAGCCGATTGGGCCCATACCCACTAGCCTGCGGTCACTTCTTATGTCTTTCCCTTTCCCCACTTCTTTCTGACTATTCGCGTTTCGCAAGTAAAGGCGAGGGTTTCTAAGGTCGTTAATAAAAAAGAGCAAAAAACTAAGAATGTGTCAACTTCATGGCAAGTATAAGTGATGATTTAACTGACTCACCGTCGAAATCAACTTATTTTAGACAGACTTTCTTAACCTTATCCGTCACTATTTTTCAATACATTCGAGCAATGATATGTAGCACTCTACATGCTGACCAAAAATATAACTAAGTTCGTCCAAATATTCCTTGTATTTTTTTCTTTTTTTTTGGTTGAAATGAACATTTTCGAGGTAATAGTGTTGTAAAAACAAATCAATAAGGGATATTTCGAATATCTGTTGTCAACGAAACTGGTTAGATTCCATCTGTAAACATTACGATTGCTTTACCATGGTCGGTATTAAATAGTTTACGCATGTTATTTGAAGGTCGCTTTTTAGGTGATTGGTGATCAAAAATCCTACAATTTTAAAATGTTCCTTGGAGTTTTCTACTGCAAATCACGTTGACGAGAAAGAATCACGTCCTTAGGAAAACATATTATTATTATTTGCATTGCTTGATGAAATATTTCCCATTGAAATCATTCGGTTTCATTTCAATCATTTTGACTTTCAATTTTGAAAGACTAACATTTTGCCCTTTTCAGCTTATGATGAGCTCTCTACTTAAACATTCTATAGCACTCATACGTCTTGGGTTTCCGTTTGCTTATTTTTTTTTTTGTTCCTTTTCGTTACTTGCTTTAAAAATTCTCTTTTACGTGATTTTCTCCTTTGTCACCAAACAAAGTATCATGTTCAACTTAGTTTAGAGATGATTATGCTGATTATTTGTAGCCAGAAAAAAAGGAAAAGAAAAATGCAGGCAATCAGGTGCTTTTTTCTTCCGTATTGTTTCATATATAAGAAGTCATCTTTAATTTTTGTTATATGTGTTGAGTGCGTTGAGTGTGTGGTGAAAAAGCCCCCATATGTTGTAATACGTAATGCGTGTATGTACTTAACCCCTTTTTCCTTTGTATCCATTACACGAATAATCTATGTAAGTGTCGTAAAAGTCCTTTTCTCTGATGAATAGAATATTTTATGTGAAAAGAAAAAACAAAAAACCATACATCAGCACATGTTACAATAATAAATAAATAAATAATTCAGACATACGTGTATACAGATGAGACAAAAACGTATGCATATATACGCTTAGTATGATGAGTGCAACTTAACTGTACTTAATTTACGTTTTCTTTTTTTTTTTTTTTTTTTTTGCGAAATAAAGCAACCTAAAGCAGCATCTGTCTATATTTAATGGTTTACACACTTCTTTTCTTTTGTTCCTGCTGTTGCTGGTACAGAGAGACGAGATTATTTGCTAAAGTTTTTGTTTTCTTCTGCCAGAGTCTTTTGCTGATACGTTGGAGTTAATTTATGCCTTTACGATGCCACTGTTAACATATTTTGTTTTGGTTTTTTGTTGCCATGTTTGTGTTCTATGTCTGTGTCATCATTATCATCATCATCGTCGTCATCCTCATAGCCGTCGTTGTCGTCATCATCTTAATAAAGCACAAATTATGCCTCCGGCCTTTTGGGTGTTGAGTTGCAAATCTTTTGTTTTATAAACACTGTACCGTATATGCTACTACTACTAAGCTTTAATCAGAGACACACACCAAACTGTAAAGAAAAATAATTCTTTATATGAAATGAAAAACAGCAAAAAAAAAAAAAAAAAAAAACGAAGCCAGCAAAAACAAAAAGCTGGAAAGCAACGATTGTCAATATGTTTACTTGAGTATACAACCAAGCATAAGGTGCTGCACAGTCATTAACCTCGTTTATTATTGGCGGTTTTGTAATGTGAGTAGTGAAGGAGAAAGAGCATGAAAAGATAAAAGACGGTAACATCTGCATTATGTTACAGATTTTCGTAGACGTTAAGTCTACTAAAGCGATTAATGTATTTGATATGTAAACGTACGATGTTTTTCATAACGTTATCAAGAAAATTAAAACGAAGAGCCAGCAGACACATAAGTAAATATTTTTGCTAAATATGACATATATTGATTAATGTTTGTTTTGATACACAAAATCGATGAGACCTCTCTCATCGTTCTTTTTTTTTTTTTTGTTTTTTATTAATAAAAAAATCTCACCTTAACTCACCTCACCTACTTTTCAAAGCTTCAAAATCGTTGCTTTCACGAGAAGGCATTGTTTGTTGTCTGCGTGTATTCCTTTTAAGCGGCTTAAGGCCTTATTTCAGTGCTTTATGTTTTATAAAAACTGCAATTTGTTTACAAACATTTAATATGTTGTTGCGTTTTGTTGTTGCTGCCTTTTATAGCAGCTTAAATTTGTTACGGTTACTGTTCTCGTATTTGCCTGATGATATGTGTTGTTGTATTGTTTTCCGTTGCTTTTGCTGTTATTGTTGTGGTTGTTGTTATTAGGAGTGAAAGAATGCAAATCTTTTGTTTGACTGAAGTTGTTGATGTTACGCTTATATCTGCTATTGTTTAGCAATGGCTGGCTTGGGCTATATATATATAGTATATATATATAGGAGGGCTGCCGGTGTTATGATTAATGATCTACTTGAACTCCTTTAGTATGCTTATATACTGTGCGAGCAGTAATGGCAAAAGAAGGACATTATCAGTCAATGTTCAGTAAAAGCGTATTGTTTACATACGCACGTAAACACCGTACATGTCTCATCGCACTCTTAGTGTCATTTGTAATCAGTGTAGTTTATATTCTTGTTGACATGCAGTTAATTACCTCACTGTATGCGCTGGCGAAAAATTAAAGCATATTAATACCGGGATTTATTTTGCAACACCCACCAAAAAGCCCATTAGAGGGCTTATGAAGTGTAGATTATTCTTGATCGATACAAGATAGTGAGTCGTTATATACATGATCGTTCACCTCGCCCTTCTTTTTACAGAGATGTCTGGTAATAAAAGTTGAAACAAAAAGCTAACACTTGGATGTCTAATCGCATAGCTTCGCAAAATTCTATGGATCCCTTTCCTATTAAAAGCGTTGCTTTAAAAAGCGATTCCAGATTTTCTAGCGAGATAAATGTTCACAATGTTTACGTGTTCCTTGATATGATGGATATTCAAGATTCAGTTCGAGGTGTATGTAAAATTCTTGTTATTGTGTCTCCTCTCAAGTGTAAAGATCATTTCACTTTAATAGTCATCCTTTCACGGTAAGCAAACAAAACATTTACATAAAACATCAATCACTTGGCCTTTGTTGCGCTCACCTTAGTAGAATTTTTAGAGGTTTTTTTTTTTTTTTACAATCCATTCCCATAAACATATTAAGTTTATTTATAAGATGTTGTTAATTTAATTGGTTTTCGCTTTCGTTTTCTTGTATTTTAACATCTTTCTTTCTTTTCTTTTCAAGCATATCATATTGCGATGCTGCTGCTGTTACTGGAATTTTATTTATCCTCTCCTTTCCCAAAGCTGCTTCAGTAGCTTTAACACTTTTGTTAAACAAAACAACATTTAGTCTTGCCTGCAATTCCTTTCTGTTATTTCGTTTATTATTTTTGTTTTTCTGTTTTTTTTTTTTTTTTTGGTGTTATGTTGTGCTAATTTACTTAATGACATTCATATAGATGTGTATATATATATGTGTATGTGTGTAGTAGAGCGCAGCTGTGTTAGCCTGTTAAACTGTCGTTTGTCAGTATTTAAGATGTTTATCTTGTGTAGCTTGTGCAGTAATTTTATATACTTTAGTGACTGTCCGTTTTAGTCTGTCCATTTGATTTTCAGTTTGTTTATCATTTGCTAGATCTCTATGTGCTTTTAGGTGTTTATCGAACTTAATGCTATCAGCTTATTAAGTATCATAATTAACACATACATAATCCATATGTGGAATATACACTCAAATGTTAATTTTTTTTTTTTTTTTTTTTTTAAATTCATTTCGTGTGTACTTTCAATTTTTTCTGAGAATTATATTAAGACAAGGTTTGAGAATTTCAAAATCACATTTAAACGTCAAATAAGGTATTAGAGCGTGATTATTACTATATAAGTAAGTTGAAGTTTGTAATGCAATCTGTAATTGTCGCATACAGAATATATAAGTACTTAATATTGTAGGGTGTGAAGATAACTACGAACTTGACTAGCAAAGACACTTATCGTCTCCCTTAACACAGTTCTGTAAACGCCCTAGCAGAACCCTGTTGATTAGTTAGGATTAAGATATGGTTGGACTTGAAAGCCTCCTCTGTCTAAGTTGGGAAACGCAAAATATTTTCGTGGACACCTAATGAATCTGCATAAAAAACAAGCTAAGCAAATTTAAGTTCGGCTTTCCAGAACAATGCTTGCCTAATTTTTTAAATTGGTACCGACTATGGGCAAATGGTCGAATTTGAGACCTCCGACGCCTGTTTTTCGCGGTTTAAAAAAAAAAAACAACCAAAGTCCGCTTAAGATAGACTTTTTATTGAAAATTTTAAACAAGAAGATGTGAACAAATTAAAAGAAAGAGATCTTTTAAAGGACTCGTAAACCTTCTACTCCTAAGAAGCCAAGCAAACTTACGTTAAATGTCGTTACAAGCGTCTCACGTGATTTTCTACAGGTAATGAGGAATGCTGGCAAAGTATACATTCCATTGAACTAAATACTTGGATGATCTTAATATCTCATTAATTTTGGCCTTGCAAAATACGCTTAAAACTTTGCTAAGGACCCAGCAATATTTTCTGCACGATTTTCTTAAGTAATTTGCAAAATTTTTTTTTTTTACTCTTTGGAAAAAATTTCGAAATGGATTTTACTTCATTCACGGTTCAGGAATCATTAGTGTCAAAACAAAGTTAATTATACAGAACAAAGAAAAACAAAGCTTCCCAAAAACAAAAAAAAAAAACAACAAAAACAAAAATTGCAAAACTGCAAAACTTTAACTTGACGTCATTTCATGAATCACTCAACTTGCCACATGAATGTGCACATGAATGACATGCTTGGTTTTGCTTTAAATTAAAAAGACGCACAAGCGCACGGACAGACAAACCGACAGCCACATAGAAAAAATTTAGAAAAAATTTTAAGTTTGTGAATTTATCATATGTGGGAATTTCGGTATGTGTTGTGTTTGATGTGCGAGTTTTATAAACGAAACAATTTCATGGATGCTTACAAAACAACAACGACGGCGGCGACGACCCTCTTTACTCAACATCTTTGAAAAGAACGTCATGACCAAAGATTTTCAGTATAAGCTGTTCAATTGCAAAATTTATGGTAACAATTTAAATTCTTAACAAAAAAAAAAAAAAAAAAACTGGCACACATAACATGACCGACCACTACAACACTATGCATTGTCTTAAAGCTATAGATAAGTGAGATCATAAGATGATGGGCATAATAAGATTTATATGTTTTCTTTTTATTATATAAATATAAACAAATACTCGAACACTTTCCGAGTTAATAATAACGATGAAGTTGATGATGATGATGATGATGGTGATCGCAACAACAGATGTATATCAAGTATTTATGTATTGTATATTTGGGTTCAATGTTCTTTTTTTTTTTTTTTGTACAACATTGTTTTAACACACAAATGTCGTTTAACATTCATGTTGCAAAGCATTCCTGGTTGTTTAAATGAGTGTTTGTATGTATTTAGGTTGCTTGAGGAGTCATATAGAGTGAAAGAGGTGAATGATCATTTTATTAGCAAACAAAAAAAAAAAAAAAAAAAAAAACAAACAAAAAGTTCTCCAAGTAACAGATGTTATTATTTATTAGTTGTGCTTTAGTTGTGCTGCTTCTTGTATTGCTCTTGCTCTTCTTTTTCTTCTTCTAGGTGGCATTGTTAAGTCGTCGTTTTTTGTTTCCTTATTGAGCAGTTACGTATGTGTAGATGTTACTATATGAAGTAAACTTTCCTTTTTTTGCCATATTTGGTGATGTTTTAGTTTCCTCTTATAAGTAACGCAAATATGCATAGAAAGTCCTTGGTTAATTTTCTGGTCTAACGGTGAGTGCGTTGTATTTTTACGCTCTTGATTCGCTCGTTCTATTTATTCTGATTGTTCATTTATATAGTCGCCTTTCCGCGCAGAGATCGATGAAATTCTCAAAAGCTTATAGAAATTTAAAAATTCCCAGCTTTAACGACGGCCTAGAAAGTACTGGAACTATTTAAATAATTAACTTTTGATATTTTCAAGTTCTATACGAATTGAATGATTTTGTAATGATTTGTGATGTAGAACGAAAACTCGAGAGATTTGTAAAAAAAAAAAAGACGAAACTATTTGAAGTGATAGGTAACCAAAGATCGTCGCAAAGCGTTTTTTTTTTTTTCTTTGCTATTTTTCTCCCCCACCATAGTTCTCTTGAAATTGTTGTTTTTCGCTTTTTATGTAAAACAAAGAAATCATTCATGTGTGCATTCAATGTTCTTGCCTTTGTAAATAGGGCAAAAATATTTATAAAATTACTTGCTTTTGATGTGAAATCTATGAACAAAATATGTGACGATTGGGTGACGTAAGCCCCATATATATTGCTGTGGAAAGTAAGGCATTCAGCATATGGAAGAAACTGTACGTTTGTGACGATAGGAATCTTCAAGTTATCTCGAAAGAACGAGCACGAAATATATGTGATTTTAAGATAGATTTCAAAATAAAATGTAAATAAGGAATTTGATGGGAGAAATCAATCGCACAGAAGTACGTTTGGAAAGTGGTAAATTTTATCGTCACAAATGTCTTTGTATTGAACAAAACCGTTCATGTTGGCATCAGTCAACTACAGACAGTCTTAAGAATTTTGGTTTTTAACCAAACGCTATAGAAAAAATAACATCAAATACACCCGATTCTCTTTTTACACGAATTTGATTTAACGCGAGTTCAAAAGAAAAAAATTTCTTTTTTTACACGAATTATTTTGTTTTAACACGATTTTATATATATGATTTTCAGATATAATTCCCTTTTTCCAAAGTAGAAGTTATTTTTTATAAAATATTTAATGAATTAAAATGTGTAAGCACGAAATAAATTGAGTGAACTCCAACAAGAACTTTTTTATATTGTTTACACCCAATTCTCTTTTTACGCGAATTTTTTTTACACATGTTTGTTGGGAACGTATCTATCGTGTAAAAAGAGAATCAGGTGTATAGCAGTGTAAAATTTGAAGGTCAGAACTTATGTTGGCCATTATTCTTCAGCTCCACGGATTATTCCAAAATACTTAACATCCTAACGTAGTTACTCTTCCGCTGACAGGCAAACCACTATTCGATTTTTGATCGGTACTTCTAGAATCGTAAAACTTGTCTACGTTCTGAGCAATCAAGGAGGTGAGAGGCAAGTGAAATTAACATTGTTTTCCTGATGTAGGGATATTAGAGGTCTACAGAGGATTATAATATTTCTAGTGATAGTGGAGGGGACGAAAAACAATAGTCTTGTGTTTCTGCAATATGTATGTATATATATACAAGGCTGGCAGATATATCACTGGTGTCTTCCACCAAAATCATCAAAAATATTTAATAGTATTTCAAGTGTCGATCGTTCAAGTAGAAATGTTTAGCAATTCAAAAATATGTAAAAAAATCACATCAGGAACTGCTTTTATAACGCAGCATTCTTAGACAAGTGAACTTCATCGCTGTAAGAAGTAATAAATAATCGCCATTATAATGACAACTTCTTTTGTACTCGACTCGGAAGTCAAACAAGATGACACTCATAATGGAATATGGTCGGCTTCTAAAGCAAATCAAGTCTTTGCTTATAGAAAAAATCTAATTACTTTTTATGCTTATTCTTCCTTCCCCTTCGTACGAGGCTGCCTGCGTGTAAAGAAGCTCAAAAGAAAAGCAAAATAACAAAAAGAATTAAAAAAATTCATTAAAAACTTTACTTTTTAACACCCAACTACGATACAAGTAATAAAAATTCTTTCAAGTTTCTCGAAAAAATGAAAAAAGAATGGGGCGCCGTCAAGGCTCGCGCTTAGATCGTATTACACAACGCAAACTTCTGAAATGAAAAAAAAAGAAAACAAAAAAAAAAAAAAACAGAAACACATTAAGAAAGAATAGTAAACACTGTGTGGATGCGTAACAATTCCAAGTGGTACTGTCGTCGTACAAAGCAAGTGTTTTTAAGCAAAAGAAATAAGTACAAGATGAGCTCATATTAACATATCTCATGCAGCTCATATGGACAACGAACGGAGAAGGCACTACTCCCGGCATACATACATAATGAAATAAGCGATTTTTAGAAAAAGGCAAAGAAGATTTTGTGTAATAAAACTAAAACGAAGAAAAAAAGATAAAAGAAAAATAAATGTATTGAAGTAATGGCATATTTTTGAAATGAAAAATATTTTTTAAAATTAATAAAGTAATTTCCAAATTCCAAAAAAATTCTTTAAAATAAAAAAAAAAAAAAGAAAAGAAAATCGCTTTAACAGTAAAGTTATGTCGTTAGTGTGTTTATGGGCATCATCTAATGCTTATTTCGTTCGATTGAACTTTACGACTACTAGTGATTTAGTTGGCTGTTGAAAATACTTTTTCTCTATGACTACAAATATGATTTGACTTCATAAAGGACAAAGAATTTTATAGAGATCAAGAACATTATGTATAGAAAAAGATTGTGTTTAGCTTTTAAGCTCAACGTTCGAGTCGATTGTTTGGCGAGGTATTTGCGATATATATATGTTTGTCTTGCAGTTCCGCTTGCGTACGCATAATAATAATTGTTTTAGGGCGGCGGAAAAAACCCGGAAACAAAGGAAACAAATCAATCAATATGTTTGAAAATACCATAAGTCTAACTTTCCAAGTAGTGAAAAATTTCGCTAATCTTCATAAATCTGTTAAATTGAATAATAGGTTTGTGATTAATAAAATCGTTAAAGGAAAATGCGAATGAAAATTGTTCAGAGAAAACGTTGTTCTAAGGGTACAAGCGACGACAAGCGTATAAAAGAATTTCTTCATTTTTGAAAGCTTGAAGAAGAAAGAAAGTTTTTTAGACCCTTGTGATACAAGGTTATATTGTTTAGAGAGGCCCACCTTTTATTATGGCGATCGATTCAGAATCACGTTCTGATTTGATTTAAGCGTGTCTGTCCGTCTGTCCGCCGTTGATGAAATTTGATGCGTTGACGTGTGTACACCCATAGACGAACGTGATCATTTCCTGTATAATGCCTTGGTTTGAAAAACAATTAGATGAATAGCCGTAGGGTGGTGTAGAGTAAGTAATAGTGGATCGTGGCTCACTGTAGTGTTCTTGCTTGTTTTTAACATAAATTTTTGTTGTATATTTTTTTTTTGGTATACAAATTTCTTAATGTAAGAATTAATTTCAACAAACACGATGAAGTACACGAACAATCAAGTTTATTAGGTAGTGATTATAAAGTTTCTTTTATAATGTGCATCAAGAAAATGGAAACTTGGCTCTTTTCAGGATTTTTTTTTTTTTTTGCGAGAATGGGAAATATTTATGAAATTTCCTTAGCGTAAAGTTTTGTTTTTATTTTAAAAATTTTCAAAAATTTCAACACATACGCAGACGATCTAAAGCTAGAGCTAGGGTTGCTCCTAAAGACGATGCATATATGAATATCTCAATAGCCAAATCTATTAAATCCATAAAACTAAAATGTAGACAAAAGCAATAAAATTGTCTGTTTACGTTTTTTTATACCATGAGCTTAGTGACGAGAGAAAACGATTTTCTTCATATGCGTTTCACTTTTAATTGCTTTGTAAAAGAGCTTTTTATATGAACTTGTATTACGATTTACACTGTAGTATGGAAATTATGGCTTCTGAAATAAGTTATATATTATTCTGTTCTTAAAACTTATAATCAAATGCTTTAACATTGAAATTAAAAAAAGAGAAAAAATCGACTTAATAAACTTGAAGTATTCATATTTCACTAGGAAAATTACTTCAATCCATTATATTGGTTTGCCCTCACATTAAGAACATAATTACAGTCACCTTGGGTAACCATATGCACATCGATTGGAAATATCGGCTTTGCTCAAATCCTGAAATAAAGGACTGCAAACACCAGAAAAAGGTCTCTTGCATTTTGGTAACTACAAGGAGAAGGCAACCAGAGAAAAAACTATTTTTAAAGACTTTGCGGAAATTCTCTTGCCACGCAGTTACCGTAGAATTACAAAACGTAATAATTTATTATTAATTATTTAGGTAAAATATAATAAAACGGGTCTGTTCCGAACGCGTTCCGAATGCGAAGAACGCATTTCAATCTCCAACCAATAAATTTTGCCCGGCAACAATTGCAATATAATGATCGGAGGCAAGGCCTATTAAACGTCGCTTTCCAGGCGCACATAAGTTTTACCTTGCATTTATATCATATGACATCTGATAACGCACCTTTTGTCCCCTGTTGTGTAATAAGAAAAATATTTATGTTAAAAAAGGTTAACAAGGGTGTGGGAAACGATTGAACGCAAGTGTCATTGATTCATATGCGTTTACACTGAACAAATGCATGGGCTAAACTCCTTATGAGGATAAACGGAGGGACGAAATTTAGTTATCGGACACGCTGGTCTCATGCCTACGACCAATCTATACCCCGCTCTGCTCTCCCCATGACACCATGTGGGAGCCCACAATCTGGTTGTGGTATTTTTCTTACCTGACTCTATTCGAAGCATTAAAGTAAAAATTGGAAACTATTTCATTAACTTCATGATAATCGTAGCAGCAGTTCACGTAAGGCTACCATAGAAATAAAGAATATATTTATATTAAAATATATTTAGTAAATTTAAAATTTTCACTTTTTTTTTGAAATGCTTTTAGATAAACATTTAAATTGTGCCTGTTTTATACGCCAAAAAAAAGAAACACGTTAATGCTTATCGTATACCTATTATTCATAAGCTTACTTACGTTCATGTCAGTTGTCAATAAAAGCCGATTGTTAATAAAGTTTATAACATTAGCTAATGATCGGTTTAGCAGCTTAATTTTATAATAAATAGACATTTCAGTGTATGCTTAGCAAATGAATATTTATATGGAATGATTATAACGCATGAAAGAAACGAAACAGAAAAAGACCAGCAGTAACAACAAATATAACATGCATGTCTGCAGACATATACAGACAGGCAGTTAGACAAACGTATGAATAAGTGAATAAACGAATGTTTAAAGGTATCAGAGAGTGAATTAGTAAACAACCCACATAATTGCACAAATTTTAATGAATTTATTAACACAAAGTTGTGACACATGTACTTAAGCATACGTACGCAGGTAGTAGATAAAGATATATTTATCTATATATATATATATATTGTATAAGTAAACACAGTAACAATTATATACATCCACAGAGTATATGCGATACGATTGCGTGCTAATGATCGTTTGGCTGTTTGGTTGGTTGGTTAGCTGGTTGTTGAGTTTGTTAAGTTTATAGCGTACATAGCACATGCGCGACCTACTGCACTCACTTTTGTTTTCCAATTATTTGTTTATTTTTTCTTTTTTTCTTTTTCTAAACACCGACATAAACCGACACCTTTTCAAATAAGTGCACTAAGACAATAATTTGAAAATGTGCTTGTCTATGGCTTTTAACTACGATGTACGTGTATAGTATAGTGTTTTGTTTTATTAATGAGTAAGACAAGAGGGTGTTAAGGTTTTATAAAAAACAAGAAAAAAAATAAACTTTTTTCTTTTCATTTTCATTGGCACGACATATTACTGAAGGTTAAACCAGGTCAAGTGGAACATGGCAATGTGTGTATGTGTTCTCGCTATAAACTTATAAAATTTAATTTTATTCTTGTCTTGGACAGGAACGGGGTGAAAGCCTAACTAATTTTCAATTTATACGTTTTCGTTTTAACTTAATGACAGCAAACAAAAAAAAAAAAGCCATTGTCTAAAAAGTATTGAATCGTCTCAAGTTGCAAAACTTAAAAAAAAAAAAAAGGTGTTTCTATGAATATGTTGTGTAAGCACAATCGTGACCATTTAAAAGGAATCCAAGAATTCTGAAATCGATCGCTTGAAAATGTGAATGAGCAGAAGAAAAGTTATCTTTCTATTCTTTAAATACTATGATGAGTTCATCATCATGCTTTATATTTTTACGAGAAGAAAATTGTAATGTGCAGCAGTAACGTAGGTACTTTTGCAGATATACCTTCCAATTATAAACGCCAGCTGCTAAATGATATTCAGCTGGATCTAATTCGTATTACCTCACCTATCATTTGGCGCATTAATTGCGTTTTAGAAAAAGGCTCAGTACTTTGTAGATTACATAAGATCTTCGAAACCTCAATTAGTCATTACGAAGGGCACCAAAATAAAACATAGACAAATAATGCTTGCATGTATGTATGTATGCATGGATGTATTTATGTACATGGATAAGGAAACATAAACATAAAACAAAGATAACATTAACATGAAAAGTCGATGTTTGAAAAATTTGTAATGCAAATAGGTAGCAGCGGTGTGGTGTGTTGTGTTGTGTTGTGTTGTGTCATTGCCTGCTACATGTGTTTATACGAATGTCTATTGTCTCCGCTCTTGTGGATCATATATAAGAAGCCGTCAAAAGTCTTTTGTCTTCCGAAAATCTTCTACTGTAATAATTTTGAATATGTTTTCATGACTCACAGTGGGATTCGTACTTAAACTGTAGAAGCCTATACGAAGGCCAAGGCGTTTCACAAATAGCATATGTATGCAATATAACAAGATATAACAAGAACAACAAAAAGGATTCACTGGTCAGTAGAGCGAAAAGAATAAATAATAAGACCAAACTACAATGAATTACTTGAGATCGTTTTTTGTATTTGTTCGCTTTTTTTGTTTTTTTTTTTTTTTTGTTTTAAACAAATTAACATAATCACATGCGTAAAATATCATTGAAAAGTTAACAAACGAGGAGAAGAACACCAGTCAACCAAACAACCAACCAACTGTCAGTATCATCAACTAAACTAAGCCAACAAACAATTTTTCTTCATCTTCTTCTTTTTCTTCTTCTTGTACGTCTGACACTTTCTTAACCAGAAACAATGAATGCGTTGGTGATGACATATGGCAGCTGTTTTAGGCACTGGGCACAGCACAATGGGATATAAACAAATTTTGGAAGAGATGAACCTTAGCAGTGCTCTCTATAAAACCCATGTGGTGTTGTGTTTGCATACAATGTCTTGTCTTATGTTAAAAAATTGCTATCGTTAAGAAACTTTCAGAAATTTTGAACTGACAACTTGCGAATTTTCAGTTTGAACGATTGCCTGACAGGTTTAAACAAATTTTAATTCCTTCGAACAAACAAAAAAAAAAAATAAAAAGTAAAGGGAAAAAATACAAACAATTGTCTGTTGAAAATTTAATTTTTTACAAGTGTCTGTTGTCTTGCTGTTGTTGTTTTTTTCTTATTTTTTTTTTTTTTTCGTTTCTTTAAGGCAATTGCTTCTCACACACACACAGGTCTTAGTAAAAGTCAGAGATTTTTAGGGGAAATATTTTAGTTTAGCGTATACATGATCTTTGCAAAAATTATACTGACGTTCAGTTGATGTCATTGTATTCGTTTAATTTTTTTTTTTTTGTTGAACTTTTATCAACTGTTATGTCAGCTTGAAGACGGAAGTGACAAATTGTCGACACTGACATTGAATACAATCGTCGTACATTTAACGACAACATCGCATCATTGAACGGTGTTGAATCTGCTGATGAATTATAAATTATCAAGTGCGACTCTTGTCTCTTATCGTTATATTATTGGCGAACATACACATTATTGCTGTTTTGTGAGAAGTCGTTTAATATGTTCATTACGACGAGCACAATCGCAATAATTATAAACGCAATCACAATATACATAATAAATGTTAATTTATTTCTTCCGCTTATTAATCAAACATGAGTGAAAAACAATTTGCAAAACTCCGCTTAACGTTTCTGTTTTGATTGTTCAAGAGTTTGTAAACCAAATGAATGGATTGTTTAGTGAAAGATTAAGAATAATGTGCTTATTGACCAGAGGGGAGTACTCAGGCTAAATAAACTATTGATTGTGAGCGCACTTTGTACGCAAACACACATACAGATTAATTTCCAGTCGAAAAAATCTGGGCTAAAATTTATCGTTTATTTCTCACTCCTTGAAGAATTATAAGTTAAAATGACATCAGCTAGAGACACTGTAAGGACGATATAGTCTTCTTTGATCAGCGACGCTGAGATTGGACTAAACCGAGGAATTTGAATTATTCCTTGCATTTTATCGTCTCCTTCGAACGCTTTTCCTACTCAATCCGTGAAGGATTCACAGTTGCACAAAGATTGGCCATGAAGTCAGCTAAAGTGAACTAATAAAATAAATCTCAAGGGTTTTGCTAAGAAAGACACTTCGAGGCTAATCATTTGAGAATTAACCCTTTTGCGACCAATGCCATATTTTGCCGCTAATGTATGCTTGCATTGTTGCCGTTGGTCGGAGCACTGTTCGCTTAATTGTTTAGCACTTTTTTTGCAGTGAGCATCAAGTGGCTGCCCTATATCCACAACACAGGTAAACTCAAAGACCTAAGAAAAAGAAAAAGCGTGTTGTACAGGGAAGGATTTTAATTTATTTTAGGTAGCGACTCCGATTGAGCCCGATACAGAATTCGACCTCCAGTAGTGAGATTTCGATATCGTTTTCGAATATTTGTGGGATCTTTTTAAAAGAGTAAAAACAAAGTAGCGAAGAATTCTTTCTTAAGAAATACTTTCGTAATTAGAACGAGATATCGCATCGTACAGAGATTCTACATTCATACCATTAATAACCCGACCACCAAGAGTGTTCATGCGTCTTCCAAATCCTAACAAAAACTGTCTTCAAAGAAATGATTGTACACTTATTTGCATACTCGCCTGTGCTATATAACTTTTATTTACTAATGTTTTTTTTTTTTTTTCTTCATTGAGTTTAATTTTCTTTATTTTATTCGTATAAAATTTCTATGCAAAGATTATAAATATTTACAAAGTCATGCAATTATAGGTATGCATGCACATACATACGCATACATACGTGATATATGTATAAGCATTGATTGCTTTAGCTCTTAAATCATTGTCAAGATGCAAAAGACAAAAAAAAAAAAAAAAAGCAAAGAGAAAAGAAACAGAATTGAAAAAATATGCACATTTATAAAAGTAGTGGTATCATCATCTCCGGTATATCCTCAAATCCAATGCCGTTCTAGCCAGCCATAGAGGCAGACATTTAAAATTTCATCCAGAAAGACAGAGAGGGAGAGAGAGAGAGAGAGAGAGTAACAAGAACTTTATGAGTAAACGTAAGCAATCAGGAAAAACGTACAAATTATGGTAAAGCAGAAGCAAGCAGCACATACGTATACCATGAATGATTAAATGCCGCAAACTACATATAAAGGAAAGATCTTTCCTTAAACTCGAAAGATGCCAAACGATTTCCTCCATATGAGTTTCTCCACATAAGATTCTACTTTAATAAAAAACTAAAAAAAAATGAAGAAAATATTGATAAATATTTCTTATGGTACATGCACCGTGTGCGCTAGACAGCCGTATGTACGTATTTTGTGTATACAATGTTCTTATATGTTTGCATTTGTATACGGAACACATGCAACTGCATGCAGTGTTTAGAAAGAGCGAGAGAGAGAGATAGAGAAAATTCCTTTTTCCTCAATTATCTAAAGTTTTTTTGGTTTACTTTCTTCTTCTTCTTCTGCATTGGATTTTTCATAGTTGAAATTTCCAAACAGATGTGTTTGCTCTCTTATGTCATGAATATGTGTTATTTGTAGAAAATTCTTTTGGGTTTTTCCTTAACCTCTTTTACGTTGATATGAGTGTTGCTGTCGTTAGCATTGCTGTTGTTGCTGTTATCTGGTTTGTCTTTAGAATCCAGTTAAAAGTTTGTGCGAATATGGTTAATCGGTTTCAAAGGGAAATTGAAGACTCTATATGACTCCGGAATATGAACGAGTATTCATGCCATTATTTATATGTAAATATATAAATATATATATATATATATATATATATATATATATATATATATATATATATGCTTTTGCGATTCGTACAAACATAGTTGTACATGAATATGTCATTTTATCTGCATTTTATTTACAATTTTTAAGATTTATTTTATCACGAACTTTTCTTGTGCAATTTTCATCTCAACGTATCTTGGTTTTTGTCTTCATACATGTGCATAACTCATCTATTTGGACGCATACATACATACTTGCCTATAGTACATTGCAATATGATTATGTTTACTGATGTATTGTATGACCGTTTTATATATATATATATATATATATATATATATATATATATATATATATATATATATATATATATATATGTATTTGCATTTCTGAGGTCATTGTTGTTGTTGTTGTTGTTGTTGTTGCAATATTTTGAAATTTCAACTGCACAACCTATTAAATTATAAATGCTTGTCATCATTTGTTATCGATATACATAAGTTTATGTGAATAAATGTACATTCCGTGATATGTATGTATGTATGTATATATGTTATGTAGTCTACATGTATATATATGTATATATACAAATAAACGTGCGCATATAAATATATATGTATTCAAGTTTAATGCAAAATAATTTGTTATAATGACTTTTGCTTATAAATCATCAACAATAAGATTATTTAGTTTATTACATTTGGAAGTTTTTAAATAAATCTTTTTCTCCATATATTGTTATTATATTATTTATATCGGTTGATTGTAATCGAAAAAAAAAATAAAAAAAAAAATAGATAAATTTATAATAGTCGTTGATTTAATTTTATAGTTATTATTTATATAAGTAATAGGTACGATGGGTACGCGTGTGTGTGCATGTGTGCGTGTATAATTTATGATGCGTTTGTTCTTCTCTTGTTTATTAATAACAAATTATAGTTGCTTTTCAACTTTGTTTAGTCGAGACTACTGTCACACTTAAATATATATATAATACGTACGTACAATGTACAATGTATTCGTCGAGAATGTTTTCCAACTTTAACGAGAAGTTCTAATGTCTTATGTATAGACTCATGTACGACGCTGTAAATGGTTTTCTGAAAGAAGCTCTTACGTCAAACGTACTTTAAGTGGATGCTAATGTAAACCTTTATGCATAATTTGCTATAAAGAAGTTTTATGGGCAAGTTTTGCAGCATGATGGCGTATTTAGTTTGTTAGATCCTTTTCAACACATTCTAGACAAGCGCATCTGTTCTCTTAGTTTATTTATGTGTTACAGAGATTTTTTCTTCAGATTATTTTAATGAACAATAAATAGTTAGTTGATTACGTTACACTGGATTTAACCATAATTTCGCAACAGTTGTTAATTGACTTGATTTGTTTCAAGAGAAATACTTGGTCTAATAGAACATGTGCGTATATAATCATACGGCTTATCTGCACGAATAGAAGATACATTCAGTTTCTCAAATATTTTTCGAAATCATAATCACGAACTGAAAGCTAAATCAAAAATCTGTGAAAGTGACGCTAATGATTCTTGGTCTCCTAATAAGCTATTTACTGAAACTGTACTCACCTGTGGTCGAAACTTTTATACACACGTATGTCTTCAAAAGAGTAAAAATGAAAAGAACAAACCCCCTTTAAATGGGTGCGGCCGACTGTTCCTACTTTTCTGCAGTCACTGTAGTATCATCCACTAAACATATGTGGAAATTTTTTCTATAGAAGTGCTCTTAACCTAACTTTGATGTGTCGTTTAACTAATTTGTCTCTCATCGAAACTTCCACGTTTTCGCAAACCTGAAGCTGACATGTCAATGTTTGCGATAAATTCAGAATTTGACACGGATGAGGAATACTTACACTTTATGGGGTTCTTGAAGTTTCCGTCCGAGCGTTGCAAACGTTTTGACAAAACGAATAAATATCTTCGCTGATGGATATAAAAACCTCAGTTGCTTAGCAACAATTTAACTTATTTTAAAGCGACAAAAGACGATAGAGTTAAATAAGTAAAACTAATGCTTGTAATGTTAAACAATTTTAAATGAAATTTAAATACCTCTCAGCCAATTTGATTTCACTTGCAATTTAGTAAAAATATCTACTTACAGAAAATGCACATAAGACAAACTCTTCGTCTTATAAATAAACGAATTAACTCGATAGCTGTAATTAATAATGAAAGTGCAGACAGAAGTAGTTAATAATAATAATTAATTTGGGGAATATTCTCTCAAGTGTGCACTCATCATATTCGGCGTCTTTTTAACATCGCAGTCGTCTTTAATGAACTTATTCTCTATGTGTTGCATAATTAACTGAATTCAATAGACCCAATTAATAAAATGTAATTTTCTAAAAAGTCTTGTCATTAGCAGTTTTCCGTAACTCATATGCATTCCTATATAGAGCAAATGCAAAGCTTTGAGTGAGAAGCGATCCCGAAACAAAGGTATTTTTACATTAAACTTGTAATTATTACTCAATTTTATTACAGACTTTTCCGATTTCCACACGCAACCTATAGTTGATGTATCCTCTGCTCATATACGGGCGCATATCATAGTCACGTCTGCTTACGCAATAGCGCAATAACAAGTACACCGTACCACACAATCTAGTAATAGAATTTTCGAATTGAAAAAAAGGTATTAGGGAAGATGAGAGCGAGAGAGAACTAAGTTTTATTTAATGCAGATTTGTGATAACGCTTGAGGGATTTATGGTATCAATGAGAACACAAATAAAATCACATCTTCAGCACTTTCCTAGTATCTGCTATATAGTGAGGGAGAATACTACTTTTTCTCCTTTTTTTTTTGTAACCAATCTCTCAGGAGAAGACTTACCTCGTTTTAAGACAACCAATCGCTAGAAATTTGAGTCCAACTTACTCTATAATCCACCGAAATATTTGCTTGGGTATCTACGTAATAACGTAGGAGGGACCCTATCATATCTACTTTACTTCCAATATTAGATTGGTGTTGTTTTCTACGTTACCGTAAGGCAAAAAGAATTCAATTAACCGTTTGAGTACCAAGCAGCGCGATTTCGCTGTTTAGATTTTATTTCAAAACTGTCTGGGTTTCTCGACATCGCTTCGACAGTGTTTTTTGAAAACCATCTGGGACTCAAACGGTTAATCATTTTTAAAAAAAATTTCTTTACAAATTTAGTATATTTTACTAGACATTATTTGAAACAATCTTTGCAAATTACTTTTGAAGAGTATTTAAATTTCGTCTTTATCTGTTGAAATTATTTTTTTGTCATTCTTACGCGAAAGTGAAAAATTTGCTTTCAACATATTCCGTCCCATATGCAGGAGCATAGCACACTCAGCCATAAGGCCCTTCTCCCTATGTAGAGCTGATATTGCTGATGATAGCACAGTCATAGCTGTTGTTCTTGTTGTTGTTGTTGTTGTTATAGTCATTTTCATTATTATCGTTAAATGTGACACAATGGTTTAGTTGCAATTATTGTACGTTTGGTAAATTATCTATGAAACCCAACAAAAAAAAAAAAAAAAACCAAGAGCAACAACAAAAACAACTGTAATAACCGCAACGAAAAACAATAATAAAATGCATTTTGTTTGTTTTAACTAAACAACACATTTCCTCTTTTGTCTGAAACCATTGACAAACAATTTACATTGAAAAATAAATGTGTCTATGCGCAAATGTGCCTACGTGCATCGTATGTCGGTAACCAAATAAAGTTTCGTTGTTATAATCAAAAAAAAAAATAAAAATAAAAAAAAAATTAAAAAGTAAAAGAAAAATGCATCAAGCAGATGTCTATACGAATGCGTGAGTATAAGCATTTTTGTTAAGCTTCACTGCATTTGCCGAGCGCTTTAATGCAATGAAAGAGGGTGGTGGTATATACCGTACCGTGCTACTTGCACTTGCATAGTCGGATGCGTGTGCATATACAAGTCTTCAGGCCCTTTGCTGTGCACGTTAGTTGTAATGAGTGCTTTTTTTAGCATTTTTTTTTTTTTTTTGCTTTTTTTTTGTATTTTTTGGTCGCAATTTCAATTTTCATTTTCTGCCCCCGGTATTGTGTCGCCCGTGTGGCATTTTGGTTTCTTTTTAATTTTTTCCTCATTTCCAGATTTTATGCAAATTAATCTTTTATGCCATTGCGTTTATATATCACTCCACCTATTTATTTCTTTTTCGGTTTAATTTATGTTTCAGTTTATTTTCGTGATTAAAATCTTTTTCTTTTCGCTTAAAAACTTGTGTGTAACATAAAGAAGATAAATAAAATAATAATAATAATAAAAAAAGGCTGCGCGCTCATATCGCCTGAATTGCAAGGTATAGCGCGCTACACTGCCTTTTGCTATTATCGTTGCTGGTCTATACGGTAGCAATTATTTAGAAAAATGCAAACATTACATAGCATTTGCAATGCAAATATCTTAGATTTATTAATTGAGATATTACCTCCGTCTGTCTGTGCATTTTTTTTCTTTTTTTTTTTTTTTTGCTTTAAAAATTCTATTTTTTCTTTATATCTTATTTATGCCACATTTACTTTTGAAAGTGAAAATGCGCTATAAAATCAAATATAAAAAAAAAGGTGCTGTTGCTGCTGTTTTTATGCTTGAAATAATGTCTTTGTTTTTACGGATGCGCGCACGATCTAAATAAGTGGGTGATTTGATTGTGCAAAACTTATATGAACGGATGGACTGTGGGACTAGATAAGTTATTGCCAGTTTTATTTTCCGGTTTCACTTGTTTTTCGTTTTTATGGCCAGCAAATGTAGTTTAGATTCACAAAAACCTCTTAATGATAAAGATGGCGAAAAATTGACTCTATTGTATATCATTCAGATTCTGCCGACAACAACATGACGTTTAATTATCGCAATCAACAACAAAGACTAAGTTTTACTTCACTTATCATATGATCATCATATTAAGTGAATTAATAAAATATATCGCATTCTAGCTATTCTAGCACTATCACAAACCAAAAAGTTTGTCAATCGTAATTGCTGTATTATCCCATATGAAATAGAATCCCATAGGAATAGAATCATCTAACGTGATCCCTTACGCTATAGGCAGGTGGATTTAATAGAATACTCCGAAGTCTTCTGCATTCACTTATGCTGTATCTACCGATTTCACTTATTATGAGAACTATGATCACATTGTTATCCTTAAGCCATATTACCTTCTCTTATCGGGATTGTAATTAAATTTATAGAGACTTTAAAGAATGACTCGTTGAATAAACTCGTAAAACAAAAAACACAACATCGTGGTAAAATGTATTGGAAATGTATTTCCATTTCGAAGATTAAGCGAACTGTATTACGAAAAGCTCTCCGTTACACTTGCAAAGGTGTTTCGAGCACTCCTTCAGAGAGGTTGCTTTGCAAAAGCAAACCCGATTTTCTTAAAAGTTAAATCAATTTTTATACCCAACCACGTTTGTGGCGCAAGCGTGTATTAAGTTTGTGTGAATGTATTCAACATCCAGAAGGCCTTGAGATAGAACAGCCTTTTATTACACCGATCACTCAATTTTTGAACCAATTTAAGCTTGTCCGTCTGTCTTCTTTTCTTTTATTCGACCTACAAATCGCATTTTTTGAAATATTCCGTTGAAATTTGTTACAGTGGCATAGTTTGGCCCAAGGATGAGAGCAATTGAAAATGCTTTGGGTCGGACCACTTTTGCATCCACTTCCTTCATTTAGAAAAGTCATTGTATAAATAAGTAAAATAAAGGAAATGGTTCAAGGTATTTAATGCTGCGCCACGACAAACTATAGGGTTTGCACTTATTCCTTTATACCTTCTTTTTTTTAATTACAATTACAAAACTTGCATTATCTCAAACAACTTTCCACTAAATCTCCTTTTACACTGTTGATCAAAGCGAGTTATAATTACCCATAAGGCCGGATCACTCAATACTTTTAGCATAGACAAGTAAATAGAAAGAATGGTTCAGATTTGGAATTCTGAACTTTTATAAAATTAGACCTTTAATGTAGAGTCCAGTAGGTGGCGTGTATTTTCGCTGCAGTCGTAGTCCCTGGTAAATCAAGCTTCCGTTAGCTCCGCAATTTTATCAAAAGTTACCTTTAAGTTGTGTTTATTTTTACAATATTCTGCTACGTGTACATCCTATTGGTACCGATATATTTCAAAACTTTCCTCCCTTCGACTTTGCGAATACAGTTTTCCTGTCGGGCTTGACTGTAGAAGTGAAACATTTTCCATTTATCGTATTTTTTCACGATATCTGCATGTCTGGTGTATACTGAAAAATACCTATAGATCTCTTCTTCCGTTTGCTACGTTATAGACCTTTACGAAGTACTTCGTTTATCATCGCATTCTATGTTACCGTGGCTTTCTTCTACGTGAGTATTGTCAACGACACTTTATTGGCAGTCTGGTTACAATGGGCATATGACAACAAGCCGTTTCTCAGTCGTCACTAGTAAGCTCTCCATTATTCCTTTTCGCCAATTTTTTATTATTAATTATTATTATTTATTACTTGTAACTTATAGTTATTATTCATATATTTGTTGTCGTAAGTTGTTATAATTTATTTATTTCAAGTTTTTATTATTATTAATTTTGTTATTATCACTTATTTATTATTATTTACTATCATTACTTATGATTACTTATTACTTAGCATTAATTATTATTATTTCTTACTTATTAGTGTTCATTATTACTTGCCGTTACCTTTCTCCTTAGTACTATTTATATGGATCAAAATAATCCATAAAATAGTCCTGATAGAAGTACACCCAATTCTCTTTTTACACGAATTTGATGTAACGCGAGGTCAAAAGAAAAAAAATTTCTTTTTTTACAAGAATTATTTTGTTTTAACACGATTTTATATTTATGAATTCCAGATATAAATCTCTTTTTCCAAAGTAGAAGTTATTTTTTATAAAATATTTAATGAATTAAAATGTGTAAGCGCGAAATAAATTAAGTGAACTCTAACAAGAACTTTTTAATATTGTTTACACCTAGTTCTCTTTTTACACGAATTTTTTTACACGTATTTTTTGGAAACGTATCTATCGTGTAAAAAGAGAATTAGGTGTATCTTCTATATATTCTGTTATTCGATTTACTTTTTGGTCATGATTTAAGCATGTCCGTCTGTATAATGTCTACAACAAACATTGTCTTGATCACTAAAAACATTGGAAGTTGTGTTGTCCAGACAAGTTCGTATTGCAAATGAGTCCAATAGGTGAGAGGATACGTCCACAGTACAACGTCAAGTCAGAACACCCGCATTTTCAGCGTGTAATGCGAATTTTTCAACTGTTATGCATTTGCGGAATTGATTCACGACCACATATCTTAAATTTCCAATTCGTATTTTAATATGATTGCGGTAAAAAGCTGTTATGCTGGGATGTAAAATAAATCGATAACAGTGTTATTAAAATAGAAATGGCAGCCGCCTTAACGCCTTAATTCTTCGATTACTGTACTTTCACATAAATATGAATTTTCAAGCTTAAAAAAAGTTTTTAAAAGCTTAACAAATTTATTAAAAATCATATTGCAATTAAAGCATCACAGCGAGGAGATGCAAAATGTTTTCTCAAGTTTTCTCCTTATTTTTCCTTTCTTTTTTGCTAATTTTATAGTCTTGGTTTTTATTGTTTTTTCTGTTTTTGATGCATATTTAGACACGTTTGTTTATCTCGGACCGTAATCTAAATTGAAAATCTATTTGAACCTCATAAATCTTCATTTCTTTTACGTATTTTTTTACACGTATTTTTTGGAAACGTATTTATCGTGTAAAAAGAGAATTAGGTGTAACATCTATTATGGGTACATAACGTTCAAAAAATATCCGAACTTTATTTGTTTTGTAAACATTTTTACACTTTTACATTTCCGCGAATGTGTTAAGGGAAAAATATGAGATCTGTGGGAATTTTGATTAATTTATTCTTTTTTTCATCGACGAGTGCAACAAACGCGTACCTTTTACTTTGTTTTCCAAATGTATTTTGGTGATTATCTTGAGTTAGAACATATTGCCAAACCCAAATGTTCTATTTACGGAGGCTTTTGCTTTACGGTGACTTGTTCCATATGTCGAATCGCTATGCCAAACCAACGGGCTGTCGGGATAAAATTTTCGAATTCATAGCCATGAGTAACAAAGATCTATAGGCGCATTGTATAAATATTCGCCTATTTCTTCAACTCGTATTTGTGGTAAGCTTCTAAAAAATAATGAATAAATCCTTCTTTTGTCATGTAATCCTTTTTCGTTTCACTTCATTACTATAATCATATCATAGGTTTTTTTTTTTTTCTCTATTTTCAAATTCAGTCCTTAACCGAATATATCTTTGTTTGTAATGTAACTTTAGTTTATACTCGTTTTAATAAAGAGCACCGTTGCAATACAAACTGAGACTGTCCTTACGTGTTACAAAAGTTTTCAATTCCTAGGATAATTTTAAAAACACCAGTAAACAAAAGAGACAGACTCGGACAGATGTACTCAAAACCTCAGCATTTTAAAATTTCCAATACATGTATTTCTCGGTATTATAAACAGAATAACATTATTATTGCAATTACAAAAATCTCTCTTGTGGTGACTTTTATAATAGTTGTATTTGTATGTAAACTTTCTAAATTTTGATATATACTTCATATACTTAACACATATACATGCATATGCCATTTACTGTTATCCCACAACTAACAAAAGCAACTAAACTAACTAACAAATTTATTTATCAAATGCTTAGTGTGGGAGTATTATAAGTAAATACTTATAAATAAATGCATACATACTCATATTCGTAGAGCAGTGGAAAGAAGTGTACACTCATCTCAGTATTGCAGCAGCAGCGCATCATGGCAACCTACATTCATGTACATTCTATAATACACAGCAATGAACTTTCTTTTGAAAATGTATTCCTGCGCATACATATCCCATTTACCTTTACCTTCGGTCTCTGACTCTTTCTTGATGCGTTATATATATAATTTTGTAAACATATACTTGTATTAATACCTTTTATAGACTTATGGTATGAGTTTCACTTTGGGTTTTATAATCTTTCGCTATTGTGTACGGTATTGAAAAATCAATAAATATACGATTTCCATAAGTCGGTTTTTTCCTTGTTTCTTTTCTTTTTCTTTTTTTCGCCTTTTTTCTTCCTTTTTTTTTTTTTTGTTTTTTCTTTTATATATAAGACCATGTTTTCTGTTGTTAAATTTTTATAGTGACTTACATAAGGTGAGACATATATGAAACTTTTAAATAAATCTACATGCATATCCGCGCACATATACACATCGAACATGTTCATCAAGATCATGACGATGATGCGAAAGTATAGAAACAAATGTTTACTTGTGTCAGTTGACGTCTCTTTCTCTGATGCTTTCTGAAAAGTGCATTTTGTTACTTAACTAAAGTTGTTTTATTATTGTTGTTACACTGTTGCCGAGCACAGAGATGTGAGGGCGTTTAACTCGTTTTTGGTTATTTGCTTATTTTGCTTTTCCAATGCGAATCGCAAGGAAAAAACATTTGAGAAAAACTCTTGCAGTTTTTTCTCATACACCTTTTGTCATGATGACGACTATGACGATGATGGAAACAAATTGCATTTGTTTCTTTAGTTTTTGTAGTTGTCTCTCTCTCTCTCTCTTCATTTTTCATTTTTTCCTTTCTTTTTGACTAACATGTCATTGTTGTATCAAGTTTTACGTAGGATTTTAGTTGTTTGCAGGGAGAGAGAGGCAAAAATAGAAAAAAAAAAAGATATTTAAAAGAGTATTAATGGCAGATTTAAATTTTCTGATTTGTGTTACTTTGTCTTATATTTTATCTATACGTCTATCTATTCAACGTCTGAACGTTTTGCAAAGTTTACGTTTGTCTTGTTTGCTATTTACTGTAAGTTTCTAAGTATTTTCATTGATAACGGTTTAGATGAGTGCGTTTGGGTGTTTATGCTAAAAGAATTGACGTACACACAGATAGATTATTTTTAATGTTAAACTTTTGTAATCATTTTTAGAGAAAATTCCTCTTCTAAGATAAAGATAATACCTTTTAATGCCACCGCCAATAAAAGGAAGTTTTGTTACAATTTTTTGTTTTTTTTTTTGTAAGCAATAAATAGTTAGGGCACAACCGCGTCCTCTAATAGGAGTTTAACTTTTCGAAAGTTAAATTTAAATTCACATACGTGCATAATCAAATGACAATAGGCTGACTTTTGTTACAGATTCGTAATCTGAATCAATCTAAACTCAGTTTGGGGCTCATTGATTACACAAATCAATTACATCAACGACCGTAAAGTTATCAAGTCCCATTTCAAGATCTAGAAGAACAAACTAATTATGAGCTTCCGGGTTGTTGGGATAGGGAGTTGAAAACAGGTCTTTACATACTTCTGCTAGACTTCCTATTATTGAGTTTGCAAATGCGCATGCGTTGTGCAAGAGCATGTCCCCATGTTCCGAAAGCATGCTGACAACTTTACAACAATTGTGCCATTTCGTATAGGTTTACCTTAGACAGTAAATTGTCAGATTTTTATCCGAGGTTTTGTTTCTTTTCAACATTGTTATATAGGGACATTGTTCTCCGTTTTTTTTTGGGGAAATTTGAACAGAGTTACCAGGATAATTAGTAAGCTATTGGAGATGAAGAGGATTTAAAAAATTGTTAAAGTCTTCTAATGCATGAATATACCAAAATATCTTTTTCTAATATAATCTGACCCATAACTCAGGAGATGTCTACTAAACCTAAGGAAGCAAGGAAAAATAGAGATCGCCGCAGTCTAGTACGGCCCAATCGGTAAATGTGATGCTTTTACCGACTAAGGACTCACTATAACATACAAACAAGAAGGCCAAGGGTTACCCATCGCCTTGATAGTCACGCCGCATTTGCTCGAGCATGCGATAGCCCAATAGGAAAGATTCGTCAAAAATTCAGCCAAAGTTGCCAATACGTATCTTTTAGGCTTTTCTGATAACATATGTATGTGCATATATATATAAATCTTACTACTAAAGCGATGAAAAATAAATGACTAATTTTTGTTTTAACTGACCAGTTTAAAGGACCAATTTTTGTTTTAACTGACTGATCATAATTTGCTGAACCCTCATCTACCCATGACATTTCTTAGGGGAAAGAAAATTACCACTCTTCCCTTCCATTTTCTGGTAACATTGTTTTTGATATGTTGTCCGTGTTGCGATTCACTTAAGAATGAATGAAGAATAGTACACATGGTAAGAGAAAGAAAAAAGTATACATATGTATATGTATATATGTATATGTGCTTTAAAGCACACATTGTTGTATAGTAAGGTAAGCAGCCTTGTACAGTAAGTCTCTAGATTGCATGATACCATTTCGATTGGAATTAAAAATATCAAGCCGAACTAATCCAATGGTTTATATGAAGGCCTTTTTTCGAATGATCTGAAAGTATTTTAATCTTCTCTTCTTTTTCTCTGGCCTTATTGTAAAAACTCAGACATTGTTCAGTAGAATAATTTTTCTTCTAAATAAAGGAAATGTTTTTTTTTTTCACTGAGAAGATTTATGAGAAATCCCTTGGGCGGCACCTGGGATCACGTTAGTTGCTTGAGCGGCTTCCAGCCTTTGC
Organism: Glossina pallidipes; assembly: GCA_000688715.1. Classification (NCBI taxonomy): domain Eukaryota; kingdom Metazoa; phylum Arthropoda; class Insecta; order Diptera; family Glossinidae; genus Glossina; species Glossina pallidipes. Next base: position 1,140,420 of record KK499818.1, on the reverse strand, counting down.
CCTCAGGAAACTTATGAGAAACTGATTACGGCATGTAATTCATTACTTCGAAGTAAGTTGACTATCAACAACTTTCGTTTCTACTCCTAAGGCCTGAGAAGTCCTATAGAGTTATTTTCGATAAGGTTTGACAAAATGTCCCCAAATTGCGGAAACTTGAAAGTAAGAACTTTGTCTTCGAGGCGATTATTATTAAAGTGCAAATTTTACATTTTCCGTTGCTTAAAACTTAATCCTCGAATTTGAAATGAACTCAAGAATGTTGCTTTGTTCCTTTCGTTTAAGCTTTGAAAAAGAAAAAAAAAGCTACCATCAAGCTAAACCTTGCAAAACTTGTGCACACCATAATGTTGCAGTAAACCAGGAATATAGGAAGTTCGAAGAGACAGTTTAACTACTCCCTCTTCCACTTCGATGTAAACAACAGCGCGATTAAGGCGACCGCATTGTTCATTAGATGACCTAATATTTTTATACTCTTTTTTATACTACGTATTATTATTGTTTTTCGATCAACTCTAGTTTTTCTTTCCATTTTTTTCCTTATTTGATATGTTATGATTTATGATTTATTTTCCATTAACATTCCGCTGCATGTCATTCAACCTTATTATTGCTGTACATTGAACCATCCGAATTGCGCCGTTGTAGTATAGAAATGTATAGATTTATGACATACTTTACAACAAATGCTTACTATGTATATACACATTAGAAAAAATACAAGCTCGAACGAAGAGAATGAAAAATAATTACTGGTATAATGATGATGCGATTATGAATGAATGCAGCACACAAGAAGATTACGGGGAATGGAGAATTAATTGGATAAAGCAAAAAAAAAAAAAAAAAAAAAACTTGATTTGATAAAATTGCCCAGAGGCACATCTGCAAAGTTCTTTGCTTTTAAATGTTTAATGTCGGTTGTCTTAGGGATAATGTGACATTGTTCTTATTATGACAAAAGAACTCTTCCTTTAGAGCTTCTATCAACCAAAAAGAAGAGAATTAAGCGCTTGTTTTTTTTTTTTTTGCCAATTTCGCTCAGTGTTAAATCACAAAACGTACGACACAAACAAAGCAATACTCATATCTCATGGTATATAAGGTATATATTTATTGTCTATTGACAGTCAGTGGCTTAGAGCATTGTTCTCGATTTTATTGCAATTATTTTTGCCAACATTTTTTCGACGTCTAAATTCAATTAATCGTTCTATACAAAACATATATATATATATACATATACATGTACATACATACATATACACGAATCACTCGATACTGGATAATGAATCTGTTAGAATTCAACAAATAACAATGCAAGTAAAGTCGAGTGTGACAGAGAATATAATAAATCTCGTTGATAATCAACGAGATATCAGACAGACTTAGGAAAATATTATACAAAGGTTTGAGTGCAAAAAAAAAAACGTGAAATAGTTTTTATTTAAACTCCATGATTGTTACTGTGATGTTGTTTTTACAACACTAAGCCAAATAATAATAAATATATATTTATGGATGACTACGTATGTATGTAGTCTGTATGCCTGTCTGACAGCCCCCATGTCATGGCACGATTTTCGTGTTAACAATCAAGAAATACATAAATTTAATAACAATAACAATATCGACATGCGTTGAAGTGTTGTCAACAACGTACAGTCAGTCGTCAGTCTACAGAAAGAAATAATCCGAAAAAAAAAATAGAAATTTAAAAAGTTTTGTTTTAATTTTTTTCTTTGTTTTCCTTTTTAACAATAAACGTTAGTTTTTACTATAAATAAAACTTTATTGTTATCACGATTTTTTTTTTTTATTCCTAATGCTTAGTTAAAATAAATATGCAAAAAAATAGTTAAACTCCTTTTGTGATTTTTTTTTTTTTTTTTTTTTTTTTTTTTGTAAATACATAATATAATGCTCTTGGGTCGTTGAGGTTCATTTCCCTGCTTTTAATAAAATTTTTCAAATTTTATTTTTATATGTCATCACTGTCTCTATGGATATGTGATGATGTCGTTATAAAGCAATTATAATAACATGACAATGCCAGTTATTCAGTCATTGAGGCGGCCCAAAGCAGACATATATATATATATCTTCATGCATTCATTGTAAGTGCTTTCAGTTTAGTTGAATTAGTTTTTGTTATAATAAATAGGCGGTTTTAACAGTTTTGGTTTTGTTTCCATTTTTTTTTTCTTTCTATGTGAAAGTTACGGGAGAAAGGTTTTTTTTTTTGCTGCTTTTTTTATTGCGATTTTATGTGTATTTTGCATTTATATTCCCTTGGCAAGGCTCAAATAAAATTGCATTGCAAGGGAGTTGTCAAATATATGCATGCTATAGACGAAAGTAGACGGCTTTACCTTTACGTTACGAAGTGAACAGCACCGTTAACTTTGGGAATAAAACGTTATGTGTATGTCTATCTCGATTAAGTGAAATTTCTTTTTAAAACTTTTATTAATTCTTTGTTTATTTGCTTTCTGGGAACAAAGAAAAGAAGGATTGTATGCGATAAATTGCCAAATATATTAGATTAACATAAACCGCCCAAATCGAACGTTTAAAGAATTTGCAAAAAGGTCACATGCATTCATAGGTCACGAAATAATCAAATTAGATGACGTAAGTTGACTAATTTTACTTTTTTTCAAGATGTTAATTAAAGCTGAAAAGTTGTTTTTGCTTTTACTTGATAACATAGATAAATATTTTAAGCTACACCTAATTCTTTTTTTACACGAATTTTTTTTTTTCACTTATTGGGAAAAAGTGAAGTATCACGATAGATATGTTAGGTGTATTTGTTTTTTTTCGTTATGAGCGAGTCGATGGATAGCAACTTTTTTTTATAAAGATATGTTTAAGATTTTACTCCACAACGCCTTTAATGCCCACAATATAACTTTTTGCTTACTTGAGAGGAATTTTTTAAGTAAAGATACCTTGCGTATAATGCGCTACTCATATAGCACGAATTCATTCTAATGCCGTTCAAGAATTGGGAAGATGGCTTCTATACCACGGACTCACAGTAACACGGTTCGAGAATTGTGTAAAACGTTGTATAAAACGTAAAATGTAATAAAATCTATTAAAAGTGAAGTTTAGCAAACTTTCGCGAACTTTTTGATTTGAAATTAGGGAAATCTCCTAGAGACTTTTATTAGAAAGTGCAGTCTACAAAGCATAAAGATAACCGAACAGTTAGCCATACTTTTTAAATGAAGGTCGGTCAAATGACGCACAAGGTTTAAAAGGGACATTGACAAGGAAATATATGTGAAGATCTTTCAACTAAAAGCAAGCAATAAAAATAAGCAACTAAAACTTTAGGGAAAACTGAAATTCTTCTAGATTTATAAATTGACAGATTTTGAAGTTAGCCCAGCTGGCGTAGCTCAATTTTTTGTTATTGTTAACAGATGAGTTACCTCCACATTAATTCATATCTTTGCCATGATACATTTGTTGATAGAGTGGCATTGAAAAATTAAGAAAACGATTATAAAAATTAAACAAAAATATTAAGTATAAATATAAATAAAAAAAAAGATCTTCCGTTCAGTTACAAAAAACACAAGAAAAATCTTTTTTTTATTACTTATCTTGAAGTGTGTGTGTATCTAGTTGGGGAGAAATTACAATACACCACGTGGCCACCTATAGTCATCTCGAAAATCTTTTATAATTAACGTGGTGTCTTACGCAACCGGGCGTTGTACATATAAGACGCTTTGGTTACGATATATTGATAGCACGACAATGTATTTATAATTTTCGAAACTGAAGTGAAATGGCTTTCAAATCTTTTATAACGGAACTTTTTTAACACTTATACAAACGTTAGAAGCTGAGTAACTGAGTTTTTTACTTTTGTGACGATAACGTGTGATACCTACAGTTGTATTCTGATCACCATCACCGACAGGACTGAAGTGAAAAAGTGTTTTTGTGTTTTGTTTCCCACGACTTAGACTTTGTAATAAAGCAAACAGTTATTAGAAATTTTTATGGTAAAGTTATGATTTCTAGCAAAGGCCCAAACAGCAACTGGTGCGGACTATCTTGATAGGTCAACTTCATTGCGGCAAATTAACAAAGGGGGCAATTTGGAAATTTGATATTCTCTGAACATGAAGCCATGTGCCATCCCAAACGTGGGACAATCCGTATGTATACATATATGTATTCTTTCTGTAAACGGTATCCCTAATAGAATACATAAAAAGATATGTTTAGAAGACAACTAACTGTACGCGATAAAATGCTCTCGCACTTGCCATCGATCGTAACTTGATAATTAATATAGAACGAAATCAACCGAATTGAATGCATTTTAAATGGTTTTACCTTCAAAGCTCATTAAAATATGCTGATAGTTTATGACAGTGCACTGCATCTCATTGAACGAAACAAAATATGTGTATGATGTGCGTGTGTGTGTGTACATACTTTATATTATGAGGCTAGACAGAGATTGATTTTATTATACAGAAAAAAAAAAAAAAAAAAAAAAAAAAAACTACAGATAAAAAAAAATAATTATTTATATTCATATGAAATGTTGTNAACTACAGATAAATAAAAATAATTATTTATATTCATATGAAATGTTGTAATAAATTAGATCAACAGCGTTGTTCTTGTTCTTTTTTTTTTTTAAGATAAAATAAATAAATAAAAAATAAAATAAATAAATAAAACATATGCAAACATTCTAAAAGGCTTAAAACGAATTCCAAATACCTTTTTATCGATTTTAAAATTACAAGAACAAGAACAAGAATATTTAACGCGCAATTTAAAATTTACATTATTGGGAAAGTGGTTATGTAACTTCATTCTTTAATTAATTTGAAAGCAATTGCAATTCTATTATTTACACTACACGTATTTTTAAAAGTTTCTATTAATTAATTTATTTGTATAAATTGTATATACGTGCTGTCGTGCAGGCTGTCAATACAAGCGTTTAATTAAATTATATTTTCTCGCTTGTTATTGTTTTGCCTTTTGTTTTTTTTTTTTTTTTTGCTTTTTTTCTATAACAAACAAAACAAAACTACAAACTATTTCGAAAAGCCTATGTTGTGTTGAACATACAAACGTTTGTCTATATACATATCAACGTCGATTGAATGACAAAATGTAATTGACTGTCCCTGACATCTTTTAACAAAGAGGGAGGGAGATAGAGAGGGAGAGAGCGAGACACGGAGAGAGAGGGAGAGTAGTAAAACACAAAAACAAAAAACAAAAAATAAATAAATAAAATGAAAATTATCACAACAATTTACAATTTTAATAATAAACACGCAATTTCATGGAGATACACATGTATTTGATTACATATAACAAAAAAGTACGTTTGTATGTAGATGTACGTTTGTATATGTTTCCGTTTAAAAGCGTGTATGTGCGCTTGAAAAAGCCTATTAGTCTATGAGAGTGTTATGAAATGGCTTGAGGTCTCTTTTCATAGTTTGATGCCTACTACAGCAAGCGGAAGGTCTATTAAATGCGGCAAACAATTTGAAATTAGCCAGAAATATATAGAATAGAAGAAGATTTTATATTTTTGATTTGATATAAAATTTTATATAGATATCATGAATTTCCATCCTATATTCATTCCAATTGAGTTTGGAAAAAAATTGAAAAGTATGTGATTTCCGACCCTAATAGCTTTGCAGAACAATCAAAGGTTGAAATATATAGCAAATATATATCAATTGGGTATTTGCCACAAGTAAAAAGGCGAAAAATAATTCGTGTAACCGTCGATCGGCCTTCCCATCTAGTATGTAAAAGCAAACACTATTTTTATTTACTTAACCCTTAGTTTGCTTAGTCGAGTCAAAGGAGAATATCAATAAGAAGGCGAATTTCTAGTTTAAAATGTGAAAACGAACACCTAAAGGAAGAGAGTTTATAGAGTGGTGGATTTCTCAGAACATGGTAGGATTAGATTCGATTTATCGGTTTTTTAGCAAACAGGATCTATGACGCTTACAAAATGTGATAGTTTCGTTATCTGAAATAGCACACATCTCCCGCGAATAAGTTCACTAAAATGATTTTCACACAACCCTTTACACTTTTCATGCAAAAACAATTTCAATTGGATTTTTCGACTAAGTTTCTGTAAACATCAGATTTCATCATTAAATCTGTATTTGTTTAACTGTACGACGTATATATCAAAACCCATAACCTAGAGGTATCTAAAATTCCACTTGAATTAAATTGAATATGAAATTTTTACTTTTTTTTTTTTGTTTTTTTTCCTGGTGTCAACTGCTGTTCACTCGTGTGTAATGAAATCTAGTTTTACAATATTTTGTCGCTTTAATGTGTAATTAATTTATTGTTATTAAAAGCAGCATGTATTGAATACGATTTTTATGGCGACACTTATTGCTACGTGTGCACTCAGAAAAATATAACTAACGAAAAAATTAAATAGAAATTATATTTTTATTAATACGTGGTGTCATTTCAAATGTCGTAGGCTACGTCTATACGGTGGTCGAGTTCTTTTCTTTCTTCAAGTTGGAGCACATATGTTAAGTACTTCAACTCATTTAAGATGCTGGCTGTGGTCTTTGGCGAGTCTACTTTGTGCAATAATTGTGTTTATAAGTGACCCAAGCTCTTCGCAGAAGCTTGGGAAGATGTTAATGTCGATGACTGAACGCCCTAACGAGAACAATCGAATCGGATCTAATGAAATTGCTGAGGATGTTGGCATATCGATTGCAATTTCTTAAGACGTTTTCGTCATGAAATGTCATGGATATTGCACTACAGTAATGCGGCAGCTCATACGTCATACGTCTGTTCGTAATTTTTAATCCAAAAAACAGGAATGTAATCGTGCTTGAGCCAGGAATGTATTCGTATTAAAGAGATAAAGACAGCATCGCTGAGAAAGCTCAAGGCCATAGCAAAAGGCGCATATCAAAAGTGCTTAAAAGCTTGGAAAAAGCGCTGACATAATTGTGTGTTATATCTAACGTTGAAGCGGTGGGTCAAAATAGATGTTGATGAATAATAAAAAATATTCCTCGACTTTTTTTTCGACATACCTCATATAAGAAGCAATTTAGATCGTATTAGGTCTACAAAATAGATTTGATACATTTTCAGTAAACTGTAGGCGGATATTTAAATGAACCTTAATATCTAAAGATATACGTTGAACATAAAAATGCAAAAATACGTGGAAGTCTTAAGCTGCTCTAGTCATGTCTCTCACTTTCTTTATTACGAGAAGTTTTACGATCGCAAAACTGTAAAAAGAAAGGAAAAACTGAACGTTTAATTTACGGAAGCAGGAAAAGGTATGAATTAATTAAAAAATTGAAAACGAATTTAGAAAATACGTAACGTTCGTAATGTTAGTGCAGTAGATAGTCGAAAGATAATGTGACTTAATTATTTAAAGTGTACCTTGCTAGACACTTAAATTTTTTATAATGCAATGTTTTTATAACGACCTTGTAATTGGTATTAAAACTCATAAAATTTTTAAAACAATAACAAAATAATTGATCAAAATTGATTCATAGCAGTTCAAATTTCATAACTTATCTACATAGTAAAATATATTTTATTGGTTTGCGTACCTTGAAAATCTGTTAATTATGAAATAAGCATAAGAAGAATTCTAATAAACGACTTTTTAAAATATTATGAAAAACAATAAAAAATATTACATTTTTTATCCATTTGCTATTCAAATTAATATATGATAAAAAAAAAATTCTTTAGATAATATTTGCATCGCTTGTACTATCCGTTTCCAAATGTATTTCGTCGTCTTCGAAATAGTCCTCAAGCCAAATTAACAGTTTGGCTTGGATTTCTGATATTCGATATGTACACCCATTTCTCTTTTTAAACGATTTTTTTTACACGAATTTGACTTAACACGAGTTCAAAAGAAAAAATGTCTTTTTTTACATGAATTATTTTGTTCTAACACGATTTTATATTTATGAATTTCAGATATAATTCCCTTTTTCCAGAGTAGAAGTTTATTTTTTATAAAATATTTAATGAATTAAAATGTGTAAGCACGAAATAAATTAAGTGAACTCTAACAAGAACTTTTTAATATTGTTTACACCTAATTCTCTTTTTACACGAATTTTTTTACACGTATTTTTTGGGAACGTATCTATAGTGTAAAAAGAGAATTAGGTGTATCGTCCATATATTCTGTTATTTGATTTACTTTTTGGTCATGATTTAAGCATGTCCGTCTTTATAATGTCTACAACAAAAATTGTCTTGATCACTAAAAACATTGGAAGTTGTGTTGTCCAGACAAGTTCGTATTGCAAATGAGTCCAATAGGTGAGAGGATACGTCCACAGTACAACGTCAAGTCAGAACACCCGCATCTTCAGCGTGTAATGCGAATTTTTCAACTGTTATGCATTTGCGGAATTGATTCACGACCACATATCTTAAATTTCCAATTCGTATTTTAATATGATTGCGGTAAAAAGCTGTTATGCTGGGATGTAAAATAAATCGATAACAGTGTTATTAAAATAGAAATGGCAGCCGCCTTAACGCCTTAATTCTTCGATTACTGTACTTTCACATAAATATGAATTTTCAAGCTTAAAAAAAAGTTTTTAAAAGCTTAACAAATTTATTAAATATCGTATTGCAATTAAAGCATCGCAGCGAGGAAAAAAGGCCACAAAATATTTTCTCAAGTTTTCTCCTTATCTTTCCTTTCATTTTTGCTAATTTTATAGTCTTGGTTTTTTTTTGTTTTTTCTGTTTTTGATGCATATTTAGACACGTTTGTTTATCTCGGACCGTAATCTAAATTGAAAATCTATTTGAACCTCATAAATCTTCATTAGACTTCAATCAAGCGAACACTTTTCCTCGTAACGTTGCCATATAAATAGCAATTAAACAATCAGCGAAACGTAAGAAAAACCGGTATAAGATCATATTGCAGCTATATTATTAAGAGTCATAAGGAAATTTTTGTAAAATGAAATCAATGAGCTAAAGTGTGTTAATGGAAAAATATATTAATGAACTGTTAAGAGTTTATATACAGTGAACAGCGACAATAAAATTATCGATTACGAACAGTAAAGTGTCCATCTATAAGATATGAATACGCAGCGCGCATGTAACATAATCTATGATTGATAAGAAAAGTGGGAAAAAATGAGAAAATAAAAAGGAAAATGCATTTCCTTATATTAACGGTCTATTAATATCATTAGTTACACCGTGTCTTGGTTAACACTCTGCATGCTTGCGCATAAAAACATTCCTCTTTCATGGTTAATTTATAGACTATTTCTAGCATAGCTTAAAGTGTGCTATTGTTGATTAAATGTATTGTAATTAAGTGCAAGATATTTTATTTTTCCATATAAGTCTTAAAAAAAAAAAAAGAAAAAAAAATAAGCAAAACAAGAGAAAGACTAGTCGGAGAAGTATTTATCGCTTTTATAATGTTCTTACTGTTTACTTTCCAACAACTAAAATAAAGCAATAACAATAATAATAACAACAACAACAACAGCTAACTTTGGACATATCGTTGGTATGCAGTTTATGGCAGCATCAAGTCTGCCTCAGGAAATCATGAGAAGCACGAAAACAGATAAGAAGAGCACATTTTACCAAGTACTCCGTTTTTGAAAGAGTACATCATGAGTATGTAAGTCGGTTTGTTTGTTTTCGCGTCAATTCAATTAAAATTAATTGGATTATGCTTTGTGGTTGCAGATGTACGTGAATGATTGTATAGAAAAATCAATTATAATCATTCGTATTTTTTACATATATATATATATATATATATATATACCTACATATACATACACTTACATGAACATAAGAATATATTGCCGCGCTTTAAGTGTTTTGTAGCCCATTATGGAAATTAATTATAAAATGTAATCTGGTTTCCTTTTTCTCTCATTCCGTTTTTCTTACATTCTCTTGTTGCTGTTGTTGTTGTTATTATTATTATACTTTCAGATTTCCAAAGTGCCTGTAGAATGCTACGATTTTTCAAAGGCAAAAATCGATAAATAATTAAAGTAATAAAAAATGTAAAGGAAAAAAAAAATTAAACCTTTCGGTCGCCGCCTTTTAAAAAAACTTTCTTTCTTTTTCAATTAATTCCCAATAAAAATTCTTTAATAATAACGCAAATTTGATATTAAACTTGCTATTATTATTGTAATTCACTTATCCCAAAGAAATAAATTTTTGGATTAAACCAAGATGAGCTGAGTTTATATTAAAAAAAACAAAAGATTATATGGTTAGTTTAGCGGTTTGTAAGTAAAGTTCTTTAAGTACTTTCAAGATCAACTGTACATAGGAGAGTGGCTACGGCTGCGTACAGTATGAGATCACCCAAAGCTGTATAGCTTGGCGTAAGTTCTGGTTTGAACGCTAAGCCCAGAAGTTAAAGGGTGTCCACGTGGGTCAGGTTGCCCAAAGTAGGATTGCTCCGGCAGGAAGATGCACACTACCCATCGGAATGCTGGACGAATGCCTACTTGCCTGACTGCTGGGTACGGCCCTTCGGGGAGTATTCGTGGTGGCTGTGGTTACCTCAAAGTTTCGCGGGGAGCATTTAAAGAGGTGTTTAGATAGGCCTCGACGCAAACCACTAAGCGAGAATTTCGTCCACACCCATTTTCTATTGCGGTACTTCAGGGTAGAGAGGCCCCCTTCAATGGGGATTCCCTTTCTCCCTGGGGGGTCGTCAATCAACCTCTCGATTGCCGATGGTTGTAGGCAACCCGTCTGATTAAGACTCATGTCAGGTGCAGATGTTAAACACCCACAGATATATCTGTACATAGGATCAGTCGGTCTGAAGGCGAATCATCGAATTGGCTACAAATTTTGGAAGTCACAGAGTATACGGTTAAGTGTAGGATTCCGCGGAGTAGTAGATTTATTAACCCTACTTACCATACATTGTTCCAAAATATACATAACTTAACTGAATATGATTTGGTTTCGTTAAGTTAATTGTTTATTTTGTTAATTGACGTTCCGGAAGCTTGATTGCTTTAAGAAATGTTGAAATGAATGGAAATTTTAACACACACTCCAATCGACCATGAGTGCCATGCGAGCTCCATGTGACACATTAATGGACATCTTTTATTATTTGAGAATTCCTCTTAAAGCTGTGACAAGTACTTCAGAGTTTTTCAAGTTTTGAACACATAAAGGCGTATGTGTAACAACATACCTTCAATTTAAAAAGCCTTTGACCTTTTAACAGAGCCCTTAAGCACTTTTTCGTACATTTCAAGCGCTCTTCAAGAATGTGCAATAAAAATACCTCGATACGCTTACAAGACTTTGCAATCGCACCCATACATAATTTGCCTGTCGCTCAAGTAAGTTAAAGATATGGCAATAAAGCGCTTAGTGATTAGATCAGAGAATTGCGTATAATTATTTTCGTTCGTTTAATGCAAGCGGCAGTAAGCGGCAACTTTAATTGGCCTGCCTGTTAAGCACATTTATGTCAAATTTCATTTAAAAACGGCAATCAATCCACACATATGCAAGAGAAAATCAAAATGGAGTATGAGTCTAATTTTTAAAAGAAAAGATAAATTAAATCAATACGGAGCAGAAGGCTAACGGCAGGCAAATTTATGTTTTTAATAAACTGTAGAGGAAGGGAAATATTTGACAAAAAAAAAAAAAGTCTCGATAATATATTGGAGAGGAGAGCGCCTTGCCTTGCACTGCTAAGAGATTCAATTTCGAAATCGAATATTTTAGCAAAATAAGACGCAGACTTGCGTTGTTGGTTGTTAAACCTTTTAATCACGAAATTTCATTCCATTTAATTGTTGTTGTTTTTTCAACTCACTATCCTCAGCGTGAGTAGAGTTTTCCTTTGTTTCCACGTCCGTTTCACTTCTGTTTCGCATAAGTTAACTTTTTAAAGTTTATCATTCGTGAATTTCGATATCCTTTTATATCTGTCACACCGTATATAACGTCACAAACTTTTCTTCAAAGTCATTTGAAAACAATTTTGTGAGAATTTGTAAAAAACTTTATTTTTTTTTTTTGCGCAATTTTAATTTCTTTGTTAGAAAGTTTTCATTGTTTTCTATAACTTTTCGCCTTATAACATTTTATGCTCATATTGTTTTTCACAAAAAAAAAAAAAAAGAAAAAAACGAAAATCAAATACGAAAAAACAAAAAGCGAAAAGCTCTAAAGGTCATAAACAAAAAAAAAAGAGAAGTAAAACAATTGTCTGCCTCTCATAATGCGAAAATTGTGGAAAACAAAGAGGGAAATGGGTTTTGCTTTTTTAAATTGTTTAACAAGAAATTACATTTTCTAAACATTATTGTTTAATGAATGCGAATGGATTTTTCAACGATTACAATAGAAACGAAACGTATTAAATTTTATATGAATTAATAATTTTTTTTTTAGTTTTTTTTTTTTTCGAAACATTTTTCGTAAATATTTTCCGCTTTTTACACAGTAACAATTTCAATAAAAATATTTTTCTCATATTTTCTCTCTCTTTGCAGGTTTGTTGTGTACAATTCCATGTATAACGGTATGTATGTGGCATGCCTTTGTTCTTTTCGCTGACGCTTTGGCTATATTATTGAATAAAAAATTTCACTTTTATTCGTTGCCAGGTAATATACACCAAATTTTCTGCATTCTCTCACGATACTATAAAAACAAATTGCAAATATTTATATTTACGAAAAAAGTGAATCTTGCACGCCTACAGCAATAACGAGATAATTATACGAAATTGCACCAGTTGTTGTAAAACTTCACTGCTGCGACCCTTGCCTCACCTTGCACATGCCAAACGTGAATAAAAATTCAAAATGATATTTTCTGTGCCTGATGGTAAGGCATTCTTTCAAATGGTTTGAAATTTCCGTTCTTTAGGAAACGCAGTAGACCTGTACGCTAATTTAAACGTCGCAGCTTGCGAAATTTCATTTAAAGTACAAATGTGACACTCTCATGTCAAAACGTTGATTCAGAAAGGGGCGTGATTGACTGGGCTAAGAAGTTTGCTCTAATTAAATATAAACACACCCTATACTTTAAAATATTTCTTGTGCACGTTCCGATTTTTCGAAGAAAGGTAATGGGGTCTTGAACGCTCATCGCTCCAATAACTGTCAAGCTCCTTTCAACTTAGTCCGATTGGCACAATTTTTACATCGAATTTTTCGATAGATCCAGCTTGCCCCATTGCCTAGCTCGTTAATACTGGTTCTAATTTTTAATATGTACCAAGTTTCTTCAAACCTATAACAAGTTTTACTCGTTTTCTCTTGTTTATTGCATGGGTACTCGTAGGGCAGATCAAGCACATAAAATTGATTTACCAATACAAAGTGAGCACTAAGTGAGGATAGCTTCCGTCTTTTACACTATAGATGTATAAAATTATTTAATAAAACTTTGTAAACAACGATTTGGTTGCATAAGTTCTACAATTTTATCCGTGGCTTGTATACGAAAGTACGCAAGCTGAATAACATTAGCGTAAAAACTGAAAGTCATCAAACTTTTTATTGAAGGGAATATCTCTCAAGATTTCATTCTACTTAGGAGCAATTGGCATTCAATCTATGCCTGTACGTAGCTTCAAATATTCCGTTAAATCTATGCGTGCATATCTATGTCTACATATGTATATCTCGAAAATTTCTTTTACGTTCTCTCCTTATAACCTTTACCCGTCTTTAAAAAAAAAAAAAAAAAAATGCATGACATTTTTATCTAACGCTTGCCATACAGTCGTCTTTAACCTAAATGTGACTTCTTCATATATTTGTTTTGAAATTTTTATATCAACTGCGCAACAATTTATTGTTTAAGTTATGAACAAAAAATTTTTATTATAGCAAAAGCAGACAAGATATTTTTTTTATGGATTTTTCAAGTAAATGTATTACGTATAGGGAGTTTTTAAAAATATATCTGGATGCACAGAATCTTGAATTATTACGTAAAAATATGGGAAAAGCATACACCTAAAAATATGCCTTACTTTCTATAAATCTGAAACCCTAATAGTATGCCACTTTTGCGTTTTACTTATTTGCCTTTTTTACTATCGAGAAAAATTCTATTAACGAAATTACATTTTTACAAACTCAAACGTATAATAATAACATTGTAGCGCATTAATGAAATCTCAAAACAAGGATAAAATTGCAAGCAAACTATTTGTGCCTTGCTATTGTATTACTAAGATGCTCAAGAATGCGTTAGCTGTTTTCAAATTAGTACGGTTGGCAGTAGCAAGAAATAAATAGAATTTCACTTAAGTGGTGGAAGGTTGGTTTAAACAATCAAGTTGTGATGTAAAAATAAGCTTAAAGAACCCAAGAGAATCCTGTTTTTAGTAATTACATTTACTAAGAACATTTAATTTAAAAACTTCTTCAAGGTCAATGTCAGGAAATACGTGCAGTAGTATACATTCTCCTACTGGTTGTACATTTTCTACCATTTCTTAGCAATTATCTCACTTACCTAACTATGTACCTACTACCTACTGCCAGCATGAATAGTTGACAATTTATTAAACCAAAAATTGTTGTTAGAAAGTTTTCAACACCTGTTTAATTATAATATTTAGCCTTAAATTAACCCAATACAGCGTGCACTTAAGAAATTAGTAATAATTAATGTAATTACTTGTGTGCAGACACACTACACAATGGCATATACGTGTACACATACACACTCGCGCTCATACAATGCCGGTTATTTGGTGGCTAAAGGACTTGCTTTCAACAAAGAGAACTTCTTGTTGTCTACGTGGGCGAGCGGACAGGAATTAGATTAATCAAAACTAAAACAAAGGAAAATAATAAAAAGGAAAACAGCATGAAATTTTTAGTGCAGATATGCTGCGTTACATTCCATGTTATTACACTGTTTATAGCTGATTTCTTAAGATCGTGCTGGAATGTGTCTTTAGTCAGTTTGCAATTGTTTAAGACTAAAAATGAACTATGAAAAGATTGTGTAGCCATCAAACTCTTTCTTGTTAAATAGCCAAGAAGCTATAGTCCATTGGAGTTTAAAGCTTGGGAAATGTTTTTAGTAGATCTTTTTATAATTTCGATCAGCTAACGCTCTTTCAATCGTGGATGAAAAAATTGATTAATTTTGTATGGAGATGATAGTAAACTGTGAACACTGTGAACAATCAATTAATTAAGTCTCACAAAAAGCCCTGTTAACAATTACTTATTGGAATTCGGTTTTGGCTGTAAATACACGATTAAAGTCTAAAGGCAATGATAAATGAATGACCAAGTTTAGAGTGCCAGGCTTAAACGTTGCCCCTTTGCTATATATATCTTTAGATGTTCAACTATCCATTACGGATCGGAAAAATTCGATAAAAGAGAATTAATTGTCGGAAGTGTAACAACAAAGGCGGCATCTGCGCTGTCTATGCCATTATGCTTTAATTCAGTTCTTTTACCTTTTTTTTTCCTTTTTTTGCAATAATCCTTTGAAGTTCTTGCGGACGTTTGTAATGAAAATACAAATAAAAGGTTTAAATTTAATTTATTTCATCCCGAATAAAATCTATTTAAAGGTATTTAGCAAACAAAAGGCTTTTACGGTATTTATGGTTCGTTACTAACCTTTCATAATAGCTTGGGACTTGCTTTTTAGAAATGTGTAACAAAAATATAAAGACAAAAAGTTTTTAGATAAGCGTGAAGCAGCTAAACTGAATGTAATTAAAGCACAAATTCCATCCAAATTAATGCAATTAGATAAAAATGTAAACGATGGAAAGATAATAAAATTAAAAGAAGGCGGCGAACGGGTTTCTTTTATTTTATGTATTTACTTGCCGGTGAATAAATTTTGCTGTTTGAATGTAATAAAATTGAAAAAAGGAACAGTTGATTATTATGCCAGATCTTTTATACGTTCTATTAACTTAGCAAAGAAAATTATTGAGTTTGAAGGAAAATTTTATCGCATGACAGCGTTTTCCCGCGAGGCAATCAGTTGATCGACATTTAACCAGCTGTGACAAATTCGTTCTCTTAGGCAACAAGTTTCGTAACGTGACCGCCCCAGAAGGTAAGGACAGAGAAAAAAGTAACATATATGTAGAGATTTATCTCATCATTCTAAGGCTTTCGCTTTAGTAATTCAACAAAATTTTACGTAAATAGATTTTAGCCTGACTTCTGTAGCCAACTTTTCGCTGAATACGAGCCGTCGAGATTCGCAACACATGAAACAGTGGTTGTTTAAGTCGAGAGGTAGATGCGGTAGAACTTTTGCTTTAGCCCATTACTTTGCACACATTTCAAGTATGTGTTATTCGCACTTATAAAGAGTAGTGTTGAGTTTTTATGGCATATAATGCAAATTACATGATTTTCTTTCTTTATAGGTTGGTTGCAATTTTATACTGCCACAGCTTTTACTGGTGCCATTATCGTTCTTGTTGCTGCTGTTGTTGTTGTGTAATAAAATTATTATAAGCATATGTACATTTTTATGTTAAACATTATGACAAACATTTAACATACACGTCCGCATATGTACGTGTGTATATGAGATCATTTACAGCTCTTTTTGATGTCGACATTTTCCGCCTGCCAGCCTATGTCAAACCAACTATGCAATCTCTTATAGGCATATATTTTACTAGGATTCTTTACTACGTGTATGTGTTAGTTTGTCTGACACGCTGGTGATTGTAATTTTACAATTTTCATGAAATGCCTTCTGCATATATATATATGTATACATATATACATAAATGTACATAGATACGTACATGAATACATACATGTATGCATATATTGCGTCGGTTTATGCCTACATATGCTTGAAGGGTGTTGCCTTGGTGACACTTCAATTCATTCATTTACTGTATGTTCACCCATTTGTTGTTTGCTTTGGCTGGCATAAAATATGAAGGCGTTTAAAATCCACATCATCGTCGCAATCATAATCGTAACCATAGCCAGCGGTATCATCGTCATTATTAATATTTTTATATTAAATATCAATTCATTGATAGATAGATAATGTTTTTACATTGTTTGTTAATTTCATGAGGGTTATTATTTTGTAGCATAAAAGGATTAAATTTAATTAATTTCCCTCTCTCTCTCTCTCTCTTCCTCTCTCTCTGCCTATCTGCCTCTGTCATAGGCGCGCACATTCACAAATATAATTCTTTATCAATATTTACTGATGCGTAGTGTTTAATAGATTTACGCGGATGTAAGATAAGAATGTTGTGTAGATTTTATGACAATTTTATATAGCAAACAAAACATATATGTATTTTTTTTTTTGTGTTCTTCTTTAAGCGAAGACATCATATGCTTCCTCTCACGTTCATCTGTGTAATTAAAATTTTTAAATATACATTTACTATTGTATCGTTCACATGGGCAATCCTTACCGTCGCGACCTGACAAGTCTATTATACTCTTTAAATATACATTTTTTGCTCTAAGCAATTATTTCTTTGTCTAGGTGATAAAGATTGATTGTTGACATTGATAGATTACGTTCGAAAATTCATTAAGAGATTATTCATTAAGTGCTTAATATTCATTCATTTTGTGAATAAATAAAATAAAAAGCTCCAATTTGAAGTACGTTATGAGCTACTAAGGAAAACTTCTTTTATTGATTTCACTTCTAAACGAATAAAGTACACAATGTCTAAAAAAAGAAAAAGAAAAGGATATAAAGCACTTTACTGTATCAACTTTGCCTTCAAAATATGCTTTAAAATGTTTAATAATTTTACCTAACATTATACTATGCATTTTATGCTACTACAGCTTAATACCTTAATATCTTATCATAGAAATGCAAAGTTGTGTAAAGAATGAAAATAGGTTTAACTTGCTCATGCAAAGAGACCTTCAGGCTAGAATAAGAATAATTTTCACGAGAAAGTGGATGAACGGAAGAAGTTGTAGTCACAAGACTTATCATCACTTATATGTGTGAAAGCGCATCAAACTGCAGAGATATGCGTCTCCTAACATAAGAGCATTTAATAAATGAGATGCAGCTTTAGATGCCGTATTACGGAGGATGAGAACAAAATATGATATTATTAGTTCTTCTAATAACGTAATTCTTTAAAAATATCAAAGATAAGAACCGGTTGCCAATAGGTTACTAAGTAAGCAACAAGGCAGCAACAAGCAATTGACTTTAAAATTGCTTTAGATTCATAAGGTTTGTGTTATTGAAGAAAACAAAAATGCAAAAAGAATGTTAGTTTTTGATTAGCTAAAGACGATGAGGGGGAATATTTAATAAAATAATTACAAAACTCTTTGCAATTACATAGAACGTTTCATGCCTGTTTAATGACAAGACTCTATGCATCATAAGAGTCATTGAGGGATGGAACTCCTCACGGTTGCGCTTAATTGGGGTAGTTGCGGTCACTTGCGACAGGGAGAGTGAGATAATTGAAAACATTTTTCCAAGGCTTAGGCCTTCCGGAATGTACACTAACACGTCCATGTTTATGCCGCAGCGTAGCATTTGGAGGTGAAGATAGCTAAGTATTTCAAATCTCTCGCATTGAATCCCAAATATTTGTTTTAAAAAGCAAACTTCAACGGTACAGTAAATCAAAATATCTGTAAACTCTGTCTGTTTGGGTAACAATGAGGAAATGGATTAAAACTAGTCCTTGTACTTGTAAACTAAAATGCTTTTAGGAAATATATGTTAGAACTGGTTATGGTACTTATGCCACAACATTTCATTACGGTACGGTATCATTTCAATGATTCTGCTCTCTCTCTCTAGATAAGTGTTTGTAACCCTCCTTCGACACTGAATAAATAAAATAGTTATGCTTTTTTTTCTTTTCGCTCTCTAACAATGTATACATATACGAACTAACTCATATATAGCTCAGCATTTTTCTCCCAAGCATTGCATTAACACATATATATAAAAAAACTATAAAATGGACCTGAGAGAAATTATGATTTTCAGTAAGAGCGCTTGCGTTAATTATTGATTAAAATGCTTTGTAGTCTTATGTTATTAAGGGGTCTTAAATAATGTATTATGTATATTAAAGGCAACTAACATGACAAACAAACCGCTACAAACTTACGCTTTGTTTTACTTTAATATCATTGCCCTAGAACTGTAATAGTTCCGAGTCACTTCTGGTGATTGAATGTTTGCTTCTAATGAATTCTAACTTAGAATAGTTTTTGAAAATTTGTAAAAAATTTAGTAACGGAATGCAAGAAACAATTTTTAGTTGAAAATTTGTTGAAATCAAAACGAAATTAAACTAAAAACCTTTTTGTTTATCTCGTTTAAATCTATTGCGGTTCATTGTCCATATAAAACCGCAAAATTTCTTATCGTACGCGTAATAAGCAATTTGCCGCAAGTTTTGTAGTCGTATGGCAATTTGTTGGCTTTGTTGTTGTCGTCTCAATACGATTGCTACAACTGACCGCAAGGCGCAAATGAATGTTTTTGTGGCTAATTGAAATTATATGTATATGTATATATATATATATATATATATAGAGAGAGAGAGAGAGATAGGGAGGGAGACTAAAGCAAATCATCGGCCATATAATAGAAATTCTTACGGTGGTTAAAAAAAGAAAAGAGAAAGTAAAAATGCCATAAATGTCATAGCTATCGATAATGACAACTAATTGATGAAATTATTTGTAAAGTTTGATGTTCATATAAAAGCTTTTCAGATGTTGTCCTTTTTATGCCTCCCCCCCCCCACAACCAAACCAAACAACAAGAAAGAACAAAGAAATCAAAGAAACAAATTCTGTCTACGACGCCTTTAAATATGTTTTAGGTGAATTGTGTACACGCTCTTGATTAGTTATTCAACCATAAATGTCTGACTGCCTGTCAATCTATTTGTATTTGTTGTTTATACATCCGCCCATATTTTGCTGTACAGTTTTTAGAAATTTTGGTTTGAGTGAATTTTTGTAATTAAATTTGTTTTTTTCATGTTTTGTTTTAAATTTCAAATTGAATTGAGAGAATAAATTGTTTTTGGTTTTTTGCTTTTTAATCTTTTTATTTTAAAAAGCTCATTAAGCATATTGTTCTTTAACGCTTTGTTATATTTGTGTTTATTCAAGTCGCCTTTTCTTTCATTATTTAATCTTATTTTATACATTTCATCATTAACATAATCCCACCCAGTGAGTAATTATTTTCCATTTTTATTTCATTATTTATGCTGTTTGTTTTCTCCTCTTACGTTATTTACTTTACTACAGACAATTGCTGTAGTGAATGTTATACGACCGACAATCAACAATAGCTTGTAAATGACTACAAAATATCATCAAAAATTAAACGACCGTCACTTCATAATGTGACTGCGAGATTTTTCTTTTGCAAACTTTTCAAACCTTTTAAAGTATTTATCTCTCTTTTCCGATTTCTTTTTATGCATTTATTTATATTCATTTTACTTTTTCATTTTTCGTTTTTATTTTATATTTTTATCTTAATTAAGTAATTAAGCATAATGTAATCAATGCGTTTGATGTTGTTTTTGAAAAGCGAATGAGTGCGCTTTTCATCTATACTTAAGTCAATGTCGAGAATGAAAGGGACACTGCCGGCTTGCAGGTTACTTTGGTTTCTCAGTTTTTTCATTCATTCCATTTTAATGATCTTACTACATAAACGTTGGTTTGATATTTAAACGGATTTGTCCATGATTTTTCTTTTTCCTTTAATGAAAAAGTTTTCTTTTTACGGACGGTTAAGCAGTTAAAGCTAATGGCGAAATTTTAATAAAAAAAAGTCTCTATGCAAAATAGTATGCTATGAAATTTAATTACTGAAATCGCCTAAAAGATGACAACAATAGTCCAATAGTAATAATAATAAAGTATTTTATGTAGAGCACAAAATATGTAGTATAGCATAGGAACTCTGTAATTGGGATCATAGGTTTTTGGTTTTTCTTTTCATGTTTTAAATACACTGACCTATCTATTGGTTCTTTACTTTATTTCTCGTTTTATTTCTTTATTCAAATTCGTCAGCAAAAGACTTAAAAGTACTTAAAAAGATTTTTAAATGCTTAGTTCAATGTCTATGATCCTGCCTGTAACAGTTAGCCAGATGAGAAACGAACGGGCTTAACCTTAATAAAAGTGTACACAGTCAAGTCGGGCTAGATACAGTAAATGAGAAACTTAATACAGTACAGTACGTATACAGTGCCGGGTTTGAATTTTGTGCTTTAATGTTTCTATTGTATTGCTGCATACACCGATATTAAGTTTTATTGTTAACTTTTATGCTTCCGCCATTAAGACTTTAGGCGAAAAATTAAATTTTGCATCTCTTTGAAATAAAGTAAAGGTTCTCGAAATATATAAAAGAAATGTAACTGACATTGTGCGAGGTAATCAAATACGCAAGAAAACAGTTATCTTTCATTGCCGGCAAACAGCAAAGAGTTGTGCTAAATAAAGCATGAAGATATGTATGTATCTGTATGTATACTGGTATATAGGTATTTGGGTATATAGCTAGCTTATAATGTATAGACTTACGCTATTCAACACCTTGCGTCTGATGAACGTTTAGCAAGCACGACTAAAAAGCAAAGAAATAAACTTCAGTTAACGACTCTATCAAAAAAGTTAACTTACCCTTTATATAGCATTTACAGACATGTACTTACTTTACGCTACATTTCTATGTAGTTGTACTTGTACATAAGTTAGTTTGTACCAGAAGTGTTTTCGAAAAAGAAAAAGTATAACATTTCGTTTCGCTCTTGAAAAACACCATACAACACAAGACAACGAACAGCAGTTGGTTGTATTAAAAAAGTATTATAAGGAATAATGCTTTCGAAGGAAAAACAAAAAAAAGAAAAGGTGTGAAGTGTGGATTTTAGGTATTTAAGTAACATAAAATTATGTGAATGTATGGATTTGATTAAAAAAAAAAAAAGAAAAAAAACGGAACATGTTTTCATTTTATACTTTAGTTACTATTGCTATAATCGCAATAACAAATAACGAATAACAAGTTTATCTACGTAACTAACTGGTGTAATTTAATACTAGTGGTTAACAAGAGTCAGACATCAAATTGAGTAATTTATACCTAAGCACACATATACAAATGCAATATGTGTGTGTGTGTATACATTGAAAACACATACATATGTATGCACATACCATGCAGATTTTTGTTATATTATTTGCTTAACATGATTTTTAGTTATTCGTATAATATTTCATATGACCAAACACGTAGATAATGCTTATGCTTGTGTACACTAAGAACAACATAACATTCACTACACAAACCATTTTACACATGATTATCCTTTAACGCACAAAAAGAGAGACAAACAACAACAAAAGCAGGTGCATTCGAACATGTTAATTTGTGTTCATGTTGTGAATTTTATTTCCTTCTTCTTCTTCTTTTTTCTGCTTCTTCTTCTGCTTTTTCATATTATTAATGGAGTTGAAATTTCATTTTATTTACTTTTCGTTTCGTGTGCGTTCACTCTTAATTTAACCTAAGGGCCAGATAAGTAGTATTAAGCTTCTTGTTACAAAGCTATTGCTATTGTTGATGTCTATTTGAGTCAGTGGTGTTGTTGTTTGTTTTTTGGTTTTCAAAGTGATTAGCAAGTGTTTTGAAACGATTAAATCATTTGCAAAATGTATATCGGTTTCAGTCTCTATAAATTGTTAAACAAATACTCGTTTACCTGCCTGTTCACGAGCTTGTTACTGCATGTATGTATGCATATATATATATTTCGCTTTAAATAGATAGGTGTAAGTAATAGGCGGTTGAACAACCGTAATCATGTGTATAAATATCATTAACATTTCGACAATCTATCCATGTCTACATGTGGATGATAATCAAATGTCTTTCTATTGTTTAAAAGATTAAATCTCCTATGCACATAACTAGCGCTCTGTCGCTCTGTCCCTCGCTATCTTTCTCTGGTTTCTTCTGTTCGTTACAATATTGCCCGAGGTTGTTTGATAAAAATAAAGTTTTAATTGGACTCTTAGAATATCAAAAATTATTATTATTTAAAGAGCTAAGAAAATATTTCAATGGAAAAAAACCAATAACTTTCTTGAGGGCAAATTTTTTTTGTTTTCTTAGTAACCAATAGTTTTTTCTTTTTTTTTTTTGTTAAGCTTACTCAGCAAACCATGCTTGCAATTTAACCAGAAATTTCTTCAGAAAACAGTTTGCTACTAAATGGATTGAGAAAATTGAATTCAATATAAATATAAACCTTTTTTGCTTGTCTCCAATATACATACATGTGTTATACGCCTGTGAAAATTGTTATCAGAAAATTTTTCCGGCTGTATAGCAAATTGTCAATTTCCACAATTTAAGAGCTTCTTTCAAAATGAAACCTGTTTCACATGAAATACAAAAGTGAAATAATCTAAGGTTGCCTTTGAACTTTAGCTTATCTTCAAATAACTTTATGTTAAACTTGATGTCGTCATCCCATCGTTGTAGTGTAGATTTTTTAATGCAACCCACTAGTTCCGTTCCTTCTGAGTACCAAAGGAACTCAGTTCGTGAACTTTTCATCCAATTTATATTTATTTGAAAATTATTGCATTAAATCAGCTGTAAATCTTAGTTATTCATGCCTTGGCACTGCCCAATTATTACCTATTGGGAGTTACTCCAAATCCAATGTGAACATGTCAATCAACCTTGCTACTGCTTACACAGACGTGCATCCGAAGTCGTCAGCATTTGTGTCTATATATGTAGAACAACGTCTTCCTATGAAGCCAACAACAAAAGAAGGAATTTATGATTCTTCGGTATACAGAGATTTCGCTCCAAAATGCTGAAGTAATCATATGTTTTGTCTGGAAATTATTGTAAGATGATGTAACGACATTTGGCTAACAAGGAGGCTGAGTAGGTAAGAACCGCGACTACCACGTTCTGTGTTGACAGGTTCAAATGTCAGTGCGGTAGAGTTTTCTGTGGTCGTAGCTATAATAGAATGGTCGGTTCAGACTTAACACTTGGCGATTTGGTACACACCCGCTAGGTTGGGTACCACTGCGTCCACTCTTAAAGTAGATAGCATGAATTTTTGATAGCGAAGTTCTGTAGAGTATAGGTGCCGATCAATTACTGCAAGTTGTCTCACACTGTCAAGAGATTTTTCTGTCCAGTTCCGGGTAAAATCAAGTTGAGAGTTTGATATTTTCACCTAATGTAGGTGGATTTTCAGGGCGCTTTACTTAAAAAAAAAAGAAGCCAAAGGCATTGAAATGTTGCGTCGTCATGAACTGAAAGCTTCTATGCATTTGTTTGTTTAACTTATTCATTTAATTTATTAGAAAAGGACTTGTTGCCATACAATTGCATTTGTTATACATAAAAAAGTGAGCATCAGCGTAGTAGCAAACATTTTTAAAATTTCTTGATGGCCAAACAGCAATCTCTTGTTTAGGACACTCATTAGTTTTTTAGTTGTTAGTTTACTTCTTTTTTTTTTTTGTTTCTCTATCGGCTCCACTGCGTGTCTACAAACACCAAATATATTTGTGTAAATTGAAATACTAAGCTTTGATTGAGTATTGGTTAGCAAAAAAGTTTAATGATTTTCTTGTATTTATTGTTAATATGAAAAAAAAAAAACAACCAAAATATTGCTAATAAAGATATTGGCTGAGGGCGAATTATTTATGTACTTTTTATTTCACTTACCTCTAATGCTTTTTCCGACAACGTGTATGTTCCCTTAAACGTGTATGCATAATTTATAAGCACAACAAGGAATACAGGCGTATATTTGACTGTGTGTTTAAAATTTTTTTTATATATATATATATATATATATATATATATTTACACTTGTGTGTTGGTGTTCGCTCTTATTTGGAATAATTTTTATAGAGTTTTATGTGTATTTTTACCTTTAATAAAATTTTCATTTATCATTTTAGCGATAAAGTATTTAACTTATTTATTCGATATAAAAAAAAAAAAAACACACACATAAATTTTAGGTGGGCGTTGTTTTTTTTTTTTTTATTTGTGAACGATATACATAAGTATTCAGGCGCTTTTTGTTTGTGTGTTACTTATTTTCATTTTTTTTTGTTTGTATTCTGCTTGTTTGGCCTATGGGTTAAATACAAAAAAATCAAGCGAAACTTGTTGGTTATGTGAAAATTGTGTTACCGGTTGTTGTTGTTGCTGCTGCTGCTGCTGCTTTTTTTCTCTTGTTGATTTTCGTTTTATTAATGTGTGAAGAGTAGGCGTTTTTATTTAGTTTCATATCAATTTGGCTTTATTTTTGTCTCAATTCTTTTTCTTTTTGTTTTATTTATTCAGTTCTTTTTTAAACGTGTGTGCTTGTTTGTGAATGGTATAAAATTGCTGGAATTTGTGAATAATTATTTTGTTTATTTTAAGGTTAAATTTATAATTAAGTCTGATATGCAACTTGAAATCAAATTAAATTAATGAAGTGTTAAAGTGATTTGCTAATACTTTTACACGTTACTTTGCTATAAATATAATAATAAAATTAATATTTATAATTGATTTATGTAAAATGATAATTAATTTCGATTTAAGCTAACATTCACTTCCTTCCTGTAACGTTTGATCAACACGCAACCATCACCCAGTTTCGTTACAAATAATTTATTTATACTCAAGCGTAAAAACAACTTAAAGTAAAAAAATATGATTTAGCTATAAATAAAGGAAAACCTTTGTTGTACGTAATCATAATCATACACATAAGTTTAGTACCTAAAGACACAGGGAATTCTAATGCACAAAACCAACGCAATTAACTTTAAAAAGATTTCGAAAATTTTTCCCAACGTGAGTTGATTATCACTAATTGTATAATTCGCATAGTGTGGGCGGAAATTTTCAATTTTGCTTGTAGACTCGATTGTATACAGCGGAAGACTTAAATAGGCACCTGTGAGAATTGAGAGTGCATCCAAAAAGAGTACTGCAAAGGCAGTGTTCTGCAGAAAAAAGCGGATTTCATCCACCGATCAAGTTCTCCAAATTTTGCAACAGACATCCGCGACTCGTTATACTCTAACTACGCTGCAACAACGTACCACCAGTTATCTTGTCCACCTTATCTGATGTTTTCACTTTTGGATCGAACGTACACGCACAGTATTCCTACGTTCCACTTCTCCCCACACCTACAGTACTTCGCGATCATCATCGTTCCTGCACACATATAAGGAACATTCCCTGATTGCCTGCTTGTATATGCATAAAATGAAAAAACGAGAAAGGACGAGTAACTAAAACACCCCTAAATAGAAGTGGCGAAGCATGATTAAATAAATTTAATTTGAATTTATGTGCTGGCGTTTTTTCTGTACTGTACTCTAGTGATGCAATCGAACAACATCATGTTTCTGTAAAGTGTTATTTTTCCCATTGCAAAATGTTCATTGCAGATTTCTAAGTTGGGTCATAACATACAGTTTTTTCTACTTTGTAATTGCATTATAGTTGATTGCGAACGGTTCTAATTCAATTGATTTTACTGTATTTAGTTAACTAGCAGCAACAGAAGTTGTTTTGTGTCATTTGGTTTTCAGCTGCCGGTACAAAAATGGTTTAATTTTACACTGTTGATCGTTATTTTATGTATAGAAATTTGCCCGTTATTTCCGTATGTGCATACGGACACCTAAAATGTTTAATTAAGTTATTTAAGTTGAGTTGGAAATTGTATTAACAGTGCATTTTTTTTCTTTTTTTTTTTTTCTTTTTATATTTCTCTCATACTTTACTTTACGCTTTGGGTATCATTGGCTTGGGTTGCATTCAGACATGAACAGACGTTAATTAATATCGCAATGATTTTCCTTAGTTGTAATTGTACTGTTGCGTTGTAATCGATTTAAATCCAAATCAAACATAAACAACATCAAATATGTTACCAAACATCCTTTTTTGTTATACCCGTTCAATTTGCCGAAAACACTCAAAGAAAAATGATTATGGAATCTTCGATGTTGGGACAAAACGATACTTACGCGACTGCCTTCCTCCAAGTTGCAAAATTAGCTCATAGTGTTATGAACCAAAAGGCTTCTAATCCTTGTTGAATATTTTGAATAAAAAAAAAACATTGATAAGAGAAATAGTCTGTGGTACCAGATTAGATGAGCCCGACTTGAGATGAGTATTGTCCATGACTTAGCAAGAAAAAGAGTATGAGCTGAAATTTACTTTCTTCTCGATATTGATTTTGTCTTACACACCTTTACAGAGATTTTTGCTTGAGTGTTTTCCTTTCAATTTGTGTACATATGCACCTAAGGCCGTTGTTTAAGATCATCTACTAAGTCAAAGTGTTGGTCAATAGCTTAAAGCCACAACTAGCTGACTAACTGAATAGTGAAAATATGTTGTTTACTGCATTTACGGTCCGTTAATGTCTTTACATACCCGCATACAGTCACAGTCGCAGTCACAGTCAGATACAACAAAACGTAACTATGCACAGTCAACGGCAGTATATTTATTTGTGCATACAAACATTTACACGCGCATCAGCATTTAACAACCGCAACAAGACCAACAGGAACATGTAAAAATTTTAGAGAAATAAATAACATAAATAACTGAATAAAATGTGAATGTATGTGTGCGTGCTTGTGTTACTCCAACATTCTCCGGTAATTGTTGTAAAGCATTGTACGGCCAAGCAAAAAAAAAAGAAAATACACGAAAATGCGATTGCTTCGCAAATGCAAATGGTCAGCAAATGTTGAGGTAAGAGAAATAGACAACTACTTGAGCAACTACAAAAACACCAACAATGGATGAAACTCTTTAATGCAACAACAAAAAGGCTGGTACAACGTTTGAAAATCATTAAAATGTTTTTATGGCTTATTTATCAAATTTAACAGATTTTGTTGTTCTTGTTCTTATTGTTGTTGTTGTTGCTGTTGCTGTTGTTGTCGTTATTCTTTCTTTTCATGCTCTTTAACAGATATCGTTAATGTTTTAATTTATTTCACAAAGCTTGACATTTTCACGGTAGTTTCCTTTTATTTTATATGCCATTTAAACATAGTTCGCTTTGCTTAAGTCTTGTTAAGGAGTTGCCTGTAAATAACTCGTTTTTTCGGTTTGTTTCTAAGCATTTTTTCAGAAATTCTTTTAAAAAAAAAAAAAGCAAAAAAGAAAAGCAAAACGACAACAACAACAAAAACAATTTGCAATAACTCTTGTTTAAGTTCTTTACTTACCAGCTTCTCATCCTTCCCTCCACTTGGCTCCAATTACGCTATAATATCCCTTAACAAGGCATTTTAAATGTTTGGTTGAATATTTCCTTCACTTACTTAGTGACTGAACGAATGCCTGACTGGCTGGTTGGGGTTACTTATCTCTCTTGGCAACAATAACTGCTTAAACACTTTAAATATCTTTAACTACCTTTATGCACACCTAAGCATAAGCTTTGGCTTTTAACATAAATTTTCCCTTTTTATATACATAATAGATATATGTCCCCCTCGCTCGCCCCCTCTGCATACACGCACACACGTTCAAACACATATGTACTGTGTATACATGCTTA
The DNA here is from genome assembly GCA_000688715.1 of Glossina pallidipes. NCBI lineage: Eukaryota > Metazoa > Arthropoda > Insecta > Diptera > Glossinidae > Glossina > Glossina pallidipes. The sequence goes on along the minus strand of KK499818.1, from coordinate 1,111,697 downwards.
ACCCATTTGTTTGATAGTCAGTTTCCTGGGTTGTATTGCTTTTGCGATGATGACGATAATAATAATGATAATGTTGAGATGCTATTGATGATGATGATGATGGTGATGATGGTGATGATGACGATGATTTTGGTGTAATAGTGGTGTTATGTTGTTTGTATATCTCTGTTCGATCTCGCGGTTTTTCCTTAAGTTTATACAGTTGCGATTGCTGCTGCTGTTGCCGCCGCCGTTGTTTTTTCCTTTTCATTTTTTTTTTTTGTCCTCTGTTAAAGCAACTGAATTGCCAACGCCATAAAAGGTTATTAAGACGATTTGCGCCAACTTATATACTACCAGGCTGCCGTCACATCTCCGCCATAGGGATCGACAGCCAACTTAATTGTATGTGTGCTTTGGATGGATACAAGCTCTTCATATAGTTTGATAGCCAACCACATCGACCGCCAGTTCGATTTACTCAATATGCCCCGATAGTCATGTAATAAAATGTACGCTCAATTATTATATTTTATCATAGCGCGATCACGTTGTTGTTACTGGGCTGCAGCAATGCCTGTTGTTTTATCGTATCTTTTTTGTACGTTCTATTTTTGTTACATTCCTATTTATCTTAAATGAGTTTCGATGAGTTTGATGGCAAATTGTAAAGACAGAGTTAAAACCATGGCAGCAATAAACTAGGGCTCTTGTATGTTTATTCTTTTCTTTTTTGGTCTATTTTATGGTTTAATCATAAATTCTTTTTTTTGTTAGGTTAGTAAGTAAATATGATCTTCAAGAATTTTGTGGTTTAAGTAACGTTCCATACATATATATATATATATATATATAGATGCATAAGCCAAGTTAAGTCACTAATGAGTTAATAATATGCTAAACTTGTGTGGGTTTTATAGCGTAACTGGAGCGAGATGCAATCTTCAAATATGCCTTTGATTGTTATATGCCTTCTCGGCCAAAGGGTAATTTGCAAATCACTAATCACAACGACAGAAAGTGTAAATGGTCAACAATATCCCGCATATTAAAACTTTATTGAATACATTAAGAAAAAGAAGAACGAATTAACACAAAAGGCGAGAGTAAACTGTATTTGATTTCGGGGATTGGAATTTCTATAACGATGTACAGGAAAGTCTTGGAAGGCACAAGCAAGCAAGTCAGGTCACTCTATATGCCCTATACAATAGCGATTTTCCTTGTGCTTTCCAACTTTTTCATCTTTTTTTATTAATTCTTGTTTTCCTATATATTCTTCTTCTTCTTCGGTTTTAAAAGTAAGAAGGAAGCAAAACAATTAGCAAGAATTTATCATAATTTATGAGATTGTAAATGGTTTAAACCATGCCCATCAGTCCGTCTATCCGTTCACTGCAATGCTTCTGTATAGTTTAAAAGTTCATAGATGTAAAAAAGAGAGAGAAAACTGTCATTGATTCAATTTCTAACGGATACTTTATAGTCGTACGATTATTTATCACCCACTGTTAATGTTTTCGACAATGGTTCGATTGCGTTTCGTTTTAAAAGCGATTCGCGGATGGAAGTTCGATCCGTTGCATTTTCCTTTGCCCATCCATGTGACAAATATCAAGCTTTTGTAAGGGTCCACTTTTATGAAAATCGTGCAATATTTAGTTCTGCAGCAATGTAATAGAGTTAGTATTGCCAAAGAAAGAGAGAGAGAGAGAGTTATATGCATGCTATTCTAGATCATTTATTGAGGAAAACGCTACGAAATTTTTTCCTTGCTCACATATATGTCTCCATATAAATTTTTTAAATACATAAAATTGGCTCGTAACAATTGTTCCGCGCAACAATTTGCACAAAAATCTTTACAATAGTTCACCAAGAAAAGGGAGTATAGATAGCAGTGTCCAAAGTATTCGAGAAACTGCTTGTGGAGAAAGCTTTTTTAAAGTGCACCGTAGCAGACAAATCGAAAACTTTGTCTCATTGTCGTTTTATATGCAAGCATAAACCAACTAATACCAAGTCTTGTCAAACATGTTTCTTCGCATTAATGCTCTTACTCTTCATATCATTATATTACCAAACTTTGCTTTTGTAAAAACAACACAAAAAATTGATTGTTTCAAGTTTGTTTTTTTTTTTTCGTAATTTCTAAATAGTTTCCAAGTATTTATGTAAATTCGTTTATATCGGCGTTAAAATCTCATTTTTATGTTTAATAATAATCCACAAGAACGTCGTTTATATAAAAAGAAAAACAAGAAAAAAAAAAAGAAAAAAGAAACACAAATATTTTGACGCGCAAAACACAACTAAAAGAGAATTATAACTAAGTTAAAATCTATGATCTTGATAAATGATTTCATTTAGAAGCGAAAAAGGCAGCCCATCACTTTATAAAGTTATGTATGATAAAAGCGATCATAAATTATAATAAAACTAAGCTAAGAAAAGAATAATGTGTGAAAATCGTTTAGGTCAAATCTAGAGAAATCCATTACAAAATGATTTAATGTTCAAAACAAATTCATATTCATTAGGCAGTCTAGTGTGTAATTCAACTCCCTTCGCCACCAGTAAAATGAGAATACGATATAAAAGCTGATTACTAGTATTAGATATTTACTCATGTAATTGCGTGTATATTCGAAATTTTTTGTACTTAATTTAAAACAATTTTAAAAGAGTTTGTTTAAGCATTCATAGGTTGAACGACAGCTGCATGCAGTACAGAGATTAAAAGTTTATTGTTTCTGGAAACTTTTTGATTAAAAATTCACAATAACTGGCCTTGTTTAGAGAACCACTGATCAGAAAGCCGCTAGACCTGCGGTATTAGGAGGTAGATCTAAATTCTATCGACAATCGGCAAATCGTTCAAAAAAATCGTATTTTTCGGCGACATGTTACCCCAATAATGTGTAAGCATCTTTAACACCGTAGTTCTTTTGCTCATTTGATAAAAATTTTTGTGCAACTACGTTGTCACTTATGCACTTTCGTTTTGATACAGGCATTCACTTGCACAAAAACACATCCCTCCTCCTTGTGTTTGGGGTATAACAATAAAGCAAAATAAAAACTCCTTTAAGACATCTCTCTTCTGAAGGAAAATCTTCCCGCAAAGAAAGCCAGCTTTGACGAACAAGTAAAACTTAAAGCAAAATCATTCCCAATAAGTAACCGTCCTTGACAAAAGTATCCTTTTAACAAAAGAACGTTCTATAGAGAAGATTTAAAGAAAGAATGGTCGGCAAGTTTGTATAGTCGAGAGTTAAACTTAGAAAACTAGGTCTAATGCTTTCAGTAATTGCCCGCTTCTCGGTATTTATTTCTTCTTTACTTACACAAACATATGCGCGATCAATAATTGGTGTTTTATTCTTTAAACGAAACATGGACAGTTGGACGGTTAAGCTGACTTTAACCATTCGCTATTACAACTCGTTCTTAGTTAGTTGTCTATAGTTATGATAATAGAGGAAATAAATCCTCATATGCAACAGCTTTGATGTATGAGGACTTCCTTGAGAGTTCATAGCCGTTTAGCTCACGCTTATGCAGGAACTTGAATTACAGTAATTTTCATAATTGTTTCTATTAAAGTTTCCATAAAAGCTTTCTCGACAGGATGTAGTTCGAAGCACGCCTGCTAAACTAAAAGCAAACATTTGCAATACGTACATCCACAAGTATATCTTTTTATTGAATGCCATTTAACTTTCATCAATGAAAGCGATAAATTTACTTTTATTTCAATTTCAATAGTTTATAAAATAAATGGTGAGCGTGAGTATAAGCGGATAGTAATTCTTAAGTTGCATCTAAACGTAGTGTTGAGTTAATCAATCTATTAATTTTTTTTTCTTTAGCGCCAAACATTCGCAAGCTGTTGCGCCTTACGAGTAGTTGAAGCAGCAGTAGTAGTAGTAGTAGTAGTAGTGGTGTTAGTAAAGGATATAAAACCTAACAAATGTGTACACATTTATAAGAAATCATTGTTGATGTATATCCCGCTGTTTTGAAAATTTTATAAATTATCTTTAACGTACTGAATATAATTTATGTGTGACCTTAAAAGATGCTTGAAAATATGAATGAATAAAAGTAACAAGAAGTACAGAAAGCCAGCCAACAAGTAAAGTAATCATAGTTTATGCGTATTTAAGCAAGTTAACCAAACTTGTTGTTAGTGTAGTGTTCTTGTTTACATTGCTCAGTCATTTCATAACATAAAGAATAACCGTAGACGACGGTATGACTAGGACATATGATTATATTTTCAATTCAATGCTCACACACACGAAAATTGTAAATTTTAATCTAAGAATAATTCAATAATAAAGTTGAAAAGTTGAGTTTAACGGCAGCGGCACATATAAATATCCCGGTATACGTGCTAAAAATGAAAAGCTGAACTGTATGAATAGACAGACAGACACACAAAAAGATATACATACGGATAGACACTTGGGGTACTAACGAAAAACAGTAGTAGTTAGTTGAACTACTGAAGCTTGACTTTGTAGCAAAAGTTTACATATGTTTACACACAAAAACTGTAAATTTATACAAAAATGCACACGCGTCCACATAACCACACACACACACACACACACACACACATACACACATAAAGGCATACGAAAGTATATAGAAAATAAAGTTTTTTATATTTTGCTCTAAAAATTGTAAGCAAATGCTCCCTTTATTCTTGTATTCGCAAAAATGTATCCGAAAGCAAAAAGAATGCTTGTTTCTGTTGTAGTTATTCGACTACCAACTAAGACTATTACTTTTGTTGTTGTTATTACTACAGCTAGTACTGCTTGTAGTTGCTGTTGCTGTTGCTGTGAATACATATGCCGAAGCAAATTATTCAAATTTTTTGGTGTTGCTTTGTATAATATTGCGCCACATATGCATGTATCTGCTTACATAGGTAGGCAGGCAGGCAGGCAGGCAGGCAGGCATGCATGATTTCTTTTCTTTCGTTTTATTTGTATTTGATGTTCATATTCCGGCTTCTGTTATTGCTTTAATATCTTTTTGGGCGATGTGCGGTAGGGTAGGGGAAGAAGGAAGAAGGGGGTGAGAAGAAGGGATTTTGATTTAAGCTTTGGTGTGTGCTTTTGTTGTAATTTTGTTTTTCTTTTACTTTACAAAAGAATCTTTTTATTCTGCTTCTTCTTATGCACCCGCTTTATTGTTATCTTATTCTTCTATGAATTTTTGTGTTATGCATTTCCAGTTTTTAACGGTGTCATTTTTCAATACATTCTATCTGTTTTGTTTGTCTTGCTTAGGTTGCTGCTCTGCCTTGTAATATTGTACGCTTCGTTGAATTTGGTATATCGGTTAATATATGTGTATATATATATATATATATATATATATAATGGATAGTTGCAGAGATAGAGAGCTACACATATGCACATGTATATATGCACGCTGAGGAGTAAAGTATTGAGATAAATGGGGAAATGACTTTATAACTTCTTTTGTAAGAGGGTGCAAAAGTTCCTGTTATTGTGCTTGTTTAGTCATTGTAATAATTGTTGTTATGGTTGTTTCATTTGTTTGTTTTTTCCAAGTTCGGTTTTGCCTTTGCGTCTCCATGATATCATGGAGGTGTGTATATGATTAGTAGATTTGGTTTTCTTTTTTGTTTGTTTGTGATTGGGTTACAAGGCAATCTAAGGCAAACACGCCCATATTGAATGCATGAATGCAAGCCTACTAATAACTCAATTTGTTGCACCACACATTTACTTCATAAGTTGATTTAATAATTTTTTTTTTCTCCAATTAATTACATTGCTTACATAAGTTACCCCGAAGTTACCCTGAAATGCGCAATTTTTCAAGTTTAACTAGATAGCATTTCGTATGCCATGACCTTATTACTATTATTATCGTTTGATTTTCTTGTTTGCATTATTTTGCTTAATTGCAGTGGTTGACTAAAGCCATAATTTGTGTTTTGTTTTCCGTTTTGGCCGTTTTTTTGAAGAATACGATCAAAAGCTAATAAACGACGTGCTCATAGTCAGCCTAGCGCAGCCCAATTATTTAACATATAATTTAAGTATTAAGGCTTCTTTTTAAAAAACATAAATTGACTAACAACTTTTTTCCATCTGCTTCATATGCTGTGCGTAGTGACAGGGGTCCATGTTAGTTGGTGAATGGTTGGAGAATGTTAAAAGGGCTTAATGCAATCTAAGTAAAGGATAACATGTGAGAGCACATGTGTGCATTGGAGAATACCAGCCTCGTAATAATCCTTGTTACCATCCGAACTATTCGTTAATTCGCTCTTAAGAAGATTGTTGCCAGTCAATGGGTTCAGGTTTTCTTTTTTCCTTCTCTATCTTATGTTCTTAGGATACTCTTCGGGTCCCATGGATCCCGAAAAGACTCATTTCTTGTGACTGGGCTTATATTGTGTTTTAATTATATCGCATTAGCTGGTATTCCCTGGCCTGCCCTGCAAACTTAAGAATTAACAAACTTTTTTTTGTCACAAAGGCAAGCAAGCTGACTCTCTATACCATTACCTTTTGCTGATCATTATTCCGACGTAATTAGCATGAATTGTTTACCAAAATCATGACACAGACACGATAAACATATCATAGCGAAAATAAATCTCGACACAAAATAAATAAATAAATCTCTAAAGAAAAATAAAAATTTAGAGTTAAACTTGTTTATACTAAACTTCTCATAAATAATAGCCATAAGTGCTTTGTGCTTAGCTTAAAAAAAACAAGAAAAAAAAAATGGAAAAAATGGAAAAAGCAAACCTTAAATAGCAGCCACACACTCTCATAAATTTCCGCAGCTAATTAATGTGTGTTATGACATTTTTATGCACATTTTTTTTTTTTAATTTTTATTGAATTTGTTAAATAAAACGTATACGCACACCTACGTACAAGCACATCTGCACAAGCGTATACATGTGTACGCTTATGTGGAAGTTAATATAAGTCATTTTGCGTTGGTAAAGTTTCACAGATTTGAAAACATTTAATACAACACACCATAAATTTATGATGCTGTCAAGCATAAAAGCTCCAACACTTATGATGCTTGTTAATGTTGTTTTCTGTACGTGTGTGTGCTTTCGTGTTATGGATGGTTTGTACAAGTATTTACGTATTAGCCAAAGTACACATGGTTTAGCTTGCGTGAAAAGCACCTGCTACTAAAAACAAAACCAAGAGAATGAAAAAAATTTACAAAAAAAAAAAAATGCACAAACTTAGCTCTGCGGTAATTAAAAAAAATCTTTTTTTTTCACAATTTATTCCACGCCATAACCCCTAGAATGCAATGAAATTTCAGATTCTTGAAAAATCGTGTAAACATTAAAAAATATTTTTATTTTGCATTTTTTTCTATGTATCACATATACTTATGTACCTACATTTGCATATACGTATGTAAGCAACGTATGTGCGTGTGTGTGGATTTAAAAATATTAAGCTACTGGCGTTTTTTACGCTATTTGCTATTGTTTCGTTTAAGGTCAGTTTTAGGTTCTTTTCTGTGTTAACAACTACATGAGCGAAACATTATTCCAAAGCGGTTTTGTGGATACAATTTTTTTTTTATCCCTGTTGTTTTATTGTCTGTGTGTTCTTTTGGTTTATGGCTTGAGGCTTGACAGTGTATTGCAGGATGTGTAAACCTTTTCATGATTTCATTGTCTCTACTTCTTCAGCTAAGCAAGTTTTGCTATCCAAGTATAGTAGGTACATATGTAACCAACTAAGTTTTGTACGTTAAGGCAAAAACCAACAACAAGTGTAAATTCAATGCATGTGTGTGTATGTGTATGAGTACGCGTGCAACAAAAACAAAACAAAAACTTGTAGTTGTTTAGTGTCTCAACGGGTGTGCGTAAGTATGTAGCGGCAGATAGCATTCATTGTTTTTGGTTAACAATCAACCATTGGTGGCAGGGTGTTGCTTAAAATTTCTTTCCCTATTTTATTGTTATTGTTGTTGGTATTTTTTATTCATTTACACAAAGTTTTCTTTTCGTTTATTGTTGTTAGCATGTTTTTCTTTTTTTTTTTTTCGTTTTTCACTTGTTTTACTTATCTTTTATAAAATCATTTGCATTTTAAGTATTCTTCGTTATTCATACACACGTATAGACGTAACTAACTTATTACACACTGCACAACACAACACACTCTTCTTGCATTCATTCATTCATTCATTCATTCGCTTACTCACTTTCATCATTGCCAACATAGCCATAGAGTCACATCTCTATGCCTGTAGCTTAAACGTTATGATTATGTTGTGTTATGTTTGTGTATTGTGTTTGTGTGCTGCATACTGTGTTTGTTATATCTGATTTCTTATTATGTGTGGCATTTTCGGTTTATGATTTATTGTCGAATTTCTCGAGAGTGTCGGCTGTATCTTCCGTTACATTCGCGCCATCATTTGCCTATTTTGCTCTATGTTTGCATTTTCATGGCGTTTGAACATTAATTCTCGTTCACTCGTTCATTCCGCCATATTGTGTTCTTGCGTATTCTGTGCATTCTGTCTCTTTGCTTTATCCTTGTTAAAGAAATAATAAAAAACAAAAAAAAAAAAAGCAAAAAAAAAAAAATAGTTCTTTTGTCTTTCTATGGAAAGTTGACTAACTAACTGCATAACCTAAGTATAAACAATTTGGTTGGATCTCGTTACCGAGTTGCTTTTCTACTTAACTTCACGCTCACTCACTCTGTTTTATATCTATCTGCATGTCTGTCTGTCTGTCTGTCTGTCTGTCTTTCTGTCTTTCTTAAACCCCTACTTTATTTCCTTTCCTCGAAGATTTATGACTTTGAAGGCAGTGTCGTGTTGTAAAAGTGTTTAAAAGCTAATGAATTTAATTAATGTTATTTAACTGTGAGTTTGTGTTATAGAATTCTAAATTATGATTATTTCGCTTAGCGAAGAGGGCGGCAATAAGAAACTTTATGAATAAAGAGTTTACCTTAATGAAAGGTAAAATTTTCCCAAGAAGTCTCTTTCTTTATCTAAAGCGAACGCTTGAGAACATTTTTATTTGCATTTTTATGTCTACATTCCCTTTAAATATGATATATAGTCTGTGCCTCATTTTAAGTACAAGTTTTTTTTTTTTTTCTTTAATTTGCTTTTATTTGTCCAGTTAGTTTTAATTAAATTACTTTTCAAAGAAAATATTCTTCAGAGGCTATGCATACATCCTCGCGACTATTTTAAAACACCGTAAGTCGATGTTAGACATGACCGCCTGTCGTTTTATCTGCTTAGTAATACTTTCTCGAATATTTATTGTAATTACAAAAGTGACACTTCAAGGTGCATTGTTCATATTAATTGCTCGTTCTTATATTTAAGTGGGTGGTGTTGTGACCGATGTCATCTAGACCGTATTTCCTTTTCATTGTTTTTGTAAGTTTGCGTCAAATTTGTTACGCCAGAGCAGTAGCCACAATAAAGCTCTGCAACTATCAAGTTTTCCAGTTGCGAAAACCACAAAATGAATTAAATGCTTGTGACTTGTGCCTTGTGACTTTTAATGTCTTTGTGATATCGCTCGTCTATACCAAATATGTATATATTCAACTGCAATTTGTCCACAGATGGCCTTAGCTGACAATGTGGTTGGAAACTGACAAAGATTTTCAACTCACAACAATACAAGTTCTCGACAGCAGCATAGCTTCTAGTTGCACTAAACACATCGAATTTTATATCTGGAAACTCCGATATGCGAGAGCATTTTTTCTTTGCCCGGAAGATTAAAAAGAAAGTCGTTTCTGCATCGCATCGTTACTGCTGCGCTTCAAAATGAATTTATTTTGATGAACCCACGCACAGAAATTCATGGGCAAACCGAATCCCTTTCGCAGAAAGATGACTTTTAGGAAAACCAGAGGGATGTGATCTAATAAAGTCTGGATTAATACTAAAGCCTATTATAATAATTAATTTGTTTGAATAGTTCACTGTTCAAAGAACGCCCATAATGTCAAGGAAAGCCGGTGACACTTTGGAAGCAATTAACTGGGAATTGCTAGTCCATGCGACTTATTCACCAAATTCAAGTCCTTTTAATTACCATTTTTTTGCGTTAACAAGTTACACACTTTCGCTTCTTACGAAAACATATGAAACTAGCTTCTGGCGTGGGATCCGCAAATTCTGCGAATGGTGGGCTGAATGCCTAGCTATAAATGGACAATAGTTTAAATTAAAAATGTGTTATCATTTTTAGGTCAGAGACTTGTATTTTCTATATAAAAACTCCGGTTTAATGTCTACGCACCTGGGAATTTCGGTTAGTATTCGCGAAGTGTGTGAACACGTCTTGAACGTTCCACAAAGTAGATGTATTTTCAGAATTCATTTAGTCATTTAGGCCTTTATATCTTTCTATAAGTTATTGCTAGGGCTTTAGAGCATGGAAATGGGTTTTATTGTCGTCAAACTTTTTTTGGCAAAGCAATAGCTTAAAAGCGTTGCTGAAACAATTTATCTTTTCTTTACAATCGTAATAAGGTGGAAATTTTTAGATTAAAGAACCAAATGGGCTCGAGAGATGTCTGTTATGTCGATATTTTCCCTTCGATCCTCATAAAATTGATGACAAAAGAGCTTTGGCTGGCTTCAAGCTGGCAATAGTCGCATCAGAATAGTCTAAGGTATACTACGTGCCAAAGAACGACGCAGGCAAACGTATGCAAGTGGATATCGATGTGAAATCGTGAGGAATAGTCAAATTCCCAAATCAATTAAAATAACCGCTAAGTTAAGCGATAAAGAGTTGCAAACTGAAAATTAGAAATTGGTTTCCTAACGCTGTTCGTGGCAACGTAGTACATTTATTACACATAAGATTTTACTAAGTGCGTGTACGCAATTTTTTAAAAACATTGTAGGAAAGTGAGAGCTCATATGAGGTGGTATTTAATGAGTGTGGTAAACCATATAAGTTGTAATGCGTGCACATTGCATACTGGCACAGCATGCTGCACGCTCGCACTGCTCACATTTATGTTTAATAATACCACACGGTGGGCATAATTTCATTCTTATTTAAAATAGTCTGAATGACTGAAATGAAGAAGAGATGTTCAGATTTAAATATACATCTACCACGACCGGTAATTCGAAGGATTAAAATGCGAGCACTTCGCGGCTCGCCTCATTAAATCTCAACAACCCTAAAGTGCAGCTGTCTTTTTTGTTGGCTGAATAAGTGAATATTCAATTAGCTCTTTAGGACGAACTTGCTTAAATTGGGCGGGTTTTGTCATTTCAATGACATGCAAAAACGAGTATTGACTTCTGGCTAATCGTTTTTCAACGCTTTAAGATCCTCAAAGTAGTCTCTTACATACATATATATTATACAGTTGATGATTAACAGAGGAATTAAAAACTCATCGAGTAATATGACAATAGAAATAGTGAAATAAAGATCAAGTGTTCCAAGAAATTGGATCCTGGTAGAATTAAGAGACTCATAAACTACTAAAGAATTCAATATGTATACTCAGACTTGACTACAATGAAAAGTGTGGCACACTAGTGATACGTAATTTATTATTCGCCATATATGACAATAGAAATAGTGAAATAAAGATCAAATGTTCCAAGAAATTGGATCCTGGTAGAAAGTGTGGCACACTAGTGATACAAGCCATGGGAAGGAAATTTCAAAACCTTGATGAACCAATAGAATTAAACTCTTGGTATAGTCATGAAACCATTAACGTGTTGCTTCATTGGAAATTAGATCCGTAAAATAATGTAATTGAACTGGATATAGAGAATGTATAGAAACTATTGTATAAGAATTTTTTTCGCTGAGATATAGATCTTCGAGTCTGCATTAATCTAATGGAAAACACGCATGAGAGTATTTTTTAATGCTAAAGCACGAAATTCTTTACTAAAAAAAAAAATTAAATTAACAAAATAATAAATCATTTGATTCACATTGATGATTGAAAAAACACGGTAATGCATGAAATATTTTCTTAAAACTGCTTCAGGCTTATAGCACTTTTGAGATTTAAAAAAATGAAACGACAAGACGAAACTGACAGTGAATAATGAGAGAGAATATTGATTGCGAGATCTAAATACGCAATTTCTCTCATATATATATATATAGATTTGAAGAAAATGTTGTCCTATTTACTGCGTTATAAATATATAGGATTCCAAACACGAGCATTTGTGAAAAAATTAGACGCTAAGACGTAATTATGTCCATTTTAAGTAGTGTTTTATTTTGTGAATTTCTTACTTCCCATCGTTCAATGCCCGTTTCCCTGTCGCGTGGCGGCCACGCGACTCTCTTTTTTTAATATGACATGACAAAGGTGATAATCATAAAACGATTGCTTCAACTAAAAACTGAAAGGAACCTTTTTTTTTCTTGCTTCAACATTTTTATTTCAAAGGTTTTATAAAAATCTCTTCAATTTGCTCTTATAAGCACGATAGGCTAGGTGGCGAGGCGTCGCTTGGTCGATTATATTGCTTCGATTGAAAGCGGTTTGATAGCGGTTTTTGCGAAAAAAGAATAAGACCTGGAAACGCTATTCTGTAATATTTCGCTATATAATACGTTGAAAATTCATTTTCCTCTTTGTTCTTAAATATATATATATATTGGAATTATTAATGGTTGGTATTGTGTGTGTAGTCGTTTATTATTATTGTTAATTTTTTGTTTTATTTATTTGCAATAAATTCAATTAGCCAAACATTATTAATAACATTGATTAGTAGTCGCGCGCATTGGTTACATAGATATTAGCTCGTATTTAACATTTGTAAAATTTTCATGATTGGAATTTTTATTAATAGCTTTACAATTTATTGCTTTCATGCAGACAAACAGAATCGAATCGAATCAAATCACTTCACGCTGCACCGCACCGTGCGTTGTAACGCAACGTTTTTATGCTTAGCATTACGTTTAGCATTAATATTATATTTGAAGGAGTGTTTCGTTGGTTTGATGCAAAAGCATTTTCGTATTCTTTTCAGTTTTCTTAGCGATGCAGAAATCCGTTGATAATGATGATTTTAATCGTAATTTATTTATAAGCAATTGATTGCGTTCACATTGCACGTAATTGCAATTTGTTCACTATAAATTTAACGATAATTGGCGCCAAGAGTGTTGCAATTGGTTATTGCGCTTATTATACTCATTATCAGAGGAATACAGTCCAATAAATTAGTTCTTGTTCTTTGTGTTTGTAAAACTTGTATACAAAAATATCGAAATCTACTTCGAACTACACATTAAGTAGTAGTCCAATAGTAGTTTTAATTTATCTTAGATTTGGAATCGAATTAACGTTAAACGTTGCCATGCAAAATCTATAACGATTGTTGTTTCGATAAAAAGCCGATATTGTAGACAATGTCTTTTTAGTTTAATGTCGAATTAATTGCTTACTAAAAATAATGAAAGCAATCCTGGCAAAGAAAGACACTACTTTATGACTCTCTAAAATTGCGACATGGCAACGGATCGTTTTCGTGCAAAATCTCCATACATGGTTATGAAACTTAAATAGTTTCATACCAATAACAATTTTTACACATCGCTTATTGCTGACAGGAACTAGCAATTTTCTATGCCACTTACGCCCCGCATCATATATAGTGCAGTTTTCATTAAGTTTGTGCGACTTGGGGGACTTAAGAGACACTATGGAGTACTTAGGGTAGACGGATAGAGGGACTTAGATATTTCCTTGAATCGATTTAAGCTTGTCTGTCGCTTTGTTTCCCTGCCTTTCTGAGGTATATACAGGTATTTTGTGTTCCACACTTTGCGATGTTTTTGACGAAATTTGATACCATGACACGTTTAGCCCTAGGCATGTAAAATATATTGGATCGTGTTGTCCTATAGAAAGTGTTATCGTTGAAAACTCATTATGTGAAACATATTTGCAAATTTTCAAGTTTCTCTTCAGAAATCGCCAAGCAATTTCTATAAAGTTTTTTCACCTACTCGCATATAGTAAAGAATGCAAGCCTTTATATGACCAAAAAGTCTTAACCGAACACAGATCCACATTCATCGGTTGATATTGAAGGTAACTATTTGGAGGATGTATGCTTTTTTTTTACCCCCCCCCCCCCCCCACTCTTATATATAAGCCTTTAAGCCTTTTTACTGACAAAAGTATGTAAAAAGAATTAATCAGGTCTTTGAAAACAAGATTCGGTTTAGTAAACCTCGACTAGATCAGTTTATTTTCTTCCATATATGATGGAAATAGAAGAGAACTGAGGGCAACTTTGACATAAGGAAGCCAACTTTACTAAATTTTGGCCAGGTCAGCTCGGTCCTAAGGAACAATTTTTGACTTCGTTTACTTAAAATCTTATCGGTGACAAGTAATATTTCTGCAGGAACTCTAGAGCGTTTATTCTTTCTATAATGATGGCTATAATTACTGCACTAACTTATAATTCCGTTATTACGAAAATTTGTTTAAAATAATGATGTTTAAACATGCTGGTGCTGGGACGAGTAAGACGCTAACAAATGCAATAACATCCTATGCAAGCATGCAATAAATTATTTGTGCTTATGGGCAAAAATTTGCTTAATATTTCTAAAAGAAAAGTAAAACGGACTTTAAAATCAGTTTATGGGTCTAAAGCCCTTTGTTTTGTTGTCTTACCTTCTGCTTCTAGAAATGGCTATAATTTACTTATTTAAGTCGATCGCTTTCTAGTGGACAAGTATTAAAAGAAGTCGATAAATGATTTAAACTTCGAATGGAAGAAATTTGAAGATAGTAGATATTGATTTCAAGTATGGTCCATGCTATGGTATGGTAATCATGCTATGTCTTAAAAGCTATAACAGTTAAGAAAACACTTAGCGACAATGACGATGACAATGGCTTTTTGAAGTAGTAAATATCCAATCCATTCATCTTAAGATGGGCATAAAACCTTGTTATTTATCTCTTCTTTTTCAAATTGATCAGCTTTTTTGTTGTTCTTTTATACTTTTTTTAAGCAAGTAAAGTTTATGAAATAAGAAAGTGAGTAGCAAATGATTTATTTATTTAAGAAAATGCTAATGGTTGACAAATTTTATTAGTAAGTTAACCGATCGTTAATTACCGGCTACTGTTCACTTACGATCTTGATTAGTAACCGTAAGTGATTTTATTATTACTTGAGCAATTTATGCCGTAAAAAACGCTAAACGCCCAAAAAAAAAAAAAAAAATCGGTAGAAAAGACTTCACCTAAAACTATCGATTTGTCATGTTATGAAAAATAGGATCACCTAAGCAATACCATAGTTAGATAGTTAGGCCGTAATTAATAATGTCAACCTTCTGTCATATCAAAGCAAGACATCTTGAGTAGAAAAGTAGCTGAGTGTCATTGATGTCATAGGTTGGATGCATGTGTGTATGTATGTTTGAAAAGTAGCTGAGTCTCATTGATGTCATAAGTTGTATGCATGTATTTATGTATGTTTGTGTTTATGTATATATAAAATACTGAAGTGTTGTTAGAGAACTTTTTTACATTAATTTTTCTCACACACTTTCTATTTTCCTAAAAATGTTTTGCCAAAATATTTTGTTGTTCATCTCATCTATAAACTTTGTACAAAGTAGAAGTTGCGCCGTTGATTAAAGAGAGTTGGCGAGAAAATTTGAACGAGTCTAATTAAAAAGAATTATAATTTTGAAAAACTAAAAGTTTTTTCCATTGAGAAAAAGATAGAGTAACGTAAGGAACCCTTCAAATTTTTAAACATTAGTTGGAAGAAAAAATGATAAGCCTTAAGGCAGTTTTAAAGCCTAAAAGTGGTATCTAAATTGAAACCTTTCTTATTTTGCGCATTTCATTCCCTTCAATCAATTCAATTCTGCTTTCAACAGTTTATTGTTACAAAAAAAAAAAAAAAAAAATATATATATATATATATATATTTATATATATATATTTATATATATATATATTTATATATATATATATATATATATTTATATATATATATTTATATATATATATATTTATATATATATATATTTTTTTTTTCATTTATTATCGTAGATATTTCCCTTCCAGAACAGATTAAAGATTTTATCGATTTCAATTAAATTTTCTTTTATTATCTTGATAAAGAAAAAAAAAAATAAATAAAAAATAAAACGAAGTATTGTTCATTTTCTTGCGTCTTTTCATTTCATTATTATTAAGGTCGTTTCCACATTTCACACGTTCACGTCTTGATAGCAGAAGTTATATCAGAAAAAAAAAAAAAAAAAAGAAAAAAAAATGTCGCTTCCATCAATGCCATAAGAATATGATGACTGTTGCTGCAGTTGCGTTAATGTTTCCATTCTTATTGTGGTCGTCACGCCAACTTGACACTGTGCCCGACGACTGAAAGCCAACAAGAACAGCAACAATCATTACCAACACTAAATCCAGTGCAAAATTTTCTATTAAAAATTACTTTTTCCTTTTCTTTCAAATTCTTTTTTTTTTTTTTTTTTTTTTTCTTCTTATATTTTTTGTTTCTTTTTTTTTTTTTGTTTTCCATGATAGAGTCTATCAACTTTTTTCGAGTTTTCTTTCTGACAGTTGAAAAACTTTTCTCTATTCCCTCTCTTTCTTTTAGCCTTTCTCTCTCCCTTACCTATAATTGTAGCTTCGCTTTACTTTTTCTGTTTACCGACAACAACAGTTGGATTTTTTTTTTTTAGCGGTATACATAGTATTTTGTTGGTGCTAATAGTTAAATAGTTTCACTGCAGAAATATTCTTTTGTTGTGGGTATAACATTGAATCGATGCGCTTTAATAAAGAGTACGGCACCGTATAAAGAAGGGGAGAAGAAAAGTGGAACGAATCTGAACAAATTTCATTCAACTGGTGAGAGGAAAGAAATGTAATTTTCTATTTATCAACACAATAGATGTTTGCTTTAGATGGGTAAGCCCGAGTTATACATAGCCCGGTATGAGATTTCATGTAGATTTGACGACGCTTCCAGTTCTTCTGTTTTTCTCTTTATTATTAGTTCGCTTTTTTTTGTTTTATTATAAATGGAATGTGGCTAAAATCGTGACGTGTTTTATTTTAAGTTAATGCCATTACCGCAGCTGTTGCCGTTGTTGCTGTTGTTGCTGTTATTGTTATCGTATTCGTAGTTGTGTGATTTTTACCTTTCATTCATTTTAAAGTGTTTTATTGTTAGAAGAATTTCTTCTTTTTTTTTTTTTTGCTTTGTATGAAAAGTAGGTGGTATAAGTTTACTTACATGGTTGAAGGAAGAGTAGAAGAAGGGCGGGTGACTGTCTTGAAAGCGTTCCTTTTTCAATGCGCTGAAGTTTCTACGATTTGATACCTGATTGGAGAGGAGCGGTAGTTGTAAGTGTGCAAGCATAACTTTACCTAATGTGTATCTTTTCTGGTGAAAAGCAGTTTTCAGTTTAGTTTGTTTACTTAAATTGTTGGAATGTAACAGTAAAGAGCACTGTTCGTTGTTTGACCTTTTTGACACTTGACATGCAATGCAAAGAATGTTTTTGCAGAAAAAAAAAGGAAGAAATGGTGAAAGGTTTATGTTATGCTAGTGGTTTCACAGCAAAAGCGAAAACCCTTTTGACCTTGACGGAGAAAATATCAGCGTAATTGGAAACTATACAAGCAGAGAGTAAAATGTAATAAAAACTAACTGAGAAAATATTGCGGAGGGTAGCTTGGCATTTTTTTCGCCATAATGTAAGTGTTTTTTAATCTTCTACTTGAAAAATTTATTAAAGTTTTTATAAGTTGTGACGATTTAAGAACACTGTTTCTTTATACCGGGCTTAGTTAAAAATTTGTTTGCCCGTATAAGGTGACATTAGCACACAACATATTTATGTCAAAACTCTTTATTATTTCATATCTAGATACTTCGGCTTATGACGACCAAACTTCATGGCCGTGTAGAGTCTATATAACGAATTGAACTGTGAGGATGGGTGTCTGCAATCTAGGTTTAAGGAAGTCCGCTCAACTGCACAAAATTCTAAACGCGAATTATTGCTTCGTGCCAATTATTATCCAATTTCGCAACCGGAATCGAGCAATATAATCAAAGGGCGTCTAGTCTGAAATCTTCAAATTTCAAAAAAATGATTGTTAAACCGTTTTTGTTTGCTCCGGTACAGGGTGGTGCTTCTGTCCTACATTCATGAAGCATGGTTACCTGATATGGACGTATATCACATCCGGTCTAGTTCGCCGTTCTTTTCTTAATCGTTACATTCAATCACTCCAAGAATGCCATGCTATATTCGCTATTGATCGTTTGTCACTTTTATAGGCAACCGAAAAATATTATACGATGCGCATCCCAAAATACGGACTTTACGCTCCTCTCAGCCGACTTTTGGCCTTTTGGTTACCCTGGGCAGCTCTGGATTTCCATTCGGCTGATTGCTAACTTGATTTTGGAGCGCAGTGATAAACCCAGGCTTCATCCACTGTCATATCTCGCATGAAGGACTCGTTTTTATTTCGCCTAAACAGCCCAAGCGCGCAGTAGTTTTTGATGCGTTGCGAACAAACGCGGCACCCATTCCGAACAGAGCTTTCTCGAAAATATTAAGGCTACAATGACAATTTTCCTCATTCATAGAGCGACCGGCGACAATTCATCGTTGATGGTTAAATTCTTGAATGTGTGAGTCACTCGCTACAAAGTAATAATTTATTTGCCCTTAGGTCCATTTTTGGACAAGAAACTCTGGACCCTGCTGTACGTATGCCTAATTCGCCATGGAAAAAGCTGTGCTCGATACAAGTGCCGGCTGAACAAAGGCACTTCGACAATCTATAGAATATATTTTGACATTCATAACAATTTTTTCTCTCATTTCGTGTTAAAATATATGCCGTTGTGTTTACTATTACTTGCTAACATCAAGAAATTATTAAAATTTGGATGAGAAAATCTTTGTCTAGAAATCTTTTTTTTTTTAAATTTATAGTTATGTTTATAAAATTTCGCTTTAATGTCTCACAAACCAAAAATCCTTCCAAAAAAAGTTATTTTGTGTTTTTTTGGCTGTTTTGTTTCAATTTTTACATATTAATGCAAAATAAATAATGAAACTAAACAAAATTTTCACATCTTTATTTTCACAGATTCCTAATATGACGTTAACTATGCCAACGCACGAAAACGGTGGATTTAACTCCTCTAACATGTCGTCAGCAGCAGCTATGACAACGGTGGCGTTGTCATCGTCATCACAGTCATTATTACCGTCAACAACAATGTCTGCTAACACACCGCCCGTCTCGTCATCTGCAACACTATCAGCTACGGCACCAACGTCGGCATTAGCGGCATCAACGCCATCTGGTGCGACAACATCGTCATCATCATTAACCACGGATACCGTCAACAATAGCATACCTGCAGCTTTAAGTTCGTTTACATGTTTGCATCACAAGCGTTTTATGGATTCGCAGCAATCACATGCACAACCCATGGATACCTTAATGCTAAACAAAGGTAAGTTCTCTTTTCTGTCTGTTCTTGAATTTTTTTGTCTCTTCCTTTTATATTTCCCTGTACATATTTAATACACGGTTGGGAATATTTAAAATAATAATTGCAGGAAGATGAAATAGTTTTTTTTTTTTTTTTTTTTTGCTTAATTATATATCTAATAACAACGATTGCTCTGGTGTGGCATAGTTTTGGGAGAGGGGAACAAAGTTTTGCTTAATTGTAAGCATTGGTCAGAGATGAGTTCTCTTGTTTTAAAAGGTGAAACAAAGTTTAGCTAGAAGTTTCATTGGAATGTTAATTAAAACTTCAAGTATCCTTTCATGTTAAAAAATTAGTCTTAACGAAGTCAGAATATATTTATCGAAAATGTGTGTTTAAGTAAAAAATTCATAAAATTTTAATACAAATATTAAAAGAACATTTTCATGGAAAGGTTAAGTCTTTTCGACGATGCCCTTCCTCTTCAGGCATATTAGTCGATTGAAAGACTCTTAGGGAAAACACTAAATAATACGGTATTAAGTTGAAGTAACAATGTTTTAAACATAATTTCGGACCTAATTTAAATTTAATTTAATTAAATTAACCCTTTCCACCTTTTTTACCTATCACTAGTTCCTTAATAATTTCAAATAATATTATATCGACTTTTTATGTCGACATAGGAATTGGTGTACGAAATACAATGTCAACAAATGGCCAACATAGTGGTGCAAAGAGCTAAATTTCCTCGCACTAAGAAAACAAAGCAATTACGCAACACCTTCGCTCATATTTCTCGAATTTATTGGAGATTTATGATTGGCAACACTGATCGCGAAGTTGTGATGATCAGCAATTGCAGTCATAAAAGTGGGTCTACTGCAATCGTAGTGCAGAGGCACGGTTTAATTTTAAAACTAGAGCTACCGCGTAGATCAATTTCGCCTCTTTTGAGCTTCAAAAAAATGCTTAAAGTTCTAATATTTAGTGGCCAGCGCATATTAACACGTTTTTCAAGCGATTACGATTAAACCAAGAAAAAGGAAGAAATTAAAATCAAAATTTTATGTTAATTGGGAGTTCTGGGGAACATCTAGTTTCCCAATCTGCCAAAATCCAAATTCCCATCTACCTTTCCCAAATATCTTCACTGTATTGAAAGTCGTAGACGAAACTATGAACAAATTTTCGATGTTTTCCGAGTCTTAGTCCCAGTTTTGTCTATGGGTGCGCCTGTAAGCAGATTACATCCATTTTTTAACGTTCGGTTTTTAAATGATTGAAGAATGTGTGCCGAATTTCAGCTTTTTAAGCCAATATCGGTAGCGCTAGTCTTAACACCGCAAGCCGCGCTACAACATTCTACATGAGTAACAAGGATCCCGACTACCAGATTAATGTTTGCGAGCTCAAACCGCAATGCGATAGAACATAGATAGAGCTCGTAGTTGTAGTGAGTGCCTTATTGGGCAAACGCCCACTAGTCTGGCACCGTTCCCTCTCCGTCTGTCTGTCCCTACTTCTTTCTGACTTTTCCCTCCTTGTCATTAGTCATACTGAAAAACCAAACAGGTTGCAGACAGAGTTCGAAACTGGTGAAGCATATTAAAAAACGCTCTCCCCCTTGGTTGATTGTATTTATTGCAAATTCAAAGATCGTAACGATTTGGTAAGCGTCCATTGCTCCTTAGAAGCTACTATCAACTCTTTTCGCGTCGTATAAATTTTCTCCCATTGTACCACAACAATAAGCATTCATGATCCTTTACCTTCAAATATAAACTCTTTACTTGAAATTTGTACAAAATAGACCGTGCGCTTGACCAACGATCAAGTTAAGAGTAGTAGTATTTAATGAAAATTGAACATAGAAACAATTCTTTGTGAGAAGTTTATTGCATTTACGACGGGCTTCCAAAATATAAATATCTCCCAAACAAATTATCTTTCATTTATCTTTACTTGCCTGAGAAAAACAGTCAAGAAAAACAATCCTCTCTTTGCCATATCAAAAATTCCGAAAGGCTTACTTAGAGCGTCAAATATCTTAAGCCAGTGCTTGGAAGTATATGAATCTACAATAAGAACCATTTCGAATAAAATTTGGAAAACAGTTTAGAAAAACGTTTGACCAACGGAGAAGCCTACAGAATTTTGTAAACAGAGTAACAGTATCACTGTGATGGTTTTAAGAAAGTAATCGGGCGAAAAATTTCAAAGTTGCTGTCACCGGAAGATAAAATAAACGGCCAAAAACAATATTTCCGCATTCTGTCTCCTCTTTTCAAAATACAAGCGATATAATTACAGAGTGCAAAGGTGACTGAATTCTAAATCTTTCGAGGATTACAGAAGAGCACATTTATTGGCAGAAGATATGACCCGAGTTTAACGCTATTCCATTCTATTTCTATATCGTGCAATATTTTCGTACTGAAATCTCATTTAACTTGTACAACTTTATTATGCGCATTTTTAAAGTTTCTAGAATCTGATGATTATCAAGACATTGCGGAAATTCGTGTTTATTTAAAATAAAACATTTGTGGCTTAAATCAAATTAAAAGTGTTGAAATTAAGCAGGAGATCAATTTTCGTTCCTACACTTGTCATTTGTTGATGAGTCCTAAGAGAATTGTTTCAGTTATAATAGCATAACCATCACTTTAGTTACCGCATTTATCATAAATTTTAATGTAAACATATTTCGTTTTAACATTTTTCAAGTCAAAATATTTGAACATTTATTTAAACGACTTTGATTAATTATTCAGCTGAAGCTTATGTTGACAATTGTTAGTAATTTGTCAAGACATGCATAAATCATTCACAAGCTATTAGGGAATTTATTCACCTTTATTTTTGAAAAATTCAACCTAATCTTACTAAAAGCATTTTCTTTATTTTCAATACCTGTTTACCGATAGCAACAAATCAACTAATTTGAGGATTCAAGATCTTCAATAAACATTAAATATTTATGAATATGTACGTGCGCACACCCCAGACTCCGTCAATATATGAACGTGCGTACCCTTAACTCTCTAAGGAGAGTTTTACACACACCTTTTTGAAAAACAATAACCTGCATACATAAGTAAAAAGCATTAACTGAAAAGTCCTTTTCTGCAAATAACTGAAAACATTATCCCAAGCAACGGCAGCTTACACGCTAAAAAGTATTGGAACCGTATTATGCTTCAACATCTGCACATAAGTTTTGATTTGTTTCGAAAGAATACACAGGCAATGGAAAAGTCTTTGTTTTCTTAAATCGAGGATGCTCTTATTCGGTTTGTCGCCCCTTTCAATAGACGGAAAATAAATGAAGAAAAATACAGCAACAATAAAAAAATTGATTCCTTGAAAGCACACACAACGGCTGATTCATAAAATAAAAAAACAAAAAAAGCAAAAAAGAGGCAAAAAAAAGAAGCGAAAATACTATTCATTCAAGCATAAAGCCAAGTAAAAAACACCCTATCCCTCCTACCAATTTATCGCAACCATTACCATTCTGCTACCGCAAACATTCATTCCTTATCCTGCCGCGTACACAATTCGCACAATGTTTATATTTATTCTGCTATTCTTGCTACTCTTTCTACTAATTTATTGTGTGGAAGTATATGTGCGCGTGTATTTTATATCTGATATTTATACTCCTTCTCCCCGTTAATGTTTGCTGTCAATGTATTATTTATCGTTGAACGTTTTGATGTTTTTTTTATTTCCTTGTTTTTCCTCATTTTATATATTTTTCTTTACGCTGTTATTACTTCTTGATTTCAAGAAAATTAAATTTTTTTCACTGCATTTGAAACTTATTTAATCACAATTTTATATTCTCTACTTTCTGCAGTAGAAAAAGAAAAAAAGAAGATGGCAATAACTAAAATATAAATGAATAAAACGTTTATGCTGCAAACTTTCAGTCACTTTGAAAAGTATGCTTCAGAGAAACTTTTAATAAATGATCCTACAAGTATGCAATGCTAGTTGCAAATGAAAAAAGAAAAAGCGAGTAAAACTTTTCGCTATCTTGTAATACTTATTTTTTCTTTGTTTGCTGAATTCTCAAAAATCTATCTATCTCTAGTTTAAATCAAAATAAAGAGCACAAAAAAAAAAAATAAGAAAAATAACAAAAAAAGTTTTTAGAGTAATTAGTTTGAGACGTACCATCTGCTTATTTTAGGTACCGAAGATACTCCTTTGTCTTTCAAAATAATTTGCTTAACGTTAACGCGAACGCATTAATAAAGTCAACATATTTGTGTCTTCATAAATACAATGAAAATATAGCACACTTCAAGAGACGGAGAGAGAACGTGAAAGAATAACAAAATGTTAATTAAAACTCCTTGGACAGTCTAAGAACTCGGCTTAAGTACTCTTATATCGCGTAGACTTGTGTTAAAACGACTTTCATAAATAAAGTTTTACTACTTGAAGCAATAAAAAAAAAAAAAAAAAATTTGCTTAAGTAAAGCTTTTTGAAATAGATTTTATAATGTTTTCATTTTTTTTTTTTTTTTTTTTATTAAAAAGATTTCTCTTTCTATTGTTATGTTCATCGGCTTTAAGTATAATACCTCCACTACTACGCTTTAGGATTTTTTACTGCTACTTATCTAATCCTCTCATATAAGTCTCATGCAATGCGAGAAGAAATCCCTTGAGAGTGTGTTGTAATGTTATCACATCATTTACAC
The DNA here is from genome assembly GCA_000688715.1 of Glossina pallidipes. Taxonomy (NCBI): domain Eukaryota; kingdom Metazoa; phylum Arthropoda; class Insecta; order Diptera; family Glossinidae; genus Glossina; species Glossina pallidipes. Next base: position 1,087,425 of record KK499818.1, on the reverse strand, counting down.
ACATTACATATTTTAGGTATCTTCTTCTTTTTTTTTTTTTTTTTTTTTTTTTTTTTTTTTTTTGCAAATCTCTTTTCTGCAGCATATTTTTTGGCTGCCATATCCTCGTGCATTCTCTAGTTTATGTATCCCGTCTATTGTTTAAACGTTTATCATTTCATCCTTTCGTTTTTTTCATTTTTAAATTATCTTTTGTTATACATCCTTGCATTTGCGCACTAGTGATTTCGTTAAAGAAATGGGTAGAAAAAGTAGGAAAAATTGCAACATTGCACACTTTTTAGCTGTGTTGCATGTATACACACAGAATATTTTTTCATGCTCTGTCACTTATATTTCTGCCATATTTTTCTAGAAGCTTATATTGTTTGTTTAGTTTTTCAATTGTTTCTCTACATATACACATATATACATATATACATTGATATGTATATATATATAAGTATATTTAAATTAGACTTATTCTAAAGAAGAGAAGTTCCTTGAAAGTATTTATGCAGAGCTTTATAACTTTATTTCCTTCCTTTTCAGTTATATAAGAATTAGAAATTAAATAATCACTTACTTTGATAAAATGTTTCAAAAGTGAAAAATATAAATTTAATTTGAAGTTACAATAAAAAATATACATGCAAAGAGGGAGTGCAAGGAATTACAATAACATGGGCGTACTATCACTATGGTATTGGGAAAACAAGTGCCTTTAAACAAAAAAACTTTTCATAGGGGACTTCATTTTTGTTCACGAGGTCACAATTGCACCGATAAGTGTCGGTCCTGTTTTCCGAATCCAAAAAATAACGTTCAGGGTTCAAAGGTGACTCAAAATCACTGCGTTGTGAAATTAGGGTTAAAACGTAATTATGGCCAGCAACTGCTTGCGGATGAATGCCATTGGACCATTTTTTAATAAAAGCTTCGAATAAGATTCTTAAAAAGCGCCCTTATATAAATAAAAAAAAAAAACCCGATATCAATAACAAAATGCGGCTTTCATTGCTATGCTTTGTTTTTTTATTTCTTTCTTTTTCTCGTGAGACTTTCAATTTCCGAAAAAATGTTGTGCTACGCTCTCTGCAATTCTTTTCAAATTTTTGCTAATATGGAATATCTTGTTAACACGTATAACTAAATACAATTGTAAACTAATTTCCTTTAAGGACCTACATGTAGCACATAGTGAAGTTAAATTATAAAAGTCTAGTCGAGAAATATTGTTATTTAGTTTGCGTGCTTGTGTCTGGACAACGACAATGAGTAAAGTGGTAGACATGTTACTTAAATTGCCAAGAAAAATTGCTGCAATAAATCCCATTTCCTTTCCATTATATCATAATTCCAACAACAGCAATAATCGCAAGAACAAGAACAAGAACAACAAGTATATAATTTGCCTGAAGACAATGTATTTTCTTGTCGAAAGTTTCATACGCATTCCAACAATCAAAATCATCATTATCGTTGTTATTATTATTACTATTATCAGCATTTTATGACTTGTCTTGAATGTCAAATTGTCAACACGGGGTCTTTGCCATGGACTTGGAGAATTAAGGTGGCTTAGCCAAGCCGGTAACAATAGTAGCAATAATAATAATAGTGCCACAATAGTTGCAGACTAACAAACGGAAATTACATTTCAAATAACACTAATACTCATTCAAATAATGCAACCAAACATACATAGACACGAACATATCTAATACAATAAAATAATGACTGACTGACTGACTAACTGGCTAACGGTTGAGGTGGTGGGCCGATAAGAGAATCGGATGGTATGGTCAAAATATCTGCTTTAGACAAATCAAAGGGGAATTCTTTTGTGTAAACCTTCAACTAATAGCTATGAAAATGTGTCATCACCAACAAAAAGAACAATAAAAAGGAAATTTTATGAATTCATTCAAGCGTAAATGCGTGCGTGCGGCAAAAAAGTATTAGTCAAAAAAAAAAAAAAATTAAAAAAAATAAAAAAAGAATGTCAGATTACGTGACAAATTTACAAGAGCGTATTGTAGTGCAGTATATAGTATTTAATATACCGATTTTGTTGCCTTTCAACAAACAAACACTTCCATAGACCGGGTCCTTTACATATTTGCAAAGCGCGTTACAGAAATGAAATATTATCTCAGCTAAAGCAAATAGAACGTGAGATGAAAAAAATCACAGTAGAAAAGAATTCATTGTTAAATTCCTTCTCTCTATTTCTCAGTTACATACAATTCACTTGTATTTAATTTTAAACTTTGGCATCATCAAGTAAGCAGACAATGTTGTCTCCTGTATTGTTTATTTTATAAACACTTATGTGTATTTATTTTTGTTGCCAACTCTTCTTAGGTATACACAATAGCGCTCCTGCAGCTAGCTGTATGTAATATGAGTGCTGGGCAAAATAAACTGAAAACACATTTGAAACACAATCTCAAGTATATACAATTTTTGTCTTTTGTTTTTTTATTATCTTGGCCAAAAAAAAAAAAAAAAACAGAAGAAGAAGAAAAAGAAGAAAAATCATTTTCCTTCAGACTCCGTTGCTCATACTGCCGAGTGAAATATGTTATGCTCAATTTATTATCTAAATAAAGTTATGTAGACACTTTTTTGGCACTCAAAAGTCTATTAAATAAATGTTTAACGAACAATATGTCTAAGAATTAAATATAGTTTTAAATTTAAAAGAAAATAGTTCTTTTTTAAATTTCTATTGACAGATATGTTCACAAAATAATTTTATCATCTCCAAGTTTACACATGTAACCCACTTTCGTTCTTCTTTTTCATTCTCTGCAGACAGTGTTTGTATGAGTTGGTTACTGAAATTATGCAATACATTTGATTTTCCATGAAACTCCCTAAAGCATGCTACATTTAATCACAAGTAAACTTATGCTCAAAGTTGAACACCTCAATAAAACTTGTTTAAGAAAGTAAAGGAAAATACTTCTACACTTTCGTTGTTGTTGTTTTTTTTTTTTTTTTTTTTTTTTTTTCTTTGAAAGCACTTTTCAATATCAAAGTAAGTATTATCATTAAATAAAGTGGATTGTAAAAATTAAACTTTTTATCCGCACATAGGGAATATCAAGTAGAAGAAGAAGAAAAGTTGCACTTGTTCCACCAATCAAGTGTAAATTTATAATGAGAATCAAAACGTAAAAGCGCCAGACTTTGATAAATTAAGAGGATATTTTTTAACAAGCTTCCATATTACCGGTTGGTTATACGCGGTAGACATAATGTTAAGGGTTAATGGTGGTAAAATGAAAATTCAACTTGATTATTATTATAATTTAATTAACTTGAATTTAAAATGTTTCTATAAAGCAAGCAAATCAACGTGAAAAAGAAAAAAACTTACCGAGTATTTTCACGTTTATACGAATTGAAAGCCGTTACTAAACATTTTCAAGAGCTCTTTATATTCAGCCGTATACTTAAACTTCTGTTTACCATGGCAGTCCTGTTTTTTACACAACACTTGAACGTGATTTTTTGTTAAAAAGCCTAAAAAAAATATGAAAAAAACTTCTCGCCTCTTTAGTCTATACACACATTTCCTTTTATCCTGGTACTGAATCCGAACCAATTGTACGGCTCTATTCCTATTTGTAGATGCGATTTCAATTTTAGATAGTTTTGCAGTTTTGCGTATTCTTTTTATTTTCTGGTTTACGCTAAACGTTATAAAGGAAAGGTATGCTAAGCTTGATGTTGGTTTTGTAATATTTTAAAAATAGTCGGACATAGGGAGAAGCTGCAGCCGTATGTTCTTGGCATGGGAAGCACATCAAGCATACTCTCCTACCTTAAATGAAAAATGGAGTAACATCTCGCTTTTCTAAAAATTTCTTCCATTTCTACGCTTTCAACTAAATATGTATATATATATATATATATATATATATATAAATTTCTAGGTGCTTTTGATAATAAGGGTATCAAAGATTCGTCAAATGGCAAATGGATGTAGATGTCTTCGTCTGGTTTTTTCAATTTCTTTTCTTCGTCCTTTTTGTTTTGTTTAGTTTTTTTCTTTTTTCTTTCCTTTTTTTTTTCTATTTTCCCGAATGGTGAATGCATACTCTGGAAATCATTTGCACTTGCTTCTGCTTTGGTTTTCCTCTTCCCACTTGTTTTGCCTGTTATTGTTCAGTACTTACAAATTAGCCAGAGTAGCAATTTTGTTGCGAGCAAATACTACATAGAGGCAAACAAAACGTACATTGATAAAAGTGTACAAGTTAAGAGTTTTACTCATTTTTGTGTTTTTGTTGTTATTTTTGTTTCTATTTCTGTTATTGCTATCTGTTATTTACTCCAAAGCTTTGGTCAATTTATTTTTACTACGTATTTGCATAGCTATATACTAAAAGTACACACCTATGCACGCTCCAATCACTTTTACTTAAGAATATCTATTATTTCTTAAGGGGGAACGGAACAATCGTTGTTGTTGTTGTGGATATATCTTACTTTTGAAAAATATTTTCCTTGACTTACAAAAATAAGAATATTGAAAAGTTGAATTTAAATAAGCAAATATGCACATGAAAAGAAAAAGAGCAACAACCGTTCATATATAAAATAAAAGAAGGGGAAAAAATTATCGAAAGAAAAAAAAGAAACAAAATAAAATAAGGCATAACTTTTTGAGGTTTAATAAACTACCATGAAATCTACCACCAATTACACATTTATTATGTATTAAAAGGAATCTATCCAAGACTATGCTAATAAGTTTCTTTACACCCATCCCCGGAGGATTGATTACAAAAGAGATTCGTTCTGCGACATGTTACTTTTATCTCTCAGGTATTTATGTACACCTCATACATATACTTACATTTCAGTAATACAATTCTAAGGCCAAGCGATGTCTGTCCAACAAGTGTTATAAACAAACGTCATCGGTTAAAATATTGTTGTCAAACGATTCATTTTTACATTCCAAAACCTTAACATAAAAAATAAGGCTTGGGATACATAGAACGGCACACATGAGAGGGACCATGTTTGAGTTAATGGGTATGCAATATGCGTCCCAAAGTAAGCTGGTCCTGAGCTTTTCTATATTTGTTGAGTGTTTTCCATTTCGCATAGCATCTAGAAACGCTCTTCGCGTAACATACAATTTCTTGATGACACAGAAATTCCGAGATGAATCATCGATCTATATTTCGTTTACCTAAATCGGTGTTGAATCCAAAAAGATTTCTTTTGGCCGGAACAATTTATAGCAAATTATTTACAAGGTTCCGTAAAACGCACATCCTCCACAGTAAGGAATGAGTAAAAAATTTGATTTTGGTCTAAATAAATTCAATTTTTACATCCTACACCACTTGTGGTACAAAAGTTTATTAAGTTTGTGCGGATGTATACAACACCCAGACGGGTTTGAGATAGACTCGTCTTTTATTGCACCAATCGAGTTAGGATCACTCTCTGTATCGATCTAAGCTTGTCTATCCATCTTGTTTTCTTGCATTTAACTTACAAGCTGCAGCTTTGGAGATATTTTGATGAAATTTGGTGCAGCGACGTGTTTTGGTCCAAGGACGAATTTTGTTGACAATAGCTCGGATTGGAGCACTTTTTCGACAATTTTCCATTAAACGACTTGTATCGAGTAGTCGTTACATAGAGAAGTGTAGATTGATCTAAGGCATTTAATGGTGGGCCGTGACCCACTATAGTATTTTTGCTTATTTTAATGAGCATGAACATGTTTAGAAGCTCTTTTCTTAATGAGATTTTGACCGGACCTACATTAAAGATAAGTCGCCTTCGTAACAACTGCTGGGCGCAAGCACGTAACGCAATCTTTTCTTTGCAAATCGCACGAAATAAAAACACAGGTTGGGATCGTGGTTCTGAAACTAAAGAAATGAAATAATTTTAAAGCAATGAAACTTATGCTAGAATGGCAATATATTTATAATGGATCTTTAGAGCTTGTATGTATACAAAAGGTGCCGAAAAAGATGTTTTTTTTGGAATCTTTACTCTTGTGTTTTCTTTCAAATTTATCGGGCGACAGCAACGATTGACTTGATTGCACATTTGCAAAGGGTTGATAGTTCTATTTTACGTTGACAAAGTTAACTTCCTTTGTTACTTATTAAACAGTCTTTCACTCTTTTCTTCTTCTTAACTTATCTGCATAAGAACATACTGCCATACAATAGTGAATGAATAGATATGTTTTTGAGACAAATCTCAAAAACAAACATACATTGTGCATACACTTTTGTACATGTATGTAGGCATTAGGCTTTTTAAATGAAATGCTTGCCACATTTTCTTGACGATGCCGAAGAAAACGATGTCTAAGAAAATTTCAAGAAAAGTTTTAAAAACCTTCTTTTTGATTTATTTATTTATTCGTATCGGTTTGTTTATCGAGATAATGGACATTTTTCCTTGTATGTGTGAGCAAAATGATGAAACGACTCAATTGTTTGTTTAAGTCGCCTGATAACGGGCGATGTACACAGATGTAATAGATGAGAGGAAAGGGTGAAATGTTGGGATGTGTCTTTAATTTAAATTTGATTGTTTGCACTTGAATGAATGTCTGGGCTTTAGTTTTTTTTTTCTTTTTTTTTTTTCTCCCTTATATTACGTTTGCAATTTTATCTTTGAATTGGTATTTAAATAATTTATTAAAAACGCAAAATAAATAAATACTTTATCAGTGGAAGAGTAGAAAACCCGTCAATCCCTTAACGCAAAAGACAAAGAGTGGAAAAATTCGAACAAAGCCAATTGCGGACTTTTTTTTGTCGATAACCACCTGATCGGTGTCTTTTACAAACATTTAATCAAAAATCCTAAAGTTTTTTCTCTGACTGCCCGTAGTCCCATATGGTCATTTCTTTGCTTATTATTAAGCAAAATTTCATTTAAGGAAACGTTCTTTCATCACCCTTATCTCAATGCAAACCAAACATTTTAAAATGTTTTCCTCTTTTCATGTTATTTCTCTTCATCTTAAATTTTTTTTTATATATTTCTTGGTTTTCGTTTAGTTTTGTCACTTTGTGTTTGTTTACTTACTTTGTCAAGTCCCCGGATAGTCTTTAAAATGATTTGGTCATTATTTGCACTGCTTTCTTGTCTTTACTTATTCATATGTCCAGTCATCTAATAACAACAAAAGCGAAGAAAAAGAAAAAAACAAAAAGGAAAAGGAAAAGTAAGAAAAGGGCAAAAGGAATTCTCTATAAAGCATACTTTCTTCAAGTTGTCTCTTTTATAGAAGTTTGTCTCCGTTCGAGTGGGTGGGTCCCCTATTATTTGTTTGTGTTCACTTAAACTTACGACATACCATACATTTCCGTTTCCTTTTAGTTGGACAATCGTTTGTTGATTTAGCTTTGTTTGGTTGGTATTGATGTTGTTCAGGTATTTGCGCGTTTATGTAGAAAATTGTTTTTGTCATTTTCAGTGGTCTCCCTATACACATTCAACTGACCGCATTGTATAAAACCAGATAAAAGACTGAAAAACATAGGGTGAATAACGAAAAAAAAAAAAGAAAAGAATAAAAAACTCATTTGCTCATAGTAAACTTAAAATGGGTGTTACTGGGAATTGTTCGTGTAAAAGAAAACAATAGATGAACTCGTGCATGTCTATTGAAATATTTTTAAATATTTGCTTTTTCTCTGAGGTTACCAGCGGTATGAGAAAGAATCGCTTTCGTTTTTCATAAAAAAATATTTGAATATGTCCGTGAAAAGAGCAGATTTCCATTAAAACAGGTAAAAATGCTATAGTAAGTAGACGGCCTAACCACCATCAAAAGCATTTAAGATCAATGAGAGTCGTACAGCAAAACCAAATAAAAAGGTTTGTTAAGAAAGAGTTAGCTAGAAAGGAACGAGTAAAAAACGTGGTAGCACTTTTTTTTTTTTTAGGAGGTTTTCGCGTACAAGGCACAAAGGTTTGCGTTTCCTTTCGGACAAGTTTTGATATGTTCGCGGCAAATACGAAAATCGTTTCCGCGCTTCTTGGCTTAGATAAGTAAGCGTGCATGTATATAGAGAAAATAATATAAAAAGATTCAAACAATCTACGAGTATTCCTTGGTCTAATCAGGTGCTGAGACGCACCCCACCAAGGGGGATATTGAATACTGTAAAAATACCATGTTATACTTTGATCTCAATCATAGAAGAAAATCTTGGCTCGAAGGCCCGAGTAGATAAGAATCGCAACTAGCAAGTAAGTGTTCAAATATCAAGTCAGATAATCGGCCAATACAATTCTGCAGCTATTTTTGTGATGAAATAGTTTCCACTGCATCCCTCTTATATCGCAGCAGGCCCACAACATGAACTGAAAAAAGTCTTTATTAAGAAAATTTAATTTTCCCATCAAAGATATTACCATTCTTCACCTATTTTATATATAGATCCCTTATATAGTGTGAGATCTAAAAAACACTTCGCGGTCCAAAATTGCTACAGATAATTTCTACGTCTAGTTATTATTGTGGATCATTTTTCCTTATAAATTATCAAAAATTAGACCTTCAATTTCTTCATCCGATCCAAATTTTTCACATCAGTCTACAATGGAAAAATGCTATTACTTAGCGGTTTATGCCGTCAAATTTTGAATATTGAATTTTCCTTCATATAAAGATTTTTTCAAAATAAAACGTTATAAGCAAAGTCATAAGTATGGTCCGATGCAATCCACCCCTCTCTAAAATGCCAAGAACACATACAAAATTTCAGCAAAATGTCTTAAAAGTTGCGAACTATAAGTTAACCAGAAAGTACATAGACATACATCAGACGGAAAAACAAACTTAAATCGATTCAAAAGGTGATTCAGAATCGATCGGTATAATAAAAAAGTGGTCGATATACATATTACATACATCCGGGCAAACTATATATCACGGACCGCAATTGATGTAGGGTATAAAAGATTTTTTCTCAATCAATTGTTGGCAAAGTAAGTTGCAAGAAAATTAGACAATATATTGGCTGGTTTCCAGAAAATGTTCTTTCAATAAAAAGAAAAAAAAAAATTGTATTCAATTTGGGCTGAACTTTTACTTATCTACCTAAGCTGTCATTGCTTACTTAAGAAGATGATAATTCACCGAAATGCGATTTGCATGTAAACGCACATTTTTGAATTCAATGCCTTTCTTAACTTCTATTAGGTCAAATTATTAGCATAACTACATAAAACATGAAAGTATCGTTGGGAATAGAACGAATAGAATACTGATTCAAGTTTGTCTGAAATCAGTTTAAAAATTAAATTTGATTTTAATCATGTTTCAAATAACAACAATGTACCTTCGTGTGGATTAAAGAATAAGTATTAAAGAGTTCTCTCGTCAGTAGGATTCGATAACAAGTTTCATTCTGGAATTACAATTTACATTAAAAGCAAACATTGATGAGAAACAATCCAATCATCAGTGTGGAAGGACTCGCCGAGATAGTCTGACTTTGTTTGCCCGAGTACGGTTCCCTCTAAACCCTATAAGGTCGCATCAGACAGATTTTAGCGTATGTTTGTTTTCGCTGTCACAGCTACATTTGCGTGTGTTTGCAAGAGTGATAAGAGTAGCGAAATAAATGCACGGCTTTCTAAAGAAAGTCTTAGTTCAGTTCCAAAATTATTAGTTATTTGATTCTGTATAAACTCGTGGATCAAATTAAAGTCGGAAGAATGAAAAAATCGGCAGACCACAATGAGCAGTCTCCTCTATTTAGAACCGCTTTGAAAAGCAAATAGTTTTCTTCTTTTCTTCTCACATAAAGTTTTTTTTTTGCGTGAAGGAAGTAACGGAATTTTTATGGAAAGATTTTGTTTGTTATAATATTCTTCAGATTAGTTATTCGTATATTTAGATAGCGATACGAATAGGTGATGGGGTGTAGAATGACTCTGTGGCCATTTAAATAGAGCCGACGCTACTTGATGTCAAAATGTACGATGGCTTGCCGAGCAATCTAATGTTAAAACCGAAAATTGATATAATTATAGAACAAATGTCTTTGTGGGTTTGTCTTTTTTTCGAAATTGAATAATAATTGCTTTTTTTTTCTTTCTTCCAGGTAAGTCCTTCTTCCAACATTTATCGATCAATACAAAAATTTGCATTTATAACAGTAAGTAGCATAGAAAACTCAAAATTAATTATTTATTTAAACGTAAACCGCGCATTTTCATTCAATAATTAAATGTAGGTATTACAGAGGCAACAACGTTAACGTTTATTTAAAATCACATATAATCCCATCTCTATATACACAGTATGCAATATGTACATATACATGTATCTATATATATTAATATACATATGAATACATGTATATGAATATACATATGAATATATGTATATATATATATATATATATATATATATATTATATATATATATATATATATATATATATATATATATATATATATAT